>JBAMNC010001464.1:0-1200000 GCA_037902135.1 Cetoscarus ocellatus
TTGTTAACGAAAGTGTCAGTTAATTAAGTTTTAGTTTTTTGTTCATGTACACTTGTTTTTTTCAGGGGAAACAAGGCTGTTGACGAAAACTATGACGAAAATAATTAGTTGACAAAATTAACATTGAATGTTGCTTTAGGAGTGGAGTTGGATTATCATGTAGTCAGCTTTATTTTGTCTGTTAAATCCAGTTTAACCCCTAAAATGAAGCATTAACTTATTTTTGGCATATCTATGCGCTTCTTTCATTTCAATAAGTAAAAGAAATAAAATCAGCCCATGTGTGATCCACAGCCCTTGAAGTTCTCCCTCTAATTTACACTTCCTCCTACTTTTCTCCCCCCTGTATATAATCTCTTGTGTGAATCCATCCATAAGCAGGTCACTGACCCGAAGTCTGAATTTCATCTTCCCCAAACTCAAATTACTCACTAGCATAACCGCACTACACTCATCGCCTTAACCAGCCTCCAGTGAGTTACCCACACGTTGCATCACAGTCTGGGTGGCATTAGAGGTCCCAGCCTACGGAGGTGAGAGTCACCAAGAGCGCATGGCATTACTGTATCACCTCGTGTGACTGTGTGAAATAATCATTTATGAAGAAAATGAGGATATTGGCGAAGACACTGAAAGAAGTTTGAGGGCTCCGAAGGCAGGGGCTATTTTAGCAAAAAAACACAAGGGGGTGGGGGTTAAGGAAGAGGGACATGACAGATATGCAGCCAGAGAAATAAAAAAGGGAGGAAGAGGGTGAGTAAAGTCCAATTGTTTCCACGAGGAAGGCATCCAAAAAGAGATTCAACTGCATCTTGCTTATTCCTCACATTAGGAGCACGTATGTATCGTTCATCATATGCAGCTGCTGTGGGTCAGGCATTATCCTTCTGTACTCAACGCAGCCGTGGTAAGAACCCCCCACAATTGTAATAAGTCATGTTGGTTAAAGAAAAGTGATCCAGTGTAGAAAATTGTGTTTAAGCCGTCAAGATAATAGCCAGGAGCTAACAGCTGGATCAGCAGGTACTTTGAAGCCACTGGCCTAGCAATAGATGGGGGTCAGGGGCAGTATGTCCATAGGTCGTCCATCTCTCTGTTGTCTACATACTTTTTTTAAGTCATACTTTTTTATTTGAATCTTACGGCCCTTACCATTAGAGATGGGGATTTCATTCTTTGGCGTTTTCTGCTAACTTTACAGGAAAAGCAAGAAAAGATGTAGAACGTGTAATTATTTAAATAACATTTTAATTACTTTTTCAAAGCAAAAAGAAATAAACAAAATTCTCATACGCATCTTTGGTGTAATTTCCAATGTAAAGTGAATGAACAAACTAATCTTTCAAGAAATAATCACTTTAAAGCAATAAAATCCTTTTTAGGGAACAGATGCTGCTTTCTCATATATCATTGAAAACCAGTGTAGTGCAGTGTTTCAGGTCTTGGGATCAAAAGCAGTAAAAACAGTACTGTATGATAACCTATAAGTAACACTTGTAGAGTCAATCATCCCGCCTGTCCCCCATTATTGGACAAGTACCAACAGATGCCACCAGCCCACATCATGAGAAAATTCTAATTTTTTGGAGCTGAAATTTTTATTTCACTTTCTACTGAAATCCTAAAAAAAAATCAAAATTTCCATAACATTTAATATATATATATTGTTTTTGTAATTCATTTGATACATCAGGTGTTTTTGGGAACTGATAATCCATTTGAGGACATTTTTTTTATTTATCTGATTGTATTCAGATGTTTTTTTTTAGTAATATGTTGATCATATTGATTAGATATAGGTATCCTTAAAGTATGTACAAAATATGATAAAACAAGGGTTGAGTGTTAAAAAGGTCAAAATTTTTACACTTGAGATTTAAAATATCAACTCTCCAAAAATAGAGAAAGCAACACTCTGTGGTGTGGGCCCATATAGACACTAAAGAAGAGTTAATATTAACTCTTTGGTGTGAATTTATCAATGCAGAATTTGCTGTTTTTGCAACCTAATGACAATTCACGCTGAGCAAAATCACCCTGAATCTGAGGTTGTGAGAGCTGCTAGTGAAAAATGGACACAGGTCCTACTTCTGGAAGTTCATGTCTGTTTTACGTCGCTGGAAAAGCAGATTTACGAATAACTGGGAATGTTCAAGCTGGCATTTCATTCATCCACCTTATTGTCTTTGGAGTTGCACGCATCCATATTTCTGCTTGATTAGTCAGCTAATTAAAATCATAATTACCTCTGCCAAGGAGGTTATGTTTTTTGGAGGGTTTGTTTGTCTGTCTGTCTGTTAGTTAGTTAGCAACATTACTCAAAAAGTTATGGACGAATATTGATGAAATTTTTAGGGAATGTCCGGATTGGGATAAGGAGCAAATGATTAGATTTTGGAAGCAATCTGGATCTCCGTCTGGATCCAGGAATGTTTTAAAGGATTCTTTAACATTGGGAGATAGGGCCATTTTCAACATTTCAGCATATAACTCCACAAATAACGGTCAGGGCACTTGAGAAAAAAATACAGGACAAGTTTCTAACATGCTCTACAGTATATCAAAGACTGATCCAGATAAAGGAATAATTCCGGATACTATGGTCCAGAATATGAAAAAAATAGGGGACCTTTGGAATTTTCATCATAGGAAGAGAACAAATGAAGCTATAAACACGCAACAAACACCATTTAATAGCCAAGGCATTGTGGAATTTGGAAGGTGCCAACGGATTTGCTGTATCTTCAAAAGCTAGGGAGCTAGATCCAGAAGAAACCGCCATTAAGGAAAATTCGATTTCGTGAATAACTACTGAACTAATATTGATATCATTATGAATCCAGTTGCTAATGGTATGTTTTCATGGTCAAGGAATCTAAAAATGTAAAATAAATGTGGGACTAATATTTATGGTGCAAATGACAAATAGGGGGAACTGTGGCGCTTGGCGGAGGTCTGCGCTCCCTGAGTGCTTTCTAGTTCTAAAACAGATTTTTACACTCCATTAATACTCGTATACATTTAGGTGGGCTTTTATTTAAACAGATGACCAGGAGTTCACATAGATTTCATTTTAAGCCAACAGCTTAAAGGTGTGACATTTATGTTTAATTTAAACCACAATGCTGACTCCCTTAAAGCTAAAGATCCAGAGCTTACATCTTAGTCTTGACTCTCCCTATAAATTTTTTTGGAGTGTGATATCGTGCCCAAACTCTATTACATTTAGGCTACTCATGGGCACTCATTTCCTAATCCCTGCACACTGACTCACAGGCACAAACAATAAAAATGACAGAAATGCAGCAAGAGAAATAAAGCAGAAAAGAATGTCAGAGAGAAGGGAAGAAGAGGGTGAGCAAAACCCCTTTGTTTCTCTCGCACGCCCATGAGGAAGGTATTTGAAAAGGAGAGAGGGTCGGAGAGGCTGCACTTTACACTGCACTGCGCCATGCTCCCTCTCTCACATTAGGAGTCTTTCTCCAGCCTCTTTCAAGTCTGCTTTTTTTCACATGAGCGTACACACCCAGATGCTCACAAACACACACACTCACGCTCAGTAGTGAGTCACAGAGACAGATAGCCCCCCTAACCATCCCTACAGTGGGACTGGCAGAATCAATTATGGATAGATTTCAAAGGGAAGAGTGCATATGTCTATGAATTATAGACTCGCAGCCACACACTGCACACATCACATCGGAGAAGCAGAGCAAAGCTGAGCGTGTGTTTGAGAAAGTGCGACGCAGCGCTGCACTAAATGGATCAACAACTGGATGCAGAACGGTGCAGCATGCTCAGAGTAAAATGATAAAACCCTCTGATTCGACTATCCTGGTTTACACTCTGGGCTGTCTCTTCCATTCTGTGCAGGAATTACTGAACATCACTGGATTTTGGGGGTGCCTCTGCAATGGCTCTAACAACAGCCAGGCAAAATAAAGAGATTAAAAGATTTATTAATGTTTTAAAATGAGAGACAGGCTTTTCAATATCATTTATGTTGATCCATAAAACAGACAGCCGGTCCAATGCCCGATAAAAGATTGTTGATGGAAAGGACCAACAACGTTTTCTCAACTTTTTTCCACTGAAGCATTCAGAGCATAAGAAACGGTCAAAAAGGCGATTCAGACGCTTCTGTATGAGCGTGAAAGGAAAGCTTTATAATCATTAAAGTCTCAAGTTGATACTGTCAGGATCAGGCAGGTTTAGGTCTATGATAGGCATGATGACTGTTCATAAAATTACTGTTGGCTTTAAGGATTTTATTTCAAAAATCTTTAACTGTAAGTGTATTTCTGTTGTTTCTGCGAGTATTAGTCCCTACTTTCTCATTTCTAGATGACGTGTTTGTTTTCATCCAACTGAAGAGGGTCATTAATTACCCTAACTGGTGTTGATTTTGACCCTTAATCTTATGATGAATCAGCTGTGACTTTTAAACCTTGATTAACGGTGACACCATATAATCGTCCCATCCGTAGTCAGTGATCAGCTCTTACTTTTAGTCAGCGTCTTGGGGCAGTCCTTTGAAGTCATACTGATCAAGCTAATATATGAATTTATGATAAAGAGAAGTCTGTCAGGTGCCACTGTCTTCGTCACAAACAGACAGAGGAGACTCTGACAGCATTAATCTACTATCTGCTCCTATCTGGATCTAAATAATTATTAGCTTATTTTTTCAATACCTGTATTTATACTCCTTACCTAATGTGTTATTACCACCACCAAGGAGGTTATGTTTTCGCCAGGGTCTGTCTGTGTGTTTGTTTGTTTGATGTCTGTTTGTTTGTTTGTCTGTTAGCAAGATAACGCAAAAACTATTGGATGGATTAACATGAAAATTTTTACCAGAGGTGTGGTTTGGTCCAAGGAAGAACCTACTACATTTTGGTGGTGATCCGCATATTTGTCTGGATGCAAAAAAAATCCCAAAATTTGTGAAAAATCCCCTAAGTTAACATTGAGCCATATTTTAAAAAATCAGATCTCCGACATCACTGGATGGATTTGCCTCAAAATTTAGAGGATAATATGTATAATATAACTCTATCATCACTGTCAATTTCATCTGGATCCAATCCAGATTGACGTCACAAAAAAACATTGAAGTTTATATTGGTAAATCCCCTTCATTTCTCCTCGGCTGCTGTGAGGGTTCCACCCCCTTTATGTTATTATGGGAATTGTAGTTTATTTGCAAACTCACATCAATGTTTTTCAAGTCTAAGTCACTACATCACCCAGCTTCCCTTGCAATGCCAGCGCATCGGAGTGCATGGTGATCCAGTATCCTGGCCACTGTCATTGTCACTGACAAACACAGTGGAGCATCTGATGGCATTGATCCACAATTTGCTACTATCTGGGTAATCTCTCTAAGATAGGGCTTTTTATAAGTAAAATACAGTCTTGTCTCATTATCAGTTGTGAAATAATATCTGTTTCAAATGATAAAAAACATTAAGTGGCACCCAAGACTGTAAAATTTCCCATAGTGGGAGGCAAAGGGAAGTCTTTACTGCCCACCTGAGGGTATGTTCAAGGAGCATGTGATGTCACATGACTTCTATCAGTTGTTTTGCTTTGTTGTCGACAGGTATCAATATCATTTGATTGTTTCTAGAATTATTACAAAATGGACGATTCTGGTATTGTGACAACCACTGACTGGCATATCACCATTCAGCTAAAATTAATCAAGATATCATTTTTGGCCCATATTTCCCAGCCCTAACTACATCTGATTAAACATGCTGCGACATGCCGTTGCTGCTCCCACACATGCACCAAACACGCTGCTCTCCTCTCATTTTTACACGTTCTTCTGGACTCTTTTGTTGTGATAAATCTTGGTAGCAAATCAATTCAGCCTCCCTGCAGAGCTCCATGCTGCAGAGCCTCCTCTAGCGTAAACTACAATCTTCCTCCACAGTAAACGACGGCACTTTCTCTCCCTCACACACACACACACACACACACACACACTACTGATTGGCTGGCAGGCAAACTCTCTCAGGCAGGCGAAATGGGTGCAGCCAACTTATCCCTCTCAACATTAAAAGCTGAATAAATAACGAGGAGGGCTCATCCGCTCCTCGCCTTTGAATTGGCTGCTGTTGTAATGTAGCACACCATCTCATCCTTTTTTAACCCCCTCCTTCTTCCTTCCACTACGGCCGAGCAAAGCAGATACTGGCAGCAGCTGTATAGAGTAAAAGATATGATAGTAAATTATACAACGGGTAGTCTCAGCTCGAGCGATCCCATTGGTCAAAGAGACATCCAGAGTGTGCTGACGACTCCCATTATTCTGACTGTATTTCACCAGTTGGAATAACCCCTCCATGCTAGGTGCAGCAACTGTTCAACCCTTTATTTTTGTTGTCATTTTTATGTATATGCAAATGATTTTTGAAGCTAACTGCTTAATTAGAGCGCAGGCTTCGGCAATGATCATATAAAAAGCCACAAGGAAGTTTTGCAGATGTTTCTTTATGCATATTACCATCTTCATAAGCATCCTCATGGGTGTTCACACTGTGGTGTGCTTTCGTTATCATCTCAGCACAGCACAGCACAGCACGGTACGGCCCTGTTTGGGATTTCTTACTGCATTGAACTCATACTGCACCCCTCAAAAGGCTTTGCTACGAGCCATCTCAGCTAAAAATGGTTCTTTTGGAGGAGATTGGTTGCATTTTGCCTCTCAAAGTTACACTCAATTACATACATCTTAGGAGGCTAGATGGTGGAAAAACAGTTAACGGACCAAGTTGTAACCTCCATGCACACATTCAAACATCCATCTGCATTGCTTATCCCGTGCAGGGACTGGTCAAACAAGGAGATCAGTCAATGTGAAAGAGCTTAAAAAAAAAAAAAAAAAAGGTCCTCTGGACAATACATGGAAAACAGTATGGACATAGACACAGTCTCTGTACCCACTGGTTTCTAGGAAGAAGTTTCAATTTCCCCCATTTAAGGTTATTCAAACAAACCAGAAAACACTTTCTGAAATATTGTGCAGTTTTAACCAATATACATAATTTCCTGAGTTCTGTATAATAGTCAAAGATAACTTAAATTGAATGTCTTTATCATCCCCATTTTCCTGCAGTTAGGGTTAGAGTCATTTTGTATGGATAAAAATGAAAACACCAGTGCTACAGCTCCATTCAGTGCTTGATGCTAGCTGAAACTCTCTGGTCACATGGCGGAAAGCTAATAATTATACCAAGGCATTTTTTTTTCTTGTAATCGAACTTTAAATGTACTCATCTCTGCTGTAAAAGTAGGTGCTTAATGTTAGGTTTTTTTGCTTGTTTTTTTTGTGTTTTGTGCAAAAAAAAAAGTGAAAATATAAAAGCTATGTAGCATAATTTGGTGATAAAAAGGAGGCGGTGCAAAAACTGCAGTTCTTCTGATCTGCGGCTGATTCCAAATTAGATCAAAAAAGCTCCACATTAAAATACGAGTTTTACAGCAGTTTTTAACATAACTTTAAGTCTCTGTGGATCAATTTTAAGATCATAAACACATAACAGGGTTGGAATTTTATTGAAAGGTCTTCCATTGTGATTATACTAAAGCAGACAGTTGATTGACAGTTGTGTTTGAGCTTGTTGTCAAGAGGTTTAAGGCAAATTAGCACCCAATGAACTAATGTTACAGTGTTGCAAATAACTGTAATTCCTCAAGTGTCCACTTGGGGTGGGCACCAAAATCAGCAAGTCCTCATTTAGCCTGATTTCAAAATGCCTATTTTCACAGTAGGAATAAATATTTTCATAGCTGGGTTCAAAGCTGTTTTTGTGTCTACAACTTAAGTTTCGTGACCTGACATTGTAAAGAAATGGCAGGACTAGATAAGCTTTTCACTTCATCCTTTCCTTCTATAAACTGAGTTGTCACGCGTATGTACAGATGTGGTTTTTTTGTAATTATTTGACAAATATGTACACTTGTGTGGTGTCAATATGTATACCATTTTGTTTTGACCATTTTTTAAGTTTGAGATGAATAAAAATCAGATAAAATTTATTGCAAAAATTGTTTTAGGGTTGACTTGTTTATAACTTGGCCATTATGATCAGCACACAAGGCTAACAGTGATTCCAAAATGATCACAAACGTTATAGTTTTTTTTTTTGTTGTTTTTTTTTCAGTAGATTGAATCAGCCTCAACTCTGACTCTTTGCCTGATCTAAACAGTTTGAAAGTTTGGCAAAGATTGAGTTTGAAACATAGTGGCACCTCTCCAATAAATGATGGTTAAGTATCTTTGTCACTGTAAAATCTCCCAAAATAAAAGCATAAACTGTAGCCAAAAAAATGGATCGATTGACTATCTTTGACAATAAAAACACACAAGTTTATGTAAGGGCAAGTTGGGTGGATAAAGTACACAAATGAGCAAAGGAGAGGAGGGCAGAATTCAGCATGGGAGACAGTCAGCAGGGATCTTTGTGTCTGACAGTGTGTTTAATTGATAGCAGTGAGGGCGGACATGTCAGTGCTGTAAACATGATGGATAGAGGGAGGAAAGACAGAAGAGAAAGGAGACCAAAAGGGGCAGAGGTTTGACCTTTGTTTGATAAATCTCTAAAAACTTGCTCTTGCTTTTTGATTCAGTTTTTTGACACACACTGTACTGAAATTCAAAGCGCCTGCTTGTGTAAACCCTGCAGGATGAGCGTTTTTAGGACAATATGGCTCATTCCCAGCTCTGAGGACGACTGTCAGCGAGCGTTACTGTCACACTGCAGTCATTGTTTCGGATAGCGTTTACAGGGGGACATCATATCCCGCCGTTTTTATTCAGCAGTCATGTAAATGCCACCGTGGGGATTGTCGTTTAGACTGATTACATTGGGAGGGGGGAAAAAGGGTGGCCCGTGTAACCGCAGTCAGTGATTCATGGCTTTCACCACAGAGCTCCAGTCTACTCTGTACTTAGTCAGCTCAGCGTGACAGCCGGCTGCTCTCATAACCCAATAACAAGAAATACTGCAGGCGAAGCAAAAAAGGAAATCAGAGGAACATCTCAATTCTGGCTTTACTTAGTCACTCTGTGTAAGGGAGAAAGTCAAAGTCATGTTGCGCTCCTACAACATTAAACAAGGAGCTAATGTTGAATTATGACAGTTTGCTACTGTATTACAACCTGTACAAGATCGGTGCTTTTATTACCACTCGCCTGGATTATTTTTACGGCATGAACATGGCCGGCCTCTTAATGGCACATGAAGACAATGCTCCAGAGATTTTAATACATGTGAGGACCCATGAATTCAAGCCATATTCCTTGAATTCTAGCCATATTCCTTATTTTGTAAATACATATGTATATACATACTCATGTAAACATACACTTGCATTTAAATACATTTGTACTTCCAAACAAAACAAAAATCCACCACAAGCACTGGGCTACAATTGGTGGTTAAAGCTGTGTTCACACCAAACATGAATTTCAGTTTGTCGCTTGATGAAATACATTAAAGGTGAATGCGTAACAGATCCCTCACGCAACAATTTTTGGCAGATTTGTCACGCAACGCTTCAATTGTCCCCTCTTTTGCACCTTTGCCAAAATGTTCAAAATCCAATTTCTACTTAAAATTCACCTGAAACTGTGGCGCAACAGCCAATCAGCATTGGGGGTGAATGTAACGAGCATGAAATCACAAACAGAAGGAGGTCAACATCATTGCCAGTGTTGCCAAGTTTGCTTATTATAAGGGACACTGGGTTTGTTTTTCTCCAAAGTTGCTTACAAATCTCGTAAGTTGCAGGTTGAATATTTTTGGGCTTGTTTCTTAATGTGCAGTTGCTTATTTGGGCTTGATGTGCTCCCCAACACTGGAGGGATCTGATGCATGATCTACTATCAGTATAAATTAAAAGTTACAACACAGAAATAATCATATCTTCTTAACAGCCATATTTGCTTTTCCAGGTTTTTAAAAAAATCTGTTTTAAATTAAGTCTTTTTTTGGTGAGCAGAAAACATGCACTGAGAGGAGCTTTAAGGAGGCTTTGGAATCACTTTTAGTGATCGTGGCTAAAAACTTAAAATGTCAGATATTTTAATTAAGTTAAATCTTTACCTTGAGAAACTTATGAAAAACTTTTTTGGAATGTTGACACCTACCCCCTGTAGGATCTTTAGGCATTAAAGGTAAGGACATAAAATAATCCCTCTTTGTTTTGATGGTCTTGTTTGCTTATTCTAGGTCAAACAAGGCATTAGTAATAATTTCAGTATGTTTCCAATGGGAGCTTTAAAATGTCCACTTGTTGGTGTAGAGCTGCGAGTAAAGTGTAATTGAAGTATTACATTTCACAAGCTTGTTTTTTTTTAGCAAATGTTGCCAGTCTTGTATTTTTCCAACTTGCTGAAATAATTAATTCACTGTATTATCAAAATAACTTAATTAAATTTAAATATATACAGCTTTGCATTTTGGCGTTAATTACAAGATGAGAAATAAGGTGTAAAATACACACACAAACATGCACCAAAATGTAAAAAGCATACAGACGCTAGCACACAAACACTCAGAGACACAAAGAAAACACAAAGGTCTCTTGGTTATAGCTGCATAAACACATGCCTTGGTTTTGGAACGAGTGCTAAATCCACCGCTGAGATTATTTCAGGCTCGCAGCAACAATATGTCTCCCACTGCTTTCAGGCGCTCGCTTTATTCACTTCTCCCCATCTCTGTCTGCCTCTCTGCCTCTCTAACGTTTGCCTAATATTCTTACTGTCTTTTCATTCACTCTGTGACTTGTATTAATAGCCCTGGACATGGATTGTACTTTAGCAGTCCAACCAACTCAACCATTGCAGTTAGTTATTACACTAAAAGCAGATATACAGATACATATTATTCATGATCAATATTGGTCAGTGTGCCAAAATCAAACAAAGTAATATCAGAAGTGCTTTTAAATGGACGGCTACAAATAAAAGATCTGCTTAAATACACATTTTCATAGATCCTAACATCAGCAACTTGAGTTTTAGACTTTGTTTGACAAGCAATGCTGCCATTTTTGTGTATTTCCCAGATATACTTTTCTTGCATTGCAACTTGAAACCATGTCAGCCATCGCCATTTTCTTCACTGGGTGCTTCTGACCAGATTAGCAGATACAAAATTGGACACTGAAGTATATAAGAGATGCACAATATTGGATTTTTTGCAGATATTGGAAACGGCGATATTTCTGTACTCATTACCACAAATACTGATACCAATGTTTTTCGGGACGAAGACGACATCTTTACCTCTTGAGAATTGACTTGTTGCTTTCAGTGCGACAGCCCATTAGTATAAGGAACAGATGTAAAACAAGAAAAAAACATATAACGCTTAAGAAATGAAACTCTTAATCTTCAAATGTACCCATGGAGTAATGATAAGATGAAGCATTATGGTACATTTGTATATTTTGCATATTACGGTTGATATATTGGCAATAAGGTTGTTTTATTTTTCTTTTAAAACACAACTGTATGTAACTGTGTTTTAACCGCATTATGTCACTTCATGTCATATATTCTTAACCATGAATATTTCGGGGCGTGTTATTTAAATGGCGATTGTTTTTAGTCGCCAGATGGATCAACACGGTCACTTGTATGCCGGGATTTGACAAATACACACATTTGATCATTTCACTCTTGAGAGCTGATGTAAAATGGTTTCTACGCCAAAATCTCCGCAAAATTTTAATCTCATAAAATTACAAGAATAAAGTCATAAATCTATTTAAATTAAGATAGAAAACAAACTTTATTCTGAAAGGATGTACCAGAAGAGCATACATATCCTCTTCCAAAAAGGAGACAATTTCCTTCAAGTCGGTGTTGATCTTTCTTCGGAAAAGCCCCAGTTTCTTGCAGTATCTTTTCAGGGTACTAATACTTTTGATAATGTGATGCTGATGTGTCAAAAGCAGAAGTATTTTCTTATTTGTGAAACCTATACTAAACTATAACTTCACTCGATGCTCGACCTTCCTCATTTATGTACAGGCGGCTGCTGGTCTTCTGATAGACTCTACAGACTAAAATAATGAGTTTATTCTCATAAATTTATTACTTTTTCCTCGTAACTTTATGACTTCATTCTCGTAACATTAGGAGATTATCTTTGTAACTTTTCGACTTTATACTCAGAACTTTTCGGCTTGATTCTCGTAACTTCATGAAATTATTCTTGTTACTTTTCAACTTTGTTCTCGTTACTTTATGACTTTATTCTCCTTACTTTATGAGATTATTCTCGTAACTTTTCGACTTTATTCTCATAACTTTATGAAATTATTTTCATGGCTTTTCAACTTTATGATCGTAACTTTTCGACTTTATTATCGTAACTTTATGAGATTATTCTCGTAACTTTTCGACTTTATTCTCGTAACTTTATGAGATTATTCTCCTAACTTTACTTTTTTTTTTTTAAACATACTTTTTTTTTTGTTTTACGTGGCCCTAATCCTCTGTCATAGGGCTGATATCTCCACAGAGACATAAAAAGCCCAACCAGAGGCATTTTATAAGACACATTTTATCTTCAAGATCTGTTCTAACTACATTTACAGACTCATTTGGATGAAATGTCACCAGTTACACGGTAACTCTACAAACCACCACACCATCTCTGCTTGTAAACCAAAGTGCTGTGTAATGGATGGGATATATATCACTGTGAGCGTTCAACAATATTTCTGTTGCTCCTTTAGACCTTTCGTAGATACCAAATCACACCAAACCAAATCCCAACTAATCGTCACTTTCAGTATTAATCATCTTTTTCCGTCTTTCCTTCATCACTGCTCTACTTCTCAACTTTTCTTTCGTCCTCCTTTCATCCTGCCTGAAACTTTCTGTTCACATTTAATCACCTTACATCTCTGCTTCTATCACTCCAACATTAAAGTCTTCACGTCTTCCCCCTCCCTCTCTTTTCTCTTTCTAGTTTTCTGGCCATAGGTGTAGCCCCCTCACCGGCCTCTTCTTCTCTCCTTTAATCGCTCCCTTGTTTGGTTCTCGCTCCCGCTGGCCTAAATTGATCAAAGTGTTCACATTCAGACTCAACAGTATTCACAGCCTAACACACACACACACACGTATAAATGAACACACGTCGTCCCACTGCTGCATTCACACCCCTGCTGACATTATGGCTCACGTCTCTCAGTGAATCCATTAACGCCAACAGCACCACCGGTAACGCCACAAACAGGCAGACGTGTAAACACAGACGGAACAAGCAGACGCCTAAAAAACACACAAAACAAACACTCCTGAACAGACGGAAGCAACGTTTCCCAAACAGAGCTCAGAGCAAGGGCTGACCTTTCAATCCAAAACAAAAGGAACATGCTAAGACTAAACAAGCCTAGCATGAAAAACAGGGATTTGAGGGCAAACACACGGCAAGTATATCTCTATTCAGGGAGATGCAGCTTCTTATTCTCCTATTTTTGTGTAAAGCATCTTTTCCTTGTAGTAAGAGCTTCTCCATGAGTGGAGCAGCTCCCTTTGGTGCCAAACTTGATCTAAAAGTACACTGGCTATCTTAGGATCAGTGGTGGTGGACACCCCATGATTCTCAACTCTTAGTGTCCAAAGATGTGCCTTAAATTCAACTTTTCCATTAAAAATAATTTCTTATAGTCTTAACCTGGGAGATTTTTGTATATTTACTGTATACAGTGACCATATTCTGAAAACCTCTAAAGAGGACACCCTATCCAGCCTTTTGGAGATGCTGAAAATGCAGAGAAAACCAAATCAAAACATTCTAGCAAGTGTTTGTCATTACATGACTGTGATAAAGCTGGGAGAAAATATCCATTGTATCTGTATTATCAATATTATTGCTGTAGATGATCTGGGGGACACTCTTGGCTCCTAGTACAGTTTAGCCCCCCTCCATGAATCTCCTCGGGACTCTCCTTTCCATCTTCGAAATTTTTCCCTCCAGTGTTTGCAAAATTACTATTTATGAAATCTATAAAACATGAACTATGATGAAAAATACGATCAGCGCTAAGAAAAAAAAAAAAAAAAACATTACGGCGGAAATTCGGCGAAATTATGGCAAAGCACGGTGAAAATACTGCAAAAAACTGCGAAACACGGTAAAAGAACGGCAAGAAAATACACCAAAATGATACTTATATCATTATTTACAATATTTTTACACTATTTACACAGAAAATACTGATCAACTCTCGCTCTGCTCTAAAGCTCAGCTCACTTCCTGCCTTTACTGTAATGTACCATATATCAATGGAATTATTTCGATAGCATGGATACTCGAGAAGTTACGGTAATTTGAATCATGCATGTCCTTTTCTGTCACTGGCGACACCTTCAGGATATAAGGGATATTAATGGTTTGTAGAACAAGCTGAGCACAACCCAGACACTTTAGGGAACTTTATAAAAACCCCCGGAGATAATTTTACGACAAAAAAGGAGGACATGTCCGGGCAAAAGAGGACATATGGTCACCCTATTACTGTAGAATATACATTATATATGCAAAAATAGCTTATTTCCCCCTTCATGTTAATAATCTTATTATGATAATGCTGCAATCTTTTATCTCTATTTTCATTTTTTGTCAACAACCTTTTTACACGTGCAAGTCTATTATTTTTGCTTTTCAACTCAAAAGTTGATCACAAAATTAGACTCTATTTCATCCAAACTTTATTATGAATTGCACATTTAATTTAATGAAAATGATCTTTGCATGTAATTTACATTTCATGACTTTAAATGAGTCTCTGAGGCTCAAACATTTCTCCTTCCACTCATAGTGTTTACCCTATCAGTCAATTCTTCTTCGAATTGTTTTCAAGATTTTAAACACTGTAACCCGACCAACTCCTCTGTTTT
This sequence comes from Cetoscarus ocellatus, assembly GCA_037902135.1. NCBI lineage: Eukaryota > Metazoa > Chordata > Actinopteri > Labriformes > Labridae > Cetoscarus > Cetoscarus ocellatus. The sequence goes on from JBAMNC010001464.1 coordinate 14,936, forward strand.
AACCCCTGCGTGTTTGCTGTCTCTTCTGATTCCATCCATCGACTGCCCTTAAAAAACTGATACAACACACCACAGATTTACAGATTCAACATTTATCTCTTGTGACATGTTTCTGTGTAGAATTTCTTGACAGAAGAGACTTAAATAGGATGGCATTCTGCATCCATTTTAACTCAGCCACACAGGTTAACTTGAAAATCCTAAAGAGTTTGAATCCCCACTCTGAAGCATGTTTCTTAGCCCCAGCTTTCTGCATTCATCTCTTAAAAAAAACGATCCCTCTGACTTCCTGGCCTTAAGAGCCGAGAGTAAAGTCGGCTCCTATAAGACGCTCCTTGGCCTCCATTGTTTCCCGCCTGTGATGATAAGCCATTAGGCTCCTGTGCTGTGACGTGCCGTCGAGGCCCCGCTTCCTCCTGCTTCTAAATTTAAAAAGGGATAAAAAAAAAAAAAAAAAAAGGGAAGAGAAAGATGTGAAGAAGAGGAATAAGAAAAAAGAGGGATTAGCAAGGAGAGGAAGCACTTTTCCCTCCCCCTCACTCACAGGTCCCCAACTAACACTTGTCCAAACACAAAGCATTTTATCCTCCGCTGTGCCCTTTAGTAATGTCTCACGCTTCAAAAGTCCTCGCCGAGTGCGCGCCGCTCCTTTCTCTCTCTCTCTTTCTTCCTCTGCTGTCTCTGTCTCAGCGGGGTTAGAGGACTTAGCGGGCTTTCAGAGAGCTGTTGATTTAGCATTATGTGTGTTAATGCAGGGAGGCCAGGAAGGGGAGGAGTGCTGACTCCAATACACTTTAAATCCAGCACATGCCAATAGATAGGATGACACCTGGACCTCTAGCTCAAGACGCTCTGCTGAATAAATTAAACGGCGCTCATCTCTACATCGATCTTAATGAACCTGCAGTGTGTGCATGTGTGTGTGCTAATGCGTGCGCAGGGCAGCGGGAAAGGGGCGGACTGTAGACCAAAGGGGCACTGGGTTGTTTGTGTTATTCAGATGTGTGTATAAATGTGTGTGTGCGTCCTCTATGTCCAGGCCACTTTTTTCCCCATACATTGATTGGCAGGTCAGAAGGGCTCAATTGAATGTATGGCAGCTGTGATAGCATCTTTAAGGCAATTAGCCCTTCGCGCAGAGGGCAAATGCTTCCAAAGACTCTCACACACACTCTTTGTTATAACCTCTAGTCCACTGGCTTCCTCTGAGTGACAGAAACATGGATGTTTATGACTTAGACAGGCTGCATTTGCTATCCGATACCTTGAATGTGAACAAATATGAGATTAAGATTCATTTAAAGGAGTATTACACCTATTTTAAAATGGGCGATCTTGACTGCAGGCACACACAATATTGAATTTTTGCAAATATCTATTATTCCGAAATGTATTTGGCCAATACTGTTGTCAATACCAATATATAGTTATAAGTGAAAGTGCAGAGCAAATTGAGAGGAGTTGAAATGTTGGTGTCTGCAACATTTGAAGCAGAGTTAATTTTACTCTGGATGGCGTCCAGTCCCTGAAAGATTTACTCAGTTGAACGTGAGCTGGTGTCAAAAAACAAGTGTCACAATGATTGAATTGAACTGAATTGAATTGAAAGCCTTTATTGTCAATGATGTTTCAATAAATCAAATCCATAGGTGTCACTGTAGAATCTTCGACTCTGAACTTTTCACTATGAACTTTGAACCTGTAAGTGACACTTGTAGAGTCAATTATCCCACGCGACCCCATTATTGGACCAACAGATGCCACAAACCCACGTCATGAAAACTGCAGTGCAATTCTTTTTAATGTGTTCTGACCAAAAATATCTTTACTTTAGCAAATTTTTCCCCATTAATATACAGTAAACAAATCCATCAATGTTCACACTTTGCAGTGTTAATGTAGAATTCACACTTAACCCATTAACTACTAGCTCAACTGTTTGGCAGAGGTCATCAATAAATTCAGGGATATTTGATGTTTTAAAAAACAGAGCAAATCAAATCATTGTTTCATTCCTTTAACATTTCAGGGAACAGAGAAAACTACAAACAAAAACAATAACCAGATATTTTCTTGCTGTGGGATTTAAAGGTTTTAAAGCTAATAGCTGATTACATGATGACATGAAAATACACAAATATTTGAGGCTACATTAATTAGAAAACGCTAAAATGTATGTAAATAAAATAGCAATCAAAGATTGGGCCGGGGGGGCAGCAAAAAATTGGAAAAAAATCACCTTCAATATAATTATATTAAAACTAGTTACTACTATGAACTCTTCAAATAGGAAAGCTCACACAGATTCAAATGTGAAGCAATGGCCAATTAATATTACTACAAATGATAATACCAAATAAGTTATTAGTTATTCACTTATTTATATTATTTTTATTTTGTGGTATGAGTATTTATGTTGTATTTCAGATTTTTTTGTAGTAATTTGTTAGGCATGTAAATTGGGTGACGTTATCTTATAAATTACAGACAACGGTAAAAACAATGCTATGCAATTTTTTTGTAGGCATATGTAAATCGTCAATGACGGGGGCACCATATAAAATCTTACCTAGGGTGCCACATTGGGTAGGGCCAGCTCTAAACAGAATCCATTTTAATTGGGCAAAAACAGCGGGAGAATCTTGTTTTACTTGAGGGTAAGACATCAGAAAACTGAAACAACAGGTAGATGTGGGGCTATTGTTGAATATCGTGAGAATGTTTTAATATATTTTGCGTTTTATACTGTATTTTATATTTTTCTAGATATCTTTTTTGTCTTACATCTTATTGTGTTCCAGATTTGAGTGTCTCATTTAAGCCCAGTGTCATGTCTTCTAATGCTCATAATGTCTTACAGCACTTTGAAGCTTTATGTATGAATGTTCCTCTATAAATAAACTCGCCTCGCCTCGGCTGGCCTCCAGAGGCTAAGAATGCTAAGAAGTTGTCATGTTGACGAGTAAACATGCTCATGTTATGTAAAATAAGTGGAGAGCTGCCATAATAATTGGCCTTCCAGTCATTATCCAGAGAATTATTTTTATCTTAAGGAAAATAAATGTCAAAAAAAAGTGAGCAGCGGTCTCATGAGAACTCAGGTCAAGAGCGTGGCACATTTATGTCTCCAATATTCAAATTCTACCCTCCAAACTGTAATTGAGTCGTAACAAATCCGTGTTGCATTCCCATGAAAAAGACAAGGTTTTATCTGCTGTATTTTATTTGCTCTATGTTTTCTTTGCCATTGTTGTACAGTAAATGATGGTTCTTTTCAAATTTTTAAGAATTTAAATGTGTAAGCTGATCACTTAAGTGATGCTAAAATTTGTAGACTAAAGAAATTATCATCCAGTATAAAGAGGTAAATAGGTAAAGTTCACATTGGGCGATTTTGATGCCCAATGTTAACTTATGGGATTTTTTGGACATTTTGGGAGTTTTTTGCATCCAGATAAACATATGTATCACCACCAAAATCTAATCATTTCTAAGTTGGGCCATTGTCAACATCTCTTTAAAATTTCAGCAACATACGTCCAGTAGTTTTTCCGTAATCTTGCAATGAAATAAACAAACAAACAGACAAACATACACCAGCAAAAACATAACCTCCTTGGTGGAGGTAACCAATATGGGAAAATCATTCATTTCAGAGAATGTTTGTTGACTGAAACTGCTAGAGCAGAGTGAAAGCAGCCACTGTGGACATCAGTCAGTACCATGGACAGCTCTCCAGCCCCTGACACCCTCAGCAATAAGGGTGCTGTCCGAGGTGCTCAGGGTTGTCCACATACAGGGTACTGACAGCCTCTGGATCAGAACCTTGGACAGTTCTGCCAAGCCTGATGCTGCAATGGAGTATTTGATGGCCCTCAGTTATTAGAAGCAAACTCCGAGCTGCGACTTCATTGACGTCTTATAACTATGACAGGAAAGTAGAGCACTGATATGTTTCTTTAACTCTGAGAAGGATTTTCCTCAAACTTCTAATGAGTCTCTTCTTGTGTTCAAAGATGAATTATTTATGTCTTCAAGGTCACTTGTAAGGGAGCCTCATATTTATCCACTGCTGGTGAAATCAGTGTCTCACAAAACTTTAAGAATTGTAATCAAACTTTGCACAAATGACCACACTTCCTGAAGGACCTCATTGAAATTTTAAGCTCATCTGTGTCATTGTTGGGTAAGAGCCTGTCCTCTGGGAGCAAGCTCTTTCTGTCTCACTGGCCAATCTGTGGTAACTAAGTCTGACCACATCATGAAGTTTTGTTTTTTTTAGTGAAGGATCATGATAACATCACTTGTTTTTTGAGGGAATGCCAGTTGTTTTCTCAAGATCTTTAGAAATTTACTTTATTTTATGAGATAAAAAGTGTCATACCAGCAAGGAAATGACATGAATAAGTCAAGGCCTGGGACATAAGTGATCTAAAGCAGGGGTGGGCAGCTGCCAGCCCGGGGGCCACATGTAGCCCTCCAACTCCCTTAATGTAGTCCAACAGTAGACCCTGAGAAGAGCTGAGGCCAAGTGCCAAACAAACAATAGACAATAAAAAAAAATTAAAGCATTTTCATGAGGAAATCTGACAAAATCTGCCCTGACAGCAATGAAAATAGCAAAACTTCCAGGAAAACAGAGCTACAATAGGCTGTGATAGTTTCTGTGAAACTACAAAGCAATATCTGTATGGTCAAAATAACACTACCAGTGTTAATATCAGAGTTGGCACATTCACACTGATGAAGCATCATTATTGATTCTTTTTGTAGTTAAAGTTCAACACTTAATAACACTTAATAGTGCAACTTATGATCATCACCACTATTCAGTGTTAACAGTGTACTCTCTAAGAGTATTTTTTTTTCTATATTAAAGGCTGAGCTCTAAATTAATACCACAAGGTGTAAAATACAGTGGTTATTAGCTATTTTAGATTTCCTGAAAAAGTTTGCTGGGATAAAAATACAGTTAAAACTCTTTTTTTTTATAAATATTTGTTAACAAGTACTTAAAATACTTACTAAAACAAAAACAATATTGAACAATGTATTCTCTGCTAATTTTATTAGACTGTTTCTTATCTTTTTCTATTGAGAGTCAACTTTTTAGGGATTCAACTCCATCCAGAGTAAAATCCGCTCTGTACTTACTGAAATGTTACCAACACTAAAATTTTACCTCTTTTTAATTTGCACTGTACATTCTAAACATGTAAACTCTTTAATAAACTGTAAATGGTTTTTAACTTGCCCCAAAACAGTTGCTGAATGAGCCTCCAACACAACAAAAAAACTTACTCATTGTGTTAACTGGTGACTCCAAATTGCAATAATGATTGACTGTCTCTCTATATGGCCCTACGATTGGCTGACAACCAGGATAGATAATGGAAGGATAGTTGCAGTTGACATTTTGATGTACTGTATGTTAATATTAAAAAGCTAACTTCCTATGTCAGGTATGCATATTTTCCTTACCTTGTAGTTCCATTTGAACTACAAATTTGATAAACTTGCAGTGCAGCTGGATCTGGATGAGTTAATGTCTGTAATCAGGCAGATTCATCATGCAAAGACCAAATCTATGACTGTGAGCAGCCCAAAGCAGGACAATCAAGTCTGCATCCTTTAGAGCAGGAAGAGTTGGGATCTACGAGCGTGAAGGCAAAAGGAAGCAACTGCTGGTACAGGGATTAGCATAGAAGCTAACAGTTTCAGTATCCGTTTGATCAGATCTGACCCACATTGAAATGAAAAACGTAAAAAACCTAAGACTAGTGAAATACATTAATCAGTCCATTCAGTTTGTCAGGTTGCAACATTTTGATCTCTAGCAATGAGAATCAATTGAATACAGCTCTCTTGGTGACCAAAGTTGTCCAACCATGATCTAAAGGTTTGGTTGCACCCCATGTACAGAGGCAATAGTTCTAGCTTTAACCTGGCCAATGGCTCCTGTCTTGCATGTTATTCTCTAACTCTCTCTCCTTCATTTCCAACTCTATCAAAATAAAAGACAAAAAGTCCAGATACAAAATATTATGATCTTTAATAAACCCATTTTTTTTTACTTACAATATTTTGGGAAATTAGGGGAAACACTGCATTTCTGCTTTGAGCCTCCATAGATCCAATAAGTCAAAATCACCTTAATATCTCTCTGTAGTGCAGTTTTCTATCCATCTGCAGATTTCTACCACCTCTGAGACAGACTTTTATATATTTTTCATGTGGTTTTTGTTCTCTTGTGTAACACAAATAATTCAAACTATCTGGTTTTTGATGCTGCACATGATCGACACATCAAAAGGAGGAGGAGCTTTGAAGGTAAGTCGAGGTTTCATCTATGCACATGTTAAAACAAGACCTTGAAATCACTTCCGAAGCTCCTGAAAAGCTCTCAAAGGTGTTAAAGCTATGACTTCTGACCATAATAGTAATAAAGGGCGAGCTTTGGAAAAAGATACAGTATGTGGGGAAACGGTATTCATCCCCTTGACTTTCCCAGAGGTTTATTCCCTCACAGAGAAGTTATTTGTTGGTGCACTTCCTCCTTTAACAGAGTTTGATTGTGGAAATGGCCCGGATCATCCTTTTCAGTGCATTTAGCTCACTTTTCATCTCGGCACAATGAGCCTAAATACGGCACTAAAAATAGACACCACCTCCAAAATGGCACAGAAACAGTCTGAGCTTTTTCAATCGCTGTCTGAGTGAGGGATAAAAGAAAAGAGATGGTGAATAAAAGAGGAAGAGAGGGCGATTTTGGAGCATGCAAATTTGTATATTTCACACTTTTATGTTCCCTAAGTCTACCAAAACATCATCTAATCTTCATTTTGGGGTCCTTTTTGGATAGTTTGTGTGTTTTATTGCACAAAAACAATTTTATAAGGAGCAAAAAGCTAATCTTTTCCATTTGTCATCATTAAAACAGGTACCAACTCCATTTCTAATGAAATTGGAACAATACAATAATAATCTGCAAATCCTTTTCTAACTTAAATTTAATTAATTAAACAACACAGAAAATATATTTAACGTTCAAACTGATAAGCTTTATTGCTCTTTTTGCAGATATTACATAGAGATAGAGTCACTCATAAATCGGGACAGGGGAAACAAAAGACTCGTAAAGGTGAGGAATGCTCAAAATACCTGTTTGGAACACGCCACAGGTGAACAAGTTGACTGGAAACAGGTGAGTGTCATTTTTGAGTGTAAAAGGAGCATTCACGAAATAGGAACTTCATTGGAATGGGGGCTTGTACATGTTTTAATGATGACTTGACATTTTTTTAAGTTTGTTCCCTATAAAATTGGGATTCCTTTACACTTTTAACACAACATTCCAGCTTGATTGGAATTGTTTTTAACTTATATAATGCACGAGGCTAAGAAAATGTAAATATGATGTATGAGTGCGTGACAAAGTCCGTTGCTCCGATTCTGTCTGTTGTGGTTTGATGGTGAAACATCAGCACATCTCCATGCGGCGCTGTGTGCCTCCGTGTGCGAGTGATGACGCAACACAACCTACATTTGCGTCCTCCATGTGTGTGTTTGTGTGTTTGTGTATGTTCTGCAGCCTCTGAGATACTATTGATGTGTCATGAGGATGAGTCAAAGGGATGTACAGTACGTGTGTGTCATTGTCTCTCCTTATATTCCTGCTGGCTGTGATGATGAATACACTCAGTCATCTTTCTCGTGTGTGCCGTATGATTGTGTAGTTTGTGTGCCCTGAGGTGGGTCCACGGGCTGGAACTGACCTGCCGTTGATTCTCTTTTCTTCGCAGTCCCATTGGTCCAGTTTATTCTTTATTTAGAAATGAAGGTTGTCAGCGAATCAAAACTTAAAACTTGACTTATTTCTAACATTTGTTCATTTACTGAAGAACAATTACGTCTTAAAAATGTCATTTCTAAGCTTTTTTTTTTTAAATTGCCAAGTGCATATTGACAAACGAGGCTATAATTTTGACACCGTCGGAAAAAAAAACTCCTATCTCCATTTTTTCTGATTTTCAGTTCTACCTCCATCATAAAGGTGATGTTTTGCCGCCGTTTGTCTGTTGGCAAGATAACTCACAAATCATCAACGGATTTTCAGGAAATATTGTTAACAGCACCAGGGAGTAGGTGTTGCATTTCGGTGGTGATCAAGATGTGAACAAAGGACTTGGTAACACTGAAAGATATGGCAGTTTTCAACATTTTTGTTAATAACTCAAAGAGTTCTCAACACATTTGATTGAATTTCAAGGGAATGTTGATTATGACACAAGAAATGACAGATTCAGTTTTGGTTAGGATCAGAAGGAGGATTTCTTTAAGGGTTTGTTAACATTGCGAGATAGGGCAGTTTTCCACATTTTTGCTGATAACTCAATACTTACCCTTTCAATTTTTATGAAATTTACAGGGAATGCAGCTCATGGCACAGGGAAGAAAATATATGATTTGGTAGTGATCTGAATCTGGATGCGGATCCACACATTTTTTTTAATGATTTCTAAGCACTGCTAGATGGGGCAGTTTTCCACATTTTTGCCAATAACTCTATAAGTTCTCAATGGAATGTTGGAATTGGTACAAGGAAGAAGTGATTCAATTTTGGTGGTTCATCAGAATCCGGATTTGGATCCAGGAATCTTTTAAAAGATTTGTTAACATTGCAAGATAGGTCAGTTTTCCACATTTTTGCCAACAACTCAAAAAGTTTTTAACAAATTTTCGATGACATTTTCAAGGGAATGTTGGTCATAGCAAAGGGAAGAAGCAATATGATGATGCAAGTGATTCGAATCTGGATGCAGATTCAGGATTTTTTTTAATGGATTTATTAACATTGGGAGATAGGGCAGTTTTCCTCATTTTCACTAAAAACCCAATAGGTTCTCAACAGATGTGGATGATATTTTTCAGTTTACATTCCACATGGCACAAGGAAGAAGCAATATTATTTTGGTGGTGTTTAGAATCCGGATGAAGATCCAGGAATTTTTAAAAAAATAATTTCTGAACTGTGCAAGATTGGCAGTTTTCCGCATTTTTGATAATAACTCACCCAACAATGTTGGAAATTGCCTTGGCAGAGGTTTGTGCCTCCCAGCACTTCTAGTTCTTGATGTTACACACGTTTAAATGGGCTGGATGACCGAGACAAAGTAAGAGAAAAGTGACCAAGATCAGGAGATTTTCAAAAAGTGTCCTTAGTAGAAACAAAGATCCTGCAGTAAAACACAGTTCATGCCATGTGTTAGCAAGATAACACAAAAAGTCATGAACAAATTTTGATAACATTTTAAAGGAATTTCCATGGCACAAGGAAGCAGTAATGAGATTCTGGTGGTGACCCAAATCCAGATGTGGATCCAGGGAAGCTTTCAAGGATTTGTTAAAATTGCAAGATAGGGCAGTTTTCCTCATATTTTCTGATACCTCTTCAAGTTCTCCATGGATTTGTCTGACATTGTCAGGGATTGTTGATCATGGCACAAGAGAGAAGTGGTTACATTTTGGTGGTGATCTGAATCTTTATGCAGATCTGGGATTTTATTTCAAGGATTTGTTGACAGTGATAGGGCATTTTACCACATTTTTGCCAGAAACTTTCCAAACAGTGTCTGAAATGCCTTGGCGGGGATTTGTGCTCTCTGATCACTAGTTGTACTGAGCCTGGTATGGTTTTCTAAATTTGTTTTACATATTTCTATCTGAAACTTCCAAAAGCCTTCAGTGTACATCTGTTACAAAAGAGTATTCTGCTGTAACCACAGAACGCAGTGCATCTTGAACTGTACTTTTACATTGCTAGTTGTAGAGCAAATGTGACTGTATGTCCACTTTAGCTCAATGAAGACATAAGTTAGAATTTTCTGACTGGGACACATCCAACAAAAAATAGATTTACTATTGGCTTTGTGCATCATTTTTTAAATTACAATTTCGGTATTTTTCACTTCTTGTCATCAAAATCAGTCCCCACCTCTTCACAAATTACTGGAGGCATCACCCACATTAAAGCTCTGCCACACAATTCAGGCGCTGATCCGAGCCAAACCACAAAGCTGAAGTTTCTTACAAATTTTTGTTTTGATTTTCAGGAAATGTTGGTCATGGCACAAGGGAGTAGCCATTCTATTTTGGTGGTGATCCAGGAATTTTTAAAGATCTCCTAGTAGAGCAGTTATGCACCTTTTCGCTGATAGATCAGGAATGTCTTGGTGGAGGTTTGTGTTCTCTGAGCACCTTAGTCCAAGGACGTAGTTTAGGCACCCCTGGTGTATTTTATGCTGTTTGCAGTGCTGATTTACTTCAAGAGGATTTACTGCATTGCTTCCTGATCATGCATCAGAAAACAATAATAAAAAAACACTGTAGTGATCACAGCCTGATTGGCATTTGATAGTATAAATATTTTAAGCTCTCAGAGTAACAGCGTTTCTCATTCTTTCATTGTCACAGTTGCTGTCTGAATAAAGCCAAAGCTTTTGCAGGAATGTGTTGCTGCTCTCTGCTGCAGTACAGATTTCACATTCAGGTTGCTCCAGTTTTCAAGTAGTTTTCCATCCAAGTGCAGCTCTTGAAATCAAGAGACAAGCTGAAACACACAGAAGCACTGATTTTTTTTTTTCTCTTGCTGCAGCATTAGCGCACAAACTTAGCTGCTTACTATGCAGGAGGCTACTTTAATCTACTTTAATCTCCCTCAAGCCCAAACTCAACACCATCTCTTCCTATATCGGATTTTTCACGCCTCTGTTTTCATCTCTGCCTCCTCCTGTGAGCTACCTGCTTTTCTTGCGCTCATTTTTTTTCTTTCACATCAAACTTTTTAACTAGGCTCACCTCAGCCCCCTCTTTTCTCTCTCTGGGTGACAAAACAGGCGGGCCGGTAACCAGGGGAACTGCTGCGTGATGTCGCACACACCCTTATGTTGGGCTTAGTCGAGCCACTTAAATCTACCCAACACACACAGGTGGGAATGAAAAGGTACCACAAGTATTCATGTTATTACTCACCTCTTCGCACACACACTCTGCACCCCTTCCAGTGATTGTATGTAGAACAGCCAGTCAGCAGAACGGTCTAAGCTGGCATGCAGGGTAATGTGAAGGCTGACACACATACACACTCTCTGGACAGCACTGCGGCTTCTTTTTGCCGTCTTACTCACTTTCTCTGACTAACTCTGCTGCATGAACTCTCAGACTGAGAGGAAACAAAAATCCCTCTGTACTCCCTCTCTCTCTCTTCCTCTCTCTCTATGTTTGTCCTCTTTTTTTGTCAACCTTTACTATCATCTCTGTCTCTCTGTTTATCTAAGGCAGGGATGGGCAAACTGACACACCAAATAGACTGTTCAGTATTTTCTATATGGAATATATTTCATTAATCCATCCGAGCAACAGCTTATAGAAAGTGTAAGGGGAGGGTAGAGGTGATTGGACAATTGTTCTGTCAGTCACATTCATTACCGGCCAATCAATGTGCACAGCAAATTTTCCCGAGGGCAGAGTTTATTCTACTCAGGATGAAGTCAAATCCCTGAAAATGTACTCTCAACTGAAAAAGAGCTGTAAAATTTGTTTTTCAATATATCAAATCCTTGGGTATCTCTGTAGGATTTGAACTTTGCACTCTGAACCTGTAAGTGACACTTGTAGAGTCATTCATCCCACCTATCCCTCATTTTTTTGGACAAGTACCAACAGCTTATCCCAGCTGACATTGGGCGAGAGGCAGGGTACATCCTGAACCAGTGGCCAGCCAATCGCAGGGCCACATAGAGAGACAGACAACCATTCACACTCATACCTAAGAGCAATTCAGAGTCACCAATCAACCTAATGAGCATGTTTTTGGTCTGTGGGAGGAAGCCAGAGTGCCTGGAGAGACCCCACACATGCACAGGAAGAACATGCAAAGTCCACACGGAAAAACCCTGACCAACCCAGGGATCGAACCAGCGGCCTTCTTGCTGTGAAGCTGGTGCACCACCTGCTGTGCCATCATTCAATTATCACTTTTTTAATCCATGTGCTTTAGAAATGGTTGTTTATTTCAGCAAATTTTCCCCATTAATATACAGCAAATAAATACAGTAATGTCTACACTTTGCAGTGTAAATATTGACTTAACACTTCAGTGGTTAAAAACATGTCAGAGTAACTACATAACTAACACAACATAGAAGTGTTGATCAAAAGTCACACTGTTTAGAGATACAAAGTTTTACATTTAACTCCAAAAATTAGTCAATGTATGTCTAGTCAATAATTACATTTATCTTTATCTTGGTGAGAGATAAAGTTCCCATGTCCTTGCAAAATCAATTTTCTTTGCATTTAACGCTGTTAGAAGGGACTTCGGGAGCAGAAGAACATGACACCTTTTTCTAAACTCTGTTCACTGAGAAATGCTCTATACCTCTTTAAAGAAAACTCTGTTTTTTACTTCCTGTGGTTTATGATGTCATAGCTATACAGCCTCCACCTAAATGAGTGTTTTCTGTGCGTCACAGGCAGAGGCCATGATTGTTTTGCCATTCCACGGATTGTAATGGCTCCTCCCCTATCACACCAGACATCATTTGGGCAACCAATCAGCACAGAGCTCATTATAGCCTCCTGTTGCCTCACCGCTACCTTAGTCCCAAGCATTTCCAAAGGGGAGGGAAAAAGAGCTGCATCTGATCCTCTACAGAGACAAAATTTCTTCTTTCTTTATTCAATTTAAATCAAATCTTTGCTTTGTCGGCATGATGTGAGCAGTCAGTAAGCAGTTTTTTTCCCTGTTTCAATGAAATGTATCCACTAAAAAGAACTAATTTGAAGTGCAGTGAATACAAATTAAGGAGTTTGTTTTTGTTGACCTGGCCCTTAATTCTAAAAGCAGAATAACACTGAACAGTATCAACAGGGGTTAGGAGTTGCTACACGGAATATAGGTGACAGAATGGACATCAGGCAGAGAATAATGGGGGTCCATCACAGGTAAGCACCTCTTCAGCAGCCTCACATGCATTAAAAAGACCAAGTCAGCCATAAGAATTCAGAATTTTTCTCTTCAAAGACCTGAGGAAAAATTTGTGGTAATGCTGCCTTCCAACTAAAAATATACACCTCCCTCACTTACAGCTTTCACACTGGAAGCATTTTGTTCAAGTGCATTTGCTGCGTGATCAACTTCGGCTAGTGCTCCCACAGCTTTCACACCAGGCACGTGAATGTCCTGCAGCTTCAGAGCATCTCCTTGCTGTCACAGCTCTATCTCTCCAATTATTTCATCTCAATAACAAGCATCTAGTTGAAATTTTGGGAAGAACCAGAACAAACGTCCCCACAAGGAACCTGATTCTTTGGGTTAGGCACAGAAAGGAAAAGAAATTACGCAGTTTACAACTTCTCTGTGACACGCTCCACCACTGTAGACATAAATACCAGCTGGATTAAGCTAAATATGCCTCTGTATTTGTCATTTTCGGTCATTTGTGGTCGTGAAAGTAAAACTCAACCAGCTTGAAAGAATCAGTCAATCCAGTGATTTTTATTTCAGTCCTAATTATACATTCTGTACCTTAGAGACAAGCACAGCTCTCGCCATTTCAATAATATGAGTGCCGGGCATAAAAGTTACAGCTGCCAAATGAGAAAATGGGAAAGACAGCTGCACTGCACATAAAACACTTTATGCCAGGCTAAAAGCTTCCTGGTGTGCAGCCCTATCTCTTCGTCTTTATGTCTTTATCCTTCTCTATTTGATGTTGTCTCTTACTGAGAATGTTTGTCTCTATCTCTGTGTCTCAGTCTGCTTTTCTCCAAGGCCTTCTCTCTGTTGCTGTCTCCTTCTGTTTGCTGTCTCACTTTTTCTGGCCCTGGCTTTTTGGCTTTTAATGTCTGCCTTTGTCCCTTTCTATCTCTGTCTCTGCTTGTCTTTCCATAATGCTTTTTCCTTGTGTTTGATTATCCCATTCAATATATATGTCTTAAGTCTCTCAGTGTCTTTTTGTTTATGTTTGACAGTTTCTTTGTCTGCTCAACATCTGTCTTTCTGTTTTTAGATCTTTTGTCCATATATCTCTCCTCTCTGTTTCTTTATGTCTGCCTCTTTCTCTCTCTCTCTCTTTATCCCTCTCCCCTCTTTCTCAAACCTTGAGTAATGAACAAAGAGCCGTCTAATTGTGAAACACCAACATCTTTTTAAAATGAAAAGATGAAGATGATGGTGGAGGCAGGGTGACCCAGTTCTTATCAAAGTGAAATATTTCTGTTTGGTATTTCGGAGCTCTGAAAATCTTAGTTTAGTTTATTTATTCATGCCTGCAAACACACCCAGAAAAACAAAAAACCTTGTGGATTTTGGCTTTTTAGTTTGATTTTTACACGTCATTTTTTTGTTCAGTTATCACGATTTAGAGGCAACATGATGGACACTATTCTCCTCTTTTCAGCACTTGGAAGGGTTTATATTCCAGTGAAAAGAGCCACAAATGTTTCACGACTAGTTATGACTATGTCCCCCTGAAGCCATCAGTGAAGCTACAGCAGGCAAAATTCTCAAAGTAAAAAGAAAAAGAAAATCTATAAAGCTTCAAGCAAACCCATTAACAACACAATAAAATCAGCTTTTCAAAGTCTATTGGCTCAAAAAGCTGCATTGTATCTAAAATAGTTTACTGGCTTTGCTGTTTTAATATAGATTCACATTTAAAGTCAAAGACGATGGGTTGAATTTTCGAGAAATACAACTATGAAAAGCAGTCAAGCAAAGTTAAAGCGACGGTACTTAGTCGATGGCAATGCATTACACTTTCTCTGCAAACAAGACATAAAACAACAGGATGGCTGCAGGTTTGAATACAAATTATCTCCATGGAAGGGGTTCTCTATCAAAGTGAAAACAAAGGAGAAAAACTGCCTGGTAGCAGAAAAACAAGGACTTGAGAAAAGTTTAGCTTCATGTAAATGTCCTTAAACCCTTAATGGGAAAACCCCAAGTACCTCTTTGTATTCTGTGGAAAACAGCTGCTAAATCACCAAATCAGTGCTGTGCCATATGTCTAAAATGTGGCTCCAGCTGTTCTGCCTTTATGCATGTCAGCCTGCATAGATATCCAATTTGTCATGTGTTTATGGCTGCTTACTCAACTACAAGACAAAATAAAGAGTCACTGAAAACATGTTTGATGGTAAAATAATGCCAGCAGCAGGACAATCACTGAGAATACCATTGACGCAGCCTCAGTGATATCATTAAGTGATATCTTAAGTGAAGTTTTAAAGCTTAACAATGGTGGAAATGCTGCCTCAAACTAACTTTTTGTAAATCAAGAGACAAGCTAAGAAGTAATAGAAGACAATTTCCTGTGTCACATAAGGCAAATTTAATTGTCCCAGTTTTGACTATTTTCAACATATTTACACTTGTTTGAGATGACCCCATAATGTATTCTTGATGATTCTTGACAAAAATTAATTTACATACTGGATTTTGGCATGCCTATAAACCCGTCCATTTCTGCCTTGCACAGAACGAGCTGTTTTAGTATTTTTCCACTCTCAAGTAAAATTCCTAAGGGCAGTGGCATATCCACTCATGGCATTACTAGGCAAATTGTTCAAACATGCTGTTTAAGATCAATCAATCAAACTTTATTTGTAAAGCACTTTTCATACAAAAAATATGTAGCACAAAGTGCTTAACATAAGAAATAAAGTGAAATAACAATAAATGAAATGAAAGTAAATGAAAATACAAGACCCCACAAACCCTCGCAATTCACATACAACACACACACTAAATTAATCAAACGCACAACGACATAAAAGGAAATTCTAAACAGAAAACACAATTAAAAGACTGAGGAAGGCTGAGGAAACGCTATCTTTAATAAAAAATGAGGAAACATAGGAGCTAATACTTAAATTATAATTAAAAGTCATAAGAGATTAGATAAAAATACTATAGGGAAAGGAAGGTAAATAAATAAATGAACTAACATAATAAAATTTAAATAAATAATATGATAAATTAAATAGCCTAAAACCATATGTGTAATAAAATCAGCTAAAGTAGGATGGTAAAAAGAAAAGCAGTTAACAGAGAATAAAATTCCAAATAATAAATCTGAACTGAAATATAGAAATAAAATAGATTAAGAGGATTAAAAATAAATAAAAAGGTAATAAGAAATAATAATAACTATAATCATCTAAAAGCTAGACTAAAAAGGTAGGTCAGAGCACTTTGCTCAAACAAATCTTAAAAGTATGTGCATTTCGCATTGTGGGGTGGTTTTGTGGAATAATATTGAAGATAACATCAAACTGAGTCAAAATATCAAACAGTTCAAAAAGATGTATACACACTTTGGTTTCAGTAAATATATTAATGAACAACAGGAGGGTTTAGGTAAAAGTGGCTGATTGTAAATGATGTCTTCTTTTGCTCTGCTGCTTTATCTTTTGTCGAATGGAAAACAATTTTTTTTCGTACTGTGCTGCTGATAGATTAGTGATTATGTAATACACCAATGAAAAAATGGGGTAGGACAAGATAAGCTTAGCTTCTTCCTACTCCATTTTAGACATCAAACAGCATCAATATTTAAAGAATTTCTGGGGTTTTTTTTTTTTTCATTTTTTGTTGTTTTGTTTTTTAACTTTAATATTTTATTTTTCCTGTGTTCGAAATAAAGATTATCCAATTCAATCCAGTCCAAAATTAACCAAGAATTTCAAATTTTCCATCAGAACCAAATTATAAATATTAATTGCAGAGCATTGTTGGGGTTCGGGCTCATTAATCAAATGGCAGCCAGTCCAGGTGTGTACCCTGCCCCTCGCCTAATGTTAGCTGTGATGTCCAGCGCCTGAAACCCTGAAAGGTTTAAGTGGTTTGCATACTGGAGGGATAAATGGCTGGGCTTTGAGGTTCTAAACAACAAGCACACCCCACATGAAATCTTCAACTTCATCTTTTTTTCTGAACCACTGTAAGGCATATAATTTGCTTGGCATGTCAGTTAGCAAAACTTATTTTCCAGATGTTCTTATATATCAAGAAAGTTGAAATTAAAGTTTGCATTAGTTTCATTCTTACTGCTGAAAGGCTGACTCGTGCACTTTAAAGTCAGATTATAAGAAATCAATTTAATCTTCTATTCCTGAAGAAAGACCCTAAAAGATCCCCTGTCCTCCGGATCAGACATTTTTTTTAATTTCCTCACGACCCCTCTGCTCTCGCCCACTCTCCATCTGAGCAGCTGAGTGCAAAGAGACGCCACTCAGGCTGGTTAACTAATCACCACTTGACGGGGGTTCAAATCCCCAACCAATCTCTTTAAGATTGAGACAGACTGCTGATTTATTAAGATGAATGCCCGCCATGAATCGACTGACACGTGCTCACGCTCACACACATGCACGTCCACTCGTACTGTGAGTCAGAGTCAGAGATGGGGGTGGGAGAGATAACGAGGAGAGGGTAAAAGGGTTAATGACGGTCTTCAACGCCAGGCTGGCAAGACCACTTGTGTTTATACATATGGGAGCAAAACAAACACACATACACACCATTAACCCACAAACGCCGGTCAGCCTGATGAAGGAGCACACGATAAACTTGTTGGCCATCAATCGCCACAAATTACGCCATGCTCTGTCTCTCTGCCATAGAGATTCGATATTGGAAAGACAGGAGGGTGACAGTAAGACAAAAAAGAGACAAAGGGCACAAAGAAGAGGAGACAAAAAGAAGAGGAGACAAAGACAGAAATAGTGAGAGTGATCGTCTTCGAGCCTAGAGAGCAGCTCTTTGTCTTCATAATGGAGTCATTACCAAAGGGTGTGTGACCTCTGGGGGTCAAGCTAACACCGTCACACACATATAGAGAGAACAATGTATATTATAGAATGAGTGGCACCTTCAAGAGCCTGAAGGACAAGATACAAGATGGTGTAATCAGTCTTTTATTACAAGAGCTTTCCTCTATTCACGTTTCTAGATCTCCTGATCTTCCCTGTTCTTTCTCTTGTTCTTTGTCATCCAGTCCATTAAAATCTATGAAATATACATAGAGAGAATAATAAATGTTTTATAAAAGATCTGGATGGTCTGCAGAGAAAATTCTTGGTAAAGTGACTCCCATATGATGTGTTTTACAAAATGGATGCAGGATTGGAAACAAGACAGTGCACAGTACATGATATTAATCACAATACAGAAAGGATATCACACTTTAATGGATGATACAATAAAGAATACGATGAACAATAGACTTATGATACAACGCACAATATCCTGTGTTCCATTGACATAAGACATCTGACAAGGAAACTTGGAATGTCGTCATATCTGACTTGAAGCTGTTTCACCTGTGAGCAGAAGTTTGAAAGCACTTTTACGTTAATAAAGCTTACATTATATAATAACTATTCCTGTAACTTTAGCGCAAAAACATTTTTTTCCTAAGATCTTATACTCGTGGGACTTGAGTGAAGTTATCACAGTTTGTGGCACATTTAATAGATCAGCACCAACCCATTGGAGGTCCTGTCGCAGTTAGCATTGTTAGCTAATAACCAGGGTAAACAGCACACTACAAGACGATTTTGCAAAAAAGTCAACATCGCAGTGTTTCTATGTGTAGACGGTGTACAATACTATCAATGTGTTTGATTTCAATGCATTATTATTATCATAACTTCATAATACACTTAATAATGCACTGTTTTAACTTCCCATTTGTGCACTGAGTAGCCAGTTCGTTGACAATAGAGTGACAAACAAGTTTCCCAGTAGGACATTCCAGATGACATTTTCTGATTGGGATGTTAGAATTTCAGACCTCGGATGTAAAGGGAACGCACCAGTAGCATACAACATGGGTGTCCAAACTTTATTTATAGAGGGTCAATACATGAAGAATATAAGGATGGCCGGGCCACCTTTGGTAGATTAAGGGGGAAAACTAATTCTGTCCACATGCTTGAGGACGCGCTTCCAGTTGCAAGAAATACAAGCGCACTGGTTTGCAGTTTATGTCTCACTCCATTTACTTTAGGATGGCAAGTTTCTCAACAACTACAAGGATAAGAACCACATAGTTAACAAGGTGTTGTTAGCAACATGCTAACTCGACAGTCTGTACTGTTGTGTAATCTAGCCTCCTGCCACTAGTTGGGGCTGTAGTTGAAGTCTTTGTCCCTGTTTTTCGGCCTATTGTTGTACTGACTGACTGGAGCAATGTGTAACTACATTCCATACAGATTTGTAGATATTAACGTGTTTAGAAGGCTGGCAGTGCTAGCAATACTAATGTTAGTTGCACTCTGCTTGATATTATCAATGAACGCTACAGTATTTTGCTTACTGTTGTGACAGTCAGCCATATTCAGCCCACAAATCACTGCTTTTTGGTTCACTTGTTTAGTTTGGATGACTTTCACTGACCTACGGTCCACTAAAAAGAAAACCAAGACCCCTGTTTTCAGGCTGACCAGAGTTTGGTTCTTTGGTCTGCACCAGAGTTTGTGTGATCTTTCACACCACCAAATGAACCAGACTTTCCCAAAAAACGAACTGCAGTTTGTTTGGTTCGAGATCAAACTTGTTAGGTGTAAACACACCCTTAAAGTGATATGACACATTCAAAGGCAAGGCAGTGTCCTTTTTTCCATCTCTGAGAGAGCAAGGAGACACTTAGGTAAAGGGGCTTTACTACAGTGAGACTGCAATTACATAATACATCAGCATGTGACGTGAAACTTGATACATTTAAGACATGATATACTATACAGTAAAATGAAAATTCAACAGGCGATATAATGTGCAACACAATAAGTGATACTGCAAGCATGGCTTAAAATGCGCAACTGTATGCTGTATTGTAGTAAAAAACCCGACACAATAAAGGATACCATGCAAGATGCAGTGAATAATACAATAAAAATACAAAAGTGTGAAACAGTAGGGCTGCAATCTACTCTGAGTCCTTATATTTTTCTTCTCAATCCATCCACCTCCTATCCCCCGTCACTCCCCAATATTACCTCCAGAGCTCCTCCTTCCCCTCTCCTCCACCTATCCCATACCTCCATCCCCATCCTCCCTCCCATTATTGCCCCCATCCCCTCTCATCGGCCCCTCCCCTCTTTCATTTTACCTAATTTAGAGTGAAAGTGACCTTTTTGTTCAAAGTGTCTTCACACTGATGTGTACACACACTTACACAATACAACACACACACACACACACACACACATTAATGATTACCTGAAAGATGTCTGGGGGATAAAATGCACACTTTAGCAAATACAACCTCATTATTATGCCCGTGTGAGTGTGTGTATGTGTGTACAGTATATAAAATGCAATTACATCTGTCCTTGGGAACATTTCAATGCTCTGTGTGTGCTTCAGGCATCTTACCTATTCAACAGTATCACACATAGAGTGGGAAGATGGGGCTTTGTTATCTAATGCAATATTATATCTAAAATCTTGTTTATTGTATGAAGAATAGAGAAGAACACTGACTTTATGAATGTGAACTTACCCACTCTTGTTGTACAAGTTTACACACAAAAGTATTGAGTACCACTTCACTATGGGGGTAGAAACTTATTAACAAACTAACTTTTGATGCCTTCTGCGTAGGAAAAAAACACTGTACACCATGATATCACAGCGCTCAGGCCATACCATATATTAAGATGGACACGAAGACAGATGCCTGGGAGTAAGGCCAAAATAAATAGAGCTTCCCCTGATCACTGGATGCAGCATATCTCATATCCCCTGCCTCAAGATAAACATTCTGGATATGAGTTTAATTTTGTTAAAAAAACAAAAAAAAAAAACAAAAAAAAAAAAAACAGGCATACTCAATAAATGTTTCCGACAAATTTAGATTCTGGCAAATTTTTCTGATATGATCATGCTTATTTACAGTGCTTAACACATTTATTAGACCACCTGTTATGAAAACAAGAATTCATTAATATGTTAAAAATCTTTCAAAACTTGTTTAAAACTGAAAATGTTACAGTCATCGAACAAACGTTTTGAACAGAAAACAGTCATTTTAAATGAAATTCACCTTCAAATTTAAGTCGGCTCATGGCTTCCCTGAGAAGTCAGAAATTAATCAAGCATGACATTCAACCACTTAAATTAACTTTTCAATCCAGAAATGCCAGTACAAAAAAACTATATTTTGAAATCTCGAATGAGAAATAGTAATGTTCTTACTTTTTTCAGTTTTTTTAGTAGAACAGTAACTTTTAAATTTAAAATATTAATTATATTTTCACATTTAAACATCATTTCAGTTAAAGAGATTCTACATACTGGTGTACTAATCATTCCAGTAACATAAAAATGATGTTTCTTATTACCAATGCTTTTAATTTAGGGCAGCTCTGTCATAAACCTCATGTTACGTGGTGGTCAAATAAATTTGTTAAGCACTGCATATCCAAGTTTATCTTTTGTCTGTGTCCACACAAGAGCTAGATTAAATGTTGTCCACACATCTGTCAATCCGTGATCCAAAATTTTCAGAATTGTACAACTGTCAACAATGACCTAAGTAATAATTAAACTACTTTGGTGGTTCAGGTCAAAGGTGAAGATCAAGGCTATTGGGCCCCATGTTCATCCCATGCTTGTAAATTTGATCCAAAAGTAAAACTCTTTAGACACTTCACAAATGTCCAATTTTTTCAAGAATGATCTGAATGGGCCTCATGTTCATCACTTGCAAATAAAGACAACATATCAATGACAGCTTGATGGATTCTCCTCAAATTTTGCACTGATGCTCAGTCTGACTCAAGGATCAACTAAGTGTATTTCTGAGTTCAAAGGTCAAGGTCCTGGGGCCTCCTGTTCATCCCTTGCTTGTGAACACAATGTCTTGAAAACTCTTCAGAGGAATTCTTTAAAACTTTGCACAAATATCCGCTCAGACTTCAGGTCAAAGGTTTTTAAGGTGCTGGAGCCTTATGGTCATCCCTTGCCATTAAATGAATGCAATACCTCAAGATTTGTCAAATGGATTCTCTCAAAAATTTGCACAAATGTCCACTGTGACTCAAAAATGAACATGTATTGTTTTCTGGTTCAAAGGCCATGGTTATTTGTACTCATGTTCATCCCGTACTTGTGAATGTAATACTCAAAACACATTCTGTGTGACTTTCCTCAAACTTTGCACAAAAAAAAGTCAACAACATGGCCACTGTCAGTTAATTTCTGCTGCAAGAGAGCACAAGAATATAATTTCCTCTGGACATTCCTTTGTTCTTTAAGGTTGAGTTAAATGTGTATTTTAGATAGCGGATAAGTCATTTCCGTATTTCCACCCGCCAGCTCCAATTTTGACTAAAATCAGTCTAGCCAGTGTAACAAGTCAGTGCCTGTCACTTTATGGCTTCACTTTTGCACAACAGACTAAGACAGATACGCCCTGTCCATGTTAGTATGCAGTCAATGATGGAGACTGAGCTGTAAATGCCACACATACTCTCACAGAAACAAGGCAAACGGAGGCAAATAGCGCTCTTCCCGTTTTGTGCATCTCTCTTACTGTCAACACTCCCTGACGGAACGTAATTGAAGAAAATAAAAACCCCAGAGAGGAGGATCAATTACTCAGTGTACAAGAGCGGGGAGATGTTTTCATATTAGAATGATAAAGTGTTGCCTGGAGAAGAACTGCCACACAGACGGAGAAGGGGAAAGAGGAAGAGTGAGGAAGATGAATGTTGAGAGAGGGGAAGAGACGAAGGGAGAAGGATGGAGGAAGCAGGAGATGGATGGAGTTTGAGGGTATTTTCACCAATTTGTGTGTAAGAGGAGCCTATTGCTTTTGTTTGCCTGACTGTGTGTATATGAGCCAAATCAAGTTGTAAATTAGAGAGGCGGAATGAGACTTGGTTATCCCTCAGCTTCATCATTTTTGAGTCAGAGATACTGCAAAAAAAAAAAAACAATGACTAAGCCTGATTCCATTGTGCCTATATAACTTCAATACAAGATAGAGAAATAAAGGAGAGGGAAGGAAGAAGAAGGAACAAGGGAGACAGGAGTTCGCAAAGGGACAAGGGAAGTGAGGGAGCGGGACACAAAAAGAACAAAAAGAAGTAAAGAGTTTGAGCCTCACGGCGCTGGCTGACATCAATAGCCTCTCCTCCCTCCCTCGCTCGGCCCGTCGCTGCCTCTCAATTAAATTCTAATCAATGGAAAAGCCTCATTATCCGCGCTGCCTGCAATGCCATGGAATTGATCTCTGCCCCCGCGCCACGACGATGCAGAGCAAAAACTTTAAAGCTTTGGGGGGAAGGAGCTGTGTTAGCGCAAAGCGAGTATCAAACGGAGGATGATGAGACGACATATGAGAGCGATGAAGACGCAACAAGTCTGACGGAGTGCAACAGTCAGCTTCATCCTGTATGATAGAGGAACTACTTGTTATAATTAATGCTCTTTTTTGAGTACATTTCCCAGTTATAGTCACAAGAGTAACCCACCTCACTCTATTGTCAAAGTGTTTGTATAAAAGCCCCCCTTCTATTAAAATAATATGTCATTATCTTTATATCGAAACTGCTGTGACTATGAGTTATTATGGGTTTGGAATTAATTCTTGTTGTCTCAATAGAAATGTAAGCTGATTTTAACAAAACCAAAATTCATAAAACAGTTGCATTTCAAAATTGCAAGAGCTCAGAGGGTATGAACCTCAGCAAAGGCATTTCTTACATTGTTACCTCAGCCAAGGAAGTTATGTTTTTGCCGACGTTTATCTGTCTGTCTGTCTGTTTGTCTGTTTGTTTGTTTGTGTTCAAAATAACTTGAAAAGTTCTTAACAGATTTGGATAAAATTTTCAGGAATTGTTGGAAATGGGATATGGAAGAACTTATTAAATTTTGGGGGTGATCCAGATCACCGTTTGGATCCAGGAATTTTTTAAAAGGATTCTTTAACATTGCCAGATAGGACCATTTTCGCCAAAGTGGACCAGAGGTCTGCGCTCTCTGAGTGCTTTTGTAGTTAGCTGAATTGTTAGCGAAAACTTGAACAACTGTCCTATTTAAAAATGTTAAATACTGATGAGCGTTTCCACTCTTTTCTAGAAATCATTTTCCAGCACTCTCCTGTGATATTTCTCCTTTTCTACAGTTGTGCTTTACATCTTGTACATTCACCCAGATTGCTATATTTATGCCTTTTCCATCCCAGAGGTCTGATTTACAAGATGTGAACAGAGAAAGTTCATTATGTCTACGTAGATAATATGTTTACACTTTCTTTTTTAACAGACAAGTAAGGTTTTTTGGCTAATACCTTCGTCAGAAGTGTCATCAGAAAAAAGGACACGTCACACTACCATCTGATGACGCT
The DNA here is from genome assembly GCA_037902135.1 of Cetoscarus ocellatus. Classification (NCBI taxonomy): domain Eukaryota; kingdom Metazoa; phylum Chordata; class Actinopteri; order Labriformes; family Labridae; genus Cetoscarus; species Cetoscarus ocellatus. The sequence continues at coordinate 39,358 of JBAMNC010001464.1, forward strand.
TCTGACGAAGGCGGAAGAGCTCCATTGAAACATGTAAAGGTATTAGCCAAAAAACCTTACTTGTCTGTTAAAAATAAAGTATAAACATATTACAAGATGTGAAGTCTATGGCTGTAACGACTCTGAAAAAAAAACGTGAAAATATGAGGTGTGCGTTATAATCGAGTGCGTGTTTTAATCGAGAAATTACGCTAACTTCGGCTATCCTAACTGTTAGATACCTGTTGTATTTCTTTTTGAAGGGTTTTTGTACTGCCCTTCTGAAAAGTAAGTGAAAGTATGTCACTGACTGAACACAAAACAAACGATTATTTTAGCTTTTTTTTTATCAGGTTGCAAAGCCGGGGTTCGAGTTCACTCCAGCTGCTCATACAAACCCAAATATGATGGAACTGAATTTAATATTGATGTAAAAACGTGAACCGGGTTTCTCCACCATTTAAAGGGTGTGTTTCTGATGTTTCTGTCTTAGGCAGAACAAAAGGAGGGGGAGTGGTTCAGTCCTGTAGACTATCAAATATATGAACACAAATACACACTAACACATAGAAAGTCTAAGAAGTGAGGGAGAGTTAAAGGAGAAAGATATCAGTACTTTCAGACAAGGACGGCGGTGTCCGGGGGGAGGCCTGTTTAGAAGAAAGCACCTGCCCGACGTCCCCCTAAGGAGAAGACAGATGATTCGCCGCGGGGACGGGAGTGGGGACAGCTTGCACGAAGACACACACAAACACACATAAGCTCTGAAAGTATAGCAAGCTGAGAGGAAAACCTTGAAAATAATTTACCCCTAAACAAAAACTCTTCCTCTGTGTGTGTGTGTCTTCAGAAGTGGCTATAAATTGCTGTAGCAGGGAGGAAAACGAAATGGAAGCAAAAATAGGCGGGGGGTCACAAATGCATCAGGGTATTTTTTTATGTATTTGGTTATTATAGGCCCACTGAGAGGAGGAAAGAAGAGGAGGGGAGAGGAAAGGAGGCACAAGACAAAACGAGGGAAGGTAATGAGGAGGGACTGTGATCCCATTAAGCCACTTCATCACCACACCCCCTGCAGTCATTTTGCCATCACGCAGCTGCCTGACTAATACTGCACTGTTTGTCAGTGAGTGTAGATGCACGAGAGTGTGTGTTACAGTCTGCATGTAAATACTGTGTGACGTGTTGGCTTTATCAAATTCTTCTTCACAGTTTTGTTGTTTGTTTGCCTTGAAACACTTTGTAGGTGCTGTGGCAGATGTGTCACGCACTTTCAAAATGGTTTTCAAAGTGTTGCGTCAGCTTTTTGAAAAAAATTTGAAATCGTCCTTTACAGCATGATTCCCAAAATGTGGTGCCCAATCCTGTGTGTGGACTTTAAAGTTCAGCAAGTGGACCACAGAAGATCATTTTTGGAAGCACTTGAATTGTTTTGAATGCCATTTTTCAACTATGCTTCAAAATATACATTATACATTGGTATGCTTTGGGTGTTTGCTCTCATTACCTTTAAATCAGTGCAAACTCACCAGCTGGCTTTATTTACACAGAGGATTTCATTCTTTGGTCAGAACTCTTCCCAATAAATTCTTCTTTTCTAGCCAAAAAAACACATGAAACATGTTCAGACCACTGTATGAAATGCTCTTATTAAAGCTAGAATTCACTGAAGCATTCCCACAGCATCAAACACGATCAGCGAAAAAGTGCTGCACACTTCTACATGACATATGACAGATTTGTAACCTTGAAAAAATCCCAACAGGATCAGACAAGTTTGTGTTTATAAATGACTTTACTAGATATCAATTAAAATATTATCACTGATAAGCCGAAAATTATTTTCTCCAATAACGCCGCTTTTTTAGGAAAAGAACAAACTCTGTGGCCTTATTAAAGACATAAGGTATTGTCTGAATAAGGAATATTTTTCAGTACTTGCAAATGATTTAAATTGTATTGGAAAAACTCCATCTCTAACATATAAGGTGACCACTAGCATTGTTTCACGAAAAATGAAAATCACAAAAGTTAGAGATAAGAGGTTTTGGCTCAACTGCAACAACAGGTTGTAATAATTTTTTACTTATTTCCTGCATCCTTGACTTTATTCTCTAATAAGTGCTTGAAACACTGGACAGCCTGTGTTAGGCAGGAGTTATAGTGGCATTCATAAGAATCAGTGGGACTTAAAAGTAGGCTATGTATAGAAATATAACACGTTGCTCCATGTGGCATGATCACCTTTGATTGTGTATGATTGTGCGTGTTTCTTGGTGTATTTGCAATCTGAAAAATGAAATGAGAAGAAAGAGGCACGCTGCCTAGTGATTCTGTGACCCTAACTTTGAATTTATCAACAAAGTCTGATATTAAACTGTAAAGGGAGTTCACTGTTGAGCATATTATGTGTGGACAATCCCAGAAGAGTGTGAATTTTGATCTTACAGTGTGTTCCCATCTATCCAATGCACCCTCTGAATAGCATGAACACAGCTCCACAGACTTAGACATTAGACCAGGTTTTCCCAGGGTGAAGCCATTTTCTGGGTCCTCAGACAGAACATACCAGATTTGAGCTTGACCCACCAGTGTTAATTGTGTTGACTAATTATTTTCGTCACATTTTTCATCAACAAACTTTTTTCTCCTGACGAAAAAGAAACGATAGAGAATAAAAATAAGTGTACATGGACCAAAACTAAAACGAAATTAACTGACACTTTTGTCAACAAATAAAAAGGAGACGGAAATGTCTCGCAAAGACTTAATCCAATAAGACCTAATTTTGTCATGTAGAAAGTCCCTCTTAACTCTACAGTCACAACTGCTTTAGCTGCGTGGTGGCGGGATAAGTCAAGGAGAGACCCAATCAAAGCTACCGTACTCTCTTCAGGAGGGAGGGCAGTTGGATTTTTCCCCGCGAAGACAGCGGTGTCAGAACTATGTGCAGATCTCACGTTCTGCTGCAAGAATTATGTCAACGCCTGGGAGAAAAAGGAGAGTAGACCTAACATGGCTTCAGAAATTCAGGGAAACATAAAAATACCTTACACTTGACACTTCATATTTCAGTCGACTAAATTTACAGTAGGTTTCAGTCGACTAAAATGTTGTGTAATTTCGTCAACTAAAACTAGACTATATTTAAAACAATTTAGATGACTAAATTATGACAAAAACTAAAAGATATTATAGGCAAAAGACTTTAAAGGTGCAGTGAGTAAAATTTGGAATTTGAGCGACATCTACCGTTCAGATTCTAGAATGAGCCCAACCGTAACCAAAACGTCACACCGCTGAGCAACGGAAGCCTGTGAAGACCAAAAGGGATCGTGAACACGGCATCATTTACTAAAATGACAAGGTCTGTAACCATTATTTTTATAGATTATAGGTCAGTTGTTAGCTGCCGATTGTAGGTTTCGTAAACTTGTAGTAACACAAACAAACATTAGCGCATTAATGCTAATCAGATCAGAACCGGCTGACAGATTCGCGTTTCGTTCTTTTTGTCCCTAAAATCCACCCGTAGACAACATGGTTGATCGTTGTGTCGGCCTACATGAACGCGGCCCAAGGTAATGTAAATTTTTTGAAGCTTTTTTTAACTAAATAAAAATAAAACAAACGTTTTATGGGGATGATTGTGCTGCTATTTTGATGGACTTCACATACAAATAGAAACATTATATCCTATATTCACCGTTTCTGTTCGGCAAAATGCTGCCAACTTCTACACACTGCACCTTTAACTAAAACTAAATTAAAAAGTGCTGTCAAAATTAACACTGTGACCCACTCCCCAGTTTCAGACTCCCCCTCCCCTTGAGCCTGCCACAGGTGCTAACAGAGGTGCAAATGTATACGTGCCTGTAATCTTTAATGTCAATCAGTGTTCATAAGAAAGGTCAGTGTTCTCTTTCAAATGCCTACATTCAGTGTCAAAAGAACATCAATGCTGTTTTATTTGTTATAGTTACCTTGAATTTCTCCACCATTTAAAGGTGTATTGATTACCGAAGGCAAATCTTGCCATTGGAGGAAAGCACTGATTGGGGGCAGCCAAGCATGCAAGGATTTTTACTGGCTGGTTATGGGTTACTGCTTTAAACACACACACAACCATCCACACACGAAAATACATATAAAAACACTCACACAAAAATACAGATGCATGGAGCTGAATGCTGAATGAGAAGCTTCAGCTGGCCTTGGTCTGCAGTGACTGCACAGCAAAGCCATCATTTATGTAGGTGTGTGCATGCCTGGGTGTGTTTGTTTGTGTGTTTGTGTGTGTGTGTTGACAGAATGTAATAAATTACGGCTAGTATACTGCAGGGAGACCATAGTTAAATAAGGGAGCTTTTAGCCTTTATCAATAGCTTACTGTGCTTAACTGTGTGTATGTGTGTGCGTCTGCATTGTGTATCATGGCGAAGTGTCGCACCTGGTGTTTGGCCTCGAAACCTGTGCTCCTTTTTGTAACACACAAAGGTATAATACATACATAGAAATGCACATGTATAAACAGGGCATCCAGGAACAACCAGAATTTAAAGGTCCTGTATAATAGAGGTTAGATTATGCGGTCTCTCTTCTCGCTGGCTTGTTTTTTTTTTTTTTAAGACTGAGAGGGAATAAGCTGTGGTGATAATCCTGAATAACTAATGCATTTAACAAGCAACCCCATCAAATTATAATATACACAGTACACACATAGTAAGGGTTCAACAAATAGTTTTCCGTGTGCACATGTTGAGCTTCTTCCTTTGAATCCTCTCAGCTTAGTACATTGACTATACAGCAGTTCATTGCACAGCCCACAAATCATCAACAAAATGGAGCATGAAGAGGTAAAAAGAAGAATTAACACTATCCCGTTGTGGAGCACAGATGAAGGTATGGAGCAACTTCAACTTGATTTTTGCCTAGAACAACTGGGCACCTTAAAGTGTGAATAAGAACTAATTTACAAACAAATTCATAGCAGTTAGCATTAATGTGAAGCTCATCTAAGATGCCTTTTCCATGTCGAAAAACAACAGAATGCTGACTAAGCCATTTTAGCCTATGGGATATTTCTGAAAATGTTTTGATTGTTATTCATCTAGTCTGTTTCCACGTGAAGGAATTCCCTCTTTCCCCTGTTGCTTATTCCATCTATCAGAAAATGTGTGCTTGAACATACCCTTTGAAAAAACTCCCCTATTGAGACTGTTAGAGGCCTGCCACCTCACACCAGATGAGAGAAACTCTGAGCAGTAAACATTGGAGCACAGCCATGGAAAATGACTTTACAGCCACAATACAGCGCATATTTCTTCTCAGGTTAAAAAACACAAGTAAAAATTAGTTGATTTTTGACTTATTTATAATTTTTGCCAAATTCCTCTCACATGTGCCGCCCTTTCTTGATTTGCAAATCCAGCAGAACAAAGTACAGGGAATTTTTAAGGGAATTGATAAGCAAAAGGACAAATGAAATCAATTTCTTAACCCTTTAAAGCCTGAAAACACAAATTGTTGCCAGAAAATTCTAGTTTTTTTGGAGCTGAAATGTTTCTTTCACTTTCTACTGAAACCCAAAAAAGAAAAAAAAAAATCCATCAAATTTTGCATATATATTTTTTGTATATCTCATTTGATACATTTGGTGTTTTTGGCAACTGATAATCCACTCGATAACATTTTTATCATTTCTCTGATTGTATTCAGATTTTTCTTAGTAATTTGTTGATCGTGTTGATTAGATAAAGGTATCATAAAAGTACGTATCAAAAATGATGCAACAGGCTGTAAGGGGTTAAGTGAGTTGTTATTGATACTTAACTGGAACTGGTTTTAAAGACACATCCCTACCTCCTACCCCAGTAAATTCCCTCCCTCTCCCTCTCTTGCTTATTCCATCTTCCAAAAAATGTGTGATTAAACATACCCTTTGAAAAAATACCCCTATAGAGGTCATTACCCCTACAGAGGTCATCACCAGATAGAAGAAACTCCTTAGGCAACTCATGTCTGTGCAGCTACAGTAAACATTGGAGCACAGCCATAGAAAGTCAAAGACAAACACACTTCTCTTGGGGAGTAGTCAGACACATAAAAACATATTAGAAATATAAATACCAACAACATTGCTATACAACTGAAGTCCCTATGGCAACGTACAATTATGGGAAACAATTCTAGATCATCAAAGGCCAGTGTTTCCAGTGACTCCCAAAGGTGGGTGTGTTCATGAATGAGTTTGTATCCTCTATGTGCTCAGGTATGCATGTCTATTTTCTGTCGAGGCACATTTCTCAGTGGGTGTGCTCTTACAATGCCCCCTTCTTCATATCAAGGTTGGACTGTAATGACTTTTTTAAAAACACACACTCAGTCATCCAGGAATCGTGATCACACTGCGCCCGAAAATGGAGGCGAGAAGTCATCTCATCATGACTTCTTATCTACCTTCTAAATGAGCTATTGAAAGGCGGTGATTTGGTTTAATTCAAAGCTCCTCAATAACAAAACTCAATCTCTTTTCATTCAGGAGATTGCGGTATTTTAGCACAGAAAAAAGTCAGGGTCAGCCAGGCAGAGCGTGGGTTTACTGCAGAGAAAAGAATGAAGGATCACTTCTCTCAAGGACAGCTTACCTAAGCTCTTATAAAGTTGTGGTTTACCCAGGAACAGTGTGTGGAGGAAGTCACTGTGAAAAGGATTTGATCAGATGCCAATTAGTGTCAAAGTCATTTTATAGAGGAACAAGCATCTCACACTCAGAGAATTGATCCTGATGGTATTCTAACACTAACGAGAAAATTTGTAAAATTACTCAGGGCAGGATTACATTTAAGAAAACAACGCAAAATAAAGTTCTGAATAATGCCTTGATATGCAAGTTTGGCTCAAAAGTGAACAGAAGGTGGGTGAAAAAATGTCTGTATCCAACACTGCATACTATTGTCCTGTTCATACTGAAATTGTTTTTTTCTTTATTCCAACATCATAAAATACAATTTTGTGTAACCAAGGATATCAGTAGGATCCTATATTAGCCAATTATTTTAAAGGTTTTAAAATACAATTTTTAATGGTTTTAAAATAAAAAGTATGCGTCCATGACATGTCTACAACCCCTGCCTACACCAGGAAAATTCTTCTTTTCCCCCCTCTGATGCTTAGCCCCCCTTTCCAAAATGGTGCTGAAACATAGCCTTTGAAAATTTTCCCCTTTCCTAGGCAAGGCATGTCTATGCAGCTACAGTAAACATTGGAGCACAGTCATGGAAAGTCAAAGCCAAACACACATCTCTTGGGGCATGGTCAGGCAAAGAAACAGCCTGTTCTGAGCAGGACTGAAAACAGAGTGGTTTGTAGGCAGGCCAAAAATGTGCAAATTTTAAGGAAAAAAGCTCAAAAAGTAAATTTTGGGGACATCTGGGACCAGTTTACTTGTTGAAAAAAAGGTAGAGGTAGAGGTTGCCAGACAGTCAATAAGTGGCGTACGAATCTAAGTGACTATACTATTATATGTCAATAATTTGAAATTGTACCAATTGGTATGTACCAATACTGAACATGTGTACTATAGAAGGTTTATCAGTACGACTGTTAAACAAAGCATGTCAAGATTCAATTTGAACATCTCATGGTTTTTAATCTTTAACAATAAAAATACAATTTAATAAAAGGCTTATTGGCTAACTGCTGCGCAACTTACCAACAGTCAAGTTTGTTGTTAGCTTTTCACTGTGATTATCAAGGCATTTAACTTGAAGCTAGCCGGCAAGAAGTTCTCTTTAGCCCAAAGAGACAAACTGGCAATGAAACTCTTTTTAAGAAGCTGCTTCAGGGGAGAGATTGTGTTTATGATAGAATTCTGATGGTTTAAAAACGCTATGCAAGCTAGCTATCATTTGATCAGGGTTGCACAAAGAAAAGCATGTTCAATACTCAGTGAAAATTACATGACTTCCTCATAACATCTTTTTACCTGAGAGAATTTGCAGTACTTGAAACCACAAAAGCCCCATGTCAAGGTTGAACTGCTGTTGGCTGCATTAAATAACAGGAAAGACAAACCAAAATACTTCTTTTAGGCCACAAATACAGTAAATTCACTCTCTTTACATTTGTCTCACTCACTCTCCTCTTCTCTCTCAGGTGTTCCTGCAGGTAAAACCCCATTTCCCAGCTCCCCTCGGGGACTTCTGACCTAACTATGGGTGCTCCCCGGAGCCCCAGCCAGCTCTGCAGACCCATTTGTCAATGTTGACCCCGAAACACTCCCTCGATTCATCCCCCTTTATCTGTCTTCCTCCCCGTTCAAATTTTCTCTTGTTCTGCTATTTTTAAAGCCCTCCCTTATGTTTTGCTGCTCACCTGTCCTACAGATGAAGAAAAAAACAGAAGTACCATAGTTTTATTTGATAGACAGAATGTGGGAGGACAAGGAAGTGCAGCATAAAAAACTGAATGAAGAGAAATGATGAAAAAGGAGTGATGTTAAGGTCCTGTTTCAATGGATGCAGGAAGCAAGCAAGAGGCAGGCCATCTCTTTCTTAGTTTCTGTATGGCTAAATGATTGCTTTACATTTATTTTTGCATATTTTAACCCTAAATACTCTGATATGACACGTTAAACCCATCAATCCTTATTTTAGTTTTTGATGAAGTGAAGGTTAAATCTGAATTTAAAGGGTATAAAAATGTACACTGTCTAAATGGTCTTAAAGGGGATTAAAATAAATCAGGATATTAGGTTAAATTCAAGTTAAATAAAGCTACGACTAAGCTAGGTCTAAGCTAAGTTATTTTCAGAAACTGGTTTAAATGGCAATTTTACATTAGTACATTTCCACAAATTAATACATGTTAAAGAGATCTACTGAAATAATCCCTGTCAATGATCATGATCATTAATCGAATATTTACATCCCCAAATGCTTTTATTGTAGAGTTTGCCACATTTTCTCTTTCTTTATAACTCATACATATTCATATTTGACCTGCAGGCCCCACTGAGGAAGAATGGAGACTGCATGTGGCCCCTGAGCCACCAGTTGCCCACCCCCAATCTACACCCCTAGCATGACATCTTCCATAGAGATAATCATATTTTTTATTTATTTTCAAAGGCTGCAGCTTCACGTAGGAAAAAGAGGGATTAAAAGGTCACACAATGTTGGTTTTAGCAGAGGTTGCTTACAGTAATTACAGTATGCAGAGTGTGTGCAGACCCAGTTTATGTGTGCGTTAGGAGGGGGGCTAATGGGACGCACACTGACTTTTCTCAGCATAAAACCTTATCACTAATAACCACACACTATCAACTTAATTAAAGACTCCCGCTTAAAAAGCCCCTTAGCTTGCCTGTGCAGTTTTCTCTCCGCTTCTTCTTAACTCTCATTCGTGTTCCCTCCAGCTTCCCTTTACCTCTTTTTCTTTTCTCTCCTGCTTCTCTAAGGAGAAAGGAGGCTGTTGAGTCACCCTGGTTGTCCCTGTTTTTCCCCCTTTGTCTTTGAAGTCAGTCGAACCTCACAACATGATGATCTAAAAGCTGAGGAGGTCTACGTATTTCATCCGTTACATGATCAGACGTGACACTTCAAGGACTACATATTAGGGACTCTACGGTTTGAGAAGTAAGAGTGCTGAGACAAGTTGCGAATGACCTGAAAGCTAAAAATAGTTCCCTCGGAAAAATAAGTTGTTCACTGCGGCATTTAGACTTGGTTACCATAATGAAGAGGGACACAATGGTAGCCTACGTCATGAGTTACGGCAGGAAAAGTGTAGAGTCTTGAGTGCCCACAAAGCAACAATAAACCCATTTGCGTTAGCTATATAACAAGAAAGTGTGTAACCAACCACACCTAATCTTTGCTCGAGGATACTGTGGATGTGTCCATCAAATGTGCTGAAATCCAACCCTCCCACAACAGAGATGTTCCTCACAAAAATGGCTACAACCTCACAATTAATGTTTAAGCCACCAGAGCCAGAATCACTCATCATGCCATGCTGAGTAGATAGTTTTGTTGTAAAAAGTGTGTTTCATCTAAACATTAAACGTGTACACATAATCCTGGGCCTCCTAACGCTTAGGAGGCCCTTAGGGTTTATACTTAAGACATTTGAGCAGTGAGAAAAGTCGCTGCTGCAACATAAACCCCATTTCCTGATATTGTGCCATGAAAAACAAGATGTTGAATGAACATAAGAGACAGGGATTTCTATTGTAATGATTAGCTGGGAGTAGATGTCAATCAATAGACTCACAAGTAAGTAAGTAGACTGCATTTATCAATGGTTGCAAGTGCAAGAATATCAAGACAAGAGTCAAAATACACCCTCAGCATGTAAAGAACTTACTTAGGGCCCTATAAAATCTGTTAGTTTTCCCAAATTCCATTTTAGTTTATCCAAAATTCAGTTTTTTTCCTTTTTAATTTTTTGAGAATTCTGTTTTTAGTAGTTCACACAAATTTAACACCAAAACACAGTGTAAAGTAATGAAATATAGACACTCACTCCTCAAGTGGTCCTCACACACATCTTTATGGATCAAGTCAACGGTATGTTGACAAAATTTGCAGTACATTTAATCTCCTGACATAACAATCATTGGCAAACTGCTTTGCCCTGTACTTTAGAGTTAGTTGGGAGTTTCGCAACTTCTTTGCCAACTTAATCATCACTCGAGGCTGCTTGTGTTGCTCGCATCTTGCCACTCGTTGCCCCAACGATCATTGAAAATGTCAGTTATATCAGTCTTCAGTTATTAATAAATGGAGTAAAACTCACTGATGTCAACATGTAGCCAGTTAATTTGCTTAGGTTCTCTTCAACTTTAAGCTTCACTGCACTGAGGAGCTTTAGTGCTGCTGTTGAGAGCTGAGACAGGCTGGTCCAAGAGATAAAAATATTTAATTTTAAAACTTAAGTCTAGTTCACTGTGGCATCTGGACAAGAATGACAAATGTAGATGGACACATTGTAGCCTACATTATACTGTACTGCATGAAGTGTTAAATACCACATATAGGAGGCATGTAGCTGCCACTGTCATTGGCAAAAACATGCAGGTAAACCCCAAAGAACATGTTTTGTACCTTAACTTGACATGTAAAATGCTGAGGTGAAACACTCAACATGGCAAGTTAAAACGCACAACAGGCCAAAGCATGTATACAAGCGTGAGCTGAGGCTATGAATATTCTGTTACTTGTGTTAAAAGTTTGCAGATGTGAGGCACATGTCACACACACAAGGACAATCTAGTTTCTTCCATGCTTGACAAGACCTTTTAGGTTGTCTTTCATGTTAATGGACACGATGCTGCTTCTTCTTTTAAAAGCAAAGTGCAAGTTGTACATTTCTGTCAAAGTATGAAGTGAGGGAGAAGGAAAGAGAGAGAGACAGCCGCCGACAAATAAACTGAGTGTGTGCCAATAAAACATGAATAATGCCATTTTCCTGAGAGCCCCCCACGGTGCTCGCAGCTTGTTCTCTGCTTGTCACACTGAGACATTCGTACGAGTTATCCCCCCCACCCCATCCATCCATCCATCCTTGAACCCATCTAGAGCGCTCCTTCAGAACAATTAAGGTTGACTTCATGCTCCACGGGGCTTTCCGTTATAATGGAAAGAAGAGTGAAAACAAGGAAGGGAGGCTCGTCGGACGGATATTTAATTCATGTCACTCTCGCTGCCTGCATCTCTCCGTTCCCTGTCTTTTAGCACAGCTCACTGACCCCGACATGGTGCAAAGTTGGGCTAGGCTATGTCCCGCTAATGCTAAAGGGAAAGGCTGGAGTCCTGTTTCATCAGGAGAGTGTTGCGGCGCTCCACTCAGGATGTAGGGAGCGGGTAGGAGAAGGAGGCCAGTTTTATTGGAACGCGACGGTGCTCGGTCATTGCATGTAGGCACTATGAGGTCTCTAGTTACAGCATCTCTGCATGATTGTGCTTCCACTGTAGGTATACGCTGCCCCCTGGACTTATACAGTCCTGTCAGACATTTATTTCAAACTGAGCAGTTATTCTACAATACCTAAAAGTTCCACTGAATGCAGAGAAGACATTTTGACTCTTAACATTTATTTAACAACCCTTATTCCCCTTGGCCATTTTTGCCATTTTTCTTTTTCTAAATTTGGAGACCATTATGGCTGTGTTAGAGCTTATGGCATGAATTTCTGCAAGACTGTTTCTTTCTTGATATATCTTTTTAACCCATGTGCATTCTTCAAATTTACTACCTCTGGGTACCCTCCAGCCAAAAGTGTACAAGCACAAAACACTGCTCTAAATTCATCATACGTCAGTTTTTTTTCTGTATAATCACCCAAACCACTTCGACTCTGCTGCAAAACTACCATTTTTTTAAAATTTAACTTTTTTTTTTTTTTTTTCTTTATAGGATTTTAAATGTAACAAAAAAGGTAGAACACGGGTTAAATTTGGTAAGTGTTGGACAGGTTAGTAAAGGGTTCAATCTTAAAATAGTGGATAATGTGTGGTCTTAAAGAGACAATTTAAGGGTTAAAATGGTTAAATCTGGCTTTAACCAGTCCAGTGAGGCTAGAGAGTGTTAAATTTAGATTTTAAAAAAGAGTTTTGGTTTAGATTTTAAGGGTTATTCAGGGTTTAATCTCGGCGTAAAGGCTTACATCAGGTTATAAAGGGTTAAATCAGGAATTATATGGGAAAGAGGACCAGAAACATAAGAGATAAGGTAAAAAAGGCAGAGCTGTTAGCGGAGGTTGCAGCTGTTGCCAACTCCTTTCGACATGCCTTCGAAAGACGCAAGGAGAAATCTTGCCCGACAATCTTGAAACACTTTTACAGACCCAAGACGGGAGAAGAAAGAGCGAAGGGAGGACAGATAGATGTTGAAGATTAGATGAGGGATGCAGATGAGAGGAGGGGGTGAGGAGAGGAGAAGAAAGATATACGGAGCAGCAAGAGGACTGGTTTGATAGCCAACGTATGATAATAAAAAAAAAAGTGTAATTAAAGGCCTTAAACCAAGAGGCTTTTTTCTTCCTTTTTTTTAATGACCTACTTGAAGAATTTCTTAGAAGAAGAGTCTGCCCTATCCATCGTATCACCCAACCATCGTTTCTTTTTTTTTTTTTTTTTAAACAAAGTTTGAGGAGTGGGAGTTCCTTCTTTTCTAATTGCGGCACATCTAATTAGATAAAACTTAAAGCAAATGCCTGTTGTCTGACCTCCCTGCATGGTGGATTTATATTCACTTCTCCAAGTAGCTCAAAGGGAAGACATCATAGTGAGCTTTTAAAGGAAATTCACTGCAAAAACAAGCCTGGAGTCTGGACTGCAAAAGTAACCACGGAACAAAGATGCGCTACTGCACCAGAAATGGAGGGAAACTGAGAGTACTGTGTTTTTTGTGGAAAGAGGTTCATAATAACGCCTTAATGATGTTGTACATATCATATTAGAGGCTGTTGGGTTGCCTCTCAAATTAGTAAGGTTGAGGCCTACAGTGCAACAATAACTGACCTCATTTACAAGGTAGCCATTTTGAAATTACATTGCTAACAATGCAGCAAGGAGACAATGGCTGTTTTTGAAATTGTCTACATCATAATACTAAGTACCACGGTATGCTGCAAACTGTATTTGGTAGCACTTTGTAGTATGACTGACAAATGGTTGTTATTTTGTAGTACTGCAGCTGCTTCTTAATTTAACTGCTGTGTTGTAGTTCATTACCTCCGCCAAGGGGGTTATGTTTGTTTGTTTTTTGTCTGTTTGTATGTCTGGTTTTTTTTATTGTTAGCAAAAACTCCAGGATGGATTTTGCTGATATTTTTAGGAGTTGTTGATAATGGCCCAACTTGAAAATTATTTGATTTTAGAGGTGATCCAGATTACTGCCATTTGCGAATGATCGTTTTTGCTCAACAACTGTCTAACTAATGACAATATCATCATGATTCGGAGTGCTAGGTGTGGGTTTTCAGGGTCAAGGAATCATATTATGATGCTAACTTTACCATAGAACTATTGCTTATAGATCTAACAGCAATATGTGAGCTACCTTGGCAAGGGTTTGCGTTCTCCAAGTGCTTTCCAGTTAGTAGCTCAACAGCTTTTTACTCTCATGGTTAAGTTTAAGCTAAAAAGATCATGAAAAGTAGGTCCTTTTGTTAAGATTATCACAAAGAACAGAATGTGTAAGTTTCATAGTTTATTTACCACAGAGCTCATTATCAGCATTGATCCAAAGCACAGTGAAAAATCCCAAAGGCTTGTAGGAGGCTCGAGGTTGGAAGTGATGCTAACTTCCAGATTGGCCCACAAAAATATGTTATCCCTGCACCACTGTTAGGCATTAGCAGTCACCACACAGATGCAGTCAGTGTTTATTTTGATGTTCTTCCCTGCTTGAGGGGCATAAAAACTTCCCCATTCTGTTTCTTAACCTGATAAAAACTTCACAAAGAAGTTTTAACAAAAGTCAAAACAAATAACCAGTCTCATTTGTATTTTCACCCCTGCCTCCTTTATTGGCTTCTATCTGTAACACAGCACCCACAGGACTTGTCAGTGATCACCCTGTGTGTAAAGTCACATATATCTGAGTGGATGAAGGCTGGTAACTCCATAATAGAAACTGCAACAGAAGATATTTTTCAAAATCAATCTGGATGCCCCCTGTGATTGACAGGATGGATGCAATCAACAGCATGAAGTGTTAAGTGACATGAATATTTATGTCTTCATGAGCAAGGCAGCAGGTCAGCACCCCTGAGGGCAGTTGGTTGGTATTATCTGTGGGTACCTCAGGAGTGTGAGTGACAGTCGGTGGTGATAATCCAGTGTGAAAAATCAACCCCTCTCTGACGTCTCTGCGTCTCTCTTTCCTCTATAACCGTGATTGACGCGTCCTCCTGAAAGATGCTTCTAGTTAATAAGTGACTGTCACTCATAATGAAGCAGTCTGTGGTGTGCACAGAGACCTACTGAGGTGCTGCAGCTTAAAAACAGAATGTACCCAATTTGATTGGACATTTTCAACATGAGTCGAACAACTGCCTGGCGGTTTTACGCCTCTGCCTGGGTCATAAGTGCCAGACTGTGAAAGTACAGTGAAGGGTCAAGTGAAAAGGGATGGAGTGATGTTTGTGATTGTGTAGGTGGTAGAAATCTTGGAGAAGAGGGATGAATATGAGGCTCAAATATCTTGGCCATTGGGGTGTTGGTTTGGTGGAATGGTAAGCAACCAGGCACCGCCTATATACATGCCTCTGTTGGTCTGAGTGTTGTCCCCCCACTCTCTCTCACTCCCTTTCACAAGCCTATCCACTGTCTCTCTAGTCAAAAAAGGCACAAAATGTCCTAAATATAATCTTTAAAAAAAATACATATATATTGACCATTAAAGTCAAATATAGAATCAGTTTACCACTGAAACAGAGTAAACATTTGAGCACAGTTTGAAAAAAATTCCTGAAATTGTTCTTAATATATCACGTTCTTAACCAAGGGATGTGAGAAGGCCTAGTCCAAACTATGATTCCTTTCAAACTCTGACTCAAATGCCTTGCATCATTATTGAGATACATTATTGACATACAGGGCGGCACGGTGCTTCACAGTAAGAATGCTGGTTTGAATCACGTGTCAGTGAGGGGCTTTTTTGTGTGAAGTTGGCATGTTCTCGTACATGCGTGGGCTCTCTCCGGGCACTCTGGCTTCCTCCACGGACCAAAAACATGCTTAATTGGTTATCTGGTGACTCTTAATTGTCCTTAGGTATGGCTGTGAGTGTGAATTGGTTATCTGTCTCGCTACATTGCACTGCGATTGCCTGACGACTGATTCAGGGTGTACCCCACCCTCCGAAATGGATAAGCCGTATGGATGAATGGATGAATGGTTTATTGGATTATTGAGATACAAATTCACAAACAAATGATAAATATGAGACCATAACTTTTAACCTATGACCTCCTAAATTTCCTTGATAAACATTTAAGGCCTGATGGACATATGTGCCAAGTTAGTGGATAATAATCTTAGCATTCTTAAGATATCATGTTCACAAGCAAAGGGTGAACATAAGGCTCCATTACTTTGACCTAAGACCTATGACCATCAAAACATAAGTAATTTATCCTTCAGAGCACACATAATTCTTATTTCTAACAGAAAGCCCATAAAGTACTCTTGACATATTTTATTGAATACTGGATGAACATGGGGCTCCATAATTTTAACTTTTGACCTCCAAATATAATCAGGTTCTCCATGATGACTGACATTTTTGCGAAGTTTGACAGAAAGCCCTCATAGCACTTTTGCACTTGCAAGGAAGGAGCCAAATATCAGGGATGATCAACTAAACAATGATTTACACATGTGACCAAATGTGTGTAGGAAGGGCTCAGTTCTTTTTGGGTACAACTAAGGGGGAGATCCGAGGAAAAAAAGAAAAGGGTCAAGCTATAGATGGTCATGGGGAGCAAAATGAGCAATACAATCAGTTTAGATATTGCCCAGCCCTAGATGAATATGAGAATTCATTGCCTTGATTCTTGACATTTTGTACCCAAAATTTAGTCACTAAATCCACGAGTCAGTGAAGTTAATTGTGCAAAGTTTACGAGAAAAACCTTCTTGAAAATGTGTGATCACAAGTTTGGGATGAACATCAACGCCATGACCTTTGACCTTTAAAATCTTATAAATTCATCTTTGAGTCAGAGCAGATATTTGTCCAAATTTTGAAGGGAATATCTTTTTGAGATATTGAGCTCACAAGCAAGACAACTATGAGGATCCATGACCTTAGACTTTCACCTATCACCGCCAAAATTGAATCAGTTCATCGTTGATTCAGATAGGATATTATTAAGTTTGAGGGAAATCCTTGAAATCATTCTTGAGCTGCTTCATTCACAGGTAACAGACAATGTAGAAATGGACAATCACAAAAAAATTACACATCCTTTCTCAGCTGTCGCCACCGTGGAGGCATACAGCCGGAGTTTATGTGTATTTTAAGAACTGCTTTAGAATTCATACTCTAATGCTAAAATGCCCGCTGACACAAAGATGAGGTAATGAAAAGTACTCAGCACTGGTGACTGCCTGCCTGTGTTATCTGTATATTAGTCAGGCTTAAGCTGCGATGACAAAATTCTTCCCTCCAAAGCGGTGATAGCTGTGTTATATTCCCTCGCGTGCGTCTCCAGCCTCCCGGTCGACGAGCTAACGTTATATATTTACTGTGGGGTATTTCTGTCGACTTACTGCAGCTGACGAGAGTCGAGTCAAGCAGATCAGGAATTCAATTTGCTGCTGAGACACTTGGGTTAATCAACAAGAAAAACACACACACAAAAATAATGTGAGTGGATGAAACCACCTTTAAAAAAAAACACAGATAAACACAAATGGTGCACACATGACAAACAGAAGAGAGGATTAGTCCAACGTTCACGTTCGCCGCTGTTTGTTTACCCTTGTAATGACAGCACGGTGTGACAATGACATGTACACACCAGAACACATGTAGGTTAATAAAGGGAGCAAACAAATAGTTGGAATGGACGGTAATGTGGCATGCTGTTAATGTGATCAGTTCTTCAATACAACACCAGAAAGCAGGAGAGAATAAAGTGTTGAAGATGAAGTCTGTGTAGCTTGGGCTCATCATTCCTTAGGCTAGCAATAAGCTATAAAATGTGGTTAAATCTGCACTGCACTGTCAGACGGAAAATCTTTATTTTACCTAAAGCAAAGGCAGAGAGCTTGCCAAAAAAGCAGAGCTGCTAGAGAGTGCTTCAGGCGAAGGAATACAGAAGTGTTGTATAGTTAGAAAGTGTTGTTTGACGTCTGTGTGAAGTAGCAGAAACTTTTGAAAATGTTGCTTATTCTTGAATTGATTGGTTTTTGGAGGTGGTTTAGCTCAATAGCAGAATCCCACCGCCAATGCATTGATGCTAAAGTTTTAAAATGTTGACCCTGCTTTCCAAAAATTTTCTTCGCCATTTTGCACATCGTCTTTCTGACTCTTACCCTTTTTTTCTAACTGTGGAAACTGTCCTGTTTTTTTTCTCTAAAACATATAAAAAAAACTTTTTTCACATATATATTTAGAAATCTTTGAAAACTAAAAACTTTAAATCTTTTCACAGCACTGTACATACAACACAAACAGCAACAAATCACACTACACCATATAAATTTGTGCCATTCACTGGGCTTCTCTAAATTGTAAGAAATTAATTAAGCAGTGCATTCAATCACTAAAACATATTTTTTCTGTTCAGGAATGCAAGTAAATAGATATATAATTTGACATTGTAATTAAGGAATAATAATGTGCATTTCTGTTTATTTCTTTTTTTAGTTTGAACATCAAATTTTTAAATTCATGAATACAAATAATAATTATATTTTGTCATCAATAATATTTTGGTTACAGAGTTTCGACATACTGCTGTATTAAACATCACTGAAGCATAAGAAATTTTTGGTAATTACCAATGCTGTTATTTTAGGACAGCTGTGGCACAAACCTTACAATGGGTGGTGGTCTCATTAATTTTTTAAGCAAGGTATATTTTTTTGACAGATTATCAATATGGACTGTAATTTAAGAATTAGTCTTGTGCTCAATTGAAGAACCAACTCACTTGGCGTCGGCGCTGACTCAAAAAATAATTTCTCCAAATGTCAACAGCATCAGGAGTTGCAATGGAGTCTAAAATATTTAATTCTACAGTTTTAGCGGCAGCAGCAATATGGACGTGTTTCAGCTTGAGGCTTCCTTCAGCTGAAAGCCTTGAGTTGTAAAATATAGATTAAGGTGGAATTTGGCTGCTCAGATGGAAATAGCATATTCGCCGGACTGATTCATAACCATAGTCCACAGTGACTAGTAGATGTTAATCTCTTAAGAGGACTGGAGTCTGGCAGTGCTAGCAATGCTAGCCTCTAGCCACACTTTGCTTGATATTGTGAGCGAATGCTAACCTTGCAGTGCAGATGGATCCACCTGATTTAATATCTGTAAGCTGGGAGATCCATCTTGCCAAGCTCCAATCTACAACAATTGTGATCAGCCCAATCAGCTTCCTTTAGAGCAGGAAGAGGTGGGAGCTACAAGAGAGATGACAGCAGGAAGTGACTGCTCATATGTAAATAAGCACAGATGCAAACAGCTTCAGTTGCAGCTTTATCAGACCTGGACTGCATTTCTTTAACAAATTAAAAATAAATATAATCACTACAAACTTCTTTGAGGAAAATGATATTTTTGCTCCACTCGACATGTTTTAAATTGTGTCAGTAGCCCCCCAACTGTATTGTCTGATTGGCTCGTAATGAATGTGATTGACAGAACCACTATCCAATCATCAGCTGGATATGCTTTTAAGAGGTTCTGCCCATTCCCAAGAACCTATCATGGGCTGTTGCCTGGGTGGAGTTGTGAAATACACTAAACTGTCCATCTGGTGTGCATATTAACTGAATGTCTTTGGTTATTTGCATGTATGTCTGAAAACCATTCAAGTTTGATTTTGGGGAGAAGTGACAGCCTTACCATATGGGTTAGGACAACCAAAAGGAAACTGACAAACTCTTATGTTCTAGCCAATGCCAAAAAAAGCCAGTGACAGACAGTACCCTCATATACTTAGTAAAAGTAATGCCTTAAGTATCCTCAACTTTATAACTGTATCACTAGGTTGAATTAATCCTTAGTGATAGTCAGATTATCCTCAGCATTTGCCAATTCATTAAAGATGCTTTGTGTAGTTTGGGTCACAGCTCTTGTTTCTAGCATGCCAGAACTTCACATTGAGCTGATTTTTTTACAGAAAGTCTTCAGCTCCTGACCTGACTCCTCTACCTGATTGTTTGGCACTGTTAAAATGCACTCCTCTCTTGCAAACATCCTAATGCTTGTGTAACTTCCAACTTTGCGTGTGTGTGTGGGTGCAAATCTCTGCATCGCTCTTGTTGCTGCTGTTGCTGTTCCTGAGGCTGGGTGATGGACCGGACGAGGAGGAAGAGAGAGAGGGAGAGGGAGAAGGAGGCGAAGACACAGGAAGAAGAAGAGAAGTATTTGAGATACTTTTCCAACTACACAGCACAAATTCAAACTTTAGCACAGATACCACGGGGGAGAAACCTGAGAGAAAAGGGCGATGATGAAAACAACGCTGGGAAATATACTCACACAAAGCGCTAACAGCTCTATTTCCTCTAGTTCCACATATTAATCGATTCCCTTTGAGAAGTGCGAGGCCATTCCTCATCTGCAAGACAGCCGCATCAAGCTATCGGGATAATACACGCTCTCAGACATGTTGCGGCTTCGCATGCATGCTAAAATGTTTTCATGTACCGTACAGTAGAGATGTGTATACAGGCATGCACACAACACACAACAAAGGCATGAGTGTTACCATGGGAATCACACAGAGTTAATAGGACATCTCACAGCACCCCAGTGATGTCATTATCACAGTCTGGCTTCACAACCAATTATACACACAGGAACACAGATTGCCTTTGTTAGCAATATATTGACAGACACATCTACAGTACAGAGTAGGGGTGGGAAATAAAGTGAGTTCTGAGGACATTAAGGCTGTGTCCAAAGTCATCCCTTATTTACCATACAGTGCACTATAGTGTACTTTCATATTCACATTGATGGTGTCTGAAATCTGAGAACGCATTATTCAGTAAACTCTACAATGCCATGTGAAAAGTTGTGAACCAGTGTTAATTTTGACAGCACTTTTTAATTTAGTTTCAGTTTTAGTCTTTTGCCTAAAATATCTTTTAGTTTTAGTCATAATTTAGTCATCTAAATTGTTTTAATTTTAGTCTAGTTTTAGTAGATGAAATTTCACATTTTAGTCGACAAAGTCTACTGTAAATTTTGCCGACTAAAATATGAACTGTAAAGTGTAAGGCATTTTTTTTATGTTTCCTTACATTTCTGAAGTCATGTTTTACACTTGGATCCAGCTACTCACGAAGCTAAGGCAGTTGTGATTGGATGTCCCTCTTAACTCACCCAACCTTTCCACACAACCAAAGTAGCTGTGACTGGATATATTCCTAACTTGTCTCTACTTTCTACATGACGAAATTAGGTCCGATTGGATTTTAGTCTCTGTCAAACATTTTAGTCTAGTCTTTATTTGTTGACGAAAATGTCAGTTAATTTAGTTTTAGTCTTTGTCATGTACACTTGTTTTTTCTAAGTTATACTCTAGTTTTCGTCACGGGAAAAAAGGTTGTTGACGAAAACTATGACGAAAATAATTAGCCAAAAAAATGAACACTGTTGTGAACAACTAATGGTCACCCATTGAATTTCATATCAAAGCATAAAGGCCCCAGTGAGAGTTTTTCCTGTTGACTTCAGTTTCAGAGTGCTTCTTGAGGGAGCTTCATGTTTCCAGGTAACAACAGTTGACGTTGGGAGTTGGGAGGAGTAACAATGGTAAGTGCCGGGCTCTCTTAGAGGCCAATGTTATCGTTAGTGAGCGCAGTGAGTGCAGAATCAAAAAAGCTGGCCCAACTAGAGTCTTTTAGAGCAGGTAGAGGTGAGAGAGAGAGACGAGCAGGACGTGACTGCACTTATAGGGATTAGCACAGATGCTAACAGCTTCAGTAGCAGTTTTATCAGATTTTGACTGCATTTCTTTATTAAATAAAAAACAAATAAACACTACAAACTTCTCCGTAGTAAGGATATTTTCACTTCACGTCCGACATGTTTTGCAGAGAGTTTGTTTTATGAAGTGGCTCATGTCCTGTAACGCAGTAGCACTCGCCCACTGCATTACCTGATTCCCAGTAACAAATGTTGATTGACAGAATGATCATCCAATCACCTGCCGGATATGTTTCTGGAAAGGTTCCACCCATTTCCAAACACTTTCTATGAGCTGGATCTGTCTGGCGTGTCAGGTTAATAAATAAGCAGAGTTTGATCAAAGTCTCAAACAACGTGAATATAGGAGAGGGGCGACCATCATTAGGTCACACCACAGTCATGACGCAAATTGCTCTTCTCACTGATTGAGGCCAGTTACGGGGCCAACTGAAGATCTGCAGCCCTATGCTATTGTTACGTCTAGGAGGGAATTCTGACTTAGAGGCATTCAGTCAGTCCCACAGATGGTAGCTTTGTACCATTGGCTCCTAAAGCTCATACGCCAAACATCAGAGCTAGCAGTTCCTCTCATACTGAGCAGGATTACTATTTCAGCAACACATCGTCAGTAGGGTAAAACTAACCTGTCTTAAGATGGTCTAAGCACAGAACAATATACATTTTGGGGGAATTTTTATTCAAGTATACTGACCCAATCTGTTTTGCCAAAGAAGTCTGGGTTTTTGACAGAACTATGACTTTCTTAAAGTGCCTTAAGCATGACGGCATTGCCAAAATGCAAAAATTAACAAGAACGTTTAAAATGTGGCACAACGTAAGAATAATTATTTTGAGAAAAAAAAAATACACACATATCTATTTATTTGATTAATGAGTCTAAATTACATTGAGCAAGGTATGTAGTCAAAGTTTAGTATATTTATTGTTCCCTTACTCTTGATCATTTTTTTTTTAATTTAGCAAATGAGTGCACTATATAGTCCACTACACTTGGAATTCACATACAGGGTGAGACTAAACTTTGTTATAGTTTATGCTGAAGATGAACAAAAAAGCAGGTTCAAAACAGGTTTGGATTACTTTTTCAGGATTTGTTAACAGTATGAGATTGGGCGGTTTCCCACATTTTAGACAATAACTCACCCAACACTGCTGGAAATGCCTTGGCAGGCGCTCTCAGAGCACTTCCAGTTCATTAAAACAGTTAATTGACAATATTGACTGTCAGTGTCATCAACTTTTAAAAAATGGGTCCACCTGTGACATTTAGACAGTGCTCTCATTTTCTATTTTAGTTAAAGTTACTGAATATCATTAAATTTATGTATATTTAAATATCCCCAATCAGTAAGATAAAGCAGATTTTATAATCTTTAACACAGGGTATTTAGGAGTTAAAATTCTGACTCCATCAGTCCATAAAATGTTACATATATATGTTTGATCAGTCGCAGTTTTGTCTGCATTTTTTTAAATAAAGGGTAAAACTGCACAATATTGCTTGCATATGACTTTGTTTTTATCAGGGATTAACAGGTTTTAATAAAGATGCCTAGATTGATTTCAGATTCCATAAATCAAGCATTATGATATCCATTTCTTACTACCTTACAAGGATAAACATCAAATTCTGGGTAATGTACAGCTTTCAACCAAAAATTATCAAGACAAAATTTATGTCCATGTCGCCCAGCCCTAGTGAAGAGGCAAACTTTTTACCTTCAACCCACTTAGATATTTTCCGACTCTGCTGCAGGTTTGCTGAGACAGATTTGGATGACATTGTGATTTAAATCAAACAAAAACAAGCGCTGTAATTGGACGAACTCATGAATGATGTCATACAGTGTTATTCCCCTCTCCGTGTCCATCTCTCTCTCCTCTTCTCTGATTTGACACGAGTATAGAGCAACAAACATCAGAGTGCCCGTGTGTTTATGTGTATGTGTGTGTATTTATGTGTGTGTGTGTGTGTGTAATTATACCGCCTGAGGGGAGACAACAACAGGGCTGGATGAATAATGTCCTTTGATCACAAAAACGCACACACATGCACACAAATGTTTGCATCTACATTAATGCCGACAGTTACATGGAGTGTGTGCGGTTAGTTGGCATAAATAAAGTTTTTTTCTTCTTTCCTGCCGCCGTAAATCACAGACCAACATAAAGGCACAAATATATGAAGCGATGTCAATATGCGTGATCAGAAAACACTCTTCACTATCCCAGCATGTATTGACCAGTCTCACCATTATGGGTCAATAAATTGCATAAAAAAATCTTGCTGCGCTCTGGTGTGTACGGGTGTGTGAGTGTGTGTGTGCTGCATGCATGATTGTGCGTCATCGTTTTAACTCAATTAATTAAATGGAAACATTGAGTAGCACAGGATGATAAAGGCTCTCTCTCTGTGCCAGCATGAAGTTCAGTCAGGGGTGGGTCAGTTAGTCAGTCAGGGGCGTGACCAGAAGGGACGACATGCCCTTCTTTTCAAAATCTGATTGGCTGCCAAATGTGCCACCCTGAACTAGTGCAGGCTTCTTACTGTGCCAAGTTCGGGACAGGACGGGGTGTCACACCAGCTGATTTTACTGTTACAACACTCAACTGGAAGTTTCTGGGCTGTTGCACAAGCAGCTTTCTGATGGTGTCAATTTGTGGGACCATATTCTGATACTTTTTTTTCTGTATTTACTGCTTAAATTATAGCTCTCTTCTGACATCAATCATCCAAAAACCCATACACTCACTTTGTCTGCTTACAACTATGGAACTGAACAACAGATCTTTATGGGAAAACTGTGTTTGGAAACTTTTATCAGTCTATTGAGGACCTCAAGTCATAAATATCAACTTCAGTGTTATTTTTAATCCAGCCACTAAGTGTAGTTTTTCCCTTGCATTTTACATTTGTGGATTCACAGTGATACATTTCTAAAAATGTGATTTTTTTTTTTGTCCCATTTTTAAAAGAATGAAAAACAGTGATTTAACAAGAACTCTATTTTGACCCTTTGAGAAAGTGGCTACTTCCCGTTTGTCTATGGACCAATCAACTGTGCCCAGTATCTCTTATGTTTTGTTTTTTTGATGTAAGTGTCCAATCAGAAGCAGCCAACAGCCAACAAGCAACAGGATAGGTCTGTATCAGTTCCCATAAAAATAAAAAATGAAGCATCAGTAATGTAATGGTACCTCATGTAACATTTGAGATAGAAATGGCTCCAAAAGGAGGATCAAATAACTCCATTTTCTACAGGAATACGTGTAAGTATATGACAGTAGTTTTACTGTGAGTTTCTCTGCATATGTTAATGTTGTTCTCCTGACAGCCTGGGCTGAACCGAATTCATACGTATAAAATACTGAAGGCAACAGGTCAAAGGTCAAGGAGACTCTTGGTCATTTATTGCTTGTTAACATGATATCTCACAAATTCCTAAAGGGATTTCCATGAAATTAAGCACAAATTTTAATTTGTGTTGTGGGTCAACTCTTAATATTTGAAGGTCACAGGCCAAAGGTCAAATTTCCAGGCTCATTGCTTGTGAAAAGAAATTTGTGAAAAAGATGTCACAAGAGTTTACAACAGAGATTTTCTTTGCACAAATGTTTACTATGGCACAGGGATCCACTGATAAAATTCTGAAAGGTCAGAGGTCATGGAGCTTCTTGGTCATTCTTTGTTAAAGAACACGATATCTCGTAAATTCCTAAAAGGATTTCCAACAACTAAGCACAAATTTTAATTTGTGTTGTGGGTGAACTCTTAATATTTGAAGGTCATAGGTCAAAGGTCAAATTTCCAGAGCCTCACGTGAGTCATTGCTTTTGAAAGGACATTTGTGAAAGGGATGTCACAAGAGTTCCTCAGAAGATTTTCTTTGCATAAATGCCTACTATGACACAGGGTCCATTGATAAAATTCTGAAAGGTCAAAGGTCAAATGTCATGGAGCTCCTTGGTCAGTTTTTGCTAAGGAATTTATTTTAAATGCTTCAAGAGAGTTTCATCGAATTTTGCACAAATATCTATTTTGTCTTTTGGGTCAACTCTATACATTTTGAAGGTCATGGGGCAAAGGTCAATGTCACAGATGTAATCAGCCTTTTTTTTTTTTTTTAACTCAATTTTTCACATGGGAAATCACAAAGATGAATGTGAAGATTCCCCCTAAAGTCTGTACAATTGGTAAATGTTGTATTTAAAATATATATTTATATTTAAATAAATAAAAGCACTTGCACTGCAGTTTTCAAAATGGGGGACAGGTTGGAAGATTGATTCTACAAGTGTCACTTACAGATTCAGATTGAAAATTTCAGAGTTAAAGATCCTACAGCAACACCTAAGAATTTGATTTACTGAAACATAATTATTACACTTGTTTTCAACACCAACTTTTTTTCAACTGAGAGTAAATATTAAGGGATTCGACTCCATCCAGAGTGTCATTTACTGTGTACTTGCTGAAATGTTGCGAACACCAACATTTAAACTATTCTCAAATTGCTGTGTAGGTTGATTCCTTAGTTTTACACTCTTCAAGAAATATATTCCCAGTTATAAGTCATTGCTTCTACCATTGAAAAAAAAAATGTTAGTGTACAAAAAATCCAAAATGTGCTGCTATACAAAGAGGTCTCCCAGCATGAGTAATTAGTGCACTGTGGTGGAAAAACAATCTTGGAATCTGTAGCTTTTCTTTGCATACAAAAACATATCAAACAGCCATGAAACACACACACAGTAATCATATTCATTAGTTTGTCTGAATCACTGAATAATTAATCAGCGCATGCTAATGAAGTGTCATTTGTTTAAGACGCTCAAGGGATAAAGTGTGAATCCAAGTGTATCTCTATTTGTGTGCGTTTGTGTTTCAGCAGGAGCATCCACCAACATGCCCCCATACGAAACACATGTGCTCACACACGGGGACACAAACACACTGTAACAGCAGCTATGAGAAACATTAAAGCGCGTCAAAATATTTCCCCACCATCTTTAACAGTTTCTGTTTTGTTCCAGAGCAAAGTGTTTGTTTTTGTCTTCAAGAAGCCGAGAGGGACATCTCCGCTGTCAACACATCTGGTGCCGGCAGACCACAGTTAAATTCACGTGGCGTGTTCTAAAAAAAGGGAGAGGAAGAAAAAAACAGCTGCGGCAGGAGAGAGCCGATGCGTCGATAGATAGCTGAGAGTTAGGAAAAGTACTAACACAGACTTAAGAAATACAAAGTAGGCAGTGTTAGGGACAAATGTAATACAGTTTCTGAGATTTATTGCACAGCTAGTCAATAACCATTTAGAGAGAGAATTACTAGCCAGGCTGGACATCCACCCACGCAATTAGACCTTGTTAGGGAAGCATGAGTTTTTAAAGTTAAGGAGAGGCAGAGGGCTGCAGAATCATGGAAAGAAACAAATACAAAGTTTTTGTCGAATGCAGTAAGGTTGTTGAAATGTTCAAAATGTCAACAGATCTTAATACCACGCAATCATGAATTATACCAGCTCTGATTTTGATGGACTATAGCAGAGGTTACAAACCTGTTTCTCAACCAGGGGTCCATGGATGGTCCATTGTGATCCGTGATTGATATATATATATATATTTTATTTTTTTATATATATATTTTTTTAAAGACCCTACAACATTTATAAAAGTAGGATTATTTTTCTCAAATGTGACTTTATCTACCTAAACTACAAAGGGTAACAGGATTTTTTTTCTTTAATTACATATGTTTCACCGGTGTAATTTATTTATTTAAGTTTGTATTATACAAACTTAACACGATCTGCATCCTTTTCAAACTATTAGCCCCCTACTGTTTCAGTTGGCATACACCATTTATTTCTTCATAATGATTTTATTGTGAATCATCTGAAGGAAGGTGTTGTGGGAAAACTCATGAACCTGCAAGGTTCAGGTTAGCCCTTGACATAAAGCGAGTGTTACAAACAAACAACAAGAAGAAGATGATAAGCACAGTTACACAAAGAAGAAGAAGAAGAAGATCATGGACCCCCCCCCCAGATTGGGTGGGGGGTGGGGGTCCTCAGGGTAGATCAAAAACATGCAGGGGGTCCATGACCACAAAAAGGTTAAGAACCACTGTTTCAAACCACAAGGCCATGAACAGGTACCAAGTTGTAGACTGTTTGGTACCGGGCCCTAGGAGAAAGAAAAATGGTTAGGTTCTTCACCCTTCTTCAATAACTGAGACCCAAGGATGTTTTATTTTGAAATAATGACATAACAAATAACAAATCCTCTCATATCCGTCTGTGCAGCTTGACTGTACAAACTTTACATTCAGGCTCTCTGTCCCTGTCACCGCTGTGATGAATGAAAAAGTACAACCTGAGATAATCTCACTGCTTAACCTTTTGCTCATGCACTCGGCAATGACAGTTGCCATTTTGGATTGTCAAATTTGTGAAAGGGATGTCACAAGAGTTCCTCAAAAGATTTTCTTTGGACAAATGTCTGCTATGGCACAGGGATAAACTGATAAAAGTCTTAAACTAACAAGTCAAAGGTCAAGGTCATGGAGTTCCTTGGTCATTCTTTGCTAATGAATATTGTCTGAATGCCTCAAGAGATTTTCATCAGATTTTGCACATATATCAATTTTGTCTTTTGGGACAACTATATACATTTTTTAAAATTATGGGCTGAAGGTCAAGGTCACAGCTCTTATCATCATTTTTTGCTTGTGAACTCAAGGTTGTAAATGAAAAATCACAAGTAAGTTCATGGGAATTATCTTTAAAGTTTGTACAAATGTCCACCATGACAAAGGGACGGATTTCTGTTAGCAAAAATGATCACATTATCAAAATTTAGGAGGTTTAAGGCCAGAGGTCATACGACCAACCACTATAATTTCACTCCGGCAGTGTTTTCCTTTTTTTTGTAATCATATTCTACCCGATTCATAGAACTGGCATGGTGGTACCTTCGAGCTGAGCTGCTGAGAATGCTGCAAGTGAAGACATTTCTTTTCCTTAATCAATAATGTATTCTTTTCAATACAGGAAAGTGCTGCATTATTCAACAAAGGGGCTGAGAGATGTATGGCTGAGGCTAACGCAGGGCAATACTGCAACATTTATCTAATTAACAGGCAGGAATGACAGACAGAGGGACCGATGGAGAGGTTGCAAAAGAGACCAAACAGAAAAACAGGATAGACGGTGAGAAGACGAGGCTTCAAAGATGCAGCTCTCCTGAGGTTGACGCAGAAAACGGCTTTGATTGAAAGGCATCAGCACCGAGAGATTTTGCCTCAGGGATGGGCAAAGGAACAAACACATAAGTAAAAGCATATTCATGGCACACGGAGGCATTAGAGCACATTTTCACAGGGACAGTTCACACACACACGCATCGAAGCACACACATCTGAGAGGGCGTAATCGTGAATAGACAAACACACCGAGGGTCTTACAAGGCGTAATCATTGGAGGCGAAGCTTCTCCTCACATTTCACATGAGGATTAAAGAAAATCTGCGAGGAACAAGGCGGCAGAGAGACTTCAGAGACTAACCATTAAACCTGAACCTACACAGGGTGAGGAGTTATATAAACTTTAATAGAGTAAAACCTTACAAAGAGAGGACTCGGCTAGAAAAAGAAACCACATCCTTGGTGGGGATGTTGGACACTGAAGCTCTGAAGACACATTTAAATAAGGCATTTTTGTGCTTTGAGGAGGGGGGCTAGCACATATAAGAGGGCTTTCACACTGGCATTGTCCTGGTTCTGGAACCGGTTCTGTTCTGGATTCTCAGAAAGTTGGTGTTTTCTAGCGAACCAGCCTGCATTCATATCAGTTTAAGCAGAACAAAAGTGGGAGAGCATACTTCTGTGTACTCAGGCAGTAGTAAACAATACACCGGCAAAATGGCAGATTGCGTCAATATTCTAAAAAAGTTTGTTGCTTTACTTATGGTTGTTGTTTTCATCCAGCAATCAAGCGCCCAACAACATTTCATCTCCTAACTCGACCGCTGCACACTCTTCTCCATTTTCCTCGACTTCCTGCTCATTTTATCAACACAGAATATGACACACCCACAGATGACGTCACGGTTCGCAAGCTGGAACCAACTTTCCAAGTTTTGAACCAATTTGTTTCCAGTCTGAACATTCCAGTTCCCAAAATTAGGTTTGGGAACTGGAACCGCCATGGAGCCATGCTGGTGTGAAAGCCCTCATAAGGACAAAATAGGCATTTTTTTTCTTAAGTAACACTAAGGTGATATGTAAAGCAGGCCCACCCAGAGAGATTGCAGGGCCTCTGAAAGTTCCATGAGGAACTGTCCCCCCCATTATATGACTGATTAAAATGAACGCATGGCCTTCACTGATAAGCTCCCTTCTGTCCTCTTGCTCCTGGGTGGGAATCGTTGTGGGAGCCCTGTTGTGCTAGCTGCCTCTGCTGATTCTTCCTCTGTTGTATTTGTACTTGTCTCCTTGCTTAATTTGGCCAAGGAACCTCAGATCAACTTCTAAAGCTGACTGAAGGTTCAGAAGGTTAATGTTTGGGTCAAAAGCACTTGCCAGTTCCCTCTTTTCCCCTCTTTTTTTCGAGCATCCTGATTTATGTTCAAGTCCTAGCATTGGTAAAATCACTGAAAGTCAAAAATTAATATCTTGGATTCTGAAAGTCATGAACCAAAGTTCAAAGTCATGGAGCCCCATTAAAATCTGCTTTAGAACCCAATAATTTTAAGAATACTTTGTGGGACTTTTGTCAGACCTCACACAGTTATCCACTTTGACTCAAGAATGAACCTTTTATATTCAGAAAGGCAAAGGTCAAGTTTGGCCATTTCTACTTGCTATTGAGCGTATAAAATTGAGATTATTATAAGGGATTTCCTTTTAAATTGCACAAATGTCAACTCAATAATGAATGAAAATTATTTAAGATATATAAGGTCAATGTCATTGTGGCTTCTGAACTTGAAAGCACAATATCATAAGTATGTATTAATCCCTTACTGTTAGACCAACTTTTATGCTTGAGAGTTAACTTTTAACATTTTAAAAAAAATGTCACTGCAACTTAATACCACAAGAACCCCACTGCACTTCCATCAAAGTAGTTCACCAGGCACCAATCTAGTAGTAGTCAATAAGTGTTTTTTTTTTTAAATACCAACCAGCTGATTACTTTATCCTGAGATTTCTTTGGGTAATGAGTTATTTTCAGTGTTTTTCTTGAGGTGTCAAGAAATGTACTTGTTATTAAGGGGAAACAGTTTTTTTTATATCTCAAGTTATGTGCATCAGTAAGAGCGGACAAGAAAAACACTAGAGTATTGGTTAAACCTTCAGGACAGGTTACAAAACAGTGTTTCTAGTCATGTTCTTTTATAATTTTCCACCATTAAAATGTCAAATGCTCAAAACAAAACAAGACATGTTGCCTCTTTCTTCTATATTTCTTTCCACATATAAAATTTGGTTTGTGTATTGCTTTTTAGAGAACAAAAATATCATATAAAAAATAAGCTCCTTAGTCTTCGAGGGATTAAAATCAGTACTGCTTCTACTATCTGCTGACATGTTTGGAGTACACATGTTTTATTGAAAAGATAGAGGTCTGCAAAGGTCAAAGTCATTATTTCATTATTTCTAGTTTAATTTTTCAGAGTTTGATCATTACAATCTCTATATCTTTGCCCTTGATCAGATCTTTAGCTTGGATCTAAGATTCTATTTGATAAATTACATCAAAATCTGAAATAAATCGAGCTTGATAATCCTCTTTGGGTCATTAAGCGAAAAGTAAATTAACTGATATAAGAGGGAAACTTTGCATCCCAAAAATAACCTCAAGAAAAAGTTTGGAAGATTGAAAACTGACATTATGCGTGGCATTAAAGTGAGTCCCAAATGAAAGAGTATATATGTTATTTTTATATGAGCAACTGATGAGAGCAATCCATCCACCAGGGACTCTGTCCACGGGAAGCGGGCCCTGACATGGACTGAGACCCCCGTTTTGAAGTGGACAACAGTTCCGTTCCCTACTAGTTTGTTTAAGCATTCACATCCATCCAGGCTGAATTTACTTTCCCAAAAAGCACACTTAAGTTCGTTAGTTAGTTAAGAAAGTGTCCCAGCAGCAGAATTTCATACACAGGGCTTTTACCTGAAGTTGTACATTGATTTGCATGGGTAAAAAAAAAGTCTTAAAAGGATCCAAAAAAGCTTAACACAAAAATCTAATGCAAGCACAGATAGACGGATAAGCTTAGTAGAAAGAGGGGATAGAGAGAAATAAAACAATGAGATCACAAAGTGGTGGCTCGAGCGTTTTAAAGTGGATTATTTTCCCCTCATCTGTTCCTGCTGAGGAAACACTCCGGCTGTCAAGGAGCTGAATTGCTGCTGTTTCAATGACACTGCCTGACAGGGGACATCAGTATATGTATGTGTGTGTGTGCGCCGCTAAAAAAGGTGGCGTGTGGCAGGTGCCAATCAGGACATTCTGTAATTCCCCTCCACTCAGCCTCGCCTCTGGTCAAACTGAGGGATTATCCCTCGCCCCTTCGTATCTCTGCTTCCCCTCTACGCCTCCTCCTTCCTTTTACTCCCCCCCCCCCCCCATTCTCGCCTGTCCCTCTGGTGAAAGGTGCATGAGGCTCTAATACGCCATCACCACAATAAATTAAAGTCCTAAATGATAACTGGACACAACCAAGATAGCCACTGAGAGTTCCTTTTTCCTCAGCGCTGACATTTTATTGCAGGGAGCAGGGTTGGATTTGGTGGGAAAATCTGCTGCACTGTCTGGGAGCGAGATTGCTTTATGGCGTGAAATAAGGAAAAAAAGGATGCTATTCTTTAAGTGCCACTGGAGCTAAAGATTTGTGATTTTCTTGCACTGACAGATCACAAAGAGGAAAAGAGGGTTTAGAGAAATGTTATTTATCCTCTTCAGAAAAGTCAAAGAAAAGTCAAGCGCACACTTGTGGCAGTGAGCTGAGGAAAATATGCTATAGGGTTTATAAAAGTAGGGTCATTACCTTGAGAAAGACAGCCACACGATCCCTCTTTTTGACATCTGACTGCTGGCATAAATGACAATAATTTTAAAATGAAAAAGGATACTTGCGATGCCCTAGAAGGATTGTCTGGAAAACAGGTCATTTTGGCATATTTTTGTCGGCCAACCCAACAGCTAGCATCACAGATGTTCCCTTGACTATAGGCCTATGGGATTTTTTCAATACGTTATTAGAAAATTGCTGTTAATAAGAATTTGGTGGCAGAAAAAATATGTTTTAGCATGATAATCATCATGAAGGAACCGTTTTAAGAGTTTTTTTAGGCTTAAATGTTGCCAGGAAGTGTAAAAACCTGTTATCAAGCTAATATAGAACTACAAAATGGTAGTTAGTCTTTGAAGCAGCTTTTTCAGCTATGCTAAAATCCCAAAGACTTCTAGAACAGGAAGTACTAAAGTGCTACCTTACTTTGCATTTTAGGACTGTTACTGCTCTACTCGATTACATATGAAGAGTTTTTGCAAGTGTTAGGGTCAGGCACAGAAAAAAATCATGAGGAAAGGAATTTTTCCTTATAATGCACTTGAAGAACAGAGACAGGATGTTGAGAAATAAGAAAAAGCTGAGATTTAAGTCAAAATGTTGAAAAAGCAAATGGTATTTTGCCTTTAATTTCTATATTCGGACTTTATACTCAGCAGTGTGAAATTCCGTGCAAGTGCATCCTGACAAAACTGTTTCTCCCTACACTCATTAGGGTAACGGTTAGAAATACAGATGCAGCTGCTTCAATTTTCCCCTCCTAGCCAAATGCCAGCTGAATTCCATCCAGTTACCTGTAGTTACCTACCAGCAACTGGGAGTCTAAAAAAAGGGTTATTTTTTGTTTGATTTTGTTCTTAATTTCAGTAGAAAATGGCATTTTCCATGCTAAAAAAAAATTTCCATTCATGTAAAATAAAATATGGGGGGCAAGGGTTACATGTTTATCGTTCCAAAAACCAAACTCTTAGCCGTTAGGCCTTTACCCCAGTTTATCCCATGAGTTTAAAGCCCTATATTTTGTCTGTTTCACCCACTGTAGTTCCGATGTACAGAGACATTGGTGTTGCTTTTAACAGGGGAGCTAAAAGTTACCACTGAGACTGTAATTCACCAAGGGAGCAGCTGTTGTTAATGTCACATTTCTTGTCAATAAATACATCAAAATTGCGGATAAGCATACAACTCATGTACCACATATCCCACGATTCCCACATCTCCTCTCTTGGCTTAGACCAGCCGTAGGAGACTTGACAAAGTTGACTGCAAACAACACCATCTGGCAACCCATGAAGTTTAAAACTTCAACTACTCAGTAAAAACAACTTTCACTTCCCATTGCAATGTTCTGATGTTGTCTAATTGTGATGAAAGTTTTGGTCTGAACCAAACTTAAAAATCCACAGTAAGGAGCGCTTGTCCTTTATTAGCTCAGGACACTGTCTTTCATATGAAAGAAATCATCTTGACTTGTACACCCTGTTTGAGAGAATCCTCCACCAGCAAACACAGACCTCAGAGTTCTCTGTTCACTTCACCACACAGTCACTCTTGGCCCAACAACTCAAACACCCACATCTTCTATATATCACCAGTCATCTATACCTCTTGCCACCCTTCTGTTCAGTCCTTGCCTTTTAAATACTTTCTTCCTCCACCTGTTCCTGTTCTTCCAACGTGTCTTTTCAGGTACTTACCTAACACTCCTACCTGCCACTTCCTCCACACTGCTTCTCTCCAACAACACCAGTCTCTGAATCTTCCTCTAGAGTTCTGCAGCACTGATTTAAGACTGAAAGGTGCATTAACATATGTGGGACCAGCTTGACTCTACTCAATCTTGTTGGCTTTAAATTCCCTTACAATATGTACTCTGATGGTGCCTCCACAACGTGGGCAGAGCTGCCATGATGTCTAACGACAACAGCGGAGATGGGGGTGTAGCTGGCTCTCAGTTTATGGCCTTTTTGTCACAGCAAGAAAAGAAGTTCTGTTTTGGAACAGTAAACATAAATATTATCAGGTTACAAAAGCATAGGGGGCACAAGCATTTTGGGCATGTTTATTTGTATTTTCCTGTCTAGATGGTGCACAATCCCAGTGCAAAGCCAGGTGCGGTGCCCAAAGAGCATGGTCAATGTGCCTTGATTTTACATTGGTTTGTTTTTGGTGTAACATGAATCAAACCAATAAAGTGTCACCTTTAATTGCCTTTAAGCAAGTGTGCAACCGGCAAAATTCAGTGTTCAGTCTCAACTCATTTTAGCTCATTTAATTTCTCCCCTTTCATAAGTGAGAGGAATTAAAGGGTGCAAAACTAAAATCTGTCACAATAGGGTCAAAAAAGGTAAGGTATATACATTTTTAAATCATTTTCCCAGTTAGAATTTTTACCTGTATTGTTTAATGCATGGGTAAAACACACCGTCATGCCTATATTAATACTTGTGAGCACAAATTATTGATGCCAATCATACCTAGTATGGGCAGCCGGTGGCTAAGTCTGACACTTTGATCTACGATCAGTTGTATGATCAAGGGTTCAAGTCCAGCTCTGGATGTCACATGTTTGTGTCCGGGTGCAAGACACTTACCCCAAGTTGCTTCTACTGCTGTGTCAGTTGCATGTAAATTAATGTAAAAGAGTGTGGACATGCCAGCTAATACTGATGGGCAACTATCAAAGAAATGCAGAACCTTCAGTGAGTGAATATGATATAAAAATGTGTAAATAAAAACATGAATCAAAGTTTCTCTTTAAAGTAGTCAAAGGCCTTGTTTCCCAACCTAGGGCACAAGAGGGTTGAGGTTGTCGAAAGCTGATTTGCAGACATTATCTAATACAATGATAGATGATAGGTCATAACTTCTTTAAAGGTTTTTGTACAATAACGTGCGTATGAAAGCCCAAATTAAAATTATTTCGCAGTGTATCAATTTTATTTTGTGTAGGTCTCATGTGGGTTGACTCCTCTTAGGTGCATTTATGTGGGGGCTCAGGAGAAAACGATTTGCAACTATTGGTCTAAAATAAATGCACAAGATAGGAACATGGTAGCTTTGCACCTGACCACTGCATCTAAAGATAAGAGCAAATGTTCTTTGCTATTTAAATGATGTGAGCACTTGGCGTAAAAATGGACGACATCATCAGATGGAAAGTAGGAGAGACATCGATGCTACATAACAAGATGCTTTGCACTGGAGGTGCAAGATGAGGCCTTAAAGTAGACAGTTTGTACACCATACAGCAGTACAGACCGGATGAAGGGAGGCAGCATTTCTGTTTTGGTATTGGCTTAACCTGCTTGGAAGGTGAAAAAAAAGCACCAGGTATCAGATATTATCCCGACTGTAGTCAAGGAGAGTCAAGCCATTACCACAAAGTGAAAATTGCACCTATAGTCCTTGACCCGCAATCAGGCAAAGCTAGAGCCACTCACAAACCACTCAAAAACCAAGAAAGCCATCGCATATTTCAATCCATTCACACACTCAGTCCACTGCAAACCCAGCAAATGTCCCAAATTCCATCCATTCATCACTGACACCAACTTAACCAAACATTCCTCAAGGAATCACATCAACACTCGTATATCCAACAAGCAGCCTCTTACCTTGTCAGCCATGATCATGGACGACCCTCCGTGGATGCCCAGGATGGGTATGAGCGTCTGTGAGGAAATAAAATCCAAAATCTGGGCGATGGCCTCCTGGTCGGTGCCATCCCCAAACACCACGCCATGGATCTTAGTCCCTGACATCAAGTCACACATGTGGTTGATGATGCTTTTGGGGTCGGTCTCGTTGACCAGCAGTGTGACCACGTTGACGTCGATGGGGTCCTCCTTGCTCCATAGCGCTCGGATGTCCCGGTCTGAGATGTACCGTGTGCGACCCAGTATCACCGCAATGTTCAGAACGGGCACTTTATCCGAGCCGCCGCCGCCGCCACCACCACCACCACCGCCTCCACCTCGCTGCTTTTGTGCCACCACAGGATCTGCAATGAGGGTCACCGCCACCAGGAGAGCCAGGGATAACAGCGCGCTATTACTACCGCAAGTGCTGCTCCATCTACTCCTCCTCTTACTCCTTTTGCTGCTGAGGGACATACTGCCAAACCACTTCATCCCCTGCATGGAATGAGGATGAGTGAGAACAGGAAAGATCAAAAAGGTAGAATGATATGGGAGCGAGATGAGAGGGGAAGATGATGGCGGAGAGAGAGAAAAAAAAAAGAGACATAAGATAAATTGTTAATGCACGGCTTTTGAAGGCCACATACCCAGGTAGAATCTCTCAGTTCTTTTTTTTATTCCACTTCTGTTCAGTTGTGTTATTAAAGACATAAACCTTGCGGGGAGGGAGGTGGCCTTGAGAAGAAGTTGCAGAGAGCTGAGAGAAAGAGAAGATGACTAACAAGTGCATACTTTATGGTCACGACTGTGAGGATCAGATGATTCAGGAGCAAGCTGTTTGGAGGAGGTAGGCAGGCATTAATACAGTGCACAGGTGTGATATCTTAAAAATCAACCTACAGCAAACATTGATTTTTAACTTGTGAGGGGGCACTGGAGTCACAACAACAGAACTGCACTGAGCATTGGTACCTACTTAAAGTTCCAATATAACTCCTGCTAGTTGGAGGTGCACACAAGTTCTTGCATCTATCTAAGACATTGTGGCACTTTGAAGGGCCTATGTTCAATATTTTGGACTTCCAACAACCAAGTTTGATTCTTTACTTAAATACAATGACCACAAAATGTATATTCCATTTGAACAATGAACAAAATATCACCTTATCTCATAAGTTCCATACAAACTTTATCCATAAATAATAAACCAGTTTTTAAAGCCTAGTACTTATGTTCACTAACATTTATTTCAAGGCAATTTCCAAACAAGATGTAATGATGTTGATCTCTTCATCTGCTGTTTGATTCACTACTTTGGTATATGCTTAGAAATGGGGTGTGTAACTTGGATGAGCCTGCAGT
The DNA here is from genome assembly GCA_037902135.1 of Cetoscarus ocellatus. NCBI lineage: Eukaryota > Metazoa > Chordata > Actinopteri > Labriformes > Labridae > Cetoscarus > Cetoscarus ocellatus. The sequence continues at coordinate 77,100 of JBAMNC010001464.1, forward strand.
GAAAGCTATTATACTCCCCCCCTACCTTCCATGGTTGTGCTCCAAGCAACGCCCCTTCCCTTATGCACAACTAATCCACCGTATTTATGTGCCTATAGCTGCCATCAGCATGATGCAAATGTAATGTATTTGCAGCCACAAACACAAACCCTTCATAAAATTTACATTTCCTGTTCAATCTAAAAAAACAACTAAAGCTTATTGAGATATAACAAACACATATACTTTAGTAAAGCATCCAAAAGGAGCGCTGTCACTGAACTGAGCCCTGATTGGCCTAAAAGTGGGTGTCCCTTGCTTGAGTTTCTAAAAGCTTAATACAAAGCAAGGAGGGGGCACAGATGTCAGATACTGAGCTCTCATGTCTTTATCAGTAATAAGATGTTGAGAGGTATTCACATTTTTCGGGGCCAGTGGCAAAAAAAAAAAAAATCACACTGCAGCTTTAAATTTGATAACATAAGTGAATTGGTATCTGACATAAGGTTTCCGTCAAAATGTATTTTGAAATCTTACCTATTCTGCCAAGACAAGACAAATGAATGCATGTTTCATCAACTGCTGTTTAAGTGTTAGTATACAACATGTCAATTTGAGCAGTGGTTCCCAACATAGGAAGTCAGAACTCCTTGGAGGGGACCAAGACACCAGGAGGGGCTTAAAATATGCTTTACAAAACATAAAGAAAAATTTTAAATGAACTCAAAAGGTATGTTTTACCCATTATTTTCATGATACGTTGAGACTTTGGCTGCTAAAGGTCCTTTATATGTTGAATAGATACTTAAAAGCTCATCATCCTTTTTTAAGTTTTATACATCCTTTAGTCTATTCACCATGTTTCTATCTCGTGACAGAGCACTTCTTTACAAAAACAAAAAGTCCACAGCATCTGGACTTCTCCATTTGCTCCTTTTGGCACCAGTCGTTGTTCGAAACAGGTCGTTACCCTGACCCCCTAAATAGACCTACCAATGTGACATCTTACCATTGTTTTGTCAGTATCTTAAGCTCAATGGCTTGGAAAGGCAAGCCCAGTGGAGAGCACAGATGGTAGAATGAATGTAGAGTTGTTGACAACATCACACCAAGCAATCACAATGGAGTAGACCTGCCAGCCAATGAGGGTGAACATGGGGAAGGGTGCCTTAAAGAAGCAGATGCGCTAACAGAGCTTCCCCGACAGAGATAATACAGCTGATAATACGTTTTTTAGCAATTGTGATCATATTCTGGCAGACATCGAACGTTTAGGCTAAATATGGCATCTATATAAAAGAACTTTACACATCACCTCAATATTAAAGGGGTCAAATGCCCTTTGATAATGGACCCAATAGGCTCCTAAGTCCCTGATATTACAGTTTAGGGGGTCACAGGCCAAAAAGTTGGGGACCTTTTGAATAAGACAATGGTACTTCTTTTGAAAAACACTGAAGAGGAATGGGAGTCAATAATGCATGGATTATGGTCTTGGAATTTGTGGTGGAATTAACTAAACAGGAGAATTGTATCTGGAGTTTTAACATTTTTTGCTAAACCAGCATTTAGAAAAATTCGAACAGCTTGGGGCTTCAGTCCAGATGGAGCCACTCAAATTTTCCCCACGTTCCTTGACTGGGTCTTATCTGATCCGTGACTGGAATGTGCTCAGACCTGACCACTGTTGTGACTGTAATGAGACCCCCTGAGTGCCTGCTTAATGTTAATGCTACTCCAATAAGGGCAAAGGTCAAAGCCCATTAGATGTGTTCTTGTGAGGAAAGTGCTGTCTCATGGGGACATTCTGCAATTGCATGAATAAGTGTATTCATAGTGGAATTTACCCCCCCCAGAAAGATAGGGGGACTTCCATTAGCTGGAAATTGGCTGGTAATTGGCTGGAACTTGGCAGGCATTCGGCTGGAAGGGGAAAACTGAAGTAGCTGCATCTGTATTGTGCTAGTTCAGGAATGTCAAGAAGAGTCTGCAGTCATTTCCTGTGCATTAAAGTTTGTTTGCAGAATCTGGTCTCCAGGTCAGGTCTGCAAGGGCATACAAAGGCAACTGGAGAGATATCAGAGTCAGTGTTGAGAGTAAGGCGTTACAAGGTAATCTGTCAGAGTACTCAGATTACTTTTTTGGTGCCATGAGTAAGGTCAGTTTTACATGTCAAGTAATCTCAATTTGTCATTTTCACATTTAACACTTAATGAAACTGTTCAAAATGTAAGAAACTAATAGAAACTACATCTCTCATATCTCTTAATGATGACAGTTTTGTATCTTTGTCTGATAAAGGGGTCACCATTTTGTGTTTATAGCAACACTTGACTCCTGCAACAGGATTTGACACCATACTGAGTCCAATTACCCTCTAATCAGATAGAATATGAGTAAAAGACTGAAGTTATATAAAATAAGGAACACATCCCCACGTAGCTGATGCTTATTTGAGCATTTCTTAATCTGTATTTTGTTGACAGTCATAGATAAAGCCCCACAGACGAAGCAGTCACACACATATAAATCTTTGTCTTGGGAGTAGGTAAGAGTCAGATTACATAAAGGCTAAATACAACAGATGAGGATTATCCACTGATACGTAGCTTAGGACGCCACTTAAGGTCTCTAAAAAATGGAGTTGTTTTTCAGAAGAGTGTGGGGGAGGGGGGTTAAGTTAAAAAATGTTTCTGTAAACATGATAATATGAGACAGAGATAAAGTCAGAGCTAAGAGGGCGACAGCTGTTACTCTGCACATACTGAGTGGAGGAGCAGAATGACATCACACACAAATCACAGTCTACGCTCCCGCTCTTTCTCTTGACACAGATAACTCGGCTGGACCTCCTTGGGTATAATGCTCAGGGAGCATTAAACATCGAGTCAGCGCGGGGGGTCTGTGGGTTTATCAGCAGGCGTAAGACTTATGAGCAGGTGTGCTGGACAGTGGAGCGTGAGGGAAATCACACGGGCATGAAACATATGGCTACATAATGTGTCCATGTGCACTGCTGACGATTTATGGGTACACTGACAGGACCGTGTGTTTTTTGTGTAAGTGTGGAGCCTGTTGGAGCATGATTGATGACCGGGAGCTGTCGTTCATCAGGCGGCTGTGGAAACCAGTGTGGATGTAAGCACTGAGATCAGGAGATCAGGAGATACTGGGATCATTTGGAGAACACACTTAGACATCAACATTAACCAGGCAAAGGCAAGATAACCACACTGTTGGCCGGTGATTTCCATAGTGCGGCCCACAGATTACAATTAAACAATTTGTGTTTTAAAATGCATGAGGGGATTCATTTGGGTTAAAGTCATGAAGGGGTAGTTGTAAAGGAAGGAACTGATGTCATAAATTGGGGGTGGTGGTGTTAGACCAATAATCACTATGCCAGGGGTTCATGCATTGATAGTAGAAATTTTTGGATAAAGCAAAGTGACATCAATTGTTGACTCATCAAAGGAGGCACTAAAATTCTTTTGAAGCCAATCTATGGTTGTAGCCCTACTGTGTATGCCATCTTAACATAGCTTCGGATCAACCTACTGACCAACACAGCTCAGCCTGCGAAGGGTCATTGATTTAGGTGGGAAGCAAAGGCTAGGCCATGTGGTCTAATCCAACAGACAAGCTACTGTTTCAGAATGCACAGGGCATTGCAGTTTGTTGCGTATCAGGCTGTATGGCCACAGACCAGTCAGGGTGGCAGGTGGTCATGATCTGCCACATATTAGTGAGTCTTCCTTGTCCAGTAACTGTACTTCACTCTAAGTATTCTGACGCAGCATCGTTGCCAAGCAATTATCTACAAATGTTTTTGTGCCACCTACGTCTGCCAACTGCTGTTAAAGTGGCCTTTTGAGTTTCTCGATTGTAGTCAACCCTTGTTGTATTCTAAAAGAAAACAATTACTGGTGAGTAATTACAGAAAATACATTTTATTATCAATAGACTTTGGATTTTTTCTTTCATCACTGATAAACCCTGCCTGCTCTAGCAGAGTAAACCATTTATTTGAAAGTACAATGATAGTTTTGCATTATTGTCTCCTGCCGAGGGTTCGTCAAACCTTGTGATTCGGTTTTCAAATTGTGACTCCAGCGGAGGGCTCTATTGTGAGCTGAATAATGCATGTGAGCTCACTGTGTCGTCCTGTGTTTTTTAAAACAAGCACAGGACTGCTTGTCCCCTCTGTGCAGCTGAGCAGAAACACTGTTCGAACAGACTTGAGGATGAATCATCCAAATCTCAGTCCATTCAGTGCAGGGAGGGACGATGTCTAATGGATTCTTAGTGTCTCTGTCAGAGAGCCGTCATCTTTCTGTGACCCAAAAAAACTCTGGGATTACATGAAGGCTTGTCCTGACAGTCTGTGAAATCATCATATGATGGCTACTTATTTCTTAGTGGGACAATGAAGTTCTTCTTAAAAAGCATAAAATATCCATTAAAAGACTGTATGGTGAGGCTGAATTATTCATTTTACAATATTTTAAAAGTTCAAGTACTTGGCTCTATCCTGTTAAACACACATTATGTAGAGGCTTTCTATAAAAAAAATAAAAGACAACATGCAGAGACATGCTGCTCAGCTCCACCCAACTCTGCTACTTATTACTTGTATTTAATGGCAGATTTTAACCAGTAGTAACTACACTCCATTAAGTAAATCAACAAAGTGTTTAACCGCTATTTTTGCTTCATAGGTAGATGTCACATTAAAATCTTCTGACAATTGGAGGTAAAAAGTCAATGTCTCTCCTGTTCATGCCTAACTTGTGAATGTGATATCTCAAAAACACTTTATTTCTATCAAACCTTGAGCATACAGCCATTCTACCCCTTTAGTTAGTACACAGGTAGGTCTTTTCAGGAGGTTTATAGCGCCAGTAGCTGTTTCAAGCAGCTACTGGCTGGGGGGGGGTACATACATAGGATACACACAAAACACTAAAATTCATATAAAACCCCCAAAAAAGCATAATATTGGCTCCTCAAGACAAAGATGTGATACCAAAAAACTTTTGCATTGTCAAAGTTACTGAGCCCCATGTTCACTCGTTGCTTGTGAGCTTCTATTCTCAAAAAAGCATGGCAGATTTTCTTTATAGTTTTTTATAGTCTTTATAGTTTCATAGATAGTTCATTCATAGAACCAAACTATACTATGTTTATTAATTTAAATACCCTTAAATTGTATGATTTACTTGAATTTAAAATAGCACAGATAATGTAAAAGCACAGACTAATTGACTTTGCCGCAGTACTCAGAAGCTGTTTGAAATCAGAGAGTCGATACGATTTAAGGGGAACAGATTAATTTAAAAAAAAAAAAAAAAAAAAAACTAAGACAGGAACCAATACAAAGCAGAGATGTGTTTCTGTTACAGGTGTTAACTTCTGGAATAGTTTGGAACAGTTGTAACAGTGAATTAAAGAGGTGTATTTCACTTTCTTATTTTAAAAACATGTTCAAAACTTACCTAAAACTTTGGTTGGATTATTGTTATGGAACTTCTATTTATTTATTTACTTCTTTTCATTCTTAAGCTTTATAATGTAACTGAGTTTCCTTGCTGAAGATGTTTTTATAAAAAGGGTAGGCACAAGCAAGCTTCAGCCTACACCTTTTTGATCAGCTTTGTCCCTTGTTACAGTATGTGGTTAAAGTTTTATTTTCTTTGTATTTCATTGGGGGGGATTTTGAATGCTAATCAAATTTAAAAAAATCAATCAATCAATCGATCAAGTGTACACTGTGATTTTAGGATGAACTGATGACATTTTGGAGATCAGAGGTCTCTGTACTTCCGCAATTACAACAGTTGTATACCTCATGGAAGCATAAAGCACTGTGCAGTATGTTTTCATATGTATTGGTTGGATGATCAAGCTGCAGAAATGTTTTCCATAGGCAGTTTTTGGAGGTTACAGTTGAGTTAGGTAGCCCACACAGTCTAGCATATATATACAGAGGGGCTAAATAAGCAAGCTCAATACTGTTACATAAATGTCTCCAAAAGTAGAGGAATTTGGGATTTTTTTCTGCATTCTGTATACTCTTTTTTTATATAATGTACCGCAATATAAAAGGAGAAACATTCTGACTTTTTACTGTAGGTAGCCACACTGTTAGTGCATGAAGAAAGGAACTATAAAAGAGTCCAACTGGTACCAATTTGGCGCATTACGGTATTTATAGTACCAGGGGACTTCATTGTTGACAAGATTATCTCTCAGTTCCAATGGCTGGTGTGGAAATCTGACTAACAAAAGAATGTTTTTTTTTCCCTCTCCATCTCTTTTTACTTGACTCAAGCCTGCAGCATCACAGGGGGGTTGTGGAGAGATATGAGTAGCTGTAAAATGAACAAAAGAAGAGAAAATGGGCAGAAGAAGTAAAGGTAGTGCCTGCAGGGGGAAGGGGAAGGGGATGGCTAAGTAAATTGAGAAAGATACGCAGACGTCCAAAATGAAAGTGAGAGTGGAAGAGACAGAGCATCCCCCCCTGCCAAATCGGATTGGGGCAGTTGGTCGTCACACAAAGGCTACCGTTTGCTGGCACCACAGAAGTAAATGATGTTTGGCAGGCACATCCATAATACTGGTTCACACACAAACAGAAACTTAAAAATAGATGCACCATCCAAAGGCACAAAACTTTAGTAGTATCAGTCTATTTCAGAATTAATTTGGAGTCTCGACTGATATTCTCATTGGTCAGTTTAACAAATTCCCATGGCAGCCAATTTCATTTGATATTATTCTCGAACTAGGAGGCTAAAATGCTTTTATATTGTTGCACTTCATAAATGTAGGGCATTTTTAGACGTTTTTAATCTCACACTTAATTTTCATGAGCTAAAAGAAGAAATACAGTTGAGAAAATCACAAACTTTAGGCCATATATTGTCAGACCTTTTTACAGCTAAATAGCTACAGCAAGTAAGTTTTGTTTCATATTGCATGCAAACACTCTTAATGGTAATATTTTTGTTTCCAACATTTTCTAGCTTACTTAAAGGCACAGTATGTTAAATTTGGCAGTCAAGGGGTACTCTAGGAAATAAAACAGCCAGTGAGTTAAGAGGAAATAACCCACTCACGCCCATCCACCTTCACTGTTTATGGTTCTTTAATATGAGTATTGCATTCAGTAAAATGTCACTCCATAGGATGTGTATACTAAACAGGAAACCTTGGCAAAATGACAGAGAAAAACATTTCTAAACAGACTTTCTGGTTCATGTTTATAGTTAACAGTGTTAACTCACAAATCATTCTGGGCTGTGATTCACAGGAATTAGGAAGTCCACTTTTAGAGGCATTTTTCCCCTAATTATGTGAAATGTATCTATGAAACAAAGATGATAGTTTGCTGTTTAGTAAATACACCACGATATTGAATTGCCAAAATCTGATATGTCAATATTTTCAAACTCATTATCACAGATACCAATATCGATAGCAACATTTTCTGCGAACAGCACAAACCCTCCACTTAACCAAAATTTGACCTGATTCTTTCACAGTGCCAGTCTCCTTAGGTTAGAAACAGACGTGAAGCATGAAAATTTTAATTTTATTCTTTAATATGTGATACTTTTGATTTATAAAAGTGTACATTCACTAATGATGAGGCAAACCATTATGGTACATTTGTACATTCTGCCAAGATTACAGCCAAAATATGCAAAGCATATATATATAATGTACGGCCCAAATATCAGCTGTAACTACTGGCAAAAACTTTCTTATCTGCAGATAATCAACTGTTTAGGTAAATATCTGCCGACCAGAGTCCTCAATTCATAAGGAAACAGTGGATCTCTTTTCATCTAAATTAGTGAGTAGCTAATGGTTGGCAAATATTAGTATTAGCTAAAATACTAGTATTTTTCGCAACTCTTTCAACACTGTAACATTAACAATGAGGCCAGCAATGCTAACAAATATTAGAATTGGTATAACCAATAATAAATAGGTGTTACATAAGCTAAAACAAGACTTTAAAGCTAGTATTATGTTATAAGTTATTATATTTCATAGTGCACTGGATGGAACTGTATCAAACAGCTACTTAAAAATTGTTTTCTCCATTTTCAAGCTAACTGTAACATTGTCCATTAACTGGCGAAATGCCAATTATACTAGCAACATTAGAAAACAAACATCATGTTTGCTAGGAGGTAATTACGAAAACATATCGTACCAAGAAATCATAGGTCATGGGTTTCCTATTTTATTGCACAGTAACACTATCAAATTATAATATTCACTGCTCTGCGCTTTTAAACTCATTGTTAAATTAGCTTGTCAGTAGTTCAATGCCACAGGTGTTGCCATAGTAGAAAATAAGGTGCTAAGTTGCCTAGGTGGTAAATTTCAAGTCAGCGTAGCATTAATAAGTACACAAATTACTTCAGTTTCATGTGGTGCCAGCCATAGTAATTTCTTTCCCACTACTTTTAGCTTAATGTCAAAAATAGCTGGAATTGGCTGATTGCTATGTTAACTTTTGCCTGGTTGTCGAGTAGGTTGGCCAGACTTTTGTGTACCCTCTATTTCTGTCTTTCTATTTAACGGCTGTTCAATTGAGAAAAAAGTGAAGACTATCTTTCACTGGAAAACAGTAGCTTGGTTTTGCCCGAGCTTCTATCCTAAGCATGACATCAGGCTGCTTTTTGAGTATGTTATGTGGAGAGAAAAATAAAATAGTACGCATTTATCTTTCTTTCATCTGTGTTTAGGAGTGTGTGGTTACCATTCAAAACAAAACACAGAACACACTCTTACACGTACAAACTCACCCACCAGCATTTAAATCTCCTCTGGTAAACAGTTTGAACAATAACCACATTTAGCTTCCTCCGCCACAAAGCTTAAGCCCACGTTTCTGCTCAACACACAACTTGCTTTCACATGCATCAATAATTCAGCTGCATTATCTTTACATGATGATTAATATGATTGCATTTACCGCTGCGGTCACATTCGTTCTTCCTTCTAGCTTCCTTAATGGCATTAAAATTACATTAACCTACTGAACACACTCTATGGATATGATTTATTTACTGAGTCAGAGACAGAATGGTTGAAACTGAGGATGATAAGCGTGTGTTTTACTCTGTCACGGCCCAGAGGATGCATGTGTGAATGTGCATACATGCTTTCTGGATTGTGTAGGACCAGGCTGAATATTACATGGTTTCTTCCATCTTACTTCTTCTCTTCCATTAGACTACATCCATTCATGGCCATTTCCTTTTTTCACTCCAGGTCTTCCTTATATCTCCATTCTGCTTCCAACCTATATGTCCCTCTGTCATATATGTCTCAATATTTTCTAACTTCACACAGTATCATTGTCTAGCTTATGCAACATTATGTTCGCTATACTGTTCAAGGAATGGACTTAAGATGACTGAGCATTACAACAGAGACATACTGCTCATTAGTTTCCTTGTTTAAGGCTTGTTTCGGTGCATATTCTACTTTCATGCTGCAAATTCTGCAACAATTTTGTTTAATTTGTGTGTCCTCTAGGCAGAACTATTTCCTTCCATTACCAAAGAAAAAGGTAGATGTAACAATAAAAAAGATATCTGAACATTCTTAAAAGGCATTAACACTTCGATGCATACAAGCCGACTCACTGTAGACCACGGCTTTATCCAAATTTAAGTAAAAGTAAGTCCCCAAGGTCAATTTTGCTGTGTTCAACGCAGTTTAACGTATGTAAAGCGGAGAGAAAGGTAGTGCTGGTGAGGTATGACGTTTCCCAGTGACCCCCTGACGTTCGCCAAAGTAGCTGTAATGCCTGGGTAGCTCATGTTAGAGGACTTTGGCCAAATGTAGCTTTGTGCTGCTGAACATTGTTGATATTGTGATAGCGCGACGTCCTTCGTAGAATGCAGAAAGTGGACGGATATGCCATTTCACAACATGCAGCTACAGCTGGTTTAGGACACCATGCCTTGAAGACGAAAGACAGCTGTCCCCAAAAGGACACCTTAAGTCATATAACAGGAGTCCAGTACTAGAGAGGAAGCAGCTAGATCCGACAGTTGCTGTATGTTAAACTACGGGCAGGTAGAGCTGCAAGTTTGCCGACAGAGATGATTGCAGCTGTAACTGACATTGGCTGTAACTGACATTGCAATCCTGTTGGATCAAAAGCTGAAAAATTGTAAAGAATTTGTCGACATATCCGAGGAATTTTAGCCTTGCCCAACTGGCCTAAAATCAGGCTGCAAAAGTTGGCCAAAATGTCAGTGTGTGAATGCAGCTTTAAATAAATAAACTCTTTTCAATTTATACCCTTTTAGGAGAAGAGGTAATTATCAAAATTAGGATAATCCATCAGCAAATACAAAAACTACTGGACCATGTTGGCAGTAATCAGTGATGCCGGCTAATATGATCACTTTTTTCAGTAACGAGTAACCTAATGTGTTACCACTTCCAAACCGGTAATCAGATTAAAGTTACTTATTCAAGTGACTGTGTGTTACTATTTTTGTCATTTTCCTTAGTAAAAAGATATATTTGCTTTCTTCTTGTGTCTGCGTGTGGGAGTGACATCACGTGTGCAACAAGTCACGTTTTCAGAATGAGAACAACTCACGTCTAATACACTGTGTTGTCCCCTGCTGTAAACAACAATGGAGGGAGCAGAGAGATGCACGTTTTCTAACTGGAAATACAGTCACTATTTTGAATTTGAGTCAGCTAAAGATGACAACATTCGGGTACGTTGTGCACTCTGTGCTGACGACAAAGTGTTTTCTAGCTTTGAAAACACTACGTCAAATTTAAAGAAACATTTGGAGTTGCAGCACAACACAGTCAAACTTAACAAGAAAGTCCCACCAGGTGGTGCAAAGCAGAGAGCTGCGACTAATGCAGAAGTTCCTCCACCATGCAAACAACAAAAGCTGGACTTTGGTGCAAAACCAGTAAGTGAGGGAAGGTTGCAGAAGTTGGTCAGGCAGTATTTTGTAGAAGAATTGCTGCCCTTAAAGATGGTTGAATTGCAATATAAATATTGATATATTACATATTGAATGTAATTATTAAAGTAGCTTGTTATCAAACTTAGTTACTTTTAAAATCAAGTAATCATTAAAGTAACTAAGTTACTTTTTAAAGGTGTGATCAGTAATCAGATTACATTTTCAAAGTAACTGGCTACACTGGCAGTAATGCATTTCAACATTAGCTAGAGCGTATATTTCAAGCTAGCACAGCACGTCTTATTGTGTAGGTGTCAATTGTATAAAACACTCGTTAGTATGTTTTCACTTGTTTGAGGCTTAACGTAAAAGTCATTGATAAGTGACATAGTGCTAAGAAAAACTGCCACGGTGATATCAGAAAATTAATGTTGCTTTTCATAGGAACTGAATTTCAGCTAGCAAAACCGCAGTAAGTGGTTTTAGCTGGTTTCACATAAAACTAATAAATAGTGGCCTTTCTTTTATTCGAAACTTATCGTAACATTAACTGCAATTTCTGAAAATCTGGCATTACATTGCTTATACTTAAAATCTAAGCTGGCATCCTGTAAGGAATAATGTATTCTCATTGTTCTGTACTGTGCTGGGGGATATATTGAGGTAAACATGTTTCTACTACAAATAAAAGCCCACTGTCGCCACTGCTAATGTTAAAAACAGAAGAAAGTTCTCATATACTCATTAATCTTGATCCAGCTGTATTCTCTCTCCATCTGAGACGTTATGGTAGAGCTCCTGCCCCTTTAAGGCTTCCTTCAGCACATGAGTTCAGTCCACTCTAACTGGTTGACAGGACAGGTCAACTCTGTGGTAGTTGGTCAGTTCAACACTGCTTGATGTCTAATTGTCCACAACTCTGCATTCATTCTACTGACACTGCTCTGCAATGGACTTGCTACTGTGACCCAATGGGCTTAACCTGAAAGCAAAATAATAATAGAACGTCACACTGGTTGGTCTATTAGGGGAGGCAGAGGGATTAAGCTGCTATTCAACTCAATAAAGCCCAATATGGGCTCTTTAATATCATAGTTTATGAAATGAAAAAGGTCTATTTATGACATACAGCGCCCAGCATAAATGAGTACACCCCCTGTTAAGAACAATTCCCAAAGTTTTGACAAAGCCGAGTTTAACATAACATTTTTTTTTTTTTTTACCATAAGATAAAAATAAGGGTAATATGATAACTAAAATTTAGCTTTGCTCCCACCCCTTTAATTGGGGTGTACTCATTTTTGCACCCTGATCTCAAATTGAGAAAAATACTTTTTTGTGTGCAACTTAAAAAATCTTGTTTGCAATCAATGGCCCACATTTGGGGGAGTAATTTGTGGTATAGCATGCCATAGAAAGTTTATGATTTTGAAAGGAAACTAAAGGTTTTCTAACAAATCTGAAGGGGTGTACTCATTTATGCTGAGCACTGTATATCTTCCAAATCATAGATTACTGAGGCCATTAGATTTGAGCAAGTCCGCATTTGGGTCCTGCTTCCTCTTGTCTCTTCCCAAAGCTGATCTATCTCTTGAAATTAAGATCAGTGATCTGTGTTTTAACTGCCTTTAACTTTCTCTTTATGCTTTAGCTTATTCAAATTGTTCCAAAGTCTTTGTTGCTCATTTTCTTTTCCTTCTGGTTTCAATTCAGCAGTTTGTGTGTCACGTGAGGGTTAGTCTGTCTGGTTTATGCAGATTCTAAATTAAGCTTCTTCATTTATTTATCCGACCCGAACATCCCCCTTCACCAAAAGCCTTATTTTTTTCCCTCGGCTTATTTCCTTCCTCAGGTTCAGAATCCATGCCCCTCTTTTTGAAGAGTTTCATTCGAAAATGAGACTCGACCATTTTGAAGAAGATGCAAAGACATAGAAATTGTATGAATACAAATGTGCTGCGGAGGTTGGGAACTTTCAGGCTGCTGAATACAAAGCAGCAACGATGTTTAGAGGGATCAAGATTCATCATGGGATGTCAAAGGATCAGCGACATCAAGGTATCACGAACTCTGCAACTTTGCTTTGCTGTTTATTCGTAACTTGTCAAACTTCGCCAAGGTGCCCCTTAAAGCACCACTACTCCAATGATCCGGCGTAACTTTGACACTCTTAGTCCTGTCATCTCAGTCTGCTCTCCTTTTTTCTCCCAGCCATCCAATTTCTCTCCCTCTCGTTCATTCTCTTTCGCTCTCTCTCTCTCCCAGGCCCCAGCCATCTGCTCTGTGTGCCCTGACGTGTGCATGAGCACCCATGAGAAGCCCAGTGGAAGTAATCGTCTGTTACCACTCAAGCTTCAACATGTTGTCTGCCCAGTGCACATACCTCTTTAGCTCCCTGCAAACCCACAGTGCTTTGGTGTGTGTGCGAAGGACACACACACAACCAAAGAAGTGAGGCCACTTGCATTCTCATTATATAATGGCTGTGAAGTCTCTCTCCCTGCTTCTTTATGCAGCTGATGCCTAATGCATACCTTTACCTTTATGTGAAATGCGAGACAGGTTTAACTCTGTCTCTTTGCTAGCTTATTTTCACTTTTTGGGTGCTAATTGCATCAGACCCTCTCTGGTTTATTAGCATGCAGGAGGCCTGTATAAAGCCGCTGTCTCTTTCTCTTTCTGAATTCCAATTTGCTTTATTGTAATGATATGCAAATACATTTTAGTTGAAGTAGCACACAAAGTGAAGGAAGTGGAAAGACAAGGGAGTGGAAAATAGTTTAATGGAATCAAACTTAATTCCACATCCTGTTCTAAAGACACCTTTTCAGGGCTGGGATGCTTTTGCTTTCGTGAAGAAGTTTTTAAAGACCTAGGGAAGAAGAAAAGGCACAAGAGTTTTGGTACTTTGGATACAAACAGACACATTTCTCACCCTGATTTTTCCCAGGAAATATTTCTGACAGCCCTCCATGTAATTACTTTGTGTGAAATTAGGGTTCGCTAATTACCTTGGCCAAGGAAGTGTTAGGTTTTCGTTGGTCTTTGTTTGGTTGTTAGTTTTATTAACATAATAACTCAAGACGTTCTTAATGGAATTCAATAAATTTTTCAGTGAATGTTGCTCATGGCATAAGGAAGACGTGTTTAGACTTTGGTGTTGATCCAAAAACAGATGCAGATCCTGAATTTTTTTTTTAAAAGGATTCGTTAACTTTGCTTCAAAGGGCAGTTTTCCAGATTTTCACTGAAAACTCAACAAGTTCTTGATGGAACTGATGAACAAGCAAGGAAGTACAAAGGAAGGGGGTACAAGGAAGAAGTATTTTGATTTTTCTTGGTGATCTGAATTTTGTTGTGCATCCAGGAATTTTTTTAAGATGTGTTAATAGAGATAGACCTGACACACCAGATGGACCATTCATTACATTTTATTAGTCCATATAGGCAACAGCCCTTAGAAAATGTGTTGGAATGGGCAAAACCTTTCAAAAGCAAATCCGGCAGTTGATTGGACAATCGCTCTGTCAGTCACATTCATTACAGAGCAATCACATAATGAAGTAGGCAAAAAAAATACAAAAAATACAAAACGTAAGACATTTTGTATTAAAAAGTGGAGCGAAAATATCCTTTATATCAAGAAGTGCTTTTGTTGTTTGTTCTTCATTCAATAAAGAAATGTAGTCAAGAGGTGTTAGCATCTACGCTAATCTTTGAACGAGCAGTCACTTCCTGCTGTCATCCCACTCATAACCCTCTCCAAAGGACGCTGATTGGGCCGTTCGTTATATATTGGAGTTTGGCAAGATGGATCTGCCTGATTACAGACATTGAATCACATAGGTTCAGCTGCTGCGCAAGGTTAAACTAGGGCAGTTTTCAAGCCTGGGCAGAGCTGTTAGCTTTCAGAGCACCTCTAGTTATCTGATACTGTAGGAAATATTCTGAAAAAGAAAAACTCATTCCAGGCAAGTAGGTGAGGGTGATGAGATTCAAAACCTGCACTAGCAATTTCCAGAGACACAATGAAACTGCTTCCTTGCGTAATCTGTTTTCCAGTTGGTCCTCTTTTCTTATACGGCGGATACACGCTGTTCAAGTATAACACTGTCCCCACCTGCCACCCTGACTGGTCTGTGGCTGTACAGCCTTATACAGCTCATCTGTTGGATTGGACCACACGGCCAGCCTTCATTCCCCACCTGCATCAGTGAGCCTTGGCTGCCCATGACCCTGTTCACCACTGTTCCTTCCTTGGACCACTTTTGATGGACACTGAACACTGTAGCAGTGTTCATTTTGACAGCACTTTTCAGTTTAGTGTTAGTCTTTTGCCTACAATATCTTTTAGTTTTAGTCAATTTAGTCAAACTGTTTTAATTTTAGTCTAGTTTTAGTTGATGAAACTTCACAACATTTTAGTTGACGAAATCTACTGTAAATTTAGTCAACTAAAATATGAAGTGTAAAGTGTAAGGCATGTTTTATGTTTCCTTGAATGTCTGAAGTCATGTTTTATACTTGGATCCTGCCACCATGAAGCTAAGGCGGTTGTGATTGGATGTCCCTCTTAACTCATTCAACCTTTCCACACAACCAAAGTAGCTGTGATTCCTAACTTGTCTCTTCTTTCTACATGACGAAATTAGGTCTGATTGGATTAAGTCTCTGTCAAACATTTAAGTCTGTTTTTTATTTGTTGATGAAAATGTCACTTAATTTAGTTTTAGTTTTTGTCAATGTACACATGTTTTTTTTAGTTATAGTCTAGTTTTTGTCAGAGGAAAAAAGGTTGTTGACGAAAACTATGACGAAAATAATTAGTCGACAAAATTAACGATGCACTGTAGACCAGGGACACCCCACAAGAGCTGCAGTTTTGGAGATGCTCTGACCCAGTCGTCCAGCCATCACAATTTGGCCTTTGTCAAACTTGCTCAAATCCATACCCTTGCTCATTTTTCCTAATTTTAACACCAATGTTGAGGACAAAAATGTTCACTTGCTGCATAATGTTATGCCTGATTGGTGTATCTAAGTATGAACTCCTAAAAGATCCAGGTCACAACATGTGCCATTTCCATCGCTAATGTCATGCCTTGCCTCGTAAGATGCCCTTTTTACTCCTGACCAATGGAAAAAGTGTCCTGCTGTGAGGTGCATGTGTGAATAAGCGTTCTGCTAGCTCACAACCCATCCTGCAATTATATTAATAAAAAGCCATTGTTGTGCTTTTTGTGTTTTTTTTGCCACTTAGTGTTTTACATGTCTCATCAACTTGATAAAGTACTTTAATTCACAAGATAAAATGTTCACTATACCAGGATTCCAACATCTCCCCCTCTTAGCAATACTAAAAGGACTTGTTCCCCTGGCCCCCTGATAGCCCTGCTAGAGTGACATACTGCCACTGCTTTGTTGGCAGTTTAAGCCCATTGGCTCAGGGAAGCAAGTCCACTGCAGGGCAGAGACGGTAGAATGAATGCAGAGTTATTGACAACTTTGCTCCAACATGCCATGAAATGACCACTTACCACAGAGTAAATGGTCAACCAATCAGAGCAAACTGGGTTCAGGAGCTCTAATAGACAGACAGACTAAGAATACAGCTGGATAAGAGATACTCATTATGTGAAAACTACATGTTTTGTTGTTCATTAGGGATTTTGATATAACTTTAGTAGTCTTGAAAATTGGAAAATATAAAGAAAATTGAGTTAAGGCAACATGTGGGGCTTATAAAATGTTCAGCATTTGAGAGAATAGCTCTCCTAATAGTGAAATATGCCTAAAAAAAGAGGGTAAAATTGGCCGTGTCAATCTCCATCTCCCCATATAT
Organism: Cetoscarus ocellatus; assembly: GCA_037902135.1. Lineage (NCBI taxonomy): Eukaryota > Metazoa > Chordata > Actinopteri > Labriformes > Labridae > Cetoscarus > Cetoscarus ocellatus. The sequence goes on from JBAMNC010001464.1 coordinate 93,888, forward strand.
AGAAGTGGGTGGTGATGTTCATACGATAGGGCTTGTTTTATGTCAACGTTTTCTCTCAGTCACAAGCATCAGGGACACAAGCTCAAGCAAGCACAAGCACAGGGACAACTGCTGTCAGAAGTTAAAAAAAAAACAGCCCCTTACTGTTTGGGAAGCTAACCCTCAGTAGCAAAGAAAGAGAGCATTAAGAACATAAAGTCTTTCCATGTCAATGAAACCATCCCTGTAGAAACGTAACCATGCCTTTACCCTGTGAAGCTTCAATCTCTGTGAACTTCTTCTCCATTACATTATGCACCCATGCACCAAACTCCCTGCAAAATCCTGAATATTTCCAAGTGTGCTGTATGTGTGAAAACAAATTTCTCCCCTGGACATTCCCCAGACCTGTCTGACTAGCAAAACGTTCTGCTGTTAGGGACAAGTGTGAACTGCTTTGTGTTCTTTGTTCTCAACTGTGTTCCTCTCCACACTTATTTATGACAATATAATATCACTGAAATACTAGAAAAAGGTTTTGCTGTGGTTTCAGACTTAGTTACACTATTCGCCATTTCCCGTAATGTGGGATGCAGTTTCTTACCTTCTGAGACCCCTCCTCACTAACCTGGCATGTTAGATAGACCATTAAAATTTACTATACAGAATATTTACTTTATCAGGGCAACAGCACGTAGAAAGTGATAGTGGAGGTCAAAACCTTTCAGAAGCATATCCGTCAGGCGACTGGACAATCATTCCCTCAATTACATTCATCATGGGCAAATCAGATAATATAGCAGGCGGGCGCTACTGTGTGGTGCAACAGACATCCCAGAAGTGGAGCAAAAAAATATCCTTTCTATTGATAAATGCTTACAGTGTTATATCTCATATGAAACTTGATAAAGGAATAAAACCGGCAGAATCAGTTCCTCCCTTACATGTTGTGAAGGTAGTTGATGATTCTTATATCTTGCAGCTAACAACCTCATATCCTATAACGCCATCACACTGTCTGCCATTTCCATGTTGTTCTTTTTTAAGTCATCCTCCCTGATGAGACCACTCCCACCTCATCCCCGGTCCTTCCACCTGAAAAGCAAGGTCTGTGGCCACAAGGTGCATGTGTTGAGTCTACAAAACAGTGAATAAATGATCCTGAAAATTTCTTGCTACATTTACACATGATCACACTGTAAATGGACTTCAAATTGTGCTGGAAAGGAAAGATATTTCAGGAAATTTAATGCAGTTTTAGGCCCATTTGATTGGGTTTTTCCGAACGATTTCAGAAGCAGCATGTCCTGAAATTTCTTGGGAGTTTCTTTTTGGGAGGGAATTCAATAGAGGGGAGAGATGGGAATACACCTTCCAACTATTTAACAAGTGACCCAGGGCCAGCCTTTCCTGGAAATTTCAAAAGGTTTTTGCTTGTTTTTACAACAGGTCTTTGAGCTTGATAAAATCTGTTACACGTATTCTTATCTAACATGCTATGAAGATTGTTGATGGTTTTTATTCCATACAACTAACAACCTTGTAAATGTACTAAAATTGCTGTAATGTTTTCTGTTTGCCAGAATTTTTAACATGTAATATGCTTAAAAAACATGAAAACTAAAACTGTTAAATTATTATACCGCCTACTTCTGTCACATTGTTTGCCATTTCCATGTTGGTCGTTTTACGTCACATCCTGCCTGTTGAGATCACCCACACCCTATCCTTCCATCTGAAAAGAACAGTCTCTGGCCATGAAGTCCATGTGTTTAATCTACTTATAGTGTATACATGTTCCTGAAAATTCCTTGCTACATTCACACATAATCATAATGCACATCAACAACTTCATATGGCCCTGGCAGGAAGACATTTCAGGGTATTATATTCCCATTTCAGACCCATTTGGTTGAGGTTATCCAGCTGATTTCAGAAGCAGCATGTCCTGAAATTTCTTGGAATTTTTCACAAGGGGAATCAAGGCACATTGGTAAGTTTTCCTGATGATTTATTGAGCTATAAAAACAGATTTAATATCTCCCTACCACGCAAATCCCATTCTAACCCCTTACCCTAGCATTCTCTCTCCCCATGCTTCCCTCTTTCTTTTACCACCAGTGTATAATTGGCCATAATGAATGCAATCTTTCTAACAAACTCTAATCTGACAGAGACAAACACACACACACACACACACACCAGCAGAAAGTAAAAGCAGGAGAACAATAAGGCAGAATGGTTATTGTTTACGGCAGGGGCCTCAATCTGCATGTGGGGAGGTATGGTGGGTTAATTCATTATTTCCTTTAGCTGTCATAAAAATATGGATTGCCCTTCCATGGGGCTGCAGCTGGCGCCTTTACATACAGAGAGAGGAGGAGAGGAGAAGGGAGGGAGGGGGTTACTCTGTGATAGGAGAACTGCGCTTCAACAACGTGACTGAATCCCGAAAACAGGAGAGAGAGGAGAGGAGAGGGAGTCAGGGGAGAGTGGAGGGGGGGGGGGGTGAGAGGAGATGTAAATTCATTTGGATCTCCCGATTATGCTCAATGGAGGCAGCACAATACAAGTGCGACCCCTACTGGTGCAATCTCAGCCTGTCTTTTCTGTACTCTTGGATCTTCTTTTACACAGTGAAAGATTTTTTTTTTTTTTTTTTTAGGGCAAAGCCAGTGTGGACTTTCTGTCACGTTTGTGGAGAGCCCTGAGCGCAGAATTTGGCCCGAATTGACACTTCGCTCTAACAGATTTACGGCTGTTTTTCCCTTCAGAGAGCTCTCTTGCGCAGCGCAGGCTGTTCATCCTGGTTTGGGATGGAGAGGGAAGAAGAGTGGGAAGTTGTACCAAGCAGTGGTGAGAGCAAAATCCCGCATTGTGTTGTCAAAGCAGAGAAGGAATGCAGAAAATGCAAAAAGCACAGAGGGTTTTTTCTTTGGTAGTGGCGTGCGCTCTTGTGCGTTTTGGTTATTACGCGTCAGATAATGGGGGCAGGGGGTGCGTTAATCCAAAAGAACCCAACGGGAATTCCTTTAAATTTCACACGTGGACTCATCTTATGGGTGTTTACGGATATGATACCAGCGAATATGTTTAATAAGCGTTATTTTTGCCAGATTGGAGCTGTTAGTAATGCGCTTTGAGGCAGCCCGCGCTGCGCTCACTGCGCCAGCCTTCATCCAAATAGTAAGGGGATTCTCATACTTGACGTAAGAGCTGTCAGGGCAGATTTTGGTGGGTTTTTATTAAGATCTAACACTGCTTTTGAGTATAGTTTAAACCAGTGTTTGTGATTTTTAAGGGGCTGGTGCGCTCTCCGTAGTGTGGGTGCCGCACTTTGGATGAGGGACTCCAGCGAGAGAGAGACTGCAGGAGCTCCATAATCTAAATCTGAGGATGAAACACAAAGTACTTACAGCATCTCCCTTCCACAGAGCTCCAAAACAGTGATGCGAGATGACATTGCAACAGTCCCCTCTCTCCGCGGAGAAACCATGCAGCCTCTGATGGGGATCACACTCACAAACACTGCACAGCCAGATCAGAGAGGGAGAGGAACACCACCGAATCTCAAGCGATGAATTATTCCCACCGTGTCCGGAGTAAAATAACCTGAATGAAATCCCTCAGCTTTGGCACTTCACCCACAGCTGCGAATATTAAAAAAAAAAAAAAAAAAAATCACTGTTGTTGTAATCCAATCTTCATTTTGTGTGCGCCTGCCGCCGCTGCTGCTGCTGTTGCTGCTGCTTCTCCTCTGCAATCTCTGCTGGCTCCGCGCATTGTGGGGGGCTCAACCTGCCTCTGTGTGATCACAGCTCCCGGTATCCCGTTATTCCTGTCCCGGGCGAGGAGAGGAGGAAGAGGCAGGTGAGCATGCAGCCGCCGGACGCACGCATAGACGCACACGCACGCTGACTACTACAGTGGAAGAAGCTCCGGCAGCCTGCGAGCCGTGCATGGGACCCAAACGTCTCTCTCTCACTCTTTCTCTCTTCCCTCACTCTCGCCACCACGTCGTGCACGCGTATGTGTGCGTGCGTGTGATTTCGCGTTGGCTCCCTGTGTGTGACTGCGCGCTTCTGCAGAGGCACGGGCAGCTGGATGGATGGACGGACTGACTGTCGGTCTGACGCTCCCTCTCTGCGCTAAAAGCTCCCTCAGGAAGTAAAGCCCAGTCAGAGAGTGGCATAGGCAGAGTTTGGCTAAATAAGAAAATGAGTCAGACAACACTGTTAACCCCATTCTTTAGACATTTCACCCATTTCTGCTCAGGGGCGGTTCTAGTGTTTTTGAGGCCATAGATGACCATCAATATGAGGCCCCTCGCCTCTGTAACTCATTCATTCATTCATTTTCTACACCACTTATCCCTTTTGGGGGGGGGGGGCTGGAGTCTATCCCAGCTGTCGTTGGCCGAGAGGTGGGGTACACCTTAAACTAGTCGCCAGCCAATCGCAGGGCCACATAGAGAGACAGACAACCATTTATGCTCACACTCATACCTAAGGCCAATTTGGAGTCACCAATCAACCTAATCAGCATGTTTTTAGTCTGTGGGAGGAAGCAAAAGTGCCCAGAGAGAGCCCATGCACAGGAAGAACATGCAAACTTCACACAGAAAGGCCCTGCCCGACCCGGGGATCAAACCAGCGACTTTCTTGCTGTGAGGCACGAGCACTACCTGCTGCACCACCGTGCCACCCTTCTCTATAACTAAAAGCATCCATTCATGTTTTATCCCAAAAAATCTAGTTTGACTCATATAGGTATTCCATGCCATGCTTAAGGGTATACCCTATAGAATTTCAGGAAATTGATTTTAAAAAAATCATTAATTGCAAAATTGTCTAGTTCTATTTGATATATATACTCCTAAAAAAGTTAATAAACATTATTTCGGTCAACTGTAGGTTTTCTTCCAGAAGGCGGAATTTTGGCACATTTACTAGCGTTTACTAGGGTTAGGGCCCGTTAACATGACAACATTGTCACCAGAATCAGAAACGTTTTTCTTTTGTGTTTTCAAAAGCACACTGCATTCATACAGAGATGGTGTGAAAACGATGCTCTTTCACACGGATCCGCGAGAAAGACTGAAAATGCAGTAGCATCCATGCCAGGTCAGTAGTTGGCGATGTAAGTTTGTAGTGTCCTCGGCGAATATAACAAATATGTCTCCGCTAGTCAGAGCATTGACGCAGCAAATCCACATTTTGTTGGAGGAGTGATAACAAACCTAGCACAGTTAGCAGCACACATGTTGCTCTGTAGTCGGCCATAGCTGTTGTTGTTGTTGTTGTTGTTCCTAGATGCGAGTACTACCTTTATCTGAAAGAGTACAGCCCATACATCATGCATCCCAATTTTCCCTGACAATGGCGATTCCTGTTTACACAGAGAAAGCAACTAAAACGTTTTCAAAACATTTCACTCTTGACCCCAGTTTCAAAGTTTGTGGATTCAGGCACTGCGGGCACCGTTCTTGTGTAAACAGAAGGCACAAACGCAACGAAAACTCTCAGTTTTTAGCAGATTTCGTTGTTATGTAAGCAAGCCCTTAGACAGTTGCAATGGTGACTTTCAGGCAAACACATCTGTGGTGGACTCCTTTTTGCTTCTTTTAACAGACGTTTAGAATTGAAACATCATCAGGAATATAGATTATCTATCTTTGTTGATATAAGTGGCATTAGTTTGGACATTTTGATTGATTGATCTCTTTATTTCGATCATGTAAATGACAACTTAAAAATTACAAATACAAATAAGTGATAATCAGAAAAAAAACAAGAAAATAAGACAACACAGTAGCTGAATCTGCATTTTTTTATTTTTATTTTTATTTTTTTTGAAGCCTCTCAGCTTACATGAGCAAAAAGGAATCAGAAGAAGTATAAACTTATCTAATCCTACCCCCTTAAATCCTACTTTACTTCCTAACTGAAATCATAATAGTGTCTTAAATTTACCAAAAATAAAAAGTACAATCATACCTATACCTTCTTTACAAATGTACTTACCATACCCTGCACAATTTTACATCACTGACATGCTGTTGAGTCTACAGTCACAGATGCATTGGATGAAAGTCACCATTTATCATATTTACTCTTAAAACATCTATGCCTTTTAAATTTGATCTGTATTGATTTTGATGAGCCGTTTGACTAAAGTGTACTTTTCTTTGCACCATTTGCTGCTCTATTTGTTCATTTCCCACTTATCTGCTGTGCCCCAGTTGTCAGAGTGTATTGACATATAAAAATCCCAAAAGTCATAAATGATGGGGAAGCTGCAAAATGAGTAAACCTGATAGAGTTTAAGGCAGACAAAGGCGGTTTCATTATGGGTAAAGGTAAGCAAATGCATGGGGCCTTGTGTGTCGAAGAGCCACGAGATACCATCATAACAAACATCAGGTACAGCTTAGGTTACATTCAAGGAGTAAAATGTGTTTTATAAATAAATCTCACTGCCTGAGCTGCACGTTGGCAGCGTTTGGACAAGAGGGTTAAAAGTCAATGAGCCAGTTTCACCGTCTTGGCCGATGAACTTGTGTAGTTGAGACAAAGCCAGGAAAACTGCTTCCTTGCATTTTTTTAAGTGATGAAGCAAATCCATTGATCCATCCATCTAAGCATTTATTCATAATCTAACTATGCATCTTTTTGTATCATTTGATTCATCATCCATCCATCCATCCATTATCTATACCGCTTCTTCCTCTCAGGGTCACGGGGGCCTGGAGCCTATCCCAGCTGTCACCCCACAGGGGTGGGGTACACCCTGAACTGGTTGTCAGCCGATCGCACAACCATTCACTCATACCCATGGGCAATTCAGAGTCACAAATTGACCTGATTAGCATGTTTGTGGGAGGAAGCAGGAGTACCCGGAGAGAACCCACACAGGCACAGGAAGAACATGCAAAGTCCACATAGGGATTGAACCAGCAACCTACTTGCTGTGAGGCACGTGCACTACCTACTGTGCCATGATCCATCCATTCGTTAATCTCTGTTGAACCACGAATCCATCATATTTCTATATATACATTCATTCAATGATCCATCCGTCAATGTATCTATCATGTTTTACTGTTTTTTTTCATCCATCCATTCGTTATTATTCTATATATACGAGGTGTGTCAGAAAAGTTTCAGGACTGGTGTCACAAAAGATTTATTTCAAACCCAAACTTCAAACTAAGAGTTTTCCCCTTGTCTACAAAGAGATACTGCGGCGTTAACTTCGATCAGTGCACGACAAGAATTGTGGCAGGACAAGTCGTGGCTGCTTCACCCTGACAGCGCGCCTGCTCACGATGCCCTGAGCATCTGACAGTTCCTGGCCGAGAAGTACATCGCTGTGCTGGAGCAACTTCCCTACTCACCCGACCTGGCTCCGTGTTATTTTTTTTTCCTCTTCCCCAAGCTCAAGGGGGTCATCAAGGGGACCCGTTTTGAAGATGTGGACGACATCAAAAAGGCCGTGACGACGGAGCTGCGGAGGATCCTGGAAGAATCCTTCCAGGAGTGCATGAAAGCTTGGCAGAGAAGGACGGGAAAGTGCTTTAGACTCCAGGGGGATTACGTCGAAGGGGAAAACTTGTAGTTTGGATTCTAAATAAATCTTTTGTGACACCAGTCCTGGAACTTTTCTGACACACCTCGTATTCTGTTTCTGATTTGATCAAAACATTAGTCCAACCATTTGTCAATCCATCCATCCATTTTCTAACCATCCATCATTTACCAATCAAGTTATCCTGATTCAGATTTGATCAAAACATTTGTCAATCCATTTGTTGGTTTATCAAGATACTTTGTTTCAGATTTGACAAAAACGTGTCCATCCATTTGTCAATCCATCCTTACATCAATCATCCATTTATTCTCATTGATTCATCCAACAACGGATTGTTGTTTTCATCCATCCCATCCATGGTTGATCATTTATCAACCAATCATTTGGTTTATCCATTTATCTATCCGTCTAACATCTTTCTTTTTTAATTAATTCATTATGTACCTTCCAATCATCCATCTATCTATCCATCAATCAGTCTTTCCATTAGTCCATCTTTCTATCATCTAAGAATCATTTATCAGTCTCTCCTGTATCACATTTGCATGCATCCATCAACTTTTAATCAATCATTGATTAATCCATTCACCCAACCATCAATTGCCCACCTATCAAAACCATTTTTTATTTATTGATCAAGTTTGCATACCTCACAATACATCCATCAATCCGTCATTAATCCATCCATCCAACATCAATCTCTCCATATCCCTATAATTGATACATCTTTCCAAATTGTCTACAATCCATCAATCAGTAAATCACCAAACTTATGTATCTATCATTCATCAGTCTACCAACTGATTAATCCATTCATCACATCAATCATCCACTGATTGATTAATCAGTCAATCGATAAATCCATCCATCTACCCATCTCTCTCTGCATCGTTTAATACCTCAGTCATGCATGACTTGGAAGCTAACATGAATTTCCACTTCTCTTCTCCTTCAATGTCTCTCTGCTTTTTCTCTCTCTTTCTCCCTGAAGAAATAAGTGCAGAGAGAGAGAGAGAGAGAGAGAGAGAGTGGGGGGCTTGTTACATGCAGTTATGCAGGCCTCACAAATGGGTATATAGTCACAATTCACACCTGACTGAGCAAACGACTATCAAACGACTGGAGAGGCTCAAAGACGGCAGAGTGTGTGAGAGTGTGTTTGTGTGTGTGTGGGTACCGGACACCGACTCTGATGCAGTGTGTGGATGTTCCATATAACTCTGCGCTATTCTTGTGCCTACAGCTTTTTGAAAACGTGATTTTAGGATTCAGCGCAGGGCGGTGATGCACCATACAGCAGCACTTGTATTCCGTGCGAGTAAACAGGCAAATCTCAATCTCACACTGATCCTGTTACCGTACACCAGGAAGATATACGAGTCCTGCAATCACAGGCTGCATCCACTGACAAATAAGACTGCAAACATGCGAGCAGACGGGATGAGAAATGCCGCAGAATGCCACTGTGACATTGAAAATACCATGAGGCCCAGTAAGGTTAGCGTGAGCTCATTATTAGGTATCACATACATATGGAGGCCCATCACTGCGGGGTCATTACTGTGATACTGTTAGAGATGAGATTACAATATAGAGCCATGAAGTCACATATGCAAAGACTAAGCAGCACCAGGCTCATATAGGATCACTCTGAGGATATTAAAAACAAGATTAGAGATGCTTCCTCTATTTGAAATGTGTCAGGAAAAGAAGTCAGAGGAGACAGATTAGAACTGTAATACCTTAGGGCTGGGATCACCAACTGGCAGCTCGGGGGCCAGTCATCCAGTCCCCTGAGTATAACTTTATTTTACAGGGGAGAACCAGGGCCATCCCAAAGATTATTTTACAAATTAACACTTTTTAAGGTCTTTGAAAAATCCATATTATGAAATTAAAGTCACACATTAGAGCCTGCTGTCAAAATTAGGAGGAAAAAAAAGAAGAATTCCAAAAAAAAAAGAATCAAAATTTTGAGAAAAAAGTCAGACTTAAAGGTGCAGTGTGTAGAATTTGGCAGCATTTCGCCGAACAGAAACGGTGATTATAGGATTTAATGTTTCTATTTGTACGTAACGTCCGTCAAAATAGGAGTACAATCATCCCCATAGAACATTTGTTTTATTTTTATGTAGTTAGAAAAAGCTTCAAAATTATCATGGGCCGCGTTCATGTAGGCCGACATAACGATCCACTATGTTGTCTACGGGTGGATTTTAGGGACAAAAAGAACGAAACGCGAATCTGTCCGTCGGTTCTGAAACCCCAAACCTTGTCACTTTAGTAAAGGATGCCGTGTTCACGATCCCTTTTGGTCTTCACAGGCTTCCGTTGCTCAGCGATGTGTCGCTTTGGTTACGGTTGGGCTCATTCTAGAATCTGAACGATAGATGTCGCTCAAATGCCAAATTCTACACACTGCACCTTTAAGAGAAAAAAAAGCCAGAATTCTGTGAAAAAAAATTCAGAGTTCCGGGGGAAAAAAATCAAAATTCTAAGAGAAAATCAGGATTTTGAGGAAAAAAAAAAAAATTCTGAGCGAATAACACAAAGTCCTGACAAAAGTAAGGAATTCTGAGAAAACAAACAAAAAAGTTTGGAGAAAAAGAAAATAGAATTCTGAGGAAAAAAAAATCAGAACTACAAAAAGAGCGAAATTCTGGGGAAAAAATCAAAATCTTGAAAAAAGAATTTCAAGTTATAACTAAGAATTCTGAAAACATCCTGTGAAATTCTGAGGAAAAATACCAGAATTCAAATGTTCAGTAAGAATTCTAAGAAAAAAGTCCAAATTCTAGGACAAAACGTCCAATTATGCAAAATAAAAAAAGAAACATCAAATTTTTTAAAAAATTCTGAGCCTCAAGTCAAATTTCTAAGACAAAATATAAAAAGTTATTCTGGGAACAACAAGGCAAAAATTCTGAGAGAAACAGTCAACCTTTTATGACAAGCACAAAATTCTGAAAAAGAAAAAAAAATCATAATTCTGAGATTACAGTCTAAAATTGAGAAGAATTCAGTATTATGGAAAAGACGAATCAGGAAAAAATCTGACTCTTATCTCAGAATTCTAAGTTTATAATATTTTGATAGGTCTGAAATATTCTTATCATTTTTTTTGTTATCATTATCATGTTTTCTATTCTTGTCCCTTAAAGCTTATGTCAAGAAGAAAACATCCCTCCAACAAATGACGTTGATGATCCCTGCTTTAGGGTATTCAAATGCAAAGAAGACGACCTAATTGTAAGAAAAAAATTGGATTAAATATTGCTTGATTTACTTTTTTATTTTACTCGACAGGACTAAAATATTATGAATACATAGCAAAGAAAGAGATCTGTCTAAACACTTGATCATTCAGTTTGCTTCACTAAAGGAAGTTAAAGTATAAACCAATGAAATCCTGGGGATGGAAAGCACACAAGGTTATTGTGCCTAAAAAAAAGTCCAGCTTTCCTGATTTTTCACTGACAAACCCTATTCCAATAAAGTTGGGACGTTGTGTAAATAAGAACAGAGTACAACAATTTGCAAATCCTTTTTAACCTCTATCAAATTGAATACACTACAAATAGAGATATTTAATGTTCAAACTGATAAACTGTATTAAATTTTCAGCAAATATTCCCTAATTTTGAATTTGAGGCCTGCAACATGTTTCAAAAAAGCCAGTACTGGGGCACAAACCTTAACAAGGAATTTCAGTGTCGGGCAAGTTCCTGTTGAAAATGTGGAAAACTGCCCTATCTCACATTCTTATCAAATCATTCCAAAAAAATGCCAGAACCCACATCCGAGGTTGGAACATCACCAAAATCTAATCAGTTCTCCTGTCTGCCATGGCCAACATTCCCTGAAAATGTCATGAAAATCCTTTGAGAAGTTTCTGAGTTACTGGCAAAAATACGGAAAACTATCCTAACTTGTAATGTTAACAAATCCTTAAAAAAAATCTGGAAACTTACACGGATTTGGATCATCATTTCTTTCTTGTGCCATGACCAATATTCCCTGAAAATCTAATCAAAATATGTTCATTGGTTTCTTAAATATCTAGTTCACAAACAAACAAACAAAGTCTGGCTTGTGTATTGTGAGATTCGTATTCTGCTTTTCAAAGTGTCTACAGACTGCAAAGGCTCTCCATTTAGCAGTTTTACAAATAAAAACCTCTACAGTTTATCACTTTAAGACTTTAAATACTGAGGAAATATGTCAACACTTTTCAACAAAGAACACAACAGCCTCCCTTCTCTGTATTTTATGGTTTTGTTTACTACCATTGCAGCCAATTGTGTAACCTTCCCACAGTGCATTGCAGCCCGCCCCATCAAACAATCCACTGTATCCTGTTTCACTATTGATTTGACACATAAACTGAGATGCAATAGCCTACATTTGACTGGTGACCTGTTTGTCATTTTCACTTAATTGTCAGTAAGCTGGAGGCTACACAGAACGCAGACTCTGTGTTTCTTTTATAGGGTTACATCGAGGCTGAAGTATATAAGAAAAACCTGCAGGACCCCAGGGTGAACGAAAACCCTACACTTGAACATGTCTCAGTGTTGTTTGGTTTTACGGTGGACAGAGTGAACCAGGGTGCTGACATTTCAGCTTAATCGATTTACAGTGTTGTTTTGAATTTACCGAGCTATTATAAAGTTTGAAGGGCGACTTGGTCTTTTTCTCAGTTGGATTTATCTTCCTTAAAGAGTATGTTAATAGCATCTCTGTATAAGGAGATAACAGGTCGAGTGACAGCTAGTAAGCAAAGGAGCAAAGTCATGAGTCAGATCCTCATCTTTGGAGACAGCAGCAGGTGGTACAGTTTTACAGAGAGGAACAAAAGGTGAGCTTAAGTGTGATAAATGGAATATTCAGCTGCAGATGGTTTGATGGTATCAGTGCATCACAGCTTATTCAATTCACCAAAGTTGCTCTCATACTTTTACTGCTATCCCAAATGCTCTGAAAAAGCCTAAAGCGCTGGATAAGATAGCTGAGGGTTAACAAGGCGTAACTGATCAGTGGTCTTAACAAAATGAAAAGACTCTTTCCAGAAACCACCTGTACGTGAATCATCCCCAGAAGGTAAAAGGTGTTAGACTGATAGGCAATACAAAGCAGGACAGAATTAAGATCATTAGGACTCCAACAGTGATGGAAGTTCAGCTCTTTTCAGAGAGCTGGCTCTTTCGCCTCAGCTCCCAAGGAAGAGTTAGCGTTTTCCTTGACGAAAAGGCTCTTAATTTTATTATTATCTTTTGGAGCTCTATATTTTACCTTAACTTCGCAAAAATTAATGGTTTGTGTGATGAAAAACCTTTTGAGTTCATTGTTTTTATGAGAAGCCTTATAATTGCCTAATTTTGTGCGTTGATGCTGTTACAAAACCATTCTTGCTTTTGCTTAATATTTAATCAAACTTTTTTATTGCACAAATTAACAAAAAACTGCTAGAAAATCCACAAAACAGAGCCAAGCAAGCAGTTTTAATGTCCTCAATGTAGGTTGGCATTCAGAAAAATCAGATGGGCTGATCTGGTTTCTCCTCTCAGTGAGTCTCTTTTCCTTTTTGAGAAGATTCTCTCAGAAGGAACAGATGTTGACACAACACACAGCCTCCCCTCCATCACCTTCACCAGGCCTATATCCTCACTTGTGATTGGCCGCATGGCCGCCGTGCAGGCCAATCGAAACAAAGTTCTGCCGTGAGCAGAGCTGGGCCTGAGCACTGTAAGGGTGCGTTCACACCAAATGCAACTTGGTCACATCACCTGTCCATAAATACCTCATTTGGACACCATAGCTGTCCCGTTGCTCAGTGACAACATGCCTGCTCGAGTTTCACTGCGATCATATCATACCATATAATAGGATGTATTAGCTAACATTATTCAAAGGGTATCCTTTTCATTCACTTACCAACCACAAAACACTGCAGCTGATGGCCCTGCAGCAGCATCGTCTGTCAGTTGCACCTCGAGTGGGGAGTTCTCTGCGGTCCCATCCAGGCAGAACTAATGTCCTCACTAACTAATGTTCCCACACGGACATGGATTGTCACTCTGTGATCCGGAATAAAAACAGTCTGTCACGGGTGTCGTCACACAACTTGGCGACTGAGCGACACAACCTGGTGGCGCGTCCAAACCGACCGCAAGAGAACCCGTCTGCAGGGCACCGCCATATGTCTCCCAAGACGCTACCAAGTCACCCAGATCATGTCCGTCGCATCGCAGGGGGGTTTGCCCCACACCATGGTGGCTGTACATTGACTTTGCGTGGAGAGTGGTCGCCCAAGTTTCGTTCGGTGTGAATGCAGCTTGAGAGCTAAGCAGCGAAAGGAAAAAAATGGGAGCCAGCTCTTCTGATTTATTACAAAGCAGATTCTCTCAGAGCCGCATCTTTTGAACATGACACATCACTAATGTCCACAAGTAGGTGGGATATTTTTAAGAACAGGTTTTCCTCAGTTTTGAAAATATTCCCAGCCACACAGTGCATTTTAAAAAGAAAATGCTGTCCTTGCAAAACACAAAAGATCTATTTCTTCTACAACGTCCAGTGGATGCAAATGCAACAACAGACTGCGAGTTTATCTCTGGCTTAAGGAATGCACAGTGACTGAACAGATGTATGCATTGTCCATGCTAGTGGTAGCATTTGCTTTTGTGGATCAGAAAGAGATCATTATTATTTACACTGTGGCTATTACCTCCCATAGATTCTAAAATCTGAGCAGTTTTTCTTAAAAAAATAAAGAAGAAGAAGAAGCTTTGCGCTGAAAACAATGTCCCACCAATGTTACTGAGTGGCCAGATTTGCTTGTAATGATTTGATATATTTCAAGTTTTGCACTGGTTTTGGGTCAGAACTCCGTTCATTCAGTTCCCATATTCAGGTACTTGAATTGTTCTTGGGAAGTAAGACTTGGTTTTGGCACATCTACAGAAAAAACTTCTAAAAACCTGCAAGCTGGTGAGGATACAAACTTTGGCATATCTGGTGTTTGTTCCTGACGTGAAGGTGCTTTCTCACCCTAATTCAGTCGCTCTCTGCTGCTAACTGCCTCTGTGCAAATCAGCACTCATGGTCCACTGGAGCCAGAAGGACAACGTCAGATGGCAGCTCTTATGCCTTCATTTTGGACACTTTCCAGACATTTTGGCTGCATCATCTTTGACATGAATATCACAGTCTGGATGACGGGCACGGCACATCACAGCCTGACTGTTCAGCTGAACTTGCAGTGAATGCAATCGACTAAATGCCAATAAGGCTTATTCAGCTCTCATAAACCTTGCAGGAAACCCTTTAGGATTACACCGGTAACAATGTTATGAGCTTTGTAGAAATCCACAAAAGCAGCCTAGAGGATATGAAATATTTATGAAGCCCTGTCTGCATATGGGCACAATATGTCCTGAAATAATTAGGATTATAGCTGATGTTAAATTCCTTTATAGAGCTGGGCAAACATCCAGTTAACTGTTAATGAGTTATTTTCAGCCATAGTTTTCTGAATTACTCTTTAAGGTGGGCATTAATTGGAAAAGACAAAATGTAGGTTACAGATTTAATGTCTGTATGAGAAG
This sequence comes from Cetoscarus ocellatus, assembly GCA_037902135.1. Taxonomy (NCBI): domain Eukaryota; kingdom Metazoa; phylum Chordata; class Actinopteri; order Labriformes; family Labridae; genus Cetoscarus; species Cetoscarus ocellatus. Next base: position 109,064 of record JBAMNC010001464.1, read on the forward strand.
TTACTTCCTACTATTGTCTCGCCTGCTGGCCTCCCAAGTCTTCCTGATTTAAAGGTTGCTGACTGGCCTATGCCACTTTGGGCCACGCACAATTATTGTAGATTGGTTCTGCCTGATTACAGACAATGAATCAGGCAGATCCAACTGCACTGCAAGGTTAGAAGGTTTTTAGCATGCATAAAATTTTTCAGCATACCCAACAAACATGAGTGTTGTTCAACTGATGTTAACTTAATTCTACATGGCCTGACTTAGTTTGACGCGGCTTGACGGCTCCCTCTACATTGGCAAAAGTTTGCCAAAACTTCAGTGTGTGAATACTGTGATACTTGGCCAAATAAATGCCACAGTTGGCTCCCTCTTGGTTTGCTTGCTTTGTTTGGTCCTTGTTTGGTCTGGATTGCTTTCACATCCACCATGAACTGAACATTGGTCTTCTTAGGAGCAAACATAGGCCCCCATTTATTGGTGGACCAGAGTTTGGTTTTCTGGTCCTAACCAAATTTGTATGAGTTTTCACACCACCCCAAACTTTCCAGAAAAGTGATCAGAGTTTGTTTGGTCTGGATCAAGTGAGTAAAGGCACCCTGCAGTGTTAAATAGGTTTTTTGAAACCAAATTTAAAAAAAAACATTGTAAGCAAAAAGAGAATATTTTCTCCCAATTATTCACATAGGGCCAGCTGCATTAGTGGGTAGGCCAAGCCATCACACTGCATCTACCCAAAGGCTTCTGCTAAACTTTCTTTAGGCATAGAGTGGTGCAAGAATGAGTCCATAAACGTGTAAGTGAGTTAGCATTTAGCACATCCTGGTTCTCAAGCCCGATACTAAGTGGGATTTAGAGTACTGGTTTTGGATAAATGCCTGTAAAAAAATTCATGGTGAACACAGGAATTTAAGGTCTCAATGATTCATGGGAAACAATAAAATGCAGCTGAAGTTGCCTGCTTTTGAATCTTAAAATTTTTGTTGTGTGTTTAAAATACCTGTTGCTAACTAACTGCTAACAAGGACTAAAAAAAAATGCTAGGGACCCAACAGTAAGCATTTCTGATCATTTTTAATAATCAACTAATCCTACATTATTGCCACAGCCATTAGGACCAACTTGATAAGGTTGTTAGATGAAGGGGGAATTTTCAAGGAAGAGGGCACAGCAAAACGTTATACATTGGAATGTTCAGTAGTAGCTTACTGATAGCTTTTCACCCTCGCTGATTATGCTTATCCTAAAAAGTTTGTGAAAAGTAATTTAGTTTGTTAAGATTATCACAACAGAACATGCAAGTTTTGTAATTTTTTGTTCCCCACAGAGTTTATTATCTATGACGGAGGACTTGGGCTAAAAAAAAAAAAAAAAAAAGGATGTTTAAAAAAAGTAAAGTTACGAGAATAAAGTTGTAGAGTTAGGAGAATAAAGTTGTAAAGTTATGAGAATAAAGCCATAACATTACGAGAATAATCTCATAAAGTTACAAGAATAAAGTCATAAATCTATTTAAATTAAGCTAGAAAACAAACTTTACTCTAAAAAGGTTGTACCAGAAAGGCGTACATTTTCTCTTCCAAAAAGGAGACAATTTTCTGCAAGTCTATGTGGTTCTTTCCTCGGGAAAGCCCCAGTTTCTTGCAGGATCTTTCCAGTATCATAATACTTATGATAATGTGATGCTGATGTGCCAAAAGAAGAAGTATTTACTTATTTGTGAAGCCTATACTAAAGTATAACTTCACTAGATGCTCGACGTTCCTCATTTTTTACAGGCAGCTGCCGCTCTTCTGATAGCCTCTACAGACTAAAATAACGACTTTACTCTCATAGATTTATGTCTTTATTCTTGTAACTTTCTGACTTTATTTTCATAAATTTATGAGATTATTCCCGTAACTTTTTGACTTTTTCCTCGTAACTACGACTTTATTCTCGTAACTTTACTTTTTTTTTTAAATGTCCTTTTTTTTTTTTTAACATGGCCCTAATTCTCTGTCGTAATCATCAGCAATAATCCAACAGACACTGAAAAATCTCATAGGCTTTTTGTAGGTTTGCAGTCCAGCTAACTTGATACTACCTTCCGCATTGGCCTACAAAAATACCTCATCCCTGCACCACTCTATCTGCTGATGAATTATGATCAGTCAGTCAGTGTCCAGTATTCATCCAAACCATGGAATAAGCCTTGCAGTGTATTTCTGAGCACAGTCCGTCACAATTAAACAACCCCAGCAGTTGCATCTAGTTATGGTTATGCAACACATTCTCACTTTCTGTTTCACATTGTTTGCTTTATCTCCAAAGTCGTCGTCAGTGTCTCACTAAAAGTTATCAAGGTGAACTTGCAAATCCACAGCCCTCAGTGCAGCCATTGTCCATTGTCCCCCCACACAGGTTTTGTTTTCTGAAATTTGTCCTCATAAACCACCAAGGCCAATGCGTCCTGTCCTTCATGTCATAAAGCTGTCAATGACAAAGCTGTGCGATCAGAGCAGTGGGTGGGCGGGACTGAAGGTGTCTACATGTGATCGTGTTGTTGTGTGTACGGGAGCGTTATGGCTCGGGGATACCAGCAGTGACAGGCATGCTGGGCTGTCATGTGTGTGTTAATGTGTGTGTTTGGTATGAGAGACCTAATGGGGGAGGAGGGTGGAGGGGTGTTACCAGGTTAGCAAGCAGCTGTCTACGAGACCGAATGGCCGCAAGGGGTGAACAATGCACACACACATATACATACACACACGTCCATATACGTATAAATACACAAAGGGAGGGAGAGGGGACAGACAAGCAGGGAACCAGATGCTACGGCGTCTATCGCCCCTAAACACTCACTGATACACACATACAAACACATCAACACAACACAACAGATGAGGATCAATCAGCTCCTTTTACATTCCCTGATCTTTTTGAGAACATAATTCAGCACTTCCTGTGGTTCTTGAGATGCAGTAATCTGATAATAGAGATCAATTTCTCTTATCTTTCTCTGCTTCTCACACACACATACATTTGCACATAAATTTGTACAAGCAGAGAGCTCAGGAGTGCTTGGGCAGCAGTGCTGTCCACTTTCTAGTAAGGAAAGTAGCTGTTGGCTGTCCTAAAAGACACCAGAAGTCGATAAATAACGCTATCATCTACTTTGTATTATTTTCAACATGCATCTTATTGTAATAGATGCTGTAGGAAAGAGGTATGATGTTGATGAAGAGACAAAATATGATTAAAACAAATATATACTGTATATAGACCTAACAGAGTCAAATAAATCATATTAGGATGAATACGGCTAAATTCTTGCATGATGGCCTCAGGATGGATTTCCTTGGTCAATTTAAAGGATTTTTTTACATTGAGCAATTGGGCAGTTTTCCCATTTTTCAATAATTACAATTGTTCAGAGAGCATGAAGAACCCGCCAAGGCACATTTGACATTCACAGCCAAGTTGAAACCAAAAATGTGGGTAACTGCCCGATCTTGCAATTTTAATAAATCCTTTAAAAAATCCAAGATCCTCATTTGGATTTGGATTACCAATAAAATCGAATCATTTCCACCTTCTGCCGTGACCAAAATTTCCTGAAAATTCAAATGTGTTGAGAATTTTTGGATTTAAATGTGAAAAATGTGTATTTAAAGAATTCCTGGATCCGCAAATGGATTTTGATCACCACGAAAATCTAACATTCCCTGAAATTGTCATGAAAAGGTGTGAGAAGTTATTTGCAAAAATGTGGAAAACCGTCCTATCTCGCAGTGTTTATTCTTGAATCGACATCCATATTCAGATCACCACCAAAGTCGAGTCACTTCCTCCTTGCGCCATGACCAACATAACCTGAAAGTTTAATCAGAATCGGTTGAGAACCATTCGAGTTTTGTTGCTCACAGTCATTGGCAGAGGTAACAACAGATTGGGGGTATGTCAAGGACAATAAATAAATAGTCAGTACATAAAAAAACACTTACAGGCACTTTGGTACCCTCATGTGTCCCCCTTGGACGAAATAAATTCACAAGAACCTGCCAAATATAGGTGGAACTTCACTTTTAGGTACAAACAGAGCCAATTAAATTTGCGACACTTTCCTTGACTGAGTCTTGTCTGGAAAAGGCTGGGACCTACGCACTGTCCTGGCTGTAATTAAATCCCCCACGATGAAATGACAAACACATATATGACTGGTAAATGCTAAAGCCACTCCAGTGATGGTGCATTTCATTTGTCTCAAAACTGGGATGTGGAAACTGGGAATTATGTCACATCCCAGATAAACACAGTCCAGTTGCAAGCTGGTAACATAAAGATCATCCGACCCGCAATGTAAAAATTCCAACCAAAGGGAGGATTCCCAGTGATGTATTTAATTTGCAACTTGCAAATTTGAGCGTGACATCATTAGGTCAAAGGTTGAAGCCCACCTGATGTGTTCTTGTGAGGGAAGCGCCATCTCTTGAGGACACTTGGCAAATGCATGAATAAACATGTTTATAGTGGAATTTAGTCCCCCAAGTGGTGAGGCGGGGCAGGCAGCATTCAGATTGAATGGGAAAAATGCAGCGGCTATATCTGTAAGTAGTAAACAGATGTAAAGTCATGCTAGAACCTACTCAGGGAAAATATATTGGTCTTTAAGAGCCATTTATGTTGGCAGGCCAGGGATGGGTTCTAATCATATCAAAATCTCATAGGCTGATCCTGATATAAGTCATTTTCAGGACAGTATGAGAGTCATTGTTTTACCCATTTGAAATAAAAAAAGATACAAACAGGATATGCTGTGGGTGTGGCTTCGATTTTACCTTGGCAGCAAAGGTGGTGGTGGTGGTGGTGGTGGGGTCGGGGAGCAGTGTGTGTCCATCCTCCTATTCAAATATTCATGCACAGCAGCTTAAAAAAGAAAAAAAAACAGAACAAAATAAGATGGTAAAAATACATCCTCTGCATTGTCTTAATAAATTCACCCTCCATCCCTATCCATTCCTATTCAACTTGTTGCATGTCTCTAAACATAAAACTTCCTAAAACTCCATGTCACCTGAAAATTACATATTGCCATTTTGTGTTTAGTGAGTCAAATGTGTGACATCTTATTTTTAAATGATAACAGCTTTATGCGTAATTCAATAAATGATAGATAACACAAAAATTTAAAAGAGGATGTAGAGTAAATGAGGCTCTGCATTTCATAGACTTAAATTATGCCTTTCCTAATTGATACACAATACTCGACAAATGAACAAAAGAATGGACTCTGAAAATAATTAGGTTTATCTACGCTTTATAAATCTCATTGTAATGTATCCAGTGAAGTGAAACAACTGCTCTTATTCTTATTTTTTTTGTAGTACAAGATGTCAGGTACTCTGCATCCACCCACAGCCTCCACAGAGTATTTCTAGACTAAGCACCTATAAGCCTCATTAGCTACCAATGCAATAATATGATGAGATCAGGAGTTATTCCGCTTCCCTGAGCACCATGACTTCATCCTTGATTGTTACTGCGCCACTGGTTGCATCACAAAATGGCACAAGTATTGACCTTTTTTCCTGCATCTCAGCTTAGTTTATTCCGTGGACTGTGTGCATTTGCTTCTCCATGCCACAAAGCCAAGTGTTCAGATGTGTTTCATAAAATCAAAAAAGCTTCTTCAAAGGGTCCAGATCAAAATCTCGTAATGGGGAGGTACTATCAAGTCTTAAAGAGCTTCTGGTGCCCGTTTGCCCCACTAGAAGGTTGTACACCCAGGATGAAAGCCTTCCTGTGGTACTCTAGCTTTCCAAAAATAGTACAGGAGGTAAAGCCATCAGCTGTGTGGTTACAAGCAAGAGTCACTGTGGAGTGACTCTTAAAACAAATATTGAGAACACTATATAACCACAACTGTAATACAAGAAACTACCTCAAGGACTCCTAATTACCTCCGCAAAGGAGGTTATGTTTTTGCCAGCATGTGATTGTTTGTTCGGCAGTTTGTTTGTTTGTTTGTTAGCAAGATTATGAAAAAACTTCTGAATGGATTTACATGAAAATTTTTACCAGAGGTGTGGTTTGGTCCAAAGTAGTAGCCATTATCTTTTGGTGGTGATACGGATATTTGTCTGGATGCAAGGTTGTCTTGGGGCAGCTGACACATCAACTTCATCTATATCCAGAATCCACTCGACAGTAAACAAGATGAGGGTTTTGTGGACTTCATGCCAAGGTTGACCTATGGGATTTTTAAAAAACCCATAGGTTAACATTGGCCAGAACTTAAAAAAAAAAAAAAAATCACATCAATATTCTAGACGGATTTGCTTCCAATTTTACAGGATATTATGGGGTCCATGTCTCTATTGCAAGGTAAATTTAATCTGGATCTGATCCAGATTGACATCACAAAAAACACTGACCTTTATAATGGGGACATCTCATTAACAACATTCAATAATTCATATAAAATCAAAATATTAAGTGACGTTCCCAAAACTTGTTGTGTTCATACAGGATAATAACCTCCATGTATGTGCTGAGTTTGGCCCGGATCCTGGCACTGCTCTGGATCTTGTGATTCAGAATTGTATCTTTTACTGGGGTTGTGAAAAAGCTTCTGCCGGAACTGAGCTGCTTGGCGGAGGTCTGTGCTGTCTGAGTGCTTTTCTAGTTTGACTATTTCTGTTTCTACTAATAATAATACAAAGAAATGGATTAAAAAAATATCAGGTTTGTCTTGCACATGTGAAAAGAGCTTGAGTGCATCGTCACAAAAGTTTTGGTGAACTTCTCAGGACTTCTGTGAGTAAGTGACAGGAATTTTACTGCAGTCAACTCTAAAAATGTCAAGAAATCTCAGGATCTTCTCTGGAGTTTTTTCAAGTCATGTATGCTTAAAATATGGATTTTTTTTCTCAGTTTCATGATCAAATATTCATGCAGCCATATTAGTATACAAACCCTATACCATTTTTTGCATATCCTTTTGGACCTATTTTCCACTGAATGCGCTACAAAGACTGATAAACTGAAAAACGTTATTGTTTGAGAAGGTTTCTCAGCAGTTGCAGGTAATTTAGTCCATAATATCTTCAACAGATTCAGAGAATCCAGAGAAATATCTGCACATAAGCAGCAGGGCCAAAAACCAACACTGAATGCCCATGACCTCCAACCCCTCAGGTGGAACTGCGTTAACGCCGAGATCATTCTTTAAAGGATGTTACTGCATGGGCTCAGAAACACTTCAGAATACCATTGTCAGTTAACAGTTTGTCACTACTTCTTCAAGTGCAAGTTAAAACTCTATCATGCAAAGCTAAAGCCACATATTTTAACAACACCAAGAAAGGCTGCCAGTTTCTCTGAACCCGAGCTCATCTGAGATGGATTGACGCAAAGTGGAAAAGTGTGCTATGCTCTGGTGAGTCTACATTTCATACTGTTTTTGGAAATCATGGATGTCATGTCCTAAAGAGGAAAAGGACAATCCAAACTGTTCGAAGCTCAAAAGCCAGCATCTGTGATGGTATTGGGTTTGTTTGTGCCCATGGCATAGGTAACTTGCACATCTGTGAAGGCACCATTAAGGCATCCTTAAAGTACACACAGATTTCAAAGCAACATATGCTGTCATCCAAGCAACCTCTTTTATAGGGACGTCCTTGCTTATTTCAGCAAGACAATGCCAAGACACATTCTGCGCATGTTACAGCAGTGTGGCTACGTAGTAAAAGAGTGCAGGTACTAGACTGGCCTGCCTGCAGTCCAGACCTGTCTCCCTTTGAAAATGTGTGGCTCATTGGGAAGCAAAAAATACGGACTCTTGAACTGTTGAGCAACTGAAGTCATACATTAAACAAGGATAGGATAGAAGTCCACCTACAAAGCTTAAAAAATGAGTATCTTCAGTTCGCATACACTTATTGACACATTAGTAAAGATGTCAAAGGTTTTTTGGAATGAATGAAAATTAAAACATAATTATAATACATTTTATCAGATCAAACATTTAATATCTTGTCTTTGTGTTGTATTTTGTTTAAAAAAAAAAGTGTCAAAAAGGACTGCAAATCATCGTATACTGTTTTTATTTATGCTTTACACAACCTCCCAACTTCATTGTAATTGGAGTTTGTGGATGGGAGGCATTGCAGCTTTAAGAAAAGTCCTGAGAGGTGGGGCTGCTATTTCGGAGCATCAGTAGGTTGAAGCAAAGGTCAAGGAGGCACGGCAAAGTCTCGAAGCAAAGCTAGCTAAATTAGTCATCTCAGTTGCACATGACAATGATGACGCTTCACCCTCTGATACAGCTGCCACAACAGGAAGAAGTGATCCTCCACCCCAGAGGATTAAGATTCATAGAGCCCCATGAGTGGACAACAGCAGACTCATTGTTTTGTTTTCCTTCTTTTGATTGATAAAATACCAGCGGACTAGTCTAATATCATTTTCTGTTAGTTCTAATGGAATTATGCCTGAACTGAATAAATGGTACCAATAAGGGAAAGGATCACTAAAGAGACAATAAAATCACCACGAGGTTAGACGATTTTCACGCTCCATGTACCCCAACACCTTCTACAGACAGAGTCATGTCATCATAATCATAATGAAATTATTTTTATGACCACAACTGTAATTTCCTCGGGGAGCTATGAGGAAAGTGTCCCTCTGCAGCCCAGTGAGAACTCACTGTATTAAGGAGTCACTTTAAGTAACAACAGGGTGGCACATTTGACTTTATTTTACCTCTTGTGACTGCAGCTTCTTTGGTTTGCTTCTGTAACAAGGGATACAGGGGGTTAACCTGGAAAAAGGCCCCTGACTCAGACCGCACAGACTGCTTTGCTTTGATTTTTGCCCCCCTTTTGTTTGAAAGGATTCGTCGCATATACTGATATTGGCTCCTCTCTCAAAGCACCGCACTGAGCATGCAAGGCTTAAAAATGCCTGAATGGACCATTGTTGTTCAGTGAAGGCAGGTTAGAAGTGTTTGAATGCAGGACTCTCTGTGATCTATAGCCAGGTGAAAGTCCAAAATTGTATTTCTGTGGTGCTAAAATCAAACAAACAGAGGCTAACAAAGTGTTTGCTGGAGATATACTGGCTGTAAACTACGCGGACACATGATGACTGCCATGCATCCTTCATATCATTCAGAGTGTTGGTTGTGCACAAGGTCCAGAATTAACGTGACGTAGACGAGAGCTGCAGTCTACACATGACCCGTAAGATCAATGAAGATGACAGATTGATCAAAGTAGAAGAAACAACTATAACAGAAAGTTTTAAAGACAAACTGATAAATAAAGACAACAATCATCAACACTGATATGATGTGGAAGACTGTAAATGAGTGTTAATCTAGCTGGTGATGGGGAAACTCTTTTAGAAGTTGAGAAACAAGGGCGCAAGTTTGGTGTTTATTAATTCAACTAGTGACCGTGTAAATTGGTGACTTTGAGTTGGCGCCATGGTTGACTTTTTCCTCAGTATGTAATAGTTGTATTTTCTCACATACAAAACCACTAATTAGTGTTTTTTGATACAATGATGGTAACAACAATTCACAACAAAGCAGTGGCGAGTACACCCTCTATTTTCGCCAAAGCTTTGACTAGGGAACGTCCACACAGAGACGAATTCAGGCGTATCCGCACAAGTCTTTAATCGTACAGGTGTTTCATTCACACGAAAATGGCCCGAAAATGCAAACTTATGAAAACAGGTCCCAGAGTGAATAAATCCAAAACGCCAGCTAAGCATTTCCATGTGGACAACGAATACGGACAGTATTAGAAACAATGACGTCATAGGCTCACCTCTCTCTTAAACCACATGCGTGAACCCTGACGACAGAATAAATTGCAGACTTCGGTGGTGTCACGTTCATGCTGCACAAGTTTCAGAGCCTGTTTTGGCTTTTACAGCAAAATCTACTGTTCCTCTATGACAGAAATCATTAACTGGCCCAGGGGCCACATCAGGCCCTCCATGTCTTCCCTTCTGGCTCCCATAATATTTTCAAATTCTGAAAATGTTAGGTAGACGAGTCTTAGCTAGAAAAATCTTTTTTTTGGAACATCCTTATAACTATGAACGCAAGCCCCCCAAATAACTGATTGAAAAAGTTAATTCAGGAATGACTTCATGTGACACCTGACAGATATTGTAAGGGGGGGGGGGGGGGGGGGGGGGGGGGGGGGGGGGGTTGTAAACTGAGGGTCAAAACCAGTGATGGAAATCATGACAGTCCCAGACAGCAAAAGGCAGAATATCTGTACTTTACCCTGTGGCTGGCAGTAGCATGGGTGATATTAACCAATCCAAGAAATACGTTAAACTGCCAGAAAAATTAAAATATTAGATTAAAAACAGTACTTCTATGGTTAGAGAATTGTTGGGGGGCTTTCAGTGGCTGGAAGTTTGATGCCAAAATGCTAGGAGGGGAAAAAACGGCTGCATCTGTATGTTAGTGAGACCAAAATATTCACATTAAACTGGTTTAAAATTCTGCCCCCATAACAGCTGTCAAGGAAAAAAAGCACTTTCAAAAATGTAGTGGATGACCACAGCTCTACGACAAAGGAGGGCAACTGGCGGGCCTTGGGGCCGCATGTGGCCCTCCACCTAACTAAAGGCAGTCCACCAGTCATTTCAATGAACAAACATGAAGAAAACTCTGATATCTTAATAGAAATAATTCTGTATAATCTTGATTGATATTTTAATGGTTTTTGCAAGTTATTGAAGAACTTATTATGCTATAAATGAAATGACTGACTTTCAGCTTAAATCATTTCAGTTTTAACTTCATTTCAACTCAATTTGTAACTCTGTTATCACCCTTGTGGCCACAGTCACTGGCATTTAAAGCTAAAGGTACTCAAACAAGGATGCTTCAATAGGTCTAGCTGGTCTCGACCAACCTGTCCATCACCACAAAGTTTCCTTTGCTTTTCTCTTCTTTGTGAGTGCATTGTTTTGTGTTTTCTAGTGATGTTGATGTGTTTTTTGTTACTTGTCTATTTTCAACACTGTATAAATGTTGACACTGTATTCTGTTGCCAAATGTCTGACTCCTGCCACACCACAGTTTCACTACAGGGACAAATAAACTAACTAACTAACGAACTTTTAGTGCAGAATGGTCTGAATATTTATACTTTGAATCATTACTGTGCCATCAACAGTGAAATGCAGTGAGATTCTCGTGACATAGAGTTAATTAATACATCATAACTTAAGGGAAGAGGGGATTTTGGCGCTTCTTTGAGGGCACACTAACCACACATTTAGCTTTGTTGCTCATTCTTTGCCTTGCAAGTTTCACCTTATTGTAACGATGACTAATCAGGCTTTCCAGGGACATTAAAGGAGAGAAATAATCGATTGAAGAAACATTTACAAACTTTTTTTTGAGGAGTAGTTTGTGGACTATTCAAATAAGTATTTCCACACTGCAGCCGAGACTTATGCTCAGGTTTTCAAGATGAGGCTCTCTCCATTTACAATCTGGTTATCGGCTTTAAACCAACGTCACAATGAAAAATGCAGCCACATCACCGCCTGATAGAGCTTCTTTACACATGAGAAGAATATTTTTTCCCTCAGATTGGTCTGACTAATCTTCATACATTTTCTCCTCCTGAACATCTAAACAGCCATAACCAATTGAAAGCTGATAGTGAATGTCTCATGGCACCATGAAGGTGGAAAACCTGGCTGGGCTGACGGCAGATAGTTGCCAGGTGTCTGACTTGTTTGAAGAACAGATAAGTAAAATGACATACGGAGATGTTTGTGTGTCAATCTGCAAGGCTGGCTTTTTACATCGCTCTTCAGAGACATCGCATCCAAAAAAGGAAAGATATTTCTTCAGTGGTTCCAGGCAAAGTTGGTCTTTGAATGAAGCTTGGATTGGCTTGGCTCAAACCTAGAATCTGCCTCTGAACACACCATGGCACAGCTGTCTCCGCTAAACCAAAACACAAGACGGATTTTATTACAAAAGGCGTTGACTTAAGATTAAATATGCCGGAGTTAATCCATCAACCAGTAAAAAGCTTATATCAATATTGACATTTTGAGAGAAAAGCTATTAGCAGGAGCTGTGTTGTGTCAGAGGATGAGAGGAGGGGGCTGAAGGCTTTTCTTCTGTCAGTCTGTCATCTTGACCTTTACTTCTCAGGGGAACACACTGCAACTGACATCACTGCACCAACACACACACAGACGCACACATGTGCACTTGAGGCTGCTTGAAGTCAGCTCCAGGGGTGATGGGCACATGTTTGAATAAAATATAAAGCAGCACCATCTAGTGGACAAACTGTAGCAGTATATTTAGAGACAGAAAAAAAAAAACATGTTGCAGCAAAATCATGTGAGCTCTGTGGCTAAAAATAAACTTCATAGATTTAAGGGCTGTAGTTCTGACAAATTAAAGTTGCTGTTGAAAATGTAACATGACAGTCTAAATATTTGGAGAAATATGATTCTCAAAAAAAGTTAAACATTATATTGGCTGATCAGTTGCCACCTTTGATAATCCCAGTTGATATTGTATTTCATACCATTGGAGAGCCTCATTAGTCACCTTTACAAGATGCTACTTGTAATGATTGTGCATTCGTGGAATGAGCAACACAGTGTAACTTGGGGTAGCGCTCCAAAAATGTGCCAAAATCCCCAGTTCCACTGGAAGAAGCATATGGTTCCTCAGTGAAGCAATGGTGAGGAACCATTCGCCTTGGGGTGTTGTCCTCATGGGTTACCCACTCCCCAGTAGGCCTGGGAATTGTGATGAACCTTACGACTCGATTCGATTTCAATTATTTAGGTTGCGATTCGATGTAACATTTATTAAAATACTTAAATGTTGATTCAGTAAGAAGAAGAAATACACAAATAAGCAGAGAACCTGTTGACAGTTTTTTAATATTTATGTTCTATGTCACCAAACATTTTTGAGCAATAAAAATTTGGAAAATAAAAATTTGTGCAATAATTTTTTATTTGTGCATATGGAGTACAAAAGTAAAAAACATGACAGTTCTCTATAAACACTGCAAAAGTGCACAGCACCCCCCCACTGGCCAGGGAGTGAATTGATTCAGAGGACTGAATGAATCAATATTGAATTTGGGAGGGAAATATTGCACTGCATTGATGAATCGATATTTTTACCTACCCCTACTCCGCAGTATGTCTTTGACCTCACCAGTCTCACATGACTTGCTCCTAATTTTGGCAATAGCACCAGGGCTGGCACCAAATAATGCTGCCACTGTGTGTAGCAGTTGCAGGAGATATTGGCACATTTTTTGTGGCACTTCCCATGTTTAGCTGTGTTGCTCATTCCATGAATGCATGATCCTTATAAACTGTACCTTATTGTAAAGGCTTTCCAAAATACTAATTGGGTTTTTTGAAGGGGAGGAATATTCAGCCAAATTAGAGTTTCCAAACTGTTTGAGAAGTGTATATATATATATATTATATATATACATACATACATATATATGTAGCCACGAAATTTCATTTAGTGGAAACCCAGGGTAGAGGCTGCAATTATATGGGGGAGGAGGAGAGGAAGGGGATGTAATCAGAGCTTAAATACGTCTGAGCTGCTGATTCAGTTGCAGTTGACTCAACCTTTACTAATGAAGATCTCTTGTGATTTATATATGATGTACTATGCAGTCTAAAATAGACTTTGGTCAACTTAAAATCCTTATTTAACTATCAAACACTGCCATCTACTGGCATTGATGAATGATAGCACCTCTAAAGGAAAGTGCCTCCCTGAGGGCAAGGAATAAAGACACACTTTACCAGAGAGGGCCACATACGGCCCCCCATTTCAGAAGAAGAGAAGGAAAAACATAGAGAAGAACTATTTTAAATATGAACACACCATCATGGAAATTGTACTCACTTAATGGCCACTTTATTAGGTTCACCTTTCAAATGCTTGCAAGTGCAGAATGAGGAAGAAAGGTGATTCAACGCCTGCAGTTTGCCTTCATTGTTTCAGTTATAAGACATGTAAAGTCTTAATCCTTTCATTGACTATCAAGTTTAAGACCCTTTCCCAAGGACAACCTTGACTATCTTATTATTCATGCTGTGATCACGTAAGCTTGATGAATAAAAAGAAATCCAAACATAGTACTTTAAACTAATCACACATAGACCAGTGATGACCCAGCCTCTTTACATCTCAATGTGGTTCCTTCAGACTTTGGATATTAGGAAAAAAATGTATGCAAAGAACTTACAGCAAAAACTATAAACACATTCACACTTACCCTCCAGAAATGTTATTGCTCCATTTAATCATTTGTGCCACTCTTGGAAGCAGTTTTCAACTCAAATGTCACAAAGGGTCACATCACATCACACATATTTGATTTTTAATTCTTTTGGGGACTGATATCTTGTCTCTTGTCTGCCTTTTGCAGTAGACTGGCAGGAAGTTGTCACTTCTATAAGGGTCAAAATGAAGGTCTAAAAATCTACAATTTTTCATTGAGAAAATATGATTTGGAAATAATTAATTATGGATTTTTTGTGGATCTACAACCACAATAATTCTGGAAAAACACTAACTTCAAGGCTGAAATAAAAACTTTTCCCTCTCTGAGGTATGTTTCCAGCATCCTGTTGAATCTATGCCATGAAGAATCAAGAGATCTGAGGACTAATAAAGGACCAACTGCATACAAGCAAGGTGTGCCTAATAAAGTGATCAATGAGTTTATACAGCAGCTCAGTTCCTACCTACCAGACCTTTTTGATTTGTCATTAAAATCCCTAAAATCCCATTGAATGTCCATTGTCATTCTGATCTAGACAAAACTGCACTTTGCAGCTTATACACACTACAGGAACCTCTGTGTGTGGACAAATGAGAAAAGAGAGGGAAAATGTGACAACAAGCCTCAGCTCAGCAAAGAAAAGATCAAGACAAGACAAAGATTATTGCTTTAAAATATCAAAAACTGCATATAAAGAGTTGATCATGTTTAGTTTAACCAGCATTACCTGTAGTCAAACAGTCCTTTATCAGTCTTTGGGTCTTTTGTGTCTCAGATCTGCCATGCCTCCCAAACAGGACTGGAAACTTTTCCACCTGGCATCAGTGAAAATCTAATTCACAGCGCCACCTACAGCTCTGGAGTATTTAAATTTATGATAAAGGGAAATGATGCATTTCTGCTGTTCTGTGTGTTTCAGACTTTGCATCTTTAAGGCTTTCATACAGTAGCTGATATAAAATGAAATTCACATTTGTGCCACTTTGTGACCTTTGAATAACCTTAAACCAGGCAGTCAGTAGCAGAACTGATATGTTGTATATATTTCATACTTGATGACTGAACCTGCTATCTGAAGGAGTCAGTGTCAGAAGAGTTGAGGGGTACCAACATTTGTTTAAAAACAATAAAAGAACTTGGTCCACCAAGCTGCCTGGAGAGTTTTCCTTTTTTAATGCTTTGCACCAGCAACAGGGTAAGCACTTTATTTTGGGGTTGGAAAGCTGACATATATACTGACATCAAGGTAGATTCTTGTAAACGAAATATCTCAAGAAAGCTTTTAGTGATTTCTATAGAACTTTGCACATATTAGAGCTGTACATCTTCACTAGTCTTACAATTTGATAAGTTAAGTTAATGATTTAATTCAATTCGATATCCCCATGCATCACGTTGCACCACTGTATTGTCCTTGATTTTCTGTATTACTGCACCAGGATACTTTTTAGATTAAAAAAAATACAGTCAGATTAAATGAACTCCTCTTATTAATTAAAAATGTCTTTTGAGATCAACTACAGCAAAAATGTGTATTCACTGTAAACCAAAATAAGTACATTTCA
Source organism: Cetoscarus ocellatus (assembly GCA_037902135.1). Classification (NCBI taxonomy): domain Eukaryota; kingdom Metazoa; phylum Chordata; class Actinopteri; order Labriformes; family Labridae; genus Cetoscarus; species Cetoscarus ocellatus. The sequence continues at coordinate 124,938 of JBAMNC010001464.1, forward strand.
TCGGTTTCATCTTCCTTTACATGTTTTTCCTCCCATAGAAACTAAACTTGATAAGGCAGTCTAGCAGCAGGTTCTGCAAGATTATGATGATGAATCTTCATCTACATCTGCATCACGATCCATTGATTAATTGAAATTTCCATGTTGCCTTAAGAGTCAACTTAATAGACTTTTGAGGCAATGGGCCCTATTTCGAAGCACACTGTCTAGACCACGTGGCAAATGGCGGTTTTGGGCCTGTTGGTCTATACTTTGGCAATTTGAGGACGCATTTTGTGGGCATTACATAGATCAACCCAATTAGGGTATTGCTCTATTTTTCCTTGAACTCAGGTTTAGATGTTCGGTCTGGATTACTTGATTTCTCTCCTTTTACTGATGGATGATGTTTATTATTGATGGAAAGATGGTGGCACATTCGAATGTGGCGTCTCGAGGCTCCTTTCAGCTAAAAATTGTTGTTGTACTAAGGCTTAATGGCAATAAAGGCAATTCTATTTTATTCTGCTGTGCCTCTATTCTTAAAGACCACACACAGGACACTGTACGATTGTGTTAATGCTCAGATTCAAATATTTTTTTTGCATTGAAGCATCCAGAGCATAAGAAACCCAAAAGATGGGTAAAAGACTTTCGCATTAATGTAAAAGCAAAACCTCATTATTTATTAAAATCTTGAGTTAAAACTGTCAGGATCAAACAAGCTTATATTTATGATGGACCTAGTTACTGTACATCAAATACCTGCAGGCTTTAGTCAAATTATTTTCTCACTTTTCTGCTGGAATTTCTGGCTCTGCGCTTTAATTTCTGCATAAAACACACTGAACAGCCCGTTTTATTATCTCTGAGCATAATAATTGGTACAATTTCGTAGTATGTATTGAAGCTGCATGTTTCAAGAAAGTCTTCAATCCTTTGTGTTTTTTTTTTTTCTCGTTTCTGGGAGTATTGCACATGCTAAAGCCAAGACCGCCTATAAGGGGGGATAAAGTGTAAAGTGTTCTGTGGCCCAGGGTCATGGAGGGCCCACAGAGGGCAAGCAACGAAATGGTTCACTGAGTTTGAGCAATAATAACAATGATTTGAAACCTTTATAATTAGCATTTCTTATAAAAGCAACAAATGTATACATTTTTATAGTTAACTGTTTAAAGACCTAAGCCACCTCTATTTAAAATAGTATGAGCCTTTATTTTAGTAACGATCCTGTTTTGTTTCTTTTATCTAGGTATTTTATTCTAGGGAGGATCAGTCTGTCAAACCATGTATACATTTAAAAAAACAGACAGGGGTATGTCAATACAATTAATAAATAGTTAGTATATTGAAAAATCTTCTCACTGGCATGGTCCCCATTGAATGCCCCCTTTAGGTGATGAAAACTCACAAATACCTGGTAAACAGAATACAGCTGGGTTTCCTTAAAGAGTTCATATTGCTTTTATGAAGTGGGGTAGAGGCCAATGGCACCAGTGAATATAACTGTGAGCTTTGTCCCTGGGGGGAGATATCCAGGGGCGGACACTTGCTGGTACATAGCAGTACATGGTGCCACCAAAAGCCCACAATTAACCCACTTATAGGTTAAAACTACTCAAAAATCTATGTTGGCTTGACAATATGATACAGTGAGATTCTTCAAAACGCTTAACGTTTCGTCAATGAAGCCGTTATGAACCTATTATGTAAAATTTAATTCAAATACCAAAATTTATGAAAATGCAAATATATACCACATTTCATGACATATGGATAGGTGATAAATCCCAATTTGATGACCAAATTTAGGGATAGACCACTGATTATTGAAACGTAACCCTTCTGCAGTCTCAGTATCAACACATCCCCAAAAGAAACAGACGACAGCACGTGTCAGGAATAAAAAAATCTTTTTTAATTGACAGGGAAACAGCCTTCAGGACAACGGTTGGTCATCACACAATAATCAGCAACGATACAATGCAGAGAGTCCGACTGTGTGTTGGTGTGTATGTGTCGAGCTTTTAAACACCTCCCCCGTCCCCCCTCCCTTCTGATGGAGGGCTTATTATTGCAGACACGTTGGCTCTCCTTGACAGACAGAACACACCTCCTCCCCTCCTTTGTAAGGCTTGGGGGGTTTTAGGGGTGGGGGGGTGCCCGGGTCAATCACTGAAGGGTTGTAAAAAATAAAAAAAATATATATTGAAGACAAAAGAAATAAAACACAAGGCTTCTGATTCATAAAAGTCATGTTCTGTCACAGTTTGAACCCTCTGGAGTCTGCATGTCAAAGCAGAAAAACACAACTCGGTATTATTACCCTTCTTGTTAAGGGTTGAGGCTACTCCTACGTAAAATATACACCAGTTAATTAGGTTCACCATCACCAGAGTTCTATATGTTTAGAGTACCAGGAGTAAAAGTGAAAAAAGGTTCACCTCAACATTAAATAACGTTGGTTCTGAGCAAAATAGAACCAACTTCAGTTTCCATTTCTCTCTATAAAACTGTATAAAGAGGAGCGCCGTCCTCATACAGCAAATAACCACCCAATATTGCATTGGACAATAAAGAAAAGGGTCTTTAATCAGTATGTGTCAGATACCAATTAATCAGAGCCCAGTGCAATTAGGTAGTCAGTCTACAAATGGAAACATCTGAAAATGCAAATATCAAAATCTCTAAAACATCCAGATGAGTCTTTCCCAAAAGTTTTTTTTTCTTAAATCAGAACATGCAATAGTCAAAACTGTTTTTCCTCAAAAACAGGATTTAAATACCGAGATCCAAAGATCCGTAAGAACAATTATGCAGTCACTCTACCAAAGTGTGTGGAGTAATATGGCATTATGCTGAAGATCAGGGTGGTCTGCACTAAGTCAAGTTAAGAGTGAGGCAGAAGAGAGGCTGTCCTAAGACGACTTAAATGACAACTTGTGCAGGAAGAGGAGATGGAACGTGACGAAGATTTACGCACAATGATGAGTGTTTTGTATCGAGCACTAATGGAAACGCAGAACATGCCACAAACAGGAGGGAGGACGACATGTTAGAATCCAACATCAGCTGTGCTTCTGTGTGTCAGAACTGGAAGAATTAGAGGACTATCAAAAAAGATGAACGGGCTGCGTTCACCATCAGCAGCATTTTTTTTGTACGCTCGTTTTTCATTGTCCAAGAGCTTTCATTCTGTCTGTCGAAGATTTGACGACCAATCACAGGCAAAGTGATGTTAACATACGGTAATTCTAACTTAGTCTTTAAAGTTATCCCACTAAATTTAACCCCAACATGCATACTGCATCAGAAAAAAACTGGTGAGATGAAATGATAATCTGGACCGGCTTTTCATAGCTGAGCCAAGGCCAGATCAGGCCACTTAAATTCAGCTTGGTCGTAGTGTGCCAGGCAAAATTAAGAACCGTGAAAACAATGACCACTCTTGTAGTGCAGCGTGATCAACATACAGAATGCCTAACCTTCCCAGTTTAACAAGACTGGCATGTTAAATTTTCTTTTTATCTTCTATTTGGTTTGAAATCCACTGATATCAATAACGCGAATCCTGATGCTGATCAACAGAATAACATATTAATCATGATAAATCTCCATGGGGAACTGTTTACTTACAGAAGAGCTAACATCGTCAACATACATCATAGTATTTAGCTAGGGAGATTGAGCTAAGTTTCCACAAATGTTATCACACTGTACCTCTCGTTGAATTTGAAAGATATTCAGTTATTGTCATCTTTATGACACATAAGACTTGCTTCCAAATTGCAAATCTTACAATTTGTCTGGAAAAGTAAACTAAATTAGTTAGCGAGATAATTAGATGGGTGGCAAGCTATCTTCATGAGCTCAGTAGCTAGCTGACTTGGTTGCAAGTAATTACTTTAACATTTATCTGGACAAATTAATAAGTGTTGTAGAAATTAGCTGGCTAGCTAGCTATGTCTGCTTGATGCCAGGTGGCCTATTGAGGTGGCTGGCTAGTTAGCCAAATGACTTTTGAATGTATGTTTTCCAAGGTTCTTATCGTCAAACATGTTTGCTCAAAAAGGTATGTATTGAACTAACTTAGTTGAGAAGCTAGTTTGCTGGCTAGCAAACTGTATTGGTCAGCTGAATGTCTTGCTGTCTTTGTAATTAGTGACAATTTTACTGTTTATTTGGACTAATAAACATTTAAGGAAGAATACGGTTAGCTAGCTACCTTGGTCTGAATCCAAATTGACTGACGAGGTGGCTGTCCACATTAGCCAAATGGTTTACAGGTAGCCCATTGTCCCAGATTGCAAGTTCTTACCATAAAATCTGTTTGCTCAAAAAGTATTCATTGGAGGATGTTAGTTAAAAATGTAGCTGAAAGCAAGTTATATTGTCAACTAACTGACATGCTGTCTTGGTAGCAACTGATTTTTCTATCATTTATCTGGGCAAATAAATATATAATGGAGGATTAGGGATGGATTGCAAGCCATCTTGTTCCAATGGCAAAGTAATTAAGGTGACTGCATAATTAGCCAAATGGGTAATGATTAGTTATGCTGCTTTCAAATTATTTAATTATTTGTCTGGTCAGAGAAGGATATACACTGAAGGATGCTAGTTGGCAAGCTAGTTAGCTTGCTGCAAGTTATTTTAAAAAGTATGAAACAATGTGGATATTGGCTGGACATCATCTCATTCCCCACTTAGTTAGCTGGCAAAGTGGGTAGTTAGCTGAACAGCCAGTGTATGGGATAGCTTAGTATCTAAACATTAGCAAACAGTCTTAGTTGAAAGTTGTTTTCTTACAACTTATCTAAACAAAAAAAAAAAAAAACATAACTGAAGGGCATTAGTAGGTTGACTAGTTAACTGGATATTTGGGAGTCTTAGATAGAGGCTAGCCATATAGAGGTCTAAATTTGTGGAAAGAACACTTTGCAGTCCACTCCATTTTTTGTCATTACTGTTTGTTTTTTTTCCATTCAAGCACTAGACCACTAGCATAACACACATTTCTGTTGAAGCAATGTCTGACACTTGATCTGCCACTCCAAAAACTCTGAGTGACAACAAGAACATACAATGATATGTTGGGATTAAATTTCTCATTTGACCAGTCTGTTGACCTAGACGATATTTTTAAATCTCACTCTGATATGGTTCCCATGTGAAAAGAAAAATAACTACGTAGCCTGATCCAGTCCCATGGCACTAGTTTACATTAAATTTTGATGCAACTTTCTAATTTTGTCACTCCAAATTTTGTTTTCATTACATATTTAGTATTGGTGAAGTTTTGTTATGAATTTAACAGGAAACTACAAAATCAAATTAACGTCTTGCATATTTCAGCATTTTACGCAATTCCAAACATTAGAAACAGTTAACAACTTCTACAGGGGAGTATAACACTGCATCATGGTACTTTAGTGTTTCCTCAAGTACCTTGATGACTCGAGGAAATATGAAGACGCCGTCCCAGCCAGCTGCTTCTAAACTATAAGATGTCATTGTGTATCTGTGCCAAACAAGATGATGTAGAACACAAATAAATTACATACTGTGCAGTGTTGGGGTGAAGGTATGGCTTGAAAAGAGCACATTCATCCACTAGAAGGAAAATGCAAGTCAATCTTTGTCATTTACACCTGGGGAGGTTACATAAGGTATTTATGCAAACTGATATGCAATTTGTAAACAAATACAGTGATATTTCATGCTATCTGGTTAAAAAGTAAAGTTATGAGTGATTAATGAGTCCTCAGCAGAAACACAGATCCCTCTACTTGATAGAAATGCCTGAGCTTTTAGAAAAATCTAAACTACCAAGCACTGCTTCTATCCACACTCATGCCACACTCAGGGGGCAGTTAGCTAAAGTAGCATGAACACTAGAGATAGAAATACTCTCATTATCGTATAAAAATGGGTTTATATATTATACTTCTACAGTATGTACGAACACAAGAATGTGGTTGTTTATGTTGCGTGGATGTAACTATAGTTTTCACAAGTATATATTATTATTGCACTCTGGCTACACATATTTAGTAAGTAAGTTAGTTTGGTTGTCTTCAGATGTACAGAAAACAAAGTGGTATTAGAGCTTAAAACAGTCAGGAAGGGGGCTCAGTGAAGTTATCTTCTTTTGACCCCAGTTGTCATTGGATTTTTTTGCAGCCAAGCAAAAAAGCTGGCTAGCTTGCTAACTGACAATCTTAGCTGACTGGTTAGCTATCTGTATTAGATACAAGATTTTATATCACAATTTATTAAAAAAAATATTCCAGGACAAAAGTTGGCTAAGTTGGCAAGCTAGCTTTCTTGGCTGGGTTGGCAGTGAGCTGGACAGGTAGTTAGCCGGCAAGCTAACTCTCTTGTTTGCAAGTTGATTTCTTATTAATTTACCTGTGAAATAGCTAAGGGCATCAGTTGATGAGCTAGTCAGCAAGGTAGCAGGCAAACTGAAAGTTCTGGTTTGATGGACAGGCTAATCAGTTGGCCAGATGAGACTCAAAATGTAAAGGTCTTGTTTGTCGTTTGTTTAACAACCTACTGGACAAAATAACAAAATGATAGGACATCAGGATATTAGTTGGCTGGAAGCAAGCTATCTTGGTAAGATAGGTAATCGGCTCATTATCTACCGGCCAGCTAGTTAACTATCTCTTGCAATTCTGATTTGATGGGTAGTAAACTGGATAACTGGTTGGCAAGTTAGATAACTTGAAAAGACTTGGGTAAATGTCTTGGTCGCCAGTTCTGTTATCTGTGAGATATTACACAAACTGAGAGTTAATGACTTGGTTGCCATTTATCTTAAAATTGTTTTGGACAAAACAAAACATAAATTGACATTAGTCAATGGTAAGGGAGGTAATTGGCTTGATAGCCACTGACCAGCCAGTTAACTATCTATTTGCTTTTCTGGTTTAACGGATAGTCAACTGGGTAAGTTATCTAGTCTCTATAAAAGATGCAGGTTAATGCCTTGGTCGCCATTTATCCAGCAAATTATCTTGAAAAGTTAAGGCAGAATAAAGGACACTAGTAAGCCAGCTAGTTAGCTGGATAGGGAGCTATCTTGCTAATAAGCTGGAAAGCTCCACGCCTGCCAGCTGACTATCTAGGATTTGGGAACATGATGTTGCTAGCTTTTTTTTGTAATTTATATGGGCGAATACAAATTAAAGCAAAGAATTCAACTACTACAATATTTTGGTTAAATTAGTTATTTGCTAGCTATGCATTAAAAGACAACAGAGAGTAAGATAGTTAGGTGTCAAGCTAACCACCTTAGTTTATAGCTGTCTTGGTTGTTATTTTATTTAATTTCACTATATATTTTTATTTCACTATATAATCAGATATATTTACTGTGTTGCAGGCATTTTGTCATTGTTATTTTCTGATGGGGCTGTTAAGACACTGATTTTGTGGAAAAACAACTTTTCATTTTAAATAGTGACCTTTAAAAATAAGTGTGGAAAAATATCTTAGAATAAAAGGAATTTACTTCACTGAGCCCACCTCCATTGTCTGTTTTTAGACAACAAATACATAGATCTGAGACAAAGCTACAGAAACATTTCACACCCCTGTTCTTGCTTTCTCTTTTTCAAAATAGAAAAATAAAAACCCGTTCTTAAATCTCTTTTCGCCTATTGAAAGGAGGTTTATCTCCTTCACCACCTTCTCTGTTCATAAAGAAACATACATTCACAAGAGGACAACAGAGGAAAAACAAGCAACTTGAAATTCAAATTTGTGTGCAAAAAACATTTTAGATCTCTATAAAAATATGTGCATATGGATAGAGCTATTTTTAATCTCACCAAATACAGTATTTTCCTTTATTTACACTGCACAGATACACAGTTAAACATACACTACAGCTTTGCCCTGCTCCCCCTCTCTGTCGTCACAAGCGTAAGAATAACATGGCCGACTTCCATGACAACAGATTTTGGACCATACTCGTACATAAGAAAAAAAAACAAAATAACGAACGCAGACACGCTCACTCACACTCACGCACTTCTGCTCGGATCAATGTGATCGAGGAGCAGAGGAGGGGGCAAGCAGAACTTCTGTAGAAAACCTGAAGTTGCATATCCCACAATTCCCCCCCGCGCTTGCACTTCACAAACCGCCACCTGTGAGAGGTTTACGGTTATCAGCCAGACGCTGCTTCCTGATTGGCTCGCGCGGGTGGGGACAGTGTGTCAAAAAAACTTTGGCTACGGAGTTAGGTGGCTTAAGTCCTGGTGTGTTGTGGTTTAAGTCTCAAACACACCATGTACAGTGGGTACAGCCTCTGTGGATCTGCCGTCCTTCACGCTGGGTTTGGTGGACGGATCCATTGTCTTTTTTTTTTTTAAATCTCAAGACTGTACCAGCGTTTCTGGAAAGAATGATCAATGTCTTGTAAAAAAAAACAAAATCCCTCTCCATGTAAGCTTCTTTTCATTTTTTCTCCACCGACATCTCATCTGAGGTCGACCGAGGCTCCTGCACTCAAATTCCAGGGATTTCGGACCAAGCAATTCTCCTGAAGGCATTTCTGGACGCTCACTGCGCGGTCCTCCGATTCTTCGCACTGAATCCCGTCCCGCTTCCCAGTCTGCTGTCGAAAGGGGAGGAGCATGTGGCTGTCTCAGTGTCTGATAGGCCGGCTGAGAGGCCGCTCATGTATCTGGACTGCGGTTGGTCGAAGGAGAACTGTGGGTGGGGGACGAAGTCGCCCGTGAGAGGGGAGCGCCTCGCAGCTGGGGAGACGGAGCGTGGCGGCGGGAAAGGCATCGTGTTGGGGACGAGCGGTGCGTGAGGCTGGATGAAGATGTTTGGGCTGATGGGGATGTGATGGTGCGTGGGTGTCAGGGGTGTCAGAGTGTGGGTTGGGGAGTGTGTTTGTAGCGGCACCTGGATGGGTGTCAGCGGCGTGTGCATTGGGGAGTGTGTGGGAGAGACATCTTGTGTGTGCGTGTTGGATTGTGTGTGTGGGGTCAAGTCATAAGATGGTGTCCTGCGTCTTAGCATCATGCTGCAGTCTGCCAGTTTTGGGGGTGAGGCGGATTGTGGGTGCTCCCTCTCAGAGGGGGGATGGATGGAGATACATGGCGGGCTCATCTTCTTCTTTCTGTGGCCGCCACCGACTGACTGCACCCTGACAGGAAACGCCCCAACACCTTTTTCTGGCCGGTGTGTAAAGTCCTGGTCCTCACCGGGGATGAGGACCTGCGGGAGGCAGACCTCAATGGAGTGGCGCCTCTGGTCATCAGGGAAACCAGCAGAGAGTGATGACGGCTTGTCCAGGGAGGCCTGGTTGTCGACGCTGGTACCCTTCTTAAAGTCTTTGTCCTTCAATCCTACCCCGAGCAGACTGAGCGCGCTCCTGGAGGACGATGGCGGTAGAGGCGGAGGAAGAGGGGAAGCCGTTGAGCGCGAGTCAGGGGAGTACGGGGTGGTGTAAGGAGAGAGGGAGTGGCTGCGACCGCTCTTCCCTCTGCTCTCCTGCCCTCCCAGCTCCTCGTCTCTCCACCTGTGGCGGGCCGAGCTGGTGATGTGATACACCTCCTCGTCCGCCGGGTCGCAGAAGGAGGCTGCGGATGGCGGTCTGGGTCTCCTGAGGCTTGGAGGGCGCAGGGGGAGGCGAGGGGAGGGTGGAGGAGGGAGGAGAAGTGCTGGAGAAGACGGAGGGGGAGGCAGAGGGGAGGGAGGAGGAATGGGTAAGTGGGAAGGGGAGCAAGGTGCAAGAGAGTGAGCTGAGGGGGAGGAAGGGGGAGGGGAAGGGAGTGGGGATGGAGATGAGTTGTGAGGAGAGAGGGGAGAAGGAGAGGGGGGAGGCAGATGGATGGGGTTGGGCCTCTCCTGTTGCTCACAAGTCTGAGACTCCACAGAATCCACTTTGACAGCCACCTGAAACAAAAACATACACCGTCATGACACTTTGACCAAGAAACCTGGTTGGATGTGACATTGTTCTGGTCTAAAACGGGGGTCCTCTACAACTGTGATCAGGATCATAAGGTGTAGAGCCATATTTTAATAGGAGCTTGGCAAAATGGATCCGTCTGATTACAGACATACAGGCGGATCCAGCTACACCGCAAGGTTATGGTAATTGGTCAGTTCAGCAGTGCTCAGCGCCATGTTGTCAACAGCTCTGCATTCATTCTAACTTCTACACTGCAAAAGACCTACTACAGTGAGACAATGGGCTTAAACGAATGATAAAACAATGGTATGATGTCACAATGGTAGGTCCATTTGTAGGGGGCTAGGGGAATGAGACTTTTTATGTAGTTACTGATGCTGTAAAGAGGCGAAGAGTGAGAGGTCTAAATACCGCAACATTTTTTCTTGTTGGTAGAGGAGCTCTATGTCAGCAAAGCATACTATGCGCTCGTTAATAATCATTTATGACATCCAATCAGCTCAAACTGATTACCTTTTGACAGAAAACACATCATCTGTACAGTCTGTAAGTTCCCGAAATATTTTTCTCTGTACTTGGACATACTGGTCTGCTGCAAGTGTGTAATTAGCAACCATCTTCAGTACTAGCTGTCAGCTAACTGCAAGTGTGATGCCATTGTTGTTGCAGCTAATTAAATCATAAATAGTCTTTGTTATTGCCATTTCAGTGTTAATTTTGACAAAACATTTTAATTCAGTTTTAGTTTTAGTCTTTTGCTTAAAATATCTTTTAGTTTAGTCATAATTTAGTCATCGAAATTGTTTTAATTTTAATCTAGTTTTAGTTGACGAAATTTCACAACATTTTAGTTGACGAAATCTTCTGTAAATTTAGTCTTCTAAAATAAGAAGTTTCAAGTGTAAGGTATTTTTTATGTTTCCTTGAATTTCTGAAGTCATGTTTTACCCTTGGATCCCACCACCAAGCTAAGGCAGTTGTGATTGGATGTCCCTCCTAACTCATCCAACCTTTCTACACAAACAAAGTAGCTGTGATTGGATATATTCCTAACCTGTCCCTACTTTCTACATGACCAAATTAGGTCTGATTGGATTTAGTCTCTGTCCAACATTTTAGTCTAGTTTTTGTCTGTTGACGAAAATGTCAGTTAATTTAGCTTAGCTTTAGTCTATGTGATCTTGTTTTATTTTACTTACAGTCTAGTTTTCATCAGGAGAAAAAAGGATGTTGACGAAAATAATTAGTCGACAAAATTCACACTGTGCCATTTTAACTTTGTTTTCTTCATTTTAATTTAAGAAAATCCCTGTCAGACTTGGAATCATTATGAAACACTGAAATACTTTAAACAGGTATTCTCGTAAAATTTTTAGAATTGGGGACCACAGTTTCTCAGAGTCCCTTACCTGTCTGCGCAGGGACTTCGGGGAGGGAATCGGTGTAGGTGGGGCGATGCGGGGCAAGCTGAGGGTGGGCTGTGATCGGGGATGAACAGGGGAAATATCTGGAACTTGCAGCAGGGCGCGACTCTCACATGGCTGGGAGTGGACGGAAGTAACTGAACCTGAAAACAGAAGCATACAAATCAAATACTCCAAATATGCACACACTTCTACTGAGGATAAATGCATGCTTGAGGAAGCATGCATGTTTATTGTAGTAAAACAAACAATTCCTTGTGTACTGTAAAACTTCAAATAATAGCCAGTCCCAATTAAACTCTTGACAGCTATAAACTCAAGGGTGAAACACATAATCTCTAATCGGCATGGTGGCTTGAAGAATGCCGGTTCAAGAAAAGAAAATTACATAGCCCTGATCCTGGCCACACACTACTTTATAGAAAAACCAGAGTATTCAAACTTTAAAAACACAATATGACCAGTCCGCTGGGGATATCATTGACATGCTAACTATTTATTAGCCGGTTCAACCCCTGAGATCATGTGATCAGGGTTTAGTGGTTGTATTATTGAGGCCCCTGAACTCCTGAAACATCTTTTAAGGATTTTGTTTTACTGTTTTTGTTTAAACTCTAAAACTAAACTTGTTTTAAAGCCCAATAGTTGTGGTTAGCGCAGTGAAAATGGTTTATTTAGCCTTACTTTTGACCAACTTTGTAACAAAGAACAGGAGCTGGGTGGGCTTATAGCCTCTTGGCAACCCACAACAACATGTCTGCCTTTCAGTCAACTCAGCCACACCCCTTATAATGCAAAAGTGAATTAAAGTGATTCAGAGTGCTAGGTGTGGGTTATCAGGATCAAGGAATCATATTATGATGGTAACTTTATCATGGAACTATTGCTTCTAGATGTAACAGCAATATGTGAGCTACGTTGGTAGAGGTTTGTGCCCTCTGAGTGTTCTAGTTTTAAAAAAAACTGTGCCAAGATCAGTTCTAAGATTTTTTGCTAGTTGATGGCATTTATCTATAGCCTAAAAATGACCCTGTCTTTATTTTGGACAGGCTTGGCTTTTAATTGAAGTTTTATTGTATTTCCTTTTACCTAATGATCATTTAAGGAGAATAAAGTTCAGCAATCATTGAATACAAAATCAAAAACACTTTATTTTGATAGAACATTTAGATGTAATCAAAAAGAGAAGCAAATGGCATGATGGTTTAATCATAAGTAATTTATTCAAATATCTATCAAATAAAGTGTTGCCTGAAATCGAGAGATCAAGAGCGGAGGGATACGAGCTCAGTTTGATGGATGTAGTATTTTGTATTAGATCCTGGTTACACAATGACTTAATATTTCTTTATTATGATGCATCTTGGGGGTCAAGTCTAAAGTAGAAGTAGGAATGTTTATACAGAAAAACAAGGAGGAACCAATCCAACAAAGGTTTATTCTCCATTCCAAAATAAGTTTTGTGTAACCAGGGTCTTTGATACTCTGCACCCACAGGTCATCTGCACTTGTGGGTGCAGATGTAAACAAAGAAAAGGAGTTAAAACAGCAGAGAGTCAGCATTTCTCAACAAAGTTCAGTTCTGTTTCAAGGCAAGCTGTAAAGTCACATGATTTCAAATGCACCACTTGTATTGGTAACAAAGGATCTGTGAGGTTGTCTTTTTCAGTGTTTGACTTTGCAGCTTGCCCTGTGAAGTCATTCTCATTGAGTTTTCAGCCATTCCACAGCTGAGCAGATGAGCCTGAGTGACGTCTGTCGAGGTTCACGTGTGTCAGCTCATCCGCTGCAGCCACGCTGTCAGTACCTTTGGACAGAGCTGGGCCTGTCCACAGCCTGGCCACAACATGCCATTAGATCCTAACTGCAGACAAAACAGTGCCTGTCAGTGCTAAGAAAAGTACCTACTACAACTAAACTCTGAATAATGAAGACAAAAACATCCTGAACATAGAAACAATAAGGAATTCTACAAAAACTTTTACTGCCGCATTGAATTTTAATTCTCTTCCCACTGTCACCTCCCAGTCCTAGTAGACTGAGGAAACCAAAATAGCTTACATCTGCATCTCTGCTGGAACCAAATACTCTTCCTTTTACGGGTTTTATTAAAACAGTCTCCAAAAATAGGATGAACCCTGAAAAGTCTGCTTTGTGTATCAAATGTAGAAAGGAGGTTGGCAGTTTTATACATACAATATGGTCATACATTCATATTCAAGATTTTTGGAGGAAAATTATCATAAAGCTAAATATGGTTTTCAATAGGAATGTGAAGATGGACAATTCTATGGTAAATGGACTCTATTTCTTGATTATGTGAGGCAGAGAATATGCAGTATATTCTGAAGGACTCAACCCAATCCAAGAAAAGATGGCTTGTGGACAACAGGGGTTCTGTTGTCCTCATTGCTTCAATCACTGTATGTGTCAAGGACAACAAGGTTTCAACATTTTGATACCCTAATTTGTCATGTATGACTATGCTGCGCTTTGTGATTAAGTTGGAAACTGTGCTTGGTTGGGTGTTAATGTAAAATTTGTGCACTGTTTGACTAAGATGTGGTGCCTAATTGTAAATAAAAATGTTTCCAAAAAAAATAAATAAATAAAAAAAGACTCCAAACCCCAAACAAACCTGAATGCTGGTGCTGGGGACTGAGCTCTATCTCCTCCAATGGGTAGGGGGCACTGGCAGGCCGCACAGGTCTAAACATGTAGCTGTCATTCGGCAGAGAGTGCATCCTGGATACAGACATCTTCCTTGGCGACAGCAAGTCCTGACCCCCAAACTGCACCCCTTCTTCCTGTAGGGGGAGACAGAGACCACAACGCTCCAGCAAACAACTCTGGTGACTCATACTGGATTAAAAAAAGAGCTAATTACATAAACAGACATTTATCCATGTTTTAAAAACTGAAATTATATGAATGTCATTTACAAGGGTATTTTGCCCGGGACAGGCAGCAGCACCTTTAACAAAGTAACAGGCACAGATCAACACATCTAGGGCCGCAGTGCAGACAGTCATGAGTCAAAGCATCCACAAACTAATACGTATTTGTACAAGACATTGAGTCTACTTTTAAAATATTTAAAGAGACTTCTCTTCTGCAGCAGACTCTTAGCTGCTGGGGAAGTGCAGCAGAAACTGCTTTTACCTATTTCAAGATGCACTTTGGGGACTGATAACAAAAGTTGGTCTTCTGAATGGGTCAATAAGTAAAGACTTTAGCTCTCAGTACTGTTTTCAAGAACTGAATTACATAAATATGAGGGGGAAAGGTCAATCATTTATCAATTTTTGTAAATAAGGATGAAGCATTTTTTCTGTTAGAGGTTAATGGAGGCATGGTCACTTGAGCATAAAGGCCACAATGTTGATTTAGGGCCTTGATGAGTTATAATTCTCATTCTCAGCAAAGAGTTATCCCCCAGGTCCCACCCAAAAAAGGTTGCCCTTGCGGCAATTTGTACCTGGAATTTTTTTCTCCCTTATATCAGGGGTAAAAATGCACAAAGACTTGAATTTTATCTTCAATCTGTTTTCTCTCAGCTACAGTTTGGTAAACTTGAGTGAGAGGATCTTTTTTTTTTACTATTTAGCAAATTTTTGGTATTAAAGAATGATAATACTGTACAAGTATCAAAGGAGAAGGAACTTTGAACATCACATTTACATACTACGACTGTTGTGTCTCTTAAAAAGCCAGAATTAAAGCCAAGTAGTGTTTTTTCTTTCTCTTACACTGCGGTCCCCCCTCTTATCTTATTCTTCCCAAAAACAGGGTACACACATAAGGATTTTCTAAATCTGAGGAGATAAAATTATCTGTTAGAGATCCCATACGTGAAGATAAAAAATCAGACATTGAACAGTTTTGATCATACTGTGTGTGGTGTGCTCCAATAATCTCAACACAGCACACCACACGCATAACAATTCTGTCCCAGCACTGATCTAGAATCTAGTCTCCAAGACAGAAATCTCGTGTGATCAAGCGTGATCTAACAAAAACGAAGAGGCATAGCATAGCAACAACCATAAACATTGTCTATGGCAACAACCAGAAAACACAACATGCAACATGGGAGAGGACATACAAGAAGAGGGAATGATGGTCTTGGGACTATTTTTGCCTGAAAATCGGGAACTAAATAAAAGAAAAGACTGTGGAAAAATCCTGGAGACTGCGTGAACATGTGAGCTGGTCCTCTGTTTCTTAGGTCCACCGAACTTTTTGGTTATGTTTCAGGTCGGCCATGCTTGTTTTTATTTACGTCTGCTTCCTTTTTCCTCAGTCAGCTTGTTTCTTGATTGCTACATTCTGTTCGACGTCACAATTCACGGAGTCATGACTCGGGAGTCACTGGCTTTCCACACACATGAAGATTTTTGGTCGTAAATACTGAACAAGTTTAATATTTACGACTGTCGGCCCCAACCCATTTCAGAGCCAATTATTGGGACAAATTCACTCTTAACACACCTCAGACCACAGGATAATCTTATAGGATAATCTTATAAGACATAAGATAACCAGGGTTAACTCCTACCACTAAAAAGAATAGCAAAGTCTCATATTGATATACAAACTGTGGTTACCAGGAATCACATTCAAACAAAACCATCCATGTTAAGTTTACAATAGTTAGACTTAGAACATGAGAAATGTTTGGCTACAATTAAAATTAAAAATGCATTTTTCTAGCTTAAAATAGTATGGTCAAATGTAGGAATTAAATAATAATTAAATAACAACACTCATTCTTAGAATTAGTTTGCATTATTACTTGATATAATATTAACATCACACAGTAATAATAAAACCCATTAGGTAACTGTGAGGGCAACAAAAAAAAGCACCAGTAGTCGATGACTAGATGATAGAAACAGTTGTTGCACCCCTAGCCATTATATTCACATATACAGAAACCACTTAAAACACTTTTTCTTCCTCTACAATCCACATCCACAGCTTCAGGGTAAGATTTGGTCCAGTCTACTGAGTTTGGTCATTTCTTTCCTACCTCTCCTGGTGAATTTGGACACGGCCCAATGTAGGTCCCTTCAGCTGAACTGTTGTTTGAGGTTGTGCTTGATCTGCGCTGTCCTTCCATGGCCATCTCTAAGGCAATCTCTGCATCCATTTCTGCATCCTCTTTGGCCTCCTGTAAATAGAAACAAATACGATCTCACTCTAAATGGGCAAAACTGTCCTGGAAAGTAACAAGAACAAGCACTTTATTGATTGAATGTGTTGTCTGGTTTTTAGGTGTTGCTTTTATGCCAGCATTTGTGTACATTTTTTTAACTTTTCCCCTCTTATCACTGTACCTTGTTGCTTTCCTCCAGATGTTTCATCAAAACAGCCACCACCACATTGACCAGCACAAACTGGGCCATGAGCACAAAGGTCACGAAGTAGATGGGAGAGACCAGCGGCAGGTAGGTGAGACAGTGGCGGTCATCTGGGTGACACTCCCGTAAGGTGTCCTAGTAAGACACAAAGAGAAAAAAATCAGAGAAAATGGTAAAAGAAAAGGAATGACACAGACAGCGTAGATGACTGTGTTATTGAGAGTTAGCTGAATATTCTCAATTAAACGGCTCCTATCGTTTACACCAGAGGATGGATTACACAGCTTTGAAATCTGAACTATTTGGAAACCTTACTTCATGATTTAGAGTTTTTTCTGAGCATTTTGGGAGCAATCGTCCAAACATTTGAAATATGACAAGCACTTACAGAGGATGAAAACTTAAGTTATAACAAGCCATTTGCAAATGCTTATGCAAAAAATGTACAGGGCAAAAATAAAAATGTAAGAGTAAAAAGTAACTGGAAACTCAGAAAGAGAGTGAAAGGCAAGAGAGATGAAGGATATTTTCTGTTGGACTTTTATTTAAGACTGAATGGGACTAATGACAGACCATATGGTTCAGTGTTGCAGCAAATTTAATTTCTAACCAACGACTTGGCTGGCTGAATCCAAAAATCTGATGCTATTTAAAAACAGATGGAAAAATAACCAAACTTCACACTTCATTTTCTATCACAGCAAAAATTTGGATGAATACTGCATGCTGCTTTAAGTTCTCCATGACCAACATAATGCATTAAAAAAGCTCACATAGGCCAGAATGTAGGACTAAAAAACAAGAAATATTCTAATTTGGCAAACTGTTGATAAAGACAGAAAAAAAAGTAATGTGTGTCCACTCTGTTGTCCAACTATCATCACTACTGGGCTAAGAAAACAAGATTATGACAGAAAAAAACAGAAGTTAGGGAGGGATTCATAGAGCAATATGCAAAGTATATATTAGCTTATTACATTAAAAAATATCCTTGAATTGGCTTCAATTTATGACTACCTTATTTAAATGAGCTTTAAAGTTTGATTTTGAGCTTGAACAAACTATTTACATTTTGATAACAGACAGAAATTTATTGTTTTGTTAAATCACAGATATTTTTCATTGTCTTGTTGATAGCATCCTTTTATTTGGAATAATTTGGCCCATGGAAACTGAGAATAACATTAATGTGGCCCTCATGGCAACCAAAGCTATCGTTCCTGTTTTACATAGTTTGTGTGCTTTAGCTTATCTTGGGTCCTTAATATGTTTGTTTCATTATAATGATTATCATTTTGTGAGAGAGTTACATGTTGTTGCTCTGATTTTAGTCTGTTTCTTGACTAGCTAAAGATGTACGATTTGTAAATGCAAATGCAAATGAAACTTTTTTGACGCTTAAAGTTCCTGATCGGCTTTAAAGATCATTAATTCTACTGTGATTATTAGATGTTTATGTGTTCATACCTTCATAATTCCATTCCAGTTGTCTCCAGTTGACACTCGAAACAGCGTGAGGAAGGCCATCCCGAAGTTCTCAAAGGTTGCGTGGCGACTCAGACCCTCGCATGGGTTGTTGTCATTGCAGACTAATCAACATAAACACAGACAGTAATTACACATTACCCTAAACAAAAAAGCAACAACAAAAAAATCACAAATTCACCACGTGACTATGAACGCGGTCTGGTGTGGGAGAACACACAAGCTACTAAGAGGGGCATGTCCCTGTAGACGTGACAGAGTCGAGCGAAGGAGATAAGTGTCTTCTGCAGGACAAACGTGGGGCCTCTATCAGTCTCAGGGTCAATTTGAGAGAAAGCCCTCAGGAGCCAGTTAACAGAATCATAACAGCCACCAGAAGAAATCTTCCTCCGCTGGAAAGCTCGGGTCACATTAGCGAGAAGCTGAGGAGGAACGAGACTCTCCTCTGAGGATTGTGCACCTCCTTTCTTATTCTCCGGATCAACCACGCGGAGAAAAAACGAGACGGTGTAGCTCAGAGAAAGTGGAAAGGACAACTTAGGAGGATAATGAATGAGAGCAAACTTTTGATATGAGACTAAAATACACAAACCCTGCTGAGGTTAAAGTATCCCAATATGAAAAGTCTTTAAAATGAGCAATGTTTGAGCTAACACCAGAAATATCTTCAGCTAACAACCTATGAGTCATCCCCCTCTAACTGCTCACTTCATTTAGATTCAGACTGAGCTTAATGTGCATCATCTCAGTGCCAAAAATACCTGTTAGCAGCTTAAGCCCCAAGCTGTGAGTTAAAACATCCAAGCCCTGAGACCATCCCTCAATATATTTCCCTCCTCTTTGACCTTTTCCTTCCCTGAATCAGACTGTGGACACCTCGGTCGCAGAGTTCAGTCTCACAGACAGAATCAGGTCGGATAATGTTCCTTTCTGAGAGCACAGTATAGCTTCATGAGCCAATTAAAGGAGGGAAGGGTGAACGGTTTTTCCTCAGCACTGTTTGGAGCAAAGGTGGGACAATTTTTCATCTTGGTACCAAACTGAATGCGGGAACAAAACCCCCCAAAAGCTCAAATGTTCTGGGGAAAGATCAAGTTCCTTTATGGAAGACCTTTTTCACAAAATATACAGTAAAACTGAAGTCCCATCCACACAGAGATGAAAACATTTTCTGGAACCATGGCATCATTTCAAGTGTCAGTCCACATGAAAACACGGAAAAATGCTGCAGTATGTATGCCAGGCCTGTAAGTGACGCTGTAACGCTGCTGCAGACATACACCAAAACCAGAGAAGAAGACATGAAGAATGCGCATACGTCATAAGAACTGTACGCAAACACTGGTTGTCAGCTGTTCTCCATGTCTTACTGTTGCTCATGGCGGTAGAAGACTTTGCCGTAAAAGCCATAAAAGCTCAACAGCTTTTGCAGCACGAACGTGACCCTGTATTTCACCATTGTGTCTGTTATTGATGAGGGTTGAGCTTTCAATTTATGGGAGAGGCAGGCTATGAGATCATCTACTGAAATGAGATAGTCATCGACTTTACTACTACTTAATTTCAGAATTTAGATCAAAATACAGCTAAAATGTGCTGTCAATGCTCTGCATACTGTACTGTTTATTAAATGTATTTTGTTATACCTGAAGTTGAGGACATAATTCTGCACCGGAAGAGAGCAATAGTTCAGGGATAAGGGTCAATCCCAATTGTACCCCTTAGCCCTAGTTTTACCCCTTAGTCTTTGGTTCTGCGCGTTCATGTCTAGTGAAGGGGTATCTTACCGTTATTTCTCATTTATAACATGCATTTTTTTGCTCTTACATAAGGTCTAAATTTCGGGTGCATATTATACACAAACACAAGGAAAATATGTAAAATATTTGTCTCCCAACATCGCAATTACAAGACATCTGATACAAAAAGCCGAAATATCCTCTTTGTCTGCAAAACATTACTGCAAAACTTGCGTAATTCTTATTAAACTGGCTGTTAAACTTTTCTAATATTAATATTTTGGGTCTAGTTTACCTTTGTGTAATGATCGTGTAATTCTCAAGTGTTAAGGTACCACTCGTGCAAACACAGGGCGCTGCCATCTTGTGAGCAAGGGACGTTGGCATGTTGATAGCTGCTCCCTGATTGGTCGGTATACTACGACTGAGCATACTCGGGGAGAAATCGAGTAAATTGTGCATGCGTGAAGCTGTTTCCGCATCCAGGAGACAGAGAAGGTCGTGAAAGGTATTTGTTGTTAAAATACTGAAATTTCATTAATTAAAACTTTGAATGAAGGTAATTTTTGAGTTGTCTGAGAGAGTAAGGTTTGGGCAAAATGTGGGTGCATGTTATATATGAATACAGCATTTTTCCTGGAAAAAAGCATGAAAAAATGGGGCGCATGTTATAAACAAGGGTGTGTTATAATAGAGAAATTATGGTAATTCTCCATAAGGTTAAGGGGTAGGGCTACACAGCCCTTGAAATGAAGACAAACTGGACCTCACTTAAAAGGAAGGGGTATGAGAAATTACCCATCCTGTTATGGAACTCACTCCCCCCTGACCTTTGCTACACTGACCCCTTATCCCTCTTAAAAACCAGGCTCAAAACTCATCTGTTCAAACTCTCTTACTCCCTCTGATCTTTTGCACTCTCATTGTATTATATTGTTTTTATACCTGTCTTTTTGCCTGTTTTAGTGCACTTTTTTGTACTTTTTGTAAGGTGATCTTGAGTGTCATGAAAGGCGCCCTTAAGTAAAATGTATTATTATACACTGTGCCTACACTGCGCCTGCTACACTGTTGCTACTCAACATAAATATTAACCATGATGCCAAACAGCATCTTGGAAGTGGACAAAGAATTGTCGCATCTGCCTACAACACAGCCAGCGAGCGGCTCTAGTTGATGACGTAACGGGAACCGAGTGGCGTCTTGTTTATTATGGCTGTCTTGTCCTTCTCTATGGCCTTCAAAACAGAGGGCCAGGGGGAGGGCGAAGGGGTACAATTGGGATTGACCCTAAGTCAGAGCCCTCCAAGAAAGAAACGAGTGACCAAAGGAAGTTTTGAGTGTTACTTGCAGGCTGTGGTCTGTGCTTCACAACTATCACAGTCAGATATTAACCTGTAAAAGATAATTCTGGATTCTTGTTTTTCTCTTCGGAGACCCCAAAGCAAAAAACAGGCCGCATCTTGTATACTTATTTATAAATCACTTCATATTTTAACCTTCTTGATTACACTTCTTGCTGATTTGTAGACATGAGCAACATTCTCGTAAGTCATGTATGATGCGAAATAAACTTCAGTGTTTTTTTGTGTGAAAATATGTGTACACGGCTGGCCTACACTATTTTTTTTTTGTGCTTGCTTTGAACTATTTCGCTAAATCAGATTGTTTAAAGGAGGACTAACACAGCAACAAAAGGGAATCACCAGCCACAAAATAGGTGTGATTCAATATAACAGTTTTGGACCTGACTAGAGTAACAGTAATAGTTTCAAACTTCCCTCCCAGCCTGTGCCAAAAATCTAATTCACTCCTTCAGCCCGTTGTTATCCCTAAAAACTGCATTTAAAGTGTGAAACCACCAGGGAGAAGAAGACATTCAGACTTCAAAAAGCCTGTGTGAGCGGCTTGGGAGAAGCAAAAATCAGAACAAAAATGGAGGAAAATTTTCACAACAGAACTGGAAAACAGCCTCCAAAGTACGGAGAAGAAGCACAGTAAGACTTCCCAGAGCACATCCTTTTCATCACTGAGCTGTTTTTATTTAGTCCTCCCTGATGCTTCCTTTGCTAATCCTCTCCCCTCACACATTGTTGCGCCCTCGGTGAGAATGAAATGGATGGAGCTCGCCTATTTAGGTAGCGGTATCTAAATAAACGTGATCATGCAAATGTGATCTCCTCTTTATGGAAACGGGCCTGTAATGTGAGAGAGCTGGAGAGATGGGGAGACAGATGGGGGCAGAGAGACGGAGAGAGAGAGAGAGGGGATTGAGCGTTGATTGTTCAGGCGGGGAAATGTGCTGTAAGTCGTGACTGTGCTGGTAACGAGATGATTTCAAAACCCTTTTTTCTTCCGCTGAGGCTCGTCGACTGCTGTGTGTTTTGTGTTTTTCTGCCAGTGGTGTGACTGACCCAGTTTGCCAAAGAGCTCCACTCCCAGCGCAGCATAGATGAAGAAGAGCAGCATGAAGAGGAGGCCAAGATTCCCGACCTGGAAGTAAAATGCATGTTAGATTGTCCTCTGAACACTAGATACTACAGTGTGAATGTCCTGCAGGGAATAAAAGACCCTATGATTTATGTCCATGCATTATACATTTAAGAACCTGTTTGAAAGAAAAAGATGGTCTTGCACTGGAATGAACTTTGACACACTGAAATAAAAAACACGATTGCACTACCAGACATCCTTATTGGCAATGCTGCTAGTCATACACTAATACACTGCAGTATCACACATTCTAAGGGAACGATTAATAAAGAAGGGATTGCAGCCATTAATGGGTTAGTTCAGGTTTTTGAAGTGGGGTTACTCATGGCCCATGACAATATTAAAGATAATTTCCTATAAAGCAACTTGCAAGCCTTGCCCCTGAGGGGAGATATCCTGGTGTGGGCACAAGCCGATATACAGCCGTACGTGGTGTGAAAAGTTTCTTAATTAACCCAGTTTTAGGTAAAAACTACACAAAAACACAACATAAGATCAACACTACAAGCTTCTTCACGATGTTTCATTTTCCCTAGACAAAGCCCCTGTGTTTAGAACTTTGTGTGTTAACACGCAGGCGTTATGTATCCCTCCCACATCAGCTGGTCAGGTTGTCACAAGAAACATCAAACACCAACTTCTTTAGAGGGATACACCAGCTTTTTTTTGTTTTCATGTCTTGCCTCACTTGACTGTGCGAGCAGTAACAAGAAAGAGACGGGCAGAGCTCGCCCACCGCAAATTAGCTTAGCTCAAACACTGGGAGTCAATGGGTAGCGTTAGTCTGCCTCTGCATATAGTCATCAGATAAACTCTTCAGCAACGCTAAATGTTCTTGTGTGCTTGTTTTGACTCTTTTTTTTTTAAACATTTTATGCTACGTTATCTATTTTTAGGCTTAGATTAGCACTTCACGTAATTTTTGAAAGACACACAAATGAAACTAAACCGCAGGGCCCATGTGCAATCCATCGCGGACGTGCTTGTAAGTCCGTCAACAAATCAAAAGCGGTGGTTTGCACAGGCGCAAGAGGCAAGAAAAGAAACAAAAAAATGTAGACTTATCCCTTTAAAACTGAACTGAAAATGAGAGATTTCATGCAATTTGAAGACCCCCTTCCCCATGTGGCACAGTCTGCTGCAATTGGCTGACAGGTCTACTCTGTGGCAATCGCCAGTCCTGTGCTGCTTAGCACCATGATGTAAACAACTCTGCATTCATTCAATCATCACAGTTCTGTTCTGAGCTTGCTACCCAGAGCTATTGGGCTTGAACTGCTAACAAAACAATATTATCACATCACAGTTGTTGATGTGACCAGTGGAACGAGCCATTTCAGGCAGCCATAGGCACCACAGAGGGGGAGAGGGACAAGTCCTGACGTCGCAGACTCATTGTCTTGTGCATGGAAGTGCTCTATCACGCAGAGACATATTAAACACACCGAAGGGCATATAAAACTCAAAAAAGCATAATGTGCGCTCTTTCATAAAATTTCACTATTGAAATAAATAAATAATGTTTTCTTTCCATGATGTTGGCAGATGCTTACAGATCCAGCCGCTCTTATCTTCCCCTTCCAGCCACCTGCCTGCCAACTTCCAACCAATTCCCAGCCAAATACCAGCCACTGGACATCCTCCCACTTCTCTTTGGTTGTGCTTAAATTCCACAGAAAACATGCCCACTCTTGTATTTGCAGGGTGTTTTCATGAAATGACACTTCCCTCACAAGATTACATAGCCACAACCTTTTCCCTGGTTATCAGAGTAGCTACCAAATGAACACAGAGCAAACTTGACACCACAAAGTCACGCTAACATGGCCAAGAGTTTACAATTTAGAACTGTCAGGTTAGGCAGGCCCCATAATGGACCTGCCAAGGACCAGTCAAGGACCAGCCATGACCCCATCAGGGAAAATGGGGACACTTAGCCATTTAGATGCAAAAACAAGCACTTTGAGTTGACTTAACCTGCTAACCTGTGATGAGGCATATTGCTGCTGCTCCTTGACCTTAACTGTTGGTTATTTAAGACAGTAGAAACTCAGTATGATTTTTTATTCATTTTTGGATACTATTTCTTTTGAATGTACTCAACTTCTTTTAAGAATGCACAGTATTATCAGTATAAGCAGATATTAAAACTTTTGCTGACATTTACATTTACAGCCTATATATACATATATACATATCGCTCATATATCAGCAGTAATATCGGCAAAATACACAAATGCACCATAATGCTTCACATTATCATCACTGCATGGGGACATAAAAAAATCGAGAGTTTCATTTTTCAAGAGTTAAATGTTGTTTTACATCCATTTCTTACGCAAAAACAACTGTCACGTTAAAAACAACAAGTCAGTTTTCAATAAGTCAAGACTTTGTGCTCTTGTTAAAAAATATGGCGATAATTAGTTCTGAAATACTGTAATTTTGGATATTGTCAAAAATCCAGTATCATGCATTCCTAACTATTTGTTTTATACTATATGACACCTGTTTGTCCATTATAATATCAGTAGAAGACGACTAAGACCTTTCAACATTTTCTATCAAAGCTTGGCACAGACAGTGATAACTTTCTGCTTTGGCCATTAAGGAACTGTTGGTGAACTGAACTAAAAAGTGGAGCAATACTTGGGTGTTGGTTTGGTACAGTGGTAAGCAACTTTGCACTACCCACATATGTGCTTCTGCCGGCACGGGTTCAGATCCAGCCTGTGGCCAGTTTGCAGAGTGTCCTCCCCCTACTCTCTCTCTCGCCCCGCTTCACAAGCCTATCCACTGTCTCCCTCTCTCCTATCAATAAAGGCACAAAATGCCCAAAAAATAATCTTAAAAAAAAAGAAAAAGTAGCATTACTTCAGTATTTCCAAGCCAACCCCTTGAGCTGCGTGCACTTTCCAGAGCCATCTTTGTATCCGACAGACTGTTGCTTTTTCCTGCTGTACCTTAAAGCCTGTTCCTGTGCACTCTGTACCCTGGCGGTTATAGCTTGACATTTTAAAAATGGTAAAATAGTGGAGGCAGTCACTGCATGTGCTGCACTGTCCCGGGTGCAGCCACTTTGCCTTAAAGACCAGTGGCTGGCAGCAGGACAGGGACCTCAGATACCCCCACCTGCTTTTAAAGTATGAGGACATACAGGAAGCAGGGTGTCATCTGCATAGAGAAGAACATTCAGTTTCTTTTGAGATTTTATCGAATGTTTCAGCACAGATGTATATACTGTAGAGATCAATGTTTACCTGTTGTTAGTCCTTAGGTCTGTTAAAATCAAGTTCAATGTTTTTCTCTAGCTACAACAGCCATGACTCCTATTGAGAATTACATAAGCAATAAACTAAGTACAGTGCAAAGTGTAGCAGTAGAACAGGGAGTATTCAAACTGCTTTTTAGGGTTGTAAAATTAATTTTGTAATGTGGAAGGATAAGACTTGAGTGAAGTGTTCATCAGTTTGCATAAAAGATTTAAAGAGCTGTCTATCCTGCACCAGGCTTCATAATAACATTATGTTCAAACAGAGAATAAAATCATTAATAAAACAAAAACTTAAAATAACTCATCAGAGAGTCTGGCTTTACCTGTGGTAGTGCTTGCATGACAGTATCCAGCAGAGCTCTCATCCCTGTGGCCATCTTCAGGAGTTTGAGTACTGCAGACAAACAAATGCAGCGTTGAAAGGTTAGCTGTAAGTGGTTTGAGTCCGTTTGCATTAGAATTTCAGGAGCATGGTGCAGTTTGTTTTTTGTTTTCATCTCCTAATGCAAAGTTTAACATAACCTAACATTTATTCAAAGGGCACTTTAGATTAATTGACTCTGAAAGTTCTTCAAAATGGCAGAAAACATTAAAGGTCTAAGTAGCTGTATTTAAATAGGACAGATATTAATACAGTTTTTGGAAAAATATAAAAACAAACATAAATTACAGCAAAACCAAAATTAGGAAATCATTTCAATCAATCATAAATGGCTCAAAAACATTCAAAAACAGTTGTTTTTTTAAGGGATTGTAAGAACAGCAGTAGCCTTTCAGTTATGTCCACATCCCAGGCACAGAGGCTGCTGACCTTGATGGATGTGGCTTGTGTTTAAATCTAGCCTGTGGCCCACACAGTCATCCCACATTCTCATTCTCTGTAGCTTCTGACTTCACTCACCAACTTTACTATGACCTAAAGTAATGAAGTTTAGGAAATATTTTTAAAGATAATAAAAAGAAACCAAAAAACAGAGTATTAAGAGCGCTACTGGATATTTTTTCTGCCAAATATACAAAAGAAAATATGAGTTTAGAATACGTTTTTAAATTTTTAGAATGAAAATTTAATATGCTGTATTTATTTAACTGGATCGCCACTAGCTACTACAATCCACACAATACACCACTGACCTTCAAAATGCTATGAAAAATTAAACAGAAAATAAAAAGGCAGTTTAAACAGCAACCACCTGACAGTCAGAGAGATAGCCTTTTAGATGCTCAAAGATCAGGGTATATGCACATCAATTAATAAATTATAATTTGAAACAATTCTGTAAATTAATGAGTCCACCTAATACGGTGCATTTGACAGAACTACAGTTTAATGTTTCTAAATGATAATACGATTCTGCACGTCACGGCATCACTTTGAGTTATACAATCAACAGACTGTTAAGATTACCTTGATGACATTAGATATTTCTTCAAACTCTTTTTAACAACAATTTTACTGGTTAAACTTGTAATGAAAATAAGGCTTTTATAATGTATTGTTTTTGTCTGTATTCGTCCGATTGCTAGATTTTCTAAAAGCTTAATTCAGAGCAAGGAGGAGGCACAGTGGTCTCTCATGTGGCTTCAGTAGTAAGATGTTGACAGATAATCATACTTTCTTGGGTCAGTGACACTAAAGATAAATTACATACTGCAGTTTAAATGCCCAGTTTTAGTCAGATTAACACAAAAACTAACTTACTTTTATCATCATATAAAGGTCCTGATTGAAAGATTCATCCAGTATCCCGCTGTAAGCTGTCAGTGAGTCAGTGTAGGCCGTGTGCGTGTGTGTTTACCTCTTGCTATTCTGAGCACTCTCATGATTCTGATGATGGTTGGATTGATGGGTAGGGCTGCGCTCATTTTGAGCTCCTCCAGAGTGATTCCCATGATGGACAGTGCCACTATGGCTATATCCAACTGGTTCCACCTACATCACAATAAACATTATTCAGCTTAAGTTCTTATTTCTAGCTGCTGTTACTACAATACTTACTTATGGGCAATAAAAATAAGCACAGCATAGTATTACTGTATTACCTGTCTTTGAAGAACCTGTGGATGCCGAATGCTGCAAGCTTGAGAAGAGCCTCGACAATGAAGATGCAGGTAAATACGTAGTTACAGTACTTCAGGACTTCCTCTAAATACTGAGCACAGACACAGACACACAAGAAGTTATTCTACAACATCTTGCATATTTCATTATTAAAGGAATATGGCATTTTTTTTTTTCTTTTTCTTGTCTTGCCTCACCGTCAAGACCATGACAAGCAGACAGACACCATTTTTTCACCCACTGCTAATTAGCTTAGCTCAAACACTGGGGGTCAATGGGTAGTGTTAGCCCGCCTCTGCCTGCAGTCATCAGATAAACTCTTCAGCAACTCTAAACAGTCCTGTGTGATTGTTGTGACTCGTTTTTTTTTTTACGTTATATTACATTATCTGCTACAGTCTTCATATTATCTTCTACTCATAAACAGAGGATTTTTTTTTGTTTACCTACTTAAAAGTCCAAGGTGGCTTGCGCTAGAGATGTGACGTTCGCAAACGAGTCCAGCCTTTTAAACAGGTCTTTTAAGTGAACAATGAGAACCGATTCACAGTTGTAAGTGAGCCGTTTGTTTGCAAGTCATTCTTAAATTTGCAGGCAATTTGCATTTAAGAATGGCTCGCAAACCAACAGCTCACTCACAACTGCAAATCAGTTCTCATCATGCACTCAACAGAGCTGTTTAAAAGACTCGACTCGTTTGCGAACGTCACATCTGTAGCGCAAGCCACCTTGGACTTTTAAATAGGTAAACAAAAAAAAAATCTGATGACTGCAGGCAGAGGCAGACTAACGCTACCCATTGACTCCCAGTGTTTGAGCTAAGCTAATTTGCGGTGGGCGAGCTCTGCCCGTCTCTTTCTTGTTACTGAACGCACAGTCAAAAGAATGGTGTCCATCTGCTAGTCATGGACTTGAGAGTGACTCAAGATACGAAAAGTAAAAAAAAAAGTTGGTGTATCTCTTTAATGAACTGTAGTGAAAAGAAAATGTTGTCACAGTGTTCAAACAGCATGAATCTGGCTAGCTGGCCACGTCACAGTCCAAAACTGCCACCAAGTTTTCACAAACAATCTACCAACTGGGTTTTATCACATCCTCTGAACATGTTTTAGCTGGCAAACCAAAATACCTACATATTTTTTAATGTAAATTTTGTGTTAGTATGCTCATAAGCGTTACCTTTGGCTGATTGTAGTGCTCGATGCTCATGGTGAAGACGTTAATGCAGATGATGAAGGTGATGAAGAGGTCCAGGTAGTGGCTGGTGCACAGTGTGTGGATGGTCAGGCGGAGGGGAGAGTAGTCGGCGTAGTACGGCCTCTGCTTGGCCTCTGCAGAGCACAGACACACACAAAGGACGACACAGGGAGAGAAAAACAGACAGACAGGGAGAAAAGTGAGCGACTGCAGTGAGATTTTAGTTCCAGAGGTGTGCAAAGAAAGTTGCAGGAGCAAAGAAAAGGAGTCAACAATTGTTTATCAGGCTGCAAGAAATTGTCCTTTCATTTCTTCATCAATTTCAGCTCGGATTAGAGTGGACCTCCACAATTACTGACACATCAGGGTGGGGCCTTTAGCAGAGTAAGCATCTGCCACTTTAATCAGGACTTGTAGCTTCTTAGCATAATGTTGCTCCTTTTCATCCTGCAGACAGACTGAGCACACCACCACCCGTGTAGTTGGTATGATGAAATATAAAAAGGACATGAGAGCCACAGGTACACTATTTTATCTTTCTTTAACAGCTTATTGTTAAAAACTTGTCTAAATCCCTTTTTATGCTATCTGAGATCAGTTTACCTGTCAGTTTACATATGTGGTGCAGACTAATGAACTCTGATGTGCTTTTGTTGTTTGATGTTTAATTTAGTGTAGCATGAAAGCTCCAACAAACTCCAATGCTGACCAAAATAACAAACTCTGGTCTGCTCGTATTCAGTGGTCTCAGTTCACTTCCAAGGGCACCAGAAGTAAATATGAACAGAATTTTAAAAAAAGACCAAACAAGGGAAGCAAACCAAAAAGCAGTGAACTGCGGATTGAATTTGAAGGAAAAGAAACAACAGAAAAGTAGCTAACAAAGCGTGTGGCTAATATTAGCATTGCTAACACTGCAAGCCTTCAGTTCTTCTAACTGGTTAACATCCACAGTCTGTGCTGATCACAGTTGCACATCATGGTCAATATAGGATATATTCAAAATGGTGCCATGGATAGCTCCCTTGGTGTGTTGGTGCTACCCTCTGTATATATTGTTGGGTTGTGTTTTTGTTCTGTTTTGAGCCTATTGTGTATTTTGTATATTTTTTATATATACCTAAGTCAATTTTGCTATTTCTCCTGACCCTTTATTTTTATTCTAATTATATGTTGATTGCTTTTACACAGATTTATCAAGTTAAATTCCTTTTATAGGCAAATGTACTTGGCAATAAATACAAATTCTGATTCTGATTCTGATGCCAGCATCATCGTTCACAGCCAAAATACAACTTTATTTCATAGTGCAAAATAATCTGTGTAATTCCTCACTGTACTGTTGTGCAATTCAGGGTTTCAGTAGGCTGTAGCCCCAACTAGTTGTTAGTGGCCACATACTTTAAATTTCATGAGCAATTGTCCAGTTGATGAAGTGTAAAATGCCAAAAGAACAACGCATCAATGGCGCAACCTCAACCCTTAAATAACTCAGTCGACTGAACTGTGAAAGCAACCTGAATCAAAAATCTGATTTTTTTAACTTACACTTACGTCACTAATTTACGGTGACGTATTTAGCCATGATATTAACACCCATGTGATATTCTGCTTCCTCTGTGAATGTTGCAGAGGCGTACTTTGGGCACAAGTTGATTCGCTCCACCTTAAGGGTACTGTTAGAGTTGTTAAATTGATGAGCTGGAAGCACGCATGGCCAGCAGGG
The DNA here is from genome assembly GCA_037902135.1 of Cetoscarus ocellatus. NCBI lineage: Eukaryota > Metazoa > Chordata > Actinopteri > Labriformes > Labridae > Cetoscarus > Cetoscarus ocellatus. The sequence continues at coordinate 155,620 of JBAMNC010001464.1, forward strand.
GAAGGCAGTGTTATGTTTGTTTACCTTTGTGTGTCCAACAGTGCCTTTGCGCAAAACCACCACAATGAGGCTTCACTGTATTTACACCTCGAGACATTCACATTTGATCTGTGAGGCCGTAAAATCTGTGTCAATTCACGACACAGCTTTGGGCCCACATACAAGCAAAGTCAGAGACACACTTGCGGCGCTCCTGCCTCTCATTTAGTGCCCTCTACCTCTTTGATAGCACACATCTGTTAACACCTCTGGAGATGGACCAAAGAGGGGATCAACTTGTGTCCCCATTCCATCTCATGACTCTCACAGTAGAGGCAAAGTGTCACAAGGGTGTAAATATTACAGTTTGAAACGGCAGTGCGAATACGGCTAAAAACTTGCGCAATTTCACACTCCCTAAAAGACGTATTGCCGTGTAATTGACACCAGTGTTACATCCTTGTGGAATTAATGTGAACCTCTTGAGGAGAGATGATGGCAGAGCTTCATTGCAGTGCTTTTGCATAATGCACAGTAAAGTAGGTTAAAGAAGCTTTGACATCAGTCAGTTAATTTGATTTGTCATTAGAAAAAATGAATGTTAACTGAGGTGGGTCAAGCACTATCTTGCGCCATAATAACTCGGGCTGTAATGTGAAGTTTGCACATTGACATTCGCTGTCTAAAACTCATCTTTATACAAAACAATGTGTTCTCACAAAACGTCATATTTCATTGTATCATGCAGCACTGGATGCCCAATTTCCCACTGCACGTGTTATTACCTCCTCCAAGGAGGCTTTGCTGACATTTGTCTGTTGTCTGTTTGCAAGATAACTCAACAAGTTATGAACATTTTTCACAACAAATCGCCCAACAATATTGGGACTTGGCAGAGGCTCGCTTAGCAATGCTAGTTGTGTACTCAGATAGTCAGATATCTAGTGCTTTCATTTACAGGCGGAGATAGAAAGTGTATTACAGTGTATTAATGAGTGTTTGACTCAAAAGCTTGTCAACAAATAGCTCACAACGAACCAGATAAAGTTTTGTCCCTACATAATTGATGCACCACTATTTCTACTTTGTTATTCAAACTAACAAAGTCTACCAAGTGAGATAGGAGCAAGAATATGGATAAAATCTCTGCCAGCACCTTCTCAATCTCATTTTTTTCTTTTACTCATCCATGCCAAAGCAAGTGACATTAAGGAAAACAGTAATGGGACAACGAGATAACAGGATGCCCTCATATTGAGTTGCTAGCAAGCAATTGGAAACGTTCCAATTGGATTGAATGCAATCAAGGTGATTTTGTTGATGATGCTCACCCAGTGCAATCAGGAGATTATAGAAGAGCTGGGTTCAGATATTTCCTTTTTCTCAGCAAGACAAGTGGACTGTGGTAGACCTTATGCATCTTATTTATAATGACATGAACTCTAAGTGCTTTAAATGTGAGCATCTTACAAGATTACTCAAATATTATTCCTGTTGGAGCTTGGAGGTCTATGCAGTTTATGCTAACCATCATAGTATGAGTTACCTACTCTAAAAACCAGATTAAAGACTTCAGTTTAAGTGTGCTGCATATGAGAAGCTTTATACTCCTTGAATAATAAACAGGCTTAAAGTGCAGCTGCATCAGTACATACGACTACAACCTTTATATGTTTTCATAAACTGTGTACTCACATGTCCATATTTTAAGAGCACTGATTGCATTTGTGTGTGTGCGTGCATATTGGGGTCACCCCTTCAAAGTCCACCATGCCCTGTCTATCTAATGCATGCTCTCATGCCTGTGTTTTAATGACTATGGTTAAGAGGAGGCTGCACAGGGTATGTTCAACATCACATATTTGTGCAGTTGAGCTATTTTTCAAGGACATAATTCACAGTTTTCTCTGTAATTTTTAGACATCAGACCCGTAAACAGCATATATTTGTTAAACTTTGTCTTCAATGGCTTTGAGGCCAAAATATTAATTCATCTTTTAACAAATTACTGCTTGTGCTGTGACGTTGATCACCCTCTGGAGCCACTCCTCTGTTGAATGGTATCACTGAACTAATTTCTAACCTCACAGAGGAATCCCAGTAGTCTAAAACTGTCTTTTCTCAACATCACTTTCCATTTTTTTAATAAATGGACAAGAATCTCAGCCAAAAAACATTTAAAAAAGTGATTGATTACCATTTACTGGGACTTTTGGCAGTTTTAGACCAGTGAGATTGTTCCTAACACCAGAGACAAAAAGCTTTGCTCTGCTAACATCATACACTGCCCTCTTGTTCTAAATCCTTCTCTCTATAACTCAACATAAAACTAAAACACACAGCAAGGAACAAGCTCTTATGACACACTTCTCTGGAATCCAAGCGTTCATGCTTGTTTTGCGATTAGTTGGTGTGTTTCTGTTTAGAAAAAAATTCTTAAAGTATTTGTTTCTAATTAAAAACATCTAATCACAATTAATATAAACCACTTTCACCCGACAAAGTCAAACAGGATCCCTCTTCAAGATGTAGAAGCAAATTTTAAAAAAGGCTCTAAATGTCAAATTAGCAGGAATGAAATGCTGCAAGTTTAGAAGACTTTTGATTTAATAACTACATTTGACAAATTATGTCACTGCTACAAAACAGATTTACAAACTGTGGGAACAGATTTGTACACTGTTTCAATGGGATTTTAAAATATGCCCACAGATTTGTAAACCCAGGAAACAGATTTTAGGCTTTTCGACTGGCACAACAGACGTTTAAATTATTCCTGCCACATTTTACAGAGTGAGAACGGCTTTGTTAACGATGGAGACAGATTTGAACACAGTGTGAATGGATTTGTACACCATAAGAATGGATTTGTTGACAGGAGGAGTCAATTTCTAAATTGTGAAAATAGACTTGTTAACACTTTGGGAACAGAAATGTTGATTTTGGGAGGCAGACTATGGACATGGAGCACAGACTGAGAATCTGAGTGTTAAATTCACAAATTCAACCCCGTTGCTGAGAAATCTGCTCCTCAACCTTACAAATCCACACATACTGTTTAAAACAGTGCTGTTCCCACAGTTTAAAATTTTAATAACACCATTTTATTAAAAATGTTCCCACACTTTACAAATTTATTAACATTGTTTTTTTAAAGTGTTCCCACAGTTTCCAAACATCTACACATTCTCCTTTTTAAAACTCAGAAAAACTGAAAAAGGTTCATTAATCTGTTCCCAAAGTTCACAAATCTCTCCTTACATTTCCATAATCTGTTCTCACAGTTAACCAATCCATGCACACAGTTCCCACAGCTTAAAAACTTGTGCATGCAATACTTAAATCTTTTTCAGTAGTGCTGAAATTTGTTTCCAAAGTTTACATATCTGTACACATCTGTTCCCACATTTTCTTAATCTGTTCCCTTGGTTTAAGAATGCGTTCCCACAGTTTCAAAATCTGTTCAGATCTACCTCCAAAAACATATATTTATTTTCCTAGAGAGTATGAATCTGTTCAGAAAGTTTATTAATCTTTATAACAGTCCAAAAAAATCCTTCCCCTCTGTTCTGCTTGTTTGTAAATCTGTCCCCCTAGTTTTTGAGTCTATTCCCGTAGCTTTATATATCCTAGCCCACATTTTTAAAACCTGTGCACACAGAGTCTAAATCCGTTCCCACAGTTTACAGTGGGCTTGTTACAATGTGGGAACATACTTGTAAACTATTGGAACAAATTTGTTCACTTTGGGATCCAATGATTTTAGGAAAAGCTTGGTGGACCATTTACACCACCCATAGACTGAGAATCTGTGTGTTAGATTCAGAAATTCAACCCTGTTGCTGACAGATCTGTTCCTTGATCATATACATCCATTAACACAGTTAATCGATCCGTTCCCACAGTTTAAAAGTCCCACATTTTACCATCCACTCTCCTGATTCACAAAACTGTGTGCACAGTTCATAAATATGTTCCCTAAGTTATAAATATGTGAGAACACACTGACTTCACTGAACATCATGAGCACTGATTTGTAATCCCTGTAAAAGGGCTAAAATAAAGAAATAAATGTTTCTTTTATTTCCTCACCTGTCTTATAGGTCATTACAATAAAGTTTGCCGTGTTAGCCACTTTTAGGCCACGCTTGCCTATTTCTTAACATGTTATATCTTGTGATGAGATGTTTCTTTTGACTTGTCAGGTGAATGAGGCTCATATTCAGTGTGATTTGTATTTAGACAAAAAAAGGAGGAAAATACACCAATGTAATTTAGCATTTTCTTTAAGCCATAGCTAGCTTACCACAAACTTACACTTAGCACTACCTTTATATTTTGCTTTATAGATACTTAATAGACATTTGCAGGTATAGCAGCCACAATGTCTGCTATGTTTCTGAGTCTGCCAGTCAAAGCACGTTTTACAGGAAAAAGTCCTCCTTCGTCCACGTGTTGAGAGACACTTCAGGCCTCAAGGGCTGCACATGCACTCAGGAAGGGAAAGGTGGCGGGGGGGGGGGGGGGGGCCATTGGCATTAAACTGATCCGATATTTTCAAGGACTCCATCAACTTCAATCAACGTCACATGCAGGGGAGGACAGCTAAAGTTTCATTTGATCAAATTTGAATGCAAAATGGCATGTTTATCGTGGTTTTTTTAATCATTTTCCATGTTGAGATTTTAGCTAAAGAGGGATTTTTGGGACATTTTTTAATAAATTATTGCTCTCAGAATTTATAAGTAAGTTTAAAATTGAAGACAGTTAAAATAAATGTTGGTTAGTTGGCCAAATTTTTAACAGTTTTTCATGCAATGTTAGGAAAGGGTTAAGGGGGAATGCAATCATGCAGGTACATGCGTCGACTGGCGTATCCCACGGCTTAAATCAGTGATGAATCACTGTTCACGTGAGCAAGCCAGTCTTTTAAACTCTCCCTCTTTTCTATTAATTTGCAGTCGCATTTATATTTCCCTGCATGTCCTTCTTTCATTCTCTTTCTCTCTTTCTCAGGCTCTGAAAGCAGGCAGTGCTCAGAAAAATAGACTACCGACCAGCCCTTCCATTCTCCTTACTCCTGCGCTTTTTCTCTATCATTTTGAGCCTCTTCTCCTCCCGCAGGCGCGCCTCCTCCTCCTCCTGGTCCTGCCGGCACTTGTGGAAGTTCTCCACCACCACGCCGACGAACATGTTGAGGACGAAGAAGCTGACGATGAGCAGGAAGGAGATGAAGTAGAGCAGCATCCAGGGGTTGTGGTTCCTCACCGGCTGAGGGGAAAAGAGCAGAGAGAAGCGGATTAAGGAACTTTTCAGGGAATTTAGCTTCACAGAGGCCTCTGGTAATAAACATAAGAAGATAAAAAAAACCCTTCACACTTGTTCTCCTGACTTTGTTCATGCAGGAAAGTGATTTAAATGCTCAGAGCCTCACAGTGTGTCAACATGAATTGTCCTTGTGTACACTTGGATAAATGATTTCTCTGACTGATGATTTAATCTTTTGCTTGGTTATGTGTCAGACTATTTCAGCACATTACACCACTCGCAGATGTTTGAAGTCGGATTATAAACTCACCTTTGAGTCCACAGGATCTTTTATCACTGCATCTCTGACATTTGACAAATTACCAAATCAAATGAGCTTCCTTAAAATTAAACCAGTTTGTTTGGTCCACTTAAAACTCTTAGGTATGAAAGTGACCCAAGATCAGGGGTTTCTCAGCACTCAAGGTCAGCTTATAGGGCAAAGTTAAAATATAACATGATAAAAAAAGAATTAATGAATAAATAATTAAAGAAAAAAAACTCAACCAGATTTAAAAACAATCAGACAGATTTAAAGACGATAAGAGAGTCAATACCTGTTGGTCCACTCCCACTGCATCCAGACCATCATACATGATGTTGACCCATCCATCTTTACAGGAGAGCACGAACAGAGACATCAGAGCCTAGAAAGGAAACAAATATGTCACTACACTGACTTAAACCAGGCTCAGATATCAAAACACTGTCACAGGAACTTCAGCATTACGATAAGTAAGCTAGAAAACAAACTGCAGACTTTTCAAAATGCTCACAAGATGGCTGTCAATCCATTATGAGGGAGGATTAAGCCATTGGAAAAACATTGAGTTTTTTTTTTTTTTTTTTAAGGTATGTAAAAAATGTCAAAATTCAGGGATGAAGGTCAGAATCCTGAGGAAAAAAAGTCAAAATTCTAAGTAAAAAGTCAAAATTCTAAAATAAAAGTCAGGACTCTGAGGTTTCAGTCAAAAGTCTGAATAAGAAGTCAGAATCCAGAGATCAAGGTCGAAATTCTAAAACAAAAAACAGCCAAAATTATGACTGAAAGGAATGTCAAAACTATGAGATCTAAGTCATAATAATGGAATTTAAGTCAGACTTCTGACTTTACAGTCAAAAGTAAAAAAAAAAAAGATTTAGGTAAGACTTCTAAGGTAAAAAATAAAAGTTGGCATTATGAGTTTTAAGCCAGAAGTCTGTATTAGAGTCAGAATTTTGAGATTTCAGCTACAATTTCGGATAAAAAGTCAGAATTCTGCAAAAAAAAGTCTAAATTCTGAGAAAAAAAAGTCAAAATCCAGAGGAAAAAAAGGCAGAATAAGGAGATTTCAGTCAAAATACTGAAAAAATAAAGTAAGAATCCTGAGAAAAAAGTCAGATTTATGAGATTAAAGTTGGAAGTCAAATTTAATGTTAGAATTCTGAGATTTCTGTCAAAATTCTGAATGAAAAGTCAGAATTCTGAATTCTTCAGATTGAAGTTTAAAGACTGAATAAAGTCATACTTCTGATAAAAAGACAGAACTATGGGATCAAAGTCAAGTTTTGAGAAAAAAAAATTAAAAATCTGAGAAAAAAAAATTGTAAAATCTGAGACGAAGTTGAAAGTCAGAATTCTGAGTTTTCAGTCAAAAGTCTGAATGAAAACTCAGAATCCTGAGACTATTGTCAAGATTTTGAGGAAACAAAATTCCAAAATTATGAGGAAAAAGAAATGTCAGAACTATGAGATGAAAGTCAAAATTGAGATTAAAGTTAGAACTTGAGATTTATGTCAAACTTCTGAAATTAACTTCAAAAGCTAACTTGCAATTCTGTGATTGGAGTCAGAAAGTCTGAGAAACTGTTGTCAGAATTGTTAGAGGAAAGACAGAATTTTTATAACTAAGTAGGAATTCTGGAAAAAAGACAGTAGACTAAATTAAAGTAAGAATTCTGAATTTATATCTCAGAATTCTGACAGAAAACAGACTTGATAAAAATTTACCTCTAAAATGTTGTTTTCTCAGTGGCCTATTTTCTCCTCTAAACCATAGATATAAGTGAGTTTCATATTTTCTCTTCGACTATGGAGGACTTAACACTACTTTCTCTATTCTCCCCTCTTTCCACCCTCTGTCCATCCACACCTGTATCAGGTTGTCAAAGTTGTACTTCCTCCGTATCCAGCGGTAGTTGTTCTGCAGACAGTCAGACTTGTTGGTGATGTTCTTGGTGTCCAGACCTTCACAGTGGTAAAACTTCCCTTTGAACAGCTGAAGAGAGAGAAACTAATGAAAGAGTCTGGGGGCTTTTTTTTCCTCATCCATTTACACATTATCTGAATTGCACTGAAGCTTTCAGCTTTTCCAGCTATTAAATCCAGAAATAAAAAGAACATTTCATAGAGCACATCCTTATCTGAAAGTTTCTCCTATAAAAGCTGGCCCAGGGTTCATGTTGTCCCTCTAACGCTTAACCTAATTGTCATTCAGGCACAAAAGCTCATTGTCAATTGGAAATTCAAGACACTTTAAATCACCCCTGGAGCCACAATCACCTGCCAGAGACGGACATTTCTCAGCGGGAAAGGGCAGAACACTTAGAGCTTAGAGGGAGCAAACAGAAAACTGTAATCTTCAGCGCAAAGTGGGCTTTTGATCACTTCCTAGCCAACATGTTGATGTCTGGAAAGTTTGCGTGTTACTGTGTTTGAATGTTAACTACCTGAACCCCTAAGATGCCAAAGACGATGAAGAAAGCGCAGCAGATGAGGACGATGTTTCCGATGGGTCGAAGAGATGTGATGAGAGTCTCCACGACTAGTTTCAGTCCTGGGGCTCGACTGATCACCCTGAAAAACAAAAATAGAGATGTGACAGTCTTATTTTGGGCCCTGTTACGGCAACTTGTTTAGTATTTCAGTCTACTTAGCTCTGTTTTGTTCCTCCTATGGGTGGTATAATCTGATCAAATGACCCCGAACCTCCTCATCTTCACTTAAGTACAAACTCCGATTCCAATGAGGTCGGGAAGTTGTGTGAAGTGTAAATAAAAACAGAACACGATGATTTATAAATCCTTTTCAACCTATGAATACACTACAAAGACAAGATATTTCATGTTCAAACTGAAAATTTCATCGTTTTTGTTGCAAATATTCACTAATTTTGAATTTGATGCCTGCAGCACATTCCAAAAAAGCTGAGACAGAGCAAGTTTGCCACTGTTATATTATCTTTCTCTTCAACAACACTCAATAAGCGGTTGTGAACTGAGGAAACTAATTGTTAAACCCCTGTAGGTAGAATTCTTTCCCATTTGTGCAAGACCAACGACTTCAGTTGCTCAACAGTCCAGGGTTTCTGTCATCATATCTGCATAATACACCGCACATATTCAATATAGACAGGCCAGTCTAGTACCCGCACCCTTCAACACCTGCAGAACGTGGTTATGTGTGGTTGGCATTGTCTTGCTAAAATAAACAGCAATTTCCCTGAAAAAGATGTTGCTCGGATGGCAGCGAATGTTGCCCCAAAACCTCAGTACCTTTCAGCATTAATGGTGCCTTCACAGATGTGCAGCTTACCCATGCCATGGGCACTAACACACGCCAATGCCATCACAGATGCTGGCTTTTGAACTTTGCACTGATGACAGTCTGGATGGTCCTTTTTCTCTTAAGCTCAGAGGACATGACATCCATGATCCCCAAAAACAAAGTTTGGACCACAGCACACGTTTTCACTTTGCATCAGTCCATCTCAGATGAGCTCGAGCCCAGAGAAGCTGGTGGCATTTCTGGGTAATATATGATATATGGCTTTGGCTTTGCATGACGGAGTTTTAACTTGAACTTGTAGATGTAGAAACAAACTGTGTTAACTGACAATGGTTTTCCAAATTGTTCCTGATCCCATGTGGTAACGTCCTTTGTCACTTACATTCAGAGATTTTTCTGGATTCTCTAAATCTTCTGGTGATATTTTTGTTGACGATTCAATCCCTAAATTCTTTGTAATTGTAATTGTAGAATTGTTGTTCTCAAACTGTTGGACTATTTGCTCACACAGTTGTTCACATGGCAGTGAACCTCTTCCCATCCTTGCTCGTCAACGACTGAGCCTTTCGGGGATGCTTTTTTATACTCAGTTATGACACTAACCTGTTTACAACTAACCTGTAACCAGTGGAATGTTCCTAACAGGTAAACACAGTCTTTTGTTGCCTTGTCCCAGCTCCTTTGGAACGTGTCACACTAATCAAATTAAAAATTAGTGAATATTTTAAAAAAGGGAAAAGAATTTTTTTCAGTTTGAACATTAAATATCTCGTCTTTGTTGTGTATTGAGTTGTATAAAGGTCTAAAAGGATTTGGAAAACATTGTATTTTGCTTTTATTTACATTTTACACAACATCCCGACTTAATTGGAATTCCTCCAAACTCTGCACTAATTTAAGTTAGTTTAACAAGTTTGTTATACTAAATTAAATTAGTGCAGAGTTTGGAGGATTATACAATGGCTGCTTTTAAAATAGGATGACTGACCCACAGCAGCAGCAGACTTAAAGAAGACATTTTGAGGTGCTGCATTGTAAGCTTTATTTTATTCGCAATGCTGATGTGCTTGTAATGTCTGGATTTTTAATGAGACTACATTTATCTAGTTAAATAAAAGTTAAATAAAAATAAACTAAAATATATTTGCACTCCACTGCACACACAGTGGATTTGGAGATCTGGACTACAGGATGCTACCTATCATGAAATTCTACAGAAAATTATGATTAGTATCCAATCAAAGAGGACATCTCTGCGAGAAATGTTGGGAAAGCTTCCTGTTAATGTGGTGCTTGCAAACAGACGTACAGCACATATGTATCCACATTCACCACCACAAACACCAGTGTACCTCAGTGGGCGTAGTGTTCGTAGCAGGCGGAGGACTCGGAGGATGCCCAGGATCCTGTTTCCGCCAGAATACGCCAGAGAGACCAGGATGTCGATGAGAGACACGAAGACCAACAAACCATCCAGAACGTTCCAGCTGGACTGAAGATACGTCTGCTTTCCGAAGCAGAAACCGAGAGCTACAACCTGTTGAAGCCAAAATAGATTCAGAAGATCATGAACAGGTCCTGTAATCTGTAAATTAGAGCGATAACTACGGCTATTTTCACGAGAACCACAGGAAGATGTGCATCCAAACATTTCGTTAACTTAATTTTAGCACCAGAAAATGTTATTTCTTGCTCATAAAGATGTATTTGTCTGGTGTTCCCAAGGCTATAAATGCACAAGCCAAAAAACATAAGGCTTAATTTACCACATTTTATGGGCATTGGCAACATAGCATGCCATGGTCTGGTCGATCACTATGACCAGACACTTTTTTTTAAATTAAGATCAACAAAAAATCTGCTCTTCACTAGCGCACTAGCCTTTTAATCTTTAAATAACAAGAAACATAAGTCAGGAACTCGAGAAAAGATCTGAAATCACCTTATCAAGGGAAAACCAGGGATGTTACCTCAAGTCAACAAACTGAATAAGCCAAAATCTTGAGAAAAACAATCCTAAAATTTCTGGTGATCACTTTAAACTAGCTTTGCTGAACTGAGATAATGAAATAAATTGATCTGTTATGAGGAAAAAGCATTGTTGTTATGGATTTTTGAGGACGTAGAGGTAAATAAATCAAGATTTCCAGGAAAAACACAAATAGATTGAATGAAGGATGCACACCCACCAAGTGCTGCTGTAATCACTGTTCTAGAATTTAAAGTGTAAATCACATAATCCTGAGAAAAATCAGTGAACTACCTTTATGGCCATCTCCGCCAGGAAGATCACAGTGAAGACGTAGTTGGACACAGTCAGGAACACTCGCTCCTTTGTTAGAATGAGATAAAGACACACACACATATAAAGAAACTGTAAAGTAGAAGACATTAAGTTCACACAAATGCCTTTAATATAATTACAGTAACGTGTTTTTCGCAAAGTTTCAGCACTAATTTAGCTTATCTTGCGGGTTCAAACCTTTATTATTGCAGAACAGCATTTGAATGGTTCATGTTCTCTATGTTAGAAACTCGTTATTGATAAACATTTGTACAAAATTATTCAGCTTGACCAAAAATACAAAAGTAGTTGTATAGTGTTTGCCCTAGCCACCAGGTGAATTGGAAAAGGTAAATCTTGATAACATAGTAAACGAAAATAATCAAAGAACTCTTTATTCATTCTCATCCACTTATCTGTTGTGTTTTGCTGATTTTATTGTTTTATTGATTTTGTTGTTGTCGTTTTATCCTGTATAGTGTCCTTGCGTGTCATGAAAGGCGCTTTAAAATAAAATGTATTGCTATTATTATCATTATCACCTGTTTTGTCATTTAAGGCTCCTGTTAAGATTTTTTTTATTATCTTTTTTGATTGGCTGATCATAAAACCAACACAAATTTAGCATTCATGCATCTTAAACAACTTTAAAGGAACTCTGCAACATTTTTGTTGTTTTCGTGTCTTGCCTCACTCCCGAGTCCACGACAAGCAGGGAGACGCCATTCTTTCTACTGTGTGTCAAGCAACAAGGAAGAGACGGGTTAGACTTGACAACCGTTAGTTAGCTCAGCTCAAACGCTGGGAGTCAATGGGTAGGGCTAGCCTGCCTCTGCCTATAGTCATCAGATAAACTCTTCAGCAACTCTAAACGGTCCTCTGTGCTTGTTGTGACTTGTTTTTTTACCCCTTTGTGTTACGTTATGTTTTATTATCTTCATATTATCTTATTCTACTCATAAACAGAGGCTTTGTTTTGTTGACCCACTTCCGCAGTGGTTTTCAGGAGAGATGTGACGTTCACGAACAAGTCAAGTTTTTTGAACGGCTCTTTTAAGTGAACGATGAGAACCAATTCGCAGTACTGAAGGCAAAGGCAGGCTAATGCTACCTGTTGACTCCCAGTGTTTGAGCTAAGCTAACTAACGGTGGGCAAGCATTGGCTGTCTCTTCCTTGTTACTGGACGCACAGGAAAGAGAATGGCGTCTATCTACTTGTCATGGACTCGGAAATGAGGCAAGACATGAAAATAACAACAATGTTGGAGTGCTCCTTTAAATTGAAAGGCTATCGCTGACAAGGTTACTTACGGTTTTAACTATATTAAAATTATCAGTGCCTGTAAGTGATGAAACAGGGAAGGTAACGAACATAATTTAAAGACTGCTGCTAAAATTTTATTAATATACTTTCCCACAGCAGGTTTTAATTAGAAGAGGCATGTCTTTGAATGTCTGTGCAGCTGCAGTAAACATTAGAGCAGAGCTGGAAGCTGAACCCACATAAACTGCTTGTGAGTGGCCTAGTTGGACACAGCTTAAGATGATTCACACTAAAACAGCCTGTTCTGATCAGGGGCTAAGACAGAGCGGTTTGAGGGTATGCCAAAATCCAACTCAAAGTTCTTTGAGAGCACAAACCTCTGCCAAGGCACTTCTGACACTGTTGGATGGGTTATTACGGAAAATATGGAAAACTACCCTATTCCTATACCCTATTTATTGGATCTGCAGATTCAGATAACAACCAAAATCCACCTTGTGCCACGACCAACAGTCCCTGATTAATTTAATCAAAACTCATACATCATTTTTTGGGTGATCTTGCTAACAGATGGAAGAAATGCCAGAAAAACACAACTTCCTTGGCGGAGGTAATAAAAGAGAATTTTGAAGCAAGACATTTTAAAAAAGTATATTTTGGAGGGCATCTGGGACTGGGATAAAAAAAAAAACTGAAGAGGAGCAAGTTATGAATTCTTCACCATTTTCAGCATTTTAAAAGACAGTTGGTTCTTGTTTTATGCTATAGGTTTATCTTTAAGAATTTATTAGTTATATGAAAACTGTAAAATGTATAAATGTAGTCGTTTAATATTTGTTGTTATATATGATTCTCTAGATCATCAGTGTTTTATGACTTGTGAGTTTAATGTATAGAGAAAAACATATTTTGATGGTTGCCTACAGTCTTTGTGATGATGTCCGATAATAATTAACTATTTTTTTGATGAAGAAATGTTGAGTACAAAATGGCAAAAAGAGAATATATTAAACAAAACCTTTTTTTCCTCTTTTTTTTCTTACCAATTATTATCTCATTTAAAAAAACAATCTGTAAGAGTAATTTACTGGTAAAAGTGATTAATTTTACTAATATGAATTGGTGTAAGTTTTAAAGGACAGCCTGAAACATGTAGCCAGACTGTGCACCATTGTCACTACTGTTATCTCTGCTCTCCTTTTTAATTTCCAATTATTTATTTCTTTTATCTAAGACTATTTCCATCCTACCAACCCCACCCTACCTTGCTCTTACAAAGAAAAACTAAAGGTTACCAGAATACTGTTGAGCTTTCATGTGTGTTATTACCTCCACCAAGGGGGTTATGTTATTGCCAGTGTATGTTTGTTTCTCAGCAAGATTACGCAAAAACTACTGGACAGATTTTGCTGAAATGTTCAGGAGATGTTGGTAATGGCCCAACTTAAAAATGAATACATTTTGGTGGTGACCCAGATAACCGCCATTAGCAAACAATCATTTTTGCTCAATAACTGTCTAACAAATAATGATATCAACATTATTCCGAGTGCTAGGTGTGGGTTTTTAGGGTCAAGAAATCATATTATGATGGTAACTTTATCATGGAACTTTTGCTTATAGATGTAACAGCAATATGTGAGTTACCTTGCTGAGATTTGCGCTCTCCGAGTCCTTTCTAGAGTTAGTTCTGCATTATATGACATCAAGTATTGTTCCACGACAGAGTGTCTTAATCCTGATGTTGTCCTGCTCAAAATTTTCTCTTTTTGTCTGTTTTGTATTTTGTTCCTTTTAGTATTGTCAACTTTTTCTTGTTGTCCTTTTTTGCTGTTGAGCACTATCACGAAAATTAGTCAAATCTTTTCTTTTTTTTTTAAGTGCTGTAAGAGTATTGAGTAGGTAAAGTAATTGAAGCTGATTTGATTGAAGATGGTGTTATTTCTAAAGTACACACTGAAAGCATGTAGCCAAATCATGCAGTCAGGCAAAGTGTGATGTAGTATTTGTGTACATGTGTGTATATGTAGGGGTGTGTGTGTGTGTGTGTGTGGTTCTCACCGAGCCGCTGGGCTTTATGTCAGGTCTCTCCAGAGCGATGGTGATGCAGTTGAGGAAGATGAAAACCAGAACCACATGGTCGAACAATCTGTGAGTGATCACACTTTGGCACCACAGCCGGAATCTAAACACACACACAGACACAGACAAACACACGGGAGACATGAACACACAGTTATCTATAAAGAGTCTGCAGTGTGTTAAAGCTATTGACCAAACAATTAGCAAAGAGCAAGAGAGCAGTAAAAGAGAAGATAAACGAGAGAGCGTAACCATGGGAATTAAATAAAGAAGTGGTAAGATGGAAACGGTGTCAGAGGGTCATCAAAGGCCGGATCCATACAGACTGATATGTGTGTGATACTCACCGGCTCTCTGGAGAGAACAGATACAGCGTCCAGTCTTCATGCTCTTTACACCAGCGGGGCTTCAAGTTACGGAGCTCCTTTTTGATCCAGTAACACAGAGAACTCTGCAGAGGTGAGAGGACACATGCAGAGGTCAACAACAACAACAAGGGGTACTGTCTTATAATGGCATCATCCAAAAACAAAAAAAAACACATCATTTTACCTGTGAAAACATCAAATTAATCTTATAATAATTACAAATTACTTAGGTTGCCTTCACACCTTAAGTTTGTTTTTGGGGTGAAATTACAAGTGCTTCATTTTAACTTGGTTTGGTTTGCTTTCAATGCTGCACTTTGTCAGGCTAACCAAAGCCTGACAAATGTTGTGTAACCTAGCCTCCTGCCACTAGATGGGGCTGTGGTTGCAGTCTTTGTTCCAGTCATCCAGCCTACTGTTGAATTATGACCGGGAAATAAACAAGCGGCTTTGAGTAATGCCAGGTGGCAACATTGAGGGCTGTAAATGGAGGCCAATACTAAAGTGTCAAAGCTGTAGTACCCCGAGTGTCCACTTGAGGCTGGCTGCAGGAAAATGACACCATAATGACTGTATGCAGGGCAAAGGCAGTTTTTACAGCTTTAATACACAACTTTACAGCCTTGTTAAAACTACAGCTTCAGTCTAAAACTATATCGCATCTATGAGCTCTCACTGTGACAGGTGTGATTTTTCTTTCTATATTGCGCCCATTTTTCTTTTATGAAGGATCTATTGTGGATTCCCGGTTTTGGAAATGGTCGCTCGATTAAGAGGAAATTATCAAAGAAGAGGGTACAGCAAAACTTTTTACATTGAAAATACTGTAGTTGCTTCTAGGTTGAACTGCCATGTTGTGGTTCTGTCTTAGCTTACCAATAGCTTTTCACTCTCACCGATTAAATTTAAGTTTGTTCATTTGCGAAGATTATCATAAAGAACAGAACATATAAGTTTCATACTTTTTTTGTTTACAGAGCTTATTGTCAACAATGATCCAAAACATGGTAAAAAAATCTAAATTGCTTTCAGTAGGCTTGCAGTTGAGCGTACCAGCCCGATGCTAACTTCTGCATTGGCCTACAAATATTCGTCCTCCATGCACCTCTCTATTAACCCCCCTGAGCAGTGATTTTTTGGAAGCTTGGTGTTCAAAGTCCCTACACCACTCTGTTGGGTTTGGCTTTATTACGATAACAAACACAACCAATACCCCTGAAAACAAATCCATTAAAGGCCTCTGAGTGTTGGCACAGCACAAAACAATGAAGCTACAGGGCTTAGATAGAGACTTAAAAGGGATACGCCAACATTTTTTTTTGTTGTTTTTGTGTCTTGCCTTACTGCAAAGTCCATGGCAAGCAGATAGACACATTCTTTCGACTGTGTGTGCAGTAACAAGGAAGTGCTTTGTTTTGTTGACCTACTTACAAGGATGTCTGTGGTGATTTGCGCATGTCCCCTGCAGTTTAATTTCGTATGTATTACTTTCAAAAATTACATTAAGCGTCTAAACATAGATAACGTAACATAACGTGGTAAAATAATGAGTCACAACAAACAGACAGGACCATTTAGAGTTGCTGAAGAGTTTATCTGATGACTGTAGGCAGGGGAAGGCTAACACTACCCATTAACTCCCAGTGTTTGAGCTAAGCTAATTAGTGGCGGGCAAGGTCTGCCTGTCTCTTCCTTGTTACTACATGCATAGAAGAAAGAATGGTGTCTATCTGCTTGTCATTGACTTGGGAGTGAGGTAAGACGCTAAAACAAAAAAATAATGTTGGCGTATCCTTTTAAAAACTAATTTGTGAATGTTAGAAGTTGTTATAATGTGTTTTGTGTAATTCACTTGCCTATTTTAACTTTTAACCATACAAAAGGAAACAAAATCTAATCTGAATATTCACAGTGCCCCTTATGTTCACCCTAAAACACTAAAATCTACGAGGGCAGAGTAAACAGTGGGTTTTCTTGCATATGTTAAGAGGTGGATAATTGGACCAGAGAAGGCAGAGTGCAGCGGCTCAATTGAAATTCTTGTGAAACTCATTAAAGTTTCTAATAAAACAAACACAAGAAAACTTAGGTAGGCAGCTTCTGTTCTTCAGGACTCTCATTAAAAACAGCCCAAAGTCAGGACGAACATCGCTTATTTGGCAAAGCACCAACTCTGAGCGCGCCCAGGTGTGTAATTTGTAACGTGTGTGCGACAAAATGTGAGCAATTTTTGTGTGCATGATAAAAACCTGCTGCTAAGACATCCTTGAGGCTGACATCCATAATCCCTGACACAGACACACGCTGAGAAGCACATGTCTCCGCTGGCGTATCAAACACACACACACACATCGCCCTTACAAACACGCACATCAATGCATGCATACACTCGTGGCAGGATCCGATTTGACCCTCCTGCGTTCAATCTGCCGAGGGGGAGGAAGGCTTTTGTTTTAGTGGATTTCATGGCTTTACAAACTCAATTTGGGCCGGATAAACCCATCAACAATGTCACAACAGAGGTCGCACAAAACCTCTGGGGAGTACATCTATCTCCTGCTCTCACAGTCACACACACATGTACAATCGCAGCGACGGTACAAACACGCGTTGTTTTTACCCACTGAGAAAACAATTGCTCCCAAAGCCAATCAATTATAGGCTGACTATTAGAGTCCCTCCGGGCTTTTCTGTGTGAACACTAAACAGACTCACTCTAATATCTCATAGTAAGAGGGAGACAACAGGCAGAGGATACAAAGAAGGATTAGGAGCAAATAACTGAATAAATGTTTCGACTACGGGAGCATTGTCACACATCATAAACGCCATTTTTTCTTCTGTATTAAGTGTTTATCATTTATCAATATGCCTTTTTTAGGTTTTCTTTAAGCATATCAGGGATATTGTAGGGTATAAAATGCTGGAAAGGAGCCACACACTGCAAAAACTCAGATCTAGGCAAGTGTGTTTGTCTATTTTCAAGTCAAAAATATCCAAAACACTTATTCTAATCCACGTTCACTTAACAAGTCCAGATAAATATATTACTTTAAGGACTGAAAGGCAGAAATAAGGCATTACATTTCTTAAAATGAAGAGAAAATATCTGCCAATGAAACAAGGAAAGTTTGACTCTGAGTGTCTTCGATTAAGGTTTAATATCTGCTCAAGTTAAATTTGTCTAGTCTTATTGGCAGATTAATTTACTTACTATTTACAAGCAACTCAGGCCTTATTTTTAGTTTTTATATCTTAAAATAAGATCTTAATCCAGAAATGTAAGAAAATTGTGGATAAGAATAAGTCCAGTGAAATTTTGTTGCCTTAAAATTGGCCAAATACTGTCACCTAGATCTGAGTTTTTTAGTGCAGGTGGGGATTTAGGAACTGAAGCATTTGTGCATGGTCAAATTTTAGGTCCACTGGTTCACCATCAATGAGAAAAGTCCTGTTATTTTTTTTAAAACTATTGTCACAGGACCAAAATGCACATTTTCATGTGATGAAGATGTATTTCTACTTGTTTTAATGGCCCGGGTTTAGTCATTTTAAGAAAAGCTTGAAGTAGTAAAAGTAAACAGTGAATCAGGGCCTATTTGTGCATAAAGTTTGCATGTTCTCCATGTGCACGTGTTGGTTTTCTCTGAGTACTGTGGTTTCCTCCCACGGACCAAAAACATCTCTGCCCTTAGGTGTGAATGTGGGCAGGTGAATGGTTGTTTGTCTTTGCTTTTTGGCCATGTGATTGATAGGCAACCAGTCCAAAGTGAACCCCTACCTCTCACCCAAGGTTAGCTAGGATGCGCTCCAGCCCCCTGTGACCCCAAGAGGGATAAGTGGTTTAGATAATGGATGGCAGGAAAGAAAGGAAAGGAAAAGCAGGAAAGAGAAATCTACATCGCTTACAAATCTGCATTAATCCCACTTAATGCATGTTGTTTCACTGTTAATTAAACCAAACTTGTGTTTTCACAATATGACCTAAAAACGCGGGGTAAACTCAAAACACTCTTTGTTTTTCAAAAGGCATCTGAAAACCAACTTCTTACTATCCTACTGGTGGGTCCCAACATTGGGAACCACTGTTCCAGAGTATGGGAGCTGAAGCACTGACAGGTCTGTCACTGCTGGTCCAGAGTCTGGCGTTTGAGACAGAGCGCAGGACAGCGACTCAGACCTGAGGCTGTGGAACATTGTGGAGCCAACGAGAGAACGAGGTCAGAGAGTTTGAAAAGGGCAAGGGCATGGAGGGATTTGTAGGTGACACAGAGAATTTTGTGATTTGTGAGGTTTGGACATCCTGGAGCCTGTCCAGAATTTTGCTGGGCAGCCCAGGCAGAACTTTATGGCAGCAGTAAAGACTGGAGGTGATGAATGTGTGAATGAGAGTTTTGGCTATGAAGTCTGAAAGGGACAGCCTGAGCCGGGAGATATTTTCAAGACAAATTTGGTGACCAATCAGATAGAAGAGGAAGCATCAACACTTCCCCAAAAAATTAATTACCTTATAATATCTATCATAAATCATCATTACTATTAACTCACGAGTTTTTTTAATAAGCTAACTCATTTGTCCTTAATGATAGAATGTCACCTTCCCCAAAACTTTTTCCGCTTTAATAAAAGTCGATCTTTTAAAACCACTTTAGCCTGAAATATACATACCAAATATTAATTGTGTTTTGTGGGTGTAATGCATCAAAACAAAGAAGCTTCATTATTTCAAGAAACTAAGAGAAAAAGCTTCTTTAACTAAAATAACCAAAGAGGTAAGAGAATCAATTCTCTGTACATATTTGCTGTGACTTCTACACTCAAAAAAGATAGTGTTTCACTTAAAATGGGGTGTCCCAGCAAGATTCACCCTTAAGAGATCCTGGGAACTTTTTGTGCCAATAAATTGTTATTTCTTTACTTTCAAGTCATTTTAAATAAATCCAAAATTTCAATAAATTGTCATCTCAGTCTCTTAGCCTAAATTTCCTAAGCTACACAAAAAACAACTCATTTGTTCCTAAAGACAAAAAACGTCTCATTGAGATCCATTGAAAATGCCATATTTGATCTTGCATTTATCCTAACATAAACTAATGCATTACTATATGTTAAGATTTCATTTTGGACTTTAAGCTTTCAATTTTTGGTTTCTACATTTGACCACCACATGGCCCAATTTTTTCCTTTTCAAAGCATACTGCAAAATTTCACAGTTTTTACTATTTTCTGCAAGGGTGCCTGCAAAATCAATGTTGCTGCCAATCATTGAGCCATTTCAGGGCATAAAAATAACAATAATCAAACATTCATTGAAATGTATTTTATTTATTCAAAACATATTTTTGAAAAAATGGTGTAATTATGTGCACGTTCTGGCCTTTTAAGGGTTAATCAGCGATACAGTCAGTTGGAGTTTAGAGAATCAGATTAATGTATTAATGTGTTCTTGGTCAAGACAAAAAAACCCAAGTTATGTGATGTGATTGCCTTTAAAAGAACAACACTTTGCTAAGTTTGTGCATTTTTTTTGTAACTGAAGTGTTTTTGCTGTATTGTTCAGTTCTTTTGCTTAAATTCTTCTTGCCTGAACATCATTTTTTTTCCTATGCTCTGAGTGTAATTGGACTAGCTGAAACTTTATTTTACTTCTAATTCAATAAAGTGATTATTTATCCTACTATGTGAGCATGGGTCCATTTCTCTGGCTGGTGCGTGATATGTTCAAATATTAAACAGCTGATGACACAAACCAGGATGACCTCATGCTAGCTTCTTTCAAACACAGATCAAAAAACTCACTCTAGTTTGTTTTAATGTTTTTTTTTTATGAGTCATGTTAACTTACATCATCGTCCAAGTCATCCTCGGGCGAGGAGTCGTCCTTTGACTCTGTGCTCATGTTGGGGTCGTAGTTCAGGGTCCTCCCATTACAGTCTCCATACTCTGTAACAATCGCGGGGCAGAGAGTGGAGGCCTGCAGCAGCTCCAAATGCTCCGGCTGCAGTCTGTTGATCACCCCGCCGGCTTCTCCCTTATCCTCCCCTCCATCTTCCTCCTCTCCCCCTTCTCCGGACAACAGGCTCTCCCTCTCTCCACTGGTGTCTCTCCTTTTGAGGCTCGGCGCCCTACCAAGACTGTTCCAGCTTGACCGACGACTTCCCCAGGAGCGGGTGGGAAGAGGGGAGCGCCGGCCAGGACTGGAGAGGCTCTGGAGAAACAGACCAAAGTGTGTCGCCATATGAGTGTCTCTCCAAGAGTGAAGCGGATAAGATATTTCCATAAAATGAATAGTAGGTGTGTTTTTTATATTTCTTTTTAAACTGTTCTCATATGTTTTGGCTCCTGGATTAAATTTTGGACTGGTACCTTCAACTATATTGACTAAGTGAAGTTCAAAGGATTTTTCCTTTTCCTATTTCGATAACACCAAGTTATTACTGTCTCAACATGTGTTTTGACTTTGTTTCAAACATGATTCTCTTCTATACAGCAGGTCATTTTCTTGCCCTCCTGGTTTACTCTCTTCTTTATGAAAACTATCTACAGTGAGGTTGATAATAATGCCAGAAAATTCAATATAACTGAGTAAAGAGTAAGGAATTTTGCATCTTAAGAGAGAACTATGCAAAATCTACTCCTTAATGAAGGTCTGACTGGTCCAAAAAGAATATAGGAAATCAAGGCCTCCATTATTGCATATAATTATTGGTAAAATTGGTGACATTGTCATATTTAAATGGATTTTAACCCTAAAAGACTGCAATAAACTTAAATGTTCCCACATGGCACATGAGTCACGGCCTCTGCAGAACTTACTGTCGTCCCAATGTGGTGATTCTCCTCTGACAGCGCTTAGAGGCTGGAAGTTTTCATAAAATGAAGTTGTTTTTTTTTTCCAAGCCTCTGAATCATACAAATGAAAATATTCCGATCCCCTTTCACTCCATTGTGCCCCTGATTTGAAGTGTGGAAGTCTTAGGACTCTAAGACTCTACTGTCACATCAAACCATATAACTATACAATAAAAAGAACATATTTGTTGACTGGCAACCTTTGGTCATTGGTTAAAGTTACTTTTTTTCTACTAATATTGTCATATACTGTTACTATACAATTTATACTGTTATACCTAGCAGTTTGAAACCCACAAATCACCCACTAAAGCCATGCTACCTAACCATCAGTGCAAAAATGCATGCTACATGTGGTAGAAATACATATTAAAAGTGAGCTGAGCCACAGAATTTGTTGTTAGTTCTTAAAAAATTACTTTATAACTTCTTTGGACAGCTAACTTAAGATTTAGCTGGAATTGGAGGCCATTATATTTTGTTAGATAACAATCCGTAATGTTAGCAAGGAGGCAGAATTCAAATGCTAGTGTTAGCTGTTGTCATTGAGCTCATGAAAGTATGTGGATTTAATTCCTTCCTTCAAAGTTCATTAAAATATGATGAAAAACAGTTTTGGATATGTATCAAAATCTGCAAAACCATGCTCAGAGCAATGCAACAATATAACATTATATTAGCTCTGTTCCTGAGAGTAAAGTCAGCAGCTAACAGCTGTTAATACACTGAACTGATCCAGTTAGCCTATAAATTAGAATAATATGTTTATGAAAGTAAAACAAGTATAAATGTTTAAATCCCTCAGTATAGAAGCTATGAAAGTTGCTATTCACTCACCAGAGAGCGTTGGTCATAGGCTCCCGGGTCGATGGATGTGGAGCTCCCACGGCGAGACTCTGTGTGACCACTTCCCGCCTCCGAGAGGCCCAGTCCCATCTCCCCATACTGCGGCACCCCCATGAGGTCGTCTCCAAGGATGGAATCAGGGTCCTAAAGAGCCTTTAGGTGTGGGCATGGGTGTAGCTGCTGTGCGCATGATTATGGGAGGAGCCATTGTGCCTCGTGGGTCAACATGACCATTGGCAGTCATCATGAGAGAGTACATTTTAAGCTCTGTTGACAGGAAAAAGTAGGAAAAAAT
Organism: Cetoscarus ocellatus; assembly: GCA_037902135.1. Classification (NCBI taxonomy): domain Eukaryota; kingdom Metazoa; phylum Chordata; class Actinopteri; order Labriformes; family Labridae; genus Cetoscarus; species Cetoscarus ocellatus. Next base: position 178,444 of record JBAMNC010001464.1, read on the forward strand.
AAATAAACTACTGTTATTTTCACGTTTTCATGCAGTTATTCTGTCACTGCAGATAAATTCAGCATCCCTATATTTTACTTCGTTCTTTGTGTAGTTGTCGGTTGGTTTGTGAACATAACTTAAAATAAAGCTTCCTTTATTTTGAGTTATCATGCTCACAAACCAACCAAGATTTGGATGAAATTTTTCCGGGAATGTTGGTCATAGCACAAGGAAGGAGTGATAAGAATTTGGTTGTGATTGAAATGTGTATCCAGGATTTTTTTAAGAGCAGTTTCCACATTTTTGCTAATAACTCAACAAGCTCTCAACAGATTTTGATGACATTTTCAGTGAACGTTGGGTCATGGCATCTGGGAGAACTGATCTGATATTTTTGGTAATCAGAATCTGGATGTGGTTCCAGGATTTTTTTCAAAGATTTGTAATCAATGTCAGATCACTTGCTTTACAGTGTTGAATATGCCTTGTTGGAGGATTGTGCTCTTACTAGGACACTGGTTTAATTTTGGTAAAGTAATGATTTAAATTATATTTTAATACAAAAGAAAATCAAACAATCGAATCTGAATGTTTTCAGAGATGTCACCTACCTGTGTCTCTGAGCTGCTCAACCTTTTCGTCCTCCTCAAAGTTGTCAGATTTCTTTTCATCATCTGACTCTGATCGATTCGCATCACCCTAAAAGACACATATCCATAAATATAAGATTATAATTCCACTTTTCATATACATTACAAGTGTTAATTTTCATTTCCAGGAGTCACAGAGGTGCCTGCATTCAGTTCACAGAGTATTTTTCAGTGTCTGAACACTCAGCGTGATCTTTGAAACATATAATACAAGGGTTTGATGGGAAAAGTGATGATTTTAAATGATTAGGGTGTGTGAAACAGCCTGATTCTCGTCTTCTTCCTTTTAAAGCAGCTGAATTTCACATGATGTGACACACTTGTAATTGAGTGTTTGATGCTGTGAACTCCAGGTGACTTCATTGGGGGATAATTAATAGCATGAGAAGAGCCTAATGAGGCATTAACTATGTCGATGCTTCAAGAATTAGACATTCAATTGACCTTGGTCTGATGGGATTAATGTCCTAACAGCATAAGACTTCCTTTCTTAGAGAATTGTTTAATTCAACAGAGACAAAAAAACCTGATACAAAATTTTCAAAAAGTTTGGACATTGCAATGAAAACCACCTACATTTAGTAGTTTAACAGATTTACCATGTTATTCACATCCCAATAGCTCTGAATTCTCCCTACAGTCTGGGATTGCACTGCTGACAAAACAGTGGTAGGATGTCAGAGTGGTAGTTTTATTCCATTTTTGGCAGTGTGCAAAGAAAGAGAGGGAGAATTCCTAATTCAGGTGAAAATCTTGGCAATTCTACACACACAAGATCTCACAAAATCTTGCTTGATTAACCATTGCAACAGTTGTAAATATGGAGTATGACTGACATTGTTGGCCCTACTATGGCGTGTCTTGCATTAGAAATTTAACCAGACATACCAGACTGGCAGTTCAATATATAGTATTCAAGATATATTACACAACATCTCAAAGAATGTGTTCGGAGAGGGTAGAGCCTTTCAGAAACATGTCCATGGTGTGATTGGTTGATTGTTCTGTCAGTCACATTCATTACAGGTTGATGAGATGTAGTAGGCAGGCCCTTGTGCCACGGAGTCGAATAAAAACACAAGCTAATCCATGCAGCAAACTCTGGCCAAAAACCTAGCAGGAAGGGAGCATATATTTTTTTCCATCAAGAAATATTCCATCAGTTTTGTCTTTTGTTCTTCACTTAATAAAGGAATATTGCCCAGTTCTGACAAAACTGCCACTTAAACAGGTAGCATCCATGCTAATCTGTGAACAAGCATCTATTGTTAGAGATGCTTTTTGCTGTTGTCAGGATGTTAGCTCCACCCTCTTTTTCCTTAAAGGACATTGAGTGGGGCCCTTGCAGACTGAGCTAAGTCATTCCAGCCTATGGATCTGCCTGATTACAGACGTTGAATCAGGTGATCCAGCTGCACTGCAAGTTATTAGACATTATGAAGGCACTTATCCTGTTGCCATATTCACAGAAGTTGATTTTTTTTTAATATTCAACTAGGCTGCGGGTGCAAATGTATTCATGTTTGCTACCATGCTTGAGAGCTGTAAAAGTATATCAATTTGGATTTTGATTCCCAGTTAGCTCGCCCTCATAGGTTTTCTACTACTAGTAGCCTAAAATACCTCTCAAATCATGAATGTCAAACATGTTTGGCGTGAATTAAGACTGGGAAGGCTCTGATTCAATAGAAAGCGCAAGATTGATTTTACTGACTGCACACACTTAAGAATAATTTCAACATTTTTGACAAGCCTTAAAATGAAGACTATAATGATCCAGTGTGTAGCAACCCTCAGTGACATGACTAGGAGTTTAAAAAGCATATCATAGGCGCAAACAGAAGATGACAAGATACAAGAGAGAGAGCACTGAGAGCAAATAGCACCACAGATACAGGGAGCATAGATGGACTTTGCCACTGATATTTCACGCCTTGTTCCCTCTAAAAATACGTTGCTCTCACCTCCGCCTGGAAGCCTTCAACCAAGATGGCCACCAGCAAATTGAAGAGCACATAGTTTCCAAATGTCATGAGAGCGACGAAGTAAAGAGCGGCCCATGGAGAGGTGGAGGCCATGCCGTTATACAACACCACGTTCCAGTCCTCCTGGGTGAGAATCTGTCGATTGAAAGAAAAAAAAAAAAAAACACAGGCAAGGCATGAATATAAAAGCGATGGAGGGGAAGAGATGGATGGAGGCAAAAATAGACACAGACGGAGGGGATGTCAGGTTTAGGGATGTGTTATTTGAAAACAACAAAAGATGAAGCATTAATCCATGTTGTAAACAGAAGGAGAGGGTAATAAATCAAGCCTTTGTGTTCATAATATTAGCCTGTATAGCTCTTATGGGTGCTATATGCTTTATGAAATCCAGAACTGAGCTACTTTACTGCTATTTTGCTGCAATACCTCAGCAACACATGGGATTACTGTAAGTGTATGTGGGCGTATGTGAGTGTGTTTAGGTATTTAAATCAATGTGAATGATGAAAGCGTTTTAAAAGTAGGACGCCGTTCATGATGCAGCATGAAAGCTCACTCCGTCTCTGCCCACTCAAACAGCGCCGTGGCAGGAAGGCAATCCACTCTGCCGTCTGCGTGGATGTGGGTATGCAAGAATACACACACAAACACACACATATGCCGAAAAGTGAGACATTAAACCGCCGTCTTCTGTGTTCTACCTTTCTGCTGACGCATTTGTTATAGGAAAAAGAGGACAATCTTTCTGGAGCGATTCAACATCTCCACGCAGGGAGGGTAAGAATGTAAAAACAGTGATGCATAAGCAGAATTTTTCATTTCACAGCATTTGACTTATGAGTACTGCCTTGCTATATTCTGCTTTCAGCATAAATTTTGATTTGGGGTGCCCATGTGGTTCACACTGCTTTTGTTAGCAGGTTCATTTCTTGGAAGTAGGGTTATGTCCAAGAGAGGCCATGTTAGGACAGTGTGGCACCTTCCTGGAATGTGATTGGACACCACAAAGTGCAACCACAAAATCCGTTCTGAGAAAGCTTCGATATGCAGATCTGGAGGTAGAAAGTTAGGGTTCACCCAGAGGAGGTGGGGTGTAGAGGGTTCATATCACAGTAACAGTCTCATTACTAAAGTGGGGTACAAACAAAAGGATTTTCTGAATCTGAAGAGATTTTTTTTATCTTTTAGGGACCACACACATGAAGATAAAAAATCAGGCATTGAACAGTTTTGATCGTACTGTGTGGGGTGTGCTCCGATAATCTCAACACAGCGCACCACACGTAACCATTCTGTCCCACCACTGATCTAGAATCTAATCCTCCAAACCAGAAATCTCGTGTGATCAAACAAAAATAAAGAATAAGAAACAGAGCAACAACTGGAAAACACAACATGGAAGAGGACATAAGAGAAGAGGGAATGATGGTGGTCTTGGGACTATTTTTGACAGAAAAATCCAGAACTAAAAAAAAAGAAAAGACTGTGGAAATATCCTGGAGACTGCGTTAACACGTGACCTGGTCCTCCATTTCTGAGGTCCAAAAAACTTTATGTTTCAGGTCGTCCATGTTGTATTTATTTACACCTACTTCCTCGTTCCTCAGTCAGCTCGCTTCTTGATTGGCTACATTCAATTCCATGTCACAATGCACAGAGTTATGACTCGGGAGTCGGCTTTCCCCACACACGAAGATTTTTGGCCGTAAGTATTGAACAATTCAACTGTTGGCCTTGACCTGTTTCAGAGCCGATTATCGGGACAAATTCACTCTTAACACACCTCAGACCACAGGATAAACTTATTAGACATATGATCATCTGGTGTTTCCCGTCCTTGGTCGGGAAGGGGGGAAAGTGGGGACAAAAACAGCCCAATAATCTTTATGTGTGTGTTCTGCTTTAAAGAGTTGGGTGTACAGGGACATGGTCAGAGACAAGATAGATAAGGAGAGGTCAGATGAAGCACTAAGAAGCTGTTAGTGGATCTGTACAAGGAGAAACAATGCAGGTTGGGGGCCAAGACTTTAAACAAAGGTACTTTTTTCCTTTATATTGTTAACCTGACACACCAGTTGGACTGTCCAATACTTTCACATTGATTTTAAATTTCTTTTAATCATTTTTAAAGCCCTCAATGGTCTTGCCCCTCTGTACCTGTGTGAGTTCCTGCATCGCCACTCCCCAGCCAGAGCCCTAAGGTCCTCTGACCAGCTGCTGCTGGAGGCCCCCAAAACTAGATCGAATCTAGAGGTGACAGGGCCTTCGCAGCAGTTGCCTCTAGACTCTGGAACAGTCTCCCTGTCTATATTATAACATCCCAGACCCTAGAGACCTTTAAATCTTCCCTAAAGACCCACCTGTTCTCCCTGGTGTTTCATAAATGAGCACATGCAAATCACGGGCACTGTTGTTTTGTTCTACTTTAACTGTTTTTATTTCAATGCTTAAATTTTATTGCTTTTACTGTTATCTACTTATTTTTTTTTATGTATCCTGTGTACAGCACTTTGATTGACTGCTGTCTTCTTAAAGGTCCTTTATAAATAAACTTGACTTGAAGATTAAAAAGAGCATTGTTCGCGTAAACAAAACTGACCTGGAACACTGTGACGATGGCCCAGAGCAGACTGTCAAAGTTCTTCCGGTCTGGGATGGTGTCTCCAGTGTCTGTCTTAAGACCAAATTTACAGCCGAACAGATGCATCCCCAGGATACTGCAGGAAACAAGTCAACACAGACATTATGACTCGAATGTAAACATCTCTTGAAAGATAATTTTGTAGCAATGAATTAAAAAAGTACAGATGGGAATCATGTTCTGTGTGTTTACCTGAAAGTGAAAATGAAAAGCATCAGCAGCATGCAGAAGGTGGCCACATTGTCCATGGTCTTCATCAGCACCACCAGCTGTCTCCTCAGGGCTGGCAGAAAGCGAACCAGCTTCAGAACCCTCAGCAGACGAAACGTTCGCAGGACCGACAACCCGCCGTCTGCTTGACCGATTATCTCCCACACACTGAAAACCACAAACAAACAACTTTAATGCTGTGTGTAAGCAAAATCCACAACTTTATTACATTTCTGCAATTCAGCTTTGGTAAACAAGGCTGCTGTGGGGGTAATTTGTCTTATGTGGCATAATAAGCATTACCACACGGATTAAAATAATGTCCCCATGCAATATGGCGTCTATCATGCTGAATGACAGCCAAGTAACAAATCCCAGACCCTGACAGGGTGGAGAATCTGCTGCTGCAGCGGACGAAGCTGCTCCCGTGTGATCCATCATGAGACTGTCAATCTGAGCCGTTGTAAAGATGGATGCTGCAGCAGTGAACCTGACACTGGAAACCCACTGACTGACAGGCTGGAGGAGATATAAGAACAGGGGGGCTGGATCCCATAAATCCAGGCTTTACTGGTGTCTGCTTCAATATACATGGAGTTGGACATACTTTTGTTCAACTATTGATACTTAATATTCTTGATTTTCAAAATAAAATTAAGATACTATAATTAATTTGAAAAACAAGTACAGTGATCTACATTTTAGGTCACTATAATTATATTACTTGAATTATCTCATCATGAGTAATTCCATTAATAGAGGGGAAAGAAAGAAAGTCTTTGAAGATGTTAAAACTTCTCGCAGCAAAAGTGTTGCGTTATGTACCTGAGAAACAAAGAACACAGCCCTGCTCTAAAACCCTCAATTCCGATTAAGTTGGGATGTTGTGTAAAACATAAATACAACAAAATAAAATGATTTGCAAATCCTTTTTGATGTATATTTAATGACTAGACAACAAATAAAAGATATTTAATGTTTAAACCAATAACTTTGTTTTTTTGCTAATTTTCACTCATTTTGAATTTGATGCTTGCATGACATTGCAAAAAAGCTGAAACAGAGGCAACAAAAGACCTGGAAAGTTGAGGAAAAACCCTGTTGGGGAACACTTTACAGGCCAACAGGTAAATTAGAAACAGGTAAGCATCATGACTGGGTATAAAAGCAGATCTGATTTTCAGGTGGGTGTTGTGTAAGCCATTCTCATCTCGATGGCTTACAATGTAAAATCTTTTATTACCTATGCCTACATCTTCTAAAAGTAATATGAAAGATAGGATGTGAATTCATGGCTATAGTAATTTTACAGTATTTTAGATAGAAGACTGCAAGTTTAGAGATCAGTTTTGTTTTATCCAGACAAGTAGGGGCAAATTCCATTTGCATTATATGTAATGTAAGAAGTATCGATCAGCCAATCAGTTCATCAATTTTTATTTGTATAGCTCCTTTCTCAAGACATTTTACAATTACAATTTAGACTTTACATTCAGAGATGTATCCATCCAGACAGAGACAAAAGGACTAAAAATAAAAATGTATTATGATAACAAACCTATGAACGCCCAGATCATAAATCTGTCCTCATCATATTTGTCTTTGCTGAATATTGATTAATTAAAGGTTAGCCCTTTGAGATGTGTAATTTTCAAGAGGGTCCTCATGTCTATATGATTGTTAAGTTATTTATTATGGAGGTATAATCAGTAATAACCATAAGAAATTCTAATATTAACATTATCGTCAGTAGTTTAAGCTCTGCATATATATTTTTTCTATTTGTTGTTTTGCAAATAAATGCCTGAATTACAATAAGGATTCTTCAGTTGAATCTGAAAGCTGTGAGAAATGTTGTAAACAAAAAGACTGTCTGTTTTATTCAAACACAATCCAAAAATTAGTCGAGAAAAGCAAAAAGCCTCTAGAGATTAAAAATAAAGCCAAAGCAGAATTACAAAAACCTGCAGTGCCTTGAATGTCCACTTGGGGGTGGCTTCAAAAGCTCAGAAAGCCCCATTAGCAGCCATAGAAAAATATCTGTTTGTACAATAACATTACACATGTTAAAGTCTTCCCAAAGTAAATAAATATGGTTTTAATGGCTGACTTATTGATCACCACACTATGCAAGGAGGTTAGTTTTAAAGAATAAAAGTTATTCAGAACACGGCGGGCTATAGCAGTAGTTTAATAAAAGGCTGGCTTCAGCTTCAACTTTTTTCCTTTGCTCTTGTTATGCTGTTGACTCAAAGTCAGCTTGAGATAGCATTTCCATTATGGTAACCACCACCAATAGGCTTCAAAAGTGTGCTTAAAACAAATGAGTGACATATCTGAGGTTATGTTCAGGTTTATGAACACTCTATGAGCATAGCCAGAGAAAAACGTCATGGGGGTCTTGGTTGTTTCTAAAGCTTTATATAATATAGACTCTTGGTTAATTATTTCTCCCCTTTAATAATACCAATTAATTCTGCTCTTTAAATCGTTGGAAAGCCTGATTAGTCACATTTACACCAAGGTACAACTTGTAAGGATAGTGCATTGGTGGAATAAGCAACACAGCTTAATGTGTGGGTAGCACTCAAAAATAATGTGCCAAAATCCCCTGCAACTAAAGGGGATTTTGGGACATTTTTAGTGGCATTACCCTCATGTTTAGCTGTGTTGCTTATTCCTTGAATGCACTATCCTTACAAGTTGTAACTTGGTGTAAAGATTAAGTTACCTTATGATCACAATGATGCTGTCAAATATGTTGTATGGGTTCCTGATGTATCCAAACAAGCCGAAAGCAAGCAGCATGAAGCCCATCTCCAGAACAAACATGCTGGTGAAGACGATGTTACTGATCTCCAACACATCTGTCAGCTCCTCGGGCTGGAAGGAGAGAAGAGAGGGCAAACAGAATGAGTTAGTTAATATTTCCACACTGTTGCCCCAGAGTTGTAAAACCCCCTTAAGTCTTACTGCCTCAAGCTCAGACATTATAAGTCAAGCTCAGAGCTGCAGTCCGGCCCAATCAATCAAACCGGGAACAACAGCAGCGATCCATCAGCGCAGATCCCCTACACTTCCCACTCAGTACAGTCAGTGATCTGGCGCGCTGTAAGTGAGGGGCCTCTCATAAAGAATCATGCTGAGGCATTTATGGAGAGCGCAGCAGTTTTGTGTGTTGGTAAATACATTACGAGGCCAAAAGCTCAAATTAATCATAAGGAAGAGAGAGCCTTTGACTAGCTATAGCTTGGGGAGATGTGCTGATTTCTCGGCTTCATATCACTGTTTTTCTCACTTGGGTTGATAGATCAACAAATTAAAGGGACTATTAAGTCTGTAAAATGTAGTCTGCTGTTTGTTTGCAAAGATTAAATTCACTTCGACTGAATTATCATCTATTAGTATCTATTTAAAGCTCCAGTGAAGAAGTTTAAGCTGCTGAAGAAATGGACTTAAATTAATACTGAAGTGCCTCTATGACCAATAAAGACTAACAAAACTGGCAGTTAGATCATTATTTATTTATTTTTTTATAAAGCAGCAGTGATTGGCATATGCTAGGCAGGCCGACAAAGCCTTTTTCACATTAAAAACTAATTGCAGGACATTTTTATTGAACTATTCCTTTCTTTTTAAGGAAGGAAAAACAAAACATGCACATCCTTTCACATGCAGAGGACAGAAAAGAGAAAAAGAGCCTGCTTTGACAATTCAGGAGTTTTGTTTATACCAAGGATCACCAACCTTTTTGAGCCTGAGAACTACCCAAAATGTGAGAAGTATTATGGAGGGCTACTTGATTTAATATTTCTGAGTAATATAAATGTGTATAGTTTACCCTAAAATAATTGATATTATGCAATTAACAGGCTACATGTGACACTATATGTCTACGTTTCACTTTTAATGATTCATCAAAATTAGTGATAATTGCAATAATCAGGCACAATTCTGATACCGATGTTTACAGATGACAGTCTGGCGATGCTCCCATAATTACATTATTTGGCATAATTTTCCCACAAACTAATATTTCTTTCATGTTTAGCCAGGAAAACAACAGACTTTGTCCAACAGGCCAATTGTCTTTTGCCCACTAAAGAATTCTCCTCTTAATCAATAGTTAGGTTTGCTGGATGTTGGGATAAATTAGTATGATAAAAAACATCTACATGATGTTGGTAAAAAGCACCAATATTGGCTGATACCAATGTTAAACTGATGTACATCTAGGGTGACCAGGTGTCCCAATTTGTGTGGACCTGTCCCACAATTTAGGTACTTCCCGCTGATTAGGACAACGTCCAGCATTTGATTAGCTCAAGTGTTCCAAAGTGCAAGACATCAGCCTTCTAAATCCCACCTATCTTCAAATGTGTCAATCAATCTGCGCAGATGTGAGGTCAAGAGTTCACCAACCTGTCACCTCTCATGCCTGTAACATGCTCCACTGACACGAATTACAAGAGCTACAGATATCCAGGTTTTGGTGGACAATCATGGAAACTACCACAAAAAAACGAAAAGACAGCTACAATAAACCCTGGTAAAGTATTTACCAATGGGCAAAGCCAGTGGAGGGAGACTCTCAGAAAGTTTTTTGGAAAGTTTGTCAAAGTGTTTTTTAATTGCGCACAGAGGTGAATATGATCTGATGAAACGACAAACTGCTAGGAGACTCACAAGAAACGCCTGGCTCAAGGAGAAAAATGTCGATCCATCAGTGTTAAGTTTGTTGTCTAATTATTTTCGTCATAGTTTTTGTCAACAACCATTTTCCCCCTAATGAAAACTAGACAGTAACTAATAAAAACAAGTGCACATGGACGAAAAAGAAAACTTAATTAACTGGCATTTTCGTCGATAAATAAAAACAAAAACAAAAAAACAAAAAAAAATGTTTGACAGAGACTAAATCCAATCAGGCCTAATTTTGTTGTGTAGAAAGTAGGAACAAGTTAGGAACATATCCAATCACAGCTACTTTGGTTGTGTGGAAAGGTTGGATGAGTTAAGAGAGACATCCAATCACAGCTGCCTAAGCTTGGTGGTGGCGGGATAAATTCTTTATGAATTGATATATTCATGTAGAGCAGGTTCACTGTTTGTTGTCAGTTCTGGTATTGTAGCTGAGATGCTCTGCCAGGTAGCCTAAATAAAGGTGATTGCATTTCATACAAAAGTTGAATGTGTTTCTGTTCATTTATACATTCAAACTTTACTAGCATTCAGTAAAGGGTTATTTGATGTCTCATTTATCCAAGTGTAAAACATGACTTCAGAAATTCAAGGAAACATAAAAAACCGCCCCACCCTTTACATTTCATATTTCAGTCGACTAAATTTACAGAAGATTTCTTCGACTAATATGTTGTGAAATTCATCAACTAAAACTAGACTAAAATTTAAAAAAATTTAGTCACCAAATTTTGACTAAAACTAAAAGATATTTAAGGCAAAAGACAATAAGTAAAACTAAATTAGAAAGTGTTGTCAAAATTGACACTGTGATCCATGGAAACTTCATATCAAAATTTTTTTTTTTTTTATATATATATTTTATTTAACCTTTTTTTAACCAGGTAAATCCCACTGAGATCAGGATCTCATTTACAAGGGTGACCTGGCCAAGAGGTCAACAGCACACGTCATAGTACATACAAATTCATGATAAAAGTTTAAAGCAATAAATAGCAAATCCAAACAATAAATATGGCAAGGGCCTGAATAAATTCACAGTGAAAGTGCGACAGTTTTAGGGAACAGTAACAATTTATAAAACACAGGCATTGCTCATAGGATTCTCGCTGCCTTGTGAGTAAAATGGAACGAAAAGCTTTAAATTAAACCAGGTGACATTTTCAGTTCTGTCTGTTTAGTGTTCCAGGCTGTGGGGGCAGCATAAGAAAAAGCCCATTTCACATAACAAAATAAAAGCTCAATGCATGATATGCGTAAAGTGTGCATTTAAAAGACTTCATTCTATTATTTACATTGCATTAGTTCATTTATTTATTGTAAATAATGCAAATAGATGGTTTGTTGTAAGGGTTAGATGGACATTAGCATTATAAGTGAATATTTGAAAACTCAATGACAGCGCATGATCTTCATATGAATGCTGAAATGTCGCAGAAAGTCTCTTCTGTTTTCTTTGAAAATTCTTTTTTTCACTTTTTCTGACTTGGGTCCCTAACTAATTGCAACCAAGAACATTTACTAATGATGAAAAACAACAAACCCCTCTTAACTTAATCTTTCCGAGACATTTATTTTGTTGCTACAGGGAGCCTCGTAGCCTCTTCGGTTGGCATTTTAGCCTGTGAGCCAGGATTGCTCTCTCATGTCACGCTCCCCAGTCTCATTAAAACTAATTAGAATTCTTTCATTTGGGAATCAGAAAGAAATAAGCTCTGAGACCATTGTGGGCCCTGGTACTTTTTCATTACTAATAAACAAACTGAAAAGATTAACATACAAATCCAGATGTGCTGCTGCAACATGCCCAGGGTTATTTCTCAGCCTGCAGCTTCATCCTTACACAAACATACAGTGAAGGCATGTTCTGCATATAAATATGTTTCATCAGGCTGGAATCAAACATGCAAACGAAGATCATAAAAGTTCATGTGACTGCTCTAAATATGCCTTAATTAATTATTCTGAGTGGATGTAAAGCCATGCATATTTATGACAGAGAATCAAACAGCTGATGCTTCCTCTTCAGTATATCTGAGGCTTATGATCACAGATAGAGGGCGCCAGACTACACAACACTCCACAAACTACAGGAGAGACGCTGAAGTATGCAGATAAGATCTGAACTGGAGACTTGAGAACAATATTTGAGATAAAACAGAGATGGATAGTTTGTTAAAGTTTCAACGTGTGACACATTTCATTGTTAAAGGAATAGACTGAAATGGGCAACAGTCACACTTTTTTTTGTACAGGTACAGGCACTATAAGGGCTCTAGCTTACAGAGACAGGTCAAATTCTAAAAAATAATACAGTCTTGAACAGTAATGCACATGTTGAATTTGTTGGTCCTTATATTGATGTAAGTGTGATTGATTTGCAAAACATGGAAAGAACAGGACATTAAAAAATGATTGTTTTTTTCAAGGTCTTTGGTGGTAACGTGCTATTTTCAGAATGTCCCCCGGGGCACCTCAGAGGCTTCCTGCAGGATACCAGTTGCTCATGGGCGCCATTTAGACCCCCATTGTTCATACAATCAGAAAGTTCCTCACCAGATCATTACATGCCTTTCTCCTCCTCAGGTTTACACCAGTCCCTGTTGTCCCTAGAGCATATTTTTGAATTATCTTGCCTTAAAAACCAAAAAGACATTGGATTTGGGCATGTCTGTGAAGCCCTTGCATTCCCCGTGCTCAGAAGAGGCAGTTTTCGCACCTCTCAAGAAGAGAATGTGACTGCAGCTTTCCAGCACTGTGCTCTAATGTTTGCTGTGGCTGCACAGGCATGGCTAAACGTGTTTCTTCCTCAATTATTCCATAGATGTGGATCTTGAGCAAAGGCCTAGAACTGAGCCTTGGGGTACTTCCTTATGAAATAGGTATATATCTGAGGATTGTGATCCCAGATAGAGGGTGCCAGACTACAAAACACTCTTCCCTTAATTTAACTCTACACAAACTACAGGAAAGACACTGAGGTATGCAGAGAAGGTGTGAGCTGGAGACTTGTAAACAATATTTGAGATTCAACAGAGATAGATGTTTCCTTACATTTACAGTAAGGAGCATATTTCACTGTTGAAGAATGAACTGAAATGGACACCAATGTGACAAGACTGAGCCTTCTTTATTGAGTTTTTAATGCATCCAAAACAGGAGAGAGAAAGAAAAATACTAACTAGCTAACTTTATATTTTACTTGATCATTTCTTATAGGCAAAGACACATTATATGATCTCTTGTATCATTCTTTGTTTTGGATTCATGCCACAAATGTTGGACCACTGGAGCGGAGCCTACCTTGTCTCTTGCTTAACAGACTTTATCAACGGCAGGAAAAGGTGCATCAGTGTCTCTGTGCCAACGTGCTGATCGATCGCTCACACTACAGTACACAGAGCTTAATCTGTTTAAGCTTGTGTTACCCTGACTTTGCTGTCATTCACTCATTCAGAATCTTAATCTTGAGGGATCTCTGAAGGCATAGCAAAGTGTATTTTAGAAATAACATGCAAGCAATAAAATGACGAGAAAATTTTCAAGCAGAAGAAATCTGGAGTAAGTTACATTCAATAGTCAAATGGTTAGTATCATAGTTGAAAATAGTGAAGTTAGGTGTACAGATATTTAAGAGATGTCAATGTTAAAGACAAATCAGGGCTCTGCTTTATTGGAAGGTTCACAAACAGGAAGAAGTATTGATCAGGATTTCTCCAACACTTGGAATTACACAGAATTGACCCTTTTTCAAGACCCACTGTTTTCGAGAAGAGATTCATCTAAGTTACTGTTGCTGGTTTAGACAACCTCTCCTTCCATTTGAACTTTTTGCCATTAAAAACATATACAAGAAAATTGTTTGACTAAATTTTGTACATGTTTCATTGACTTTGATTGGTTCTATATTGAGGCTAATTGAAAGAATGATGACAAAACTGATGTTGGATGTTTGAGTGTCACCCCATAACTCTGCATATTGTTTGAAATTGCATGAAATGTTACCGATTCCTGATGGGAGTGATGTTAGCTTATATTGGATGTCCTACAATGGCACATCAATAAAGTGCTTCATTAACAAAAGAGATATATAAGAGCTGCCATATTTTAATATGCCTTTCTTGACTTGCTAATGATAAGCCCTGTCCCTGAAAAAGTAATGTAAACATAACATCGTACAAATATTATAAGTAATAGGTCTGTGGTTATGAAATGTTATAACTTGACTTAACAGATCATTACTTACTGTCATTACTAAAATTATTTCCTCATACTTTAAAGCATTTGGATTCTTAATGATTGAAAAAGGGTGGACATTTTGGTGTTGTTGTCTACAGAATAGAATAAAAAAAGGTTTTCATAATAACCTTCAGTTTAGGAAACAGGATAAAGAAAATCACCTGGTTTATTATGTGGAGATTGTAAGTCTCTCTGTTAAACACCTAAAGCACACTTTTTAGCCACATAAAGTAACAATTAAAGAGGTTATTTCACTGCAACCAAATCAAAAGACCTAATCCAGAATGGAGTTTGTCTAACTGGAATACCTTAGCAACTAACACCGCTTTCACACTAAAATCTGCGGGTCGACGCTGGTTTTTTCAACGCTGGTTAACCCACGAGTGACTCCTTTACCACTGCCAGCAGACCCGGGTCTAATCAGCAGCAGACAAGCTGCGTGGCTGTTTTTTTTCCTCTGGCGCATCAAGCTGATGTCATCACGTTGATGATGTCATCGGCGCGACGAAACACGAGCACGTAAACAATGGAAAGGAGCATGGACGCCGTGGACACGGTTTTCTGTACTTTGTACTCTTTAAGAATGTACAAACTCGGCGCTGATGATACAAAGGCGGATGGAATTTGTTGCTGAGATGGCAAAGAGTCACGTAAGTTACAGACAGAGGAGGCGGGCGCGATGTTATGCCGCGAGCACGTAACACCGACGTCATCCGTAACTTAGCAGCTTGACCCGGGTATGATGTCCTCACTGAAGCCAGTCGGAGACAAGCCGATAAAAAACCCATGTCGCTTGCAGGGTGAGTCGACCTGGGTCGAAATGCCGATTAGACCCTTTCAAACTGCGGACAAGAGCCGATTGTTGGCGGATTTACACGGGTTTTTTGGCCAGTCTGAAAGGGGTATAATAGAGGGGACTCTCTCACTGGTGGGTAAGCAAAGAAATCAGAGGGCTGACAAAGGGTCAATTGTCCTTTATGGTCTTTTGTCTCTTTACTTGCTGAACTGCCTTTGAGGACATTATGAACATCATTAATAACTGGTGATTTACCACCACTTTGAAACCTGAGGTAATACAAAACTTAATTACTGATATTTAATCATTAGTTCATTCATCAACAAGAAGTGTTCCAAGAGCACAAACCTCAAGCAATGCTTTTCCAACAGTGTCAAGCAAGTTTATTGTCAAAAAATTGGAAAACCACCCTGTCTAACAATGTTAAGTAATCCTGGATCCACATCTGAATTCCAATCACCACCAAAATCAAATCATTTCTCCCTTGAGTCATGACCAACATTCCCTAAAAATGCAACCAAAGCCTGTTGAGAACTTACTGAGTTATTCGCATGAATGTGGATGACTGCCCTATCATGCAATGTTAACAAATCCTTAAAGAAAGCACTGGATCTACATCTGGATTCAGATCGCCAACAAAATCTAACCACACTCTCCCTTGTGCCATGACCAACATTCCTTGAAAGTTTTAATCAAATTCTGTTGAAAACCTTCGATTTATTTGTTAAAATAGGGGTGACTGCCCCATCTTGCAATGTTGGCAAACTCTTCAAGAAAATCCCGGTTTGTATCTACATTTGGATCACCACCAAAATCTAAGCATTTCTTGTGCCATGACCAATATTCATAAAAATTTCATCAAAATCTGTTTATCAGTTTTGGAGTTGTCCGGTTCGCAAACCAACGAACAAATTAAAAAATGTTTGCAGAAACATAACCTCCTTGTGTAGATAATTGCTGATTAAATCGTGGCACCTCGGTCAAGTGTACTTTAATTTCATTTTGAAAATTATTTAGTTTTTGTCCTTTAATTTATTTTAGTTTTCGATTATTTGTTTTTTTA
Source organism: Cetoscarus ocellatus (assembly GCA_037902135.1). Taxonomy (NCBI): domain Eukaryota; kingdom Metazoa; phylum Chordata; class Actinopteri; order Labriformes; family Labridae; genus Cetoscarus; species Cetoscarus ocellatus. The sequence goes on from JBAMNC010001464.1 coordinate 194,714, forward strand.
ATAAAACGTTTATCAATAGCTGATTGTTTTTTGCTTTACAAGATTAATACTGGGACCAAGCTACATAATTCTCTTTAATTCTGCCTGAGACAAATTTTCCCACAGGTGCAATAAACTTAATTTAATCTAATCCAAAATATTGGGTCTGTTTAGTAAATGGAAGTGTGCATGTGACATTGTAAAGAAATGTTAGTGGTGCCTTTAATTGTAATGATCAGCCATTTCTTATCTATGAAGCAATGATGAGTACAACAGATGTTAAAATCAATAAATCAGTATGACATCAATAGGTCAAAATGTCAGAGCGGTTGTATTTGTCGCTCAGTACAGTGCAGTGCAGGCTTGTGGTAATCTGAAGCATTCAACAGATTTAATTTAACACCTTTCTTGTTCCAGCCTGGTGGGCTGTTAAGTTAACAGGGACACCCAGGAAGCACAAAACCAAAGCAGAAACACCTGCACAAAATAACAAGAATGCACAGGGGACCTGAGTACAGCATATGGGTGTCCTGCATGGCGAGGAAGACAAAAGAAATGGATATATAAAGAGCTGTTTGCAGTCCTGACGGCAGCTCATAAAATCTTACAGGCATTAGAACAAAGCTTTAAAAGAGCTCTCAGCAGTATTCAATCTGGAGCCGCCACAATACCAGACTTACATACATTATGATTCAACAGTGCACAAGTGGCTTTTTCATTACCTTTATGGCCCATTGTCTTCACAGCAGAGGAATAGTGCTCTGCAGATTTCCAATGCAATATTTTCATACACAGCAGATTTTCCAGCTCTTGGGATTACAAATGTATCTTTGCTTTCTGCCTCATGGTGTGTCAAAGTGGGGAATTATATATTAGCTTACAAGAGTACAGGAGCTAAAGGTGTATTGTAAAAAAAAACCTAGGCCTGACTCACTCAGTATGGTGTGCAACACTAACAGCAGGAAAAACGGAGCATCATTTACTCTTACCTGCTCCATCTCAGGGTCCAACTCCTAATACATTTTTGCACTTTTATTACTTTTATATTCAAGCTCAAATATATCCACAAAAGAAACACTTCATGCTAACAGAGGATACATGCACATACACGACTGTTTGGATCTGAGCTGTTATTATGACTGAGCACATAAAGATGATGAGCTAAGAGAAAAGGGGAGACTTTTTGAGTTTATTATGATGCTTTACTCGAAATGAGGAGATGGTAGGGTTGGCCATCTTCAAACCAGAAGGTCTGGGGTTCAATTCCTAGCTTCTATAGTCGCATATTAATGTGTAACTTGGCAAGAAAACTCGAAAGACCAAAGAGACCAAATCTAAAAAAGAGATTCATTAGGGCACTCGGCATTCCTAAAAACTGTCTGTACTGCGACAACCACAGAAGCTCAGCTGAGCAAAATTGTCTCTTAGAAGTGAAACAGTGGGGTCAATCGTAGAAAATTCACCTTAAAGATGGTCAGAAATGCACACAAGACATAATTTATCTGGGAAGTTTCCTCGAAAAACTGCTATATAAACTGCAAGAGCAAAAAATGTAATATTACTTTTCCCCAATATCATTCAGCTGTAATTTCCAACGTCAAATTTGGGGAAAGAACCAAAATAATCAATCTTTAACATTCCTTTAAGTTTGTGCTTTTCTGTTGGGGCGCCATGTGTACCTATTGGACCCATAAATGGGGAGATAGACACACAAAGTCAACCAGAGGAGTATTGTTAACTGTGGAAACAGTTACGATTCAGGTTTACTGTATCAAACCACACCTGTAAGGGCAAGGAATGCAACTACTCGCTGATCCCCGGCAAGTAAGGAGGCAGGCCAACTATCAATCAAAGTAACAGTTCAAATTGTAATGGAAGTAAGAAACCTCCTGCAGGACCCCCATACGAAGACACTCATTCTTGTTGGACTCAGCGTCATGACCATTTTTCCTGTAAGAACTTAAGTATGAAAGTGAATTCAAAAGCGGGAATTTGAGGTTAGTCGTGTTCTTTAAACATGTATTTCATGAATGCTCCAGTAGGGGCCTCGGCGGCTTTACAAACTTTACAGTTCAGCAGTGGCTAATCAAGTCCAAATTTTGCAACAACATCTCCCAAGAGGGCACCACATTTAACAAATGTTATTCCCATTGTGAAAAGCACTATAAAAAATGTTCCATTTAAATCCAAACTTTGTAAATGAAAGTCACCCAAGGAAAATTAAATTTCTTTATGACTGAATTTAAAGTGTATGCTAAAGGGCCCCACCTGGCGCTTTGTCACTTTTGCTGTATGAAGAGTTGAGGGCATCATTAGTGTTAAACCCTTAATTTGTCACTTTAGGAAGTGACTATTTTGACATTCTGTATGTTTTTTTAAAGTTTATTCTAGCAGGGGACCTGGATATTGACAAAAGCTGAATTACAGCAGTGACTCAATGTGCAAAGTTTGCAATGACAGTGGGGAACCTCCCTAAGGGGGCCCTATCTGAGAGCATGCATTATGCCTGTGAAAACCAAAGTTCAAGGATAAATATTATAGAATAATTTGAGGGTTTATTTTAATGCTCTATAAAAATAATGTTATCTTTAGAAGGAAAAATATTCACATTCTTTAATACTGTTTAGGTCCGAGTATTTAAAAGGCAATGGTAAAGAACTCTGGTTGGCCCATATGTCTAGGCCCCTAAAAGACTCTAGAATTACCACCAACCTCTATGTTCTAGCATGGATGCAATAATCATTCAGTGCTGTTTCCACTTGGTTTAGGATATTTGACCTAGAACTGAAAAACTCTCTCTGCTAACTTTGGTGCATGTTCTGGCTGATGGCCATGCTGCAGAACAAGGTGGGTGGACTGACATAAAAAGATAAGAAACCGCTAAAGTTTAAGGGTCAGAGAAACACTTTCTTTTTCAGTACTTCAGCCAGAGAGAAAAAATGTGGGTGGGGGAAAAAAAAGTCCTCATCTATAAATACATTTAATCGTGGTGCCCTTGAGTTGTGGGCTGTCGCCCTGGCTGCACTTTGTTTTACAGAAGCAGTTGTAGATGGTCATTTACAACAGAGTCATTTAGGGACTGTAAGAGGCTCTTAAACACACGTCAATATGTTTCAATTATTCCACTCCAAAATGAGTGTTCCGATGTATTACTCTAGATGTTATTTCCCATACTCATCATTAGGCTGAATACACCAGGTGATCAATCTGAATTAAAAACACTGCCAGAGCTTTCAAGACGTTGTCTAGCATGTTAAGGTGTTTGAATGCCACACTGTGTATAACCTTGTCTTTAAGAATATGATAAACAACAGTGCAACAATGACCCTACTCTATATTTGTTTCAAAACCTAATAATAGATCATACCAATAAAGGTAATGTTGACTTTAATGAGATATAAGGGCTTATTCTCAATACTCAAATACTGTCCACTGGGTTTTGCATCTACAAGTTGACGTTGGTGATCTTGTGGTTTTCTGGAGAGAGACTGCACAGTTTCCTTTGAGGTCTGTATTTCAAGGTTGTGTTTAAGGCAAAAAGACAATCCATTTAATGATAGCTGACTGTGCAGGGACAACATTTACCAACGTAATTAAGAGTCTAACAGTTGATACGTATGGTGGTCTCCAAGTGCAAAACACAAAAGAAAAAAACAGAAAAGGTAAAACGCACGACTACAAATAAAACAACAACGATCAAAATGACGAAATAACACATGAACAAATAATAATAAACAAACAAGAAATACCTAGAAAAAGACAGCACAACAATAAAAAGTGCAATGAAAAATCAAACACAAACAAGAGAACCTAACTTCTTGAAAACACTTACAGGTATTTTGTAAAAATAAATAAATAAATAAATAAATAATAACAAAACACCAAAAAAGAAAAAGAATGCAACAGTGAATATAAAAAAAATAAACAAACAAAAAAACCTGGAAAAAATGACAACATAGAAAACACAAAACTGAAGCTGAAATGAAAAAACACTAAAAAAAGACAACAAAAATTTAGTGACATGTTAAACACAACAATAAATTAATCAACACAATTAATGAAAACTGTAACAATGGAAGAAAAGTTACTACAAATAAAACAAAGTAAAATTAAAAATATAGTTCAAAATAAAAAAAAAAACTACAGAGAAAACATGCAATCACACCAACATTAGAGACAAATTAAATCATGCAGAAAAGAAGAATCAGTAGAAAATCCAATACTATTAAAAAAAGAGGCAAGGCATAAGAAAAGTACCAAAAAATAACAAAGCACAAAAACAATAAAAAAGCACAACAACATATCAAAAATGAAAAAAATAACAAAACCAGACCCAGCCTCAAAACAACACGACAATAAACACATGCAGCAACAAAATCAATAACAATGAGCAACAACAAAAAATGCAACGGAAAATAAAAACCAATAACAAAAAAGTAACATCAAATACAAAAACACAGAGCAAAGAAAAAAGCAACAACAATCAAAAACTCAGTGAAAATTTATACAACGACAAATTTGAAAAACCCTGACCAATAAAAAACACAATCAATGAAAAACTGCAACAATAAATTTAACATCAGAACAAAAAAGGCAAAAAAAAAGCAAATAGTACTTAAAAGTGCAGCAACAAAAAAAGAAACACAATAGTAAATAACTAACACAACCACACATCATTTACCTCTTGTTGATTTTTTTTGTTGTTGTTGTTTTGTCTTATTTGTTTTATACTTAACCAATTGTCTGATTTCAGAATTTAAATTCTGGCATTTTCCAAGCCATAAGATCTTCTTAGCTGGTTGCAGCACATTTGCCTCTGTTGTCCACCACAGAAGCCAGTCTAAAATTAGCTGAGATAAGCATCAATCTGTACCCCCCATCTCTCTTTGTCTCTTCTTTTTTCTACACACACACAGTGTACGTTACGCCTCTAACACTAGTACACGCCTTCGCACACATACACACTTGTCATAAGTTTGGCTAGGTGTCACATAAGGGGGCCGATGAGTGCTAAGCGGAGCAGGAACTCTTACATAACCCACTGGTCTGTGTGTGTATGTGTGTATCCTTGGCCCAATAAGGCTTTGAGTCTCCCAGTCGTTCTGTATGTTTAGATAGAAATGGACTCCCACACATCCCAGGAGAGAGAATTAGAGATGAAAGGGGAGGAAGGAGTATCAGCCTGTATGCATGCCAAAGAATCATTTGTTTCGGATTTTACCCATTTGGTGTCCTGGTGGAAAAAAGGAAGATCGTCTGCAGGTGTGAATGTGTATCGTAGTTTTTATAGAAGTAAAACTTTGGGTGAACCCCAATTCTACCCCTAAGCCCTTCCCCTTCATCTTACCCCTTCCCCTACCCCTTCCCCTTAGCCCTCTGTTTTAAGGGCCAAGGGGAAGGGGTAAAAACACACTGCTGAGAAACGAGACACCACTCGATTCCCGCTACATCATCACCCAGAGCTGCTTGCGAGCTGTGATGTAGGCAGATGCGACAATAGCCGTAGCTACGGCTGCGAAGGCTAGCTTGTTAAAACGAGAGATTTTAAAATACGACCAACAGTTCAAAACATGATTAATATTTACCTGATGAATTAATAATTACTTATAATTAAGCGCTTCCTTCGGTCTCCGCTCTGCCTCGTGTCGGTGGGCGCGGTGTATTATGGGAAATTCTCATACTCCTTCGTTTCAAGTGAGGTCCAGGTCTGTCTTCATTTTGAGGGCTATGTACCCTTTGGTCTTAGCCCCTCCCCTTAGCCCTACGGAGAACTGGGACACCACTTCACTAGACATGAACGTGCAAAACCAAGGGGTAAGGGGTAAGACAAGGGGTAAGGCGTAGAACTGGGATTCACCCTTTATGTGTCTGTGCACAAACTTCACATTAAGGATGTGCAATAGTGGTGCCATCTGAAAACTGGACACAAAAACTAGACATGGACACTTAATCAAGTACATCCATTTAACTGTCTAAAGCAATACCTTACCAGCCAATCACATGGCTGCAACTTAACATATTTAGGCATGTAGACACGGTGAAGACAATCTAGTGCTGGATGGGCTGGTCTGATTATTACAAGGACAGTTATTTTTTTAATATGTTTGTCTTTTTGTTTGTTTGTCTGTTTATTTGTTAGCAAGGTAACGCAAAAACTACCAGACAGATTTTGCTGAACTTTTCAGGAGATGTTGGTGATGTCTCTATGCAAAGTCACTGTACAGCCACGATGGGGCGGGGCCAACCCTCATGCAATGTGACGGACGCAATCTGGGTGACTTGGTCGCTCTACTGGGTCTCTTTGGACGGGCAACCAGGTCGTGTCTCTCGGTTGTCAGAGTTGAAAAATTTGAACTTCTCAGGTGGCGTTGCATGTGGCTGTGCCTCCACAGCCAATCAGTGTTGTGTAGGTGTGTGGCGACACCCATGATACGACAACTGTTTTTATTCTGGATCACAAAATGACAATCCATGTCCATGTGGGAACATTAGTTAGTGAGTACATTAGTTCCACCTTATTAAACAGAAGTGGTGGTTCTCTGCAGTCCTGTCCTTCCTCATCTGCATCAGCTGCAGTGTTTTACAGTTGACGGTGACAAAATAAGCTACTTTATGGACAGGCAACGCGACTTGGGTGGGTGACGCAATCTCGGTTGCCAAGTCGCATTCGGTGTGAATACACCTTTAGGGAGAGCCCAGAAACCCTGTAGAGCACACTCATTTAAGCCTCTTGTACTCGCAATCTTGTTCTTTTGGTCACTACCTACAGCTCATGACCACGGGTGAGGGTAGGAACGAAGATCGAGCGGTAAATTAAGGGTTTCGCCTTTTGGTGTATCTGCAAGATATATCTAATAAAATGCCAGACAAGTTTAAGTTTATTTATTTGCTGTACTCAGTTATTTGTTGTTCTAAGCTTTAAGTTTACACAGACAAAGTCATGTTTCCCTCTGATTATATATTTTCCCACACAGGCTCAAACATCACACATGCTTCTTTGGGTCAACCCCTTACTCCTTAACAGCCCTGCCACCATGCTGAGGAGGAGAGATGGCCTGACCCAGCAAGGGACGCCATGTGTAGAGGCCAGTTGGCAGAGTTTGATCACAAAAGCACAATTCAAGGGCAACCAACAAACTACCCAAACCAGAGAAAAGCTCATGAAGAAAAGAGGGGAGGCACTGTACTGAGAGCTGGTTAGCCTTGGTCAGGAAACTTGGTGCTAGGGTGCAATATCTATGGGATGCCTAAAATTGTTAGATTTCTTTGATGTTGTAACCTCACAAACCTGCCAAAGACTGAAAATACAGGTAAAATTGAACCTTATGGTCCATTTTACTTTCATCAGTAGACATCATTTAATAAGGCAAGTGGGAAAGACCTCTGATGCTGATGAAAGATGAGACAAATCTATTGCTCATCAAAGAATACTAATGCTTTTCAAAGGTGAGTATATTCCAGTGCCTTTTCACCATCTCCCTTTTTGTTGCTTATCTACATCTGTGCTCTCTCTGTTTCCCACTGAAGACACAGATGTAAAGGGTTTTCATGTCAGATGTAAACAACCATACTTTGAACTGTCTACTTTGATCTGGTTTCCCAGGACGTGTCAATACCAGATGTAAACAAAGTCAAAGACTGTCAGACAGACCAACAGCATTATCCCACCAAAATGCCAACAGTTCTCATTAAACACCCTGTTATCTAATGAAGGTCATTTATCATCCTTTTACTTTGAAAACTATTGATCTGAGTTGTTCAAGACTTTCATTCGCCCTCATTAGTCTTACCTGCTCATGGTACTCGATCCCCATGCTGAGAGTATTGACCAAAATGGCGATCATGATCCCCCGATTGAAGTATTTGCTCTCCACTATCCTCTTCAGTTTCTCCCTGAATCCCACAAAGGCCCGAACAGCTCCGAATTTGTACTCGTAGACCCCCCGCCGCCTGCCCCGACCTCTTCCACCTCTCAGATCCACACCCTAGAGACAAAAATATTAAATACATTATACAAGACCATAAATTCCTACTGGACAAAAGCCATTTCAAGAGTACAACATCATCAAGACTTTAAACTATGTGTGGAACTGTAACATAGGTGTTCTGATAATGTGTAACGACAACGTCTTTGTCAAGACCAATCAAGCTGCAAATAGGCAGCCAAAATAGCCACCATATGACTCACTTTGTAAGCAACTGGGTATAAAATTGTTTAGGTTGCTCCAGTTCAAATCCAGTTGGAGACTATCTTGAAGAAACTACGAATGATTTCATGGACAGAGGAATGCCTAAAGCGATACGCCAACATTTTTGTTGTTTTCGTGTCTTGCCTCAGTCCTGAGTCCATGAAAGCAGAAAGACACCATTCTTTCATCTGTGCGTCCAGTAACAAGAAAAACACGGACATAGCTTGCCCACCGCTTGTTAGCTTAGTTCAAACACTGGGAGTGTATAAATTAATATTGCTTTATTATTGCTTTACTCAGGCTGTTATAATTAATAACAGCACAACAACTACACTATAAATCCTTTTTATATATCTTTTTATCTGCTATAAATGGTGCAACTGGAATCTTAATTTCCATGAGGGACTCTTCCAAAGGGATTAATAAAGTTCTATCTAATCTAATCTAATAAAAACAACAAAAGACATAAGCAACCATTCTTGACATTACTCTGTATTTGGTTCAAACACTGATGTATACAATGAATATTAAACTTCTAGTCATGTTGTTATACTAAATATCAGCACAGCATTTTTGATAAAAAAAAAACAATGCTATGGATCTAAAGGAGAAGTTGTTAAAATAAATAAAATCAAACATCACACTCTGAGACATGCTGCTCTACAGAATATAAGCACAAACTTCTTCAGAATATAGGTGGCCAACTAAAGTGGGTCATCAATGCTGCATAGGCTGATTAATTTATGATACATCAATCTTTATATTGTTTTAATTATTCCAATTATGTAAAACAATTAGTACAGTAAATGACATCAGTTAAATATTAGTTGTTGTACCATTTTTCTGGGTTAAGTTAGAAAATGTCACTCTGTCTCTGACAGTTGTACAACCCCAACATTTCCCCAGTTATGACTTTTTCTTTCATTTTGTAATCTTTTTATACAACCTTCATCCCCATCAGCCTTAAATCAACCCAGCTCACACTGACCTGGGGGAAGTCGTGCAGTCCGTCAGCCTCCCCTCTGCCCCCCTCCAGGTCTCCCAGTTCCAGCTCCAAGGTCTCCAGGCTGCGAGCACAGAGAGGGCAGCTCAGCAGCTCCAGGAGCAGAGGGCTGGGCACCACGCCTGCCAGCTGGTACAGCAGCCTCTGGCGTCCTGACGAAAGGGAGAGATGAGCGGAGAGAGTGAGAGATTGTAAAGGTTTTTATAGCTGACCTTGTCTGCTGCTGTTGTCTCTTTATCTTAACTCTGCAGTACGGACATGATGGAGCAGAATTTTTATCAGCAGTTCACCAGCTGGGCTGTTATTCATTGAACCTTTTTAATTTGTTTGAGAGTGAAGACAATTACCCTCAATAAATTAATTTTATTATTGTAATATCTCAACATGAAATACCCCTTTTACAAGTAACTTCTGTTTCGCTGATAATTTGCTTACCGTGCTGTATTTGAAAAAAATGATCAGTATAAGAAATAGAGGCGGAATGTTTTTCAGCTAAAAGATTTTGGGAAGAAGGAAGTGCTTTTTCAGCCCAGAGTTGTGCCTGGAGCAAAGGGCAGACCTGGATAAATAATTTAGGCAGGGAGTTTGACTCCATTCTAGGCCACCCTGTCCACATGGACCTGGGATTGTGCGGCTACCTTTGTTTACAATTCAACATTTAACATTCTGTTGAAATGTGCTCTAAAATCACGTTGTTCGATACCAAATTTCAACAATCTTGAAAATGTCAACAGTTTTAACTCAAAGCAAATGTTCTTTTACTCTAAGCAGTTAAGTGTCACTCCATAGCCATTTCAGAGCAAACTATAAGGAGATATAAGTGCTCTTAAAAACAACTTACAGGGTGAGGATCGTTGGTATATCTTGGTCAGATATAGCTTGAGGTTCATCAATTACAGTTGGGGTATTGGACATTTACCTGATATGGCTTTTCAATTCAAATGTCCCTCCCTTTAAAAACTAATTTTGACAGAAAAAAAGTGTTTTGGTTGCATCATAATAGTGTTCATATTTAGACCATTTAATGTTTGGAAGCAGTGATGATGAATTTTGTGGGCGGAGCCTAACTTGTAGCACATAATTTGCTTAGTATAGCTTGTGATCAATTAAATCATGAATACACATACATATTTTTGCAGAAGTCAAGTTGTTTTACAGAGGCAAGCTAACCCTCAGCAATGGTGGGAAGAGCTTTATGTTGTGCTCTTTATTGGCTCCGTGGATCAACAATCAGCTTAATGGAAAAATTACAGTGGACGGATATCTTTGTGTAGCTGACAGTGAGTGAACCACAACGATAGCAGAGAAAATCTGAAACTGCAAACACTTACTGACGCTTTCTGACATTTATCAGATATTTTTGCTTAATTACTCAAGTTCATTCAAGTGTGCCATGTGTGCTACCTGCAGAATTCCCATTAATTCCCAATGGGAATTTCATGTTATTTCCAAAGTTTCCAACTTCGAAACTTTACTGAACTTTGCAACCCTAGTTACAAGTTGGGTTTAGTTTGTTCTGAAAGCAAGAAGTGTCTGCAAGCCTCTGGCTGGCCTGAAATGAATGAGACAAACAAACTATTATTTCAACCACCATCTAGTTTTTCTTTCAAGGTTCTGCTCTTTCCAGTCACTTTCTATGGGATGTTACCCAAATGGACTAGAGAAATGTGGGTATGTTTATCGGTCCATCTGATGTGTCAGGTCAAGACATCAGATCCAGTTAACACATGTGCACCACTGATATTTCATAAAGGAAAAATAAATGAATCCATGCATTTAATGATAATTTGTGAAACCTGTTAGTGTAACTAGTTTTTTCTTTACTTTCTGTGGAATGAATATTTTGTTATGTCATAAAACATTGAATTTAAATAAAAATCCCTGAAAAAAAAATGCATGTAGAAAATCTGCAAAGAGCCTTGACACCAAGTGCAAATTATGATCTACTGCAATAAATGTTTTAAACAAACACAAATAAGGGATTTTAAACAACATAAGAGCAATGGGCACAAGTCACTTGTTGCAAGTCCAAGTCTAGTCTCAAGTCTTTTATGCTTTAAATAAAGATAATTATGTTGCAGCTGCCTTTATCTTTAATATTCTGAGCCTGTCAGTCTCTGGCAGCTGCTGGTGCCAAGCTTTTCTGTCCAGATCTGCTTGTACACCAGATGTTTAGGATGACAAGCCATGTGTGGGAACATTTGGTGACTCTTATTCACAATGAGCCGGACCTATTAAATTAATGATAAGGCGTGAGACTCAAACCACAAGTTTTGGTCTAAAGTCTTTAAAGGTCAAGTCAAAGTCAACTCTCAAATCACCTCTAGGTGTGACTGAAGTGGGACTTGAAAATATAGTTATATCCTCTAAAGCTGCCCCTTCTTCTAGAACCGCAGAAATAAATAAAGGTGACTCAAAATGGTCTATCAACTCCTTTTATCAATTGTTTCAAATGAAAATGGTGGACCACAATGGAAATTATGATAAAAAACAAAATAGAAAAATAATCTGATCAGAAACAAGAGAGGTAAAGTGTAAGGACGACCTCTCTGCTCTATTTCAAAATACTTCTCCTAAACTCCGTCTGAAGGAACAGCAAACAGGAGCTGAAAATCAACAAACATGACCTCAGGAAACATTAACTCTTCAAAAGCAGCTTAAGCAGTACATTGTTTTGTTTACAACAAGCTATAAGAGACAGGATCTCGTAATTATGAAGTCTTTAAAATATGGCTGCTTGATATGAATTCAAATGTCTTTTCATTCGAGTGTTTCAGCTTCAACTGTCAGGAGGTTGTTTGAGTTCTCAGACATTTCTCAAGAGGCGAAACATTTCTCAGGCAAGAGGCTTTTTGAAATTCTTCCTAACGTCGCATTACATCATATTAAATTAGGATAGATTTGATTACGTTTAGACAAAAATTTGATTTGAGAGGCCCAGACTGGATGCAAAGTTTCAAGAACATTGGCACTGAAACTGGGTCATCTGCCAGAGATGAAAGCAAACACTTGGAAACTGAACATTTGAAGACTTCAAACAGTGACTGCAGATAACATTTACTCATTAAGATTTCGGCTTTCAATTAACTAAAAACTATTGAGCTTGTTCACGAAGCAACCGTTTTTCAGGAAGGTCATGCTCAGGATGGGAAGCGTGAATGCTGTACATCTCAAATGGCTGTATTTCAGGCTGTAAATATGTTGTATCTAACAAAAGTTTAGAAAAACAGGAACTGTTAAGAAAACTGAAAGTGGATGCTAACTTTAGCATCAAGCCTCTTAGTTATTTACTGATATTTCAATCAGCTAAAATAGAATTTTTATCATCTAGTAGTTTAAAAATTTGAACAGAAAGACTCACAGTCAGATAATGATAGTTATTCCCAAGACACTATCATAAACCCTGCTGAAGCCTTTAAGTGGATACTAAGGTGATGGAGGTTTAAAAGCAAGAGTGCAGTACTGACGCAGGCAGGGCCGGCAGAGAAATTAGCTTTAATATATTACCTTAAACAAATATGCAGCTTAAATATAACCTTGCACAGCAGCTAAATCAGCCTGATTCAATGTCTGTTATCAGGCAGATCCATCTTGCCAACCTCCAATCTACAATGATTTTGCTCGGTCCAAAGCGGTACACTCCAATCAGTGTCCTGTAGAGCAGGAAGAGGAAGGAGCCGACAAAAGGAAGTGACTGCTTGTACAGAGATTAGCATAGATGCTAACAGCTTTAGTAGCAGTTTTATTAGATCTGGACTGCATTTCTTTATTAAATTAATGTTCTTGAAAGAAAACACTGAAAGCCCTTCTTAATAGAAATTACATTTTCAGTGGTTTAGATTTTGCATTTTACATCATGGCAGTGTGCCTGCCTACTACATTGTCTGATTGGCCGGTAATAAACGTGACTGACTGAATGAGCATCCAGTTGCCTGCAAGATATGCTTCTAAAAGGTTCTGTCCATTCTCAAACATTTTCTATGGGCTGTTGACCAGATGGACGAGTGAAATATACGGTCCACCTGGTGGGTCAGATTAGCTTAAATACACTGCTGACTGAGAGGATGTTTATCAAGGCTTGTAATAATGATGCATGTCAAATGTGAAATTAGCGTAGCTTGAGTGGTAAGCTAGTAATAGTGTAGACTATGAAGTTGCTTGGGGCTAATACTATTGTTTTATAGTTTTCAAATTAAACATGTTAAGTTCACATTATGTATGCTGTATACTAGCTTAAAAAATGTTACCATTAAAAAGTTTTTCGAATTACCACATCTTAGTTGATTTGATATTAGCTCACTATAAGCTTGAAACTAGTGTCCATTTAAAATAACAAGGATGATTAAATTATATGTGTCAGGTGTGAAAACAGCACTGCACAAGTTGTCTGCCCAAACTTGCTCAAAGATAAATCTGTAATATTAGATTTAGGACACTCTCTAGGTAATGCACAGTAAGCTAGGAAGCTGCTTGGGGCTAACATCACGATTTGATAGGCTGTAAACGCTTTGTATTTTACACTTTACAAGCTGTGAAGTAGCCTAAAGACAAAAGAAACTGTTTGAAAGCTTCACACTCTTGAATATTAGCTACTTAGATGTCAAGATTAAATTGATACTGATGCTATTATTAATTCTGCTTATTGATACCATTTCCTTATCAACTCCTGTTGATTTAGTGTGGTTAGAAATTGACCTTCTCAGATTTCCAGTGGTAACAATGTCAAACATGTGGCATTCCTGACATTCAATGCAAAGCAGCAAAGGTTAATGCTTCTGCAAGTTTCTGGTATTACTACCCACAAAAAATTGTGCAGTATGGATCTTTTGGTCAAACATTAGGCCAAAATGATTGTCAAATTCTACCCCCTGTCTACCAAGACAAACATCCTAGACTCCTTTGTCATTTCTACTGACTGCCTCTGAAGAGAATGGGACTTGATTTACATAGCACGCAGATCTGTTGGACTAAAAGTTGTGCCAAAATAGTCATGTGTACATTGTGAATTGTTGCACAAGTGACGCAAATTTCGCTCCTTCACAAAATTAGAAAGCAGTGGCACGACAGCCAATCAGCATTGAGAGTGAATGGTGACGAGGATGACATCACAGACTGAGAAGGAAGTAAACATGGCTGCACGCTGCCCAGAGTAACTGAAATACTAACATTTGTGTGATACAATTCAGTTTTACTGAGCATTAGAATTTTACTCAAAAATAATTCATTTCAACATAGGTTAAGTTGTAACTAATCTATATAGAGTAGGCTAGTGTTATTTTGTTTGAAGATAATTTGACCGTAAAATTGGATAAAACTTTAATGTTTAATATAGTTCTTATAATGAACTTTATTCAGCTAGAAAGACCTCATAAAGATTTAAAGTCTTGTTTGCGAGAGTGTTCTGACCAAGACACATTTAGGCAGCACATTTACAAAGTTACAGACATAAAACAATTACAGACACAAATACATAAATATCAACCAGTCTCTTCAGAGTCAAAGAGCAGATTATCATCAATCAAAGCGTCTACAGCTTGTTTCATTTTCCTCCAGTGTCTTTACACTGCACTGAAAGAGATTTAAAGAGACCAGCTACCAAAGAACCAGTTCCTGCAGCAGATTCCAGTCTGCATTAGCATATCTGAAACTACTTTTGCCCATTCAAGGCGAACTTGGGCTGCAGTTGGCCCACGGTTGTAGTTTGGACACCCTTGGTCTAGATGATTATTTTAAGATACCTGTCATGTCTATGCCTATCACTGAAAGAAGGCTAAAGAAAGGAAACAAATCAATGTCCAAGCTATATGAAAATATGTGCTCTATAGCAGAGATAAGTGGAGGAGCTGAAGCATTAAACTCACACTTAAATGGCGACATACTAATGGCGAGCAGATCAGAGGTGAATTGACTGCTACACATGTTAAACACAGCTGTTGTGTTGGCTCTGTGTTTTCTGTATTAATTACATGTCACAATGCCGACTCCTGCAAGAAACAATTTCATGGGTGCTCAATTATGTCTAGAGTGTCAGCTGCATGGTGTGTGCAGGTATATGTGAACTTTGTTGGCTGTCTCACTCCATTAGAACAGAACAGATAACTCTATTATACCGCTGCTGCCTTTTTTGTTTTTCCGTGCAGCCAACAAAGTTCCATTTTGTTTCATCTGTCTTTGACTTGTCATTACCTCATGCTATCCTTCCAGCGACCGCTTCTTTTCTTCCTCTCCATTGATCTCTTTCATTTTTGCCCCTCTGTCTCCCTCTCCTCGCCTTTTCCACTTGGCCCAAATCCATGCTTTTCCTCTTATTGCCCTTAGTGTTCACTTTTGTGTTTTTGGTTTCACTTTCAACAGCCTCTATTTTCCTCCCCACACAACGAGTTGATTCCCTCAATCCTCTCCTTTATCCACCACTTTGCACTGATGACTGCAACACTTGAAACATGGATTTCCTGTCAGGACTCTTTAAGTGCTGCCTCAGACACACACATCAGCACACACACATATACCCAGAGGGTACTTTGAGTCAAATCTAGGCAGAGGGCAAAGGTATTTGCTCAAAGAAAGGGTAAAAAATAAGGAGAAGAAAGCAAGCACAGTGACAAAAACAAAATGTGAAACGCAGGTCAGTAAGTACAAATGTTAAGAGGTATTTAAAGAGTCATAAAAATATAAGTATCAGAGGAAAGCTGGCAAAATGTGAAAGAAAATGATCAAAATTATAGCTCTGGAAAGAGGATTAGCCTGAGTTTTATACCTTAAAAAAGACAGTTAATGTGATGGCTTAATTTTGGATTATTTTGTGACTGAGGTTGTCTCACAGTTTAAGTTATCTTTGCTTTTTAAAGCTGGCTCAGGCTTAACGCAGCAGCACCACTTGTGATTATCCAGCTAATAAAAAGTTTGCCTTTCTCAAACTCAAACAAGGCCCCTCACAACACCAGAAGGGCCATGTATAGCTTACATTAATATGCATTTTGGGCATTCAGATACCAAGTTAACTCACATATGCACACTGTTTTATCACAAGAAGTCTTCTGTGATGTCTTAGGGTGCTTTTACACCTAACACATTTGGTCTGGACCAAAGAAACTCCAGATCTCTTTTTTAGAAGGTTTGATTCCTTTGGGTTGGTGTGAAAGCTCATGCAGACTCTGGTTTGGACCGAAGAATCAAACTCTGTTCCGCCAAAAAACAGCGGTCTCAGTTCACTACCAACCGGACCAGAGTTCGTTTGCGGTGGGTGTGAAAGTGATCGGAACCAAACAAGGACCAAACAAGGCAAGCGAACCACAAGGGAGTGATTTTTGGCTTAGTTTTGCTTAACCTCACCACAGAAAAGCTAACATAGCATTCACTGACAATATAAAGTAGAGTGTGGCTACCCTCAGGTCCTATTAACCGGTTAACGTCTACCAATCCATGCAGAATGTGGTTACGGAACTGAAGAGAGCTTAGGTGTGAAAGACACTTTAGAATGGGAACTCACTTGGAAATAAGTTAGATGCCTCAAATCCCACTGGTTAGCTTTTGTCTTGATATGAAGAGCTCCTGCATGCTAGGTACTAGGGCTGTCAGATATTGGATTTTTGCTGAACAATTGTCATATCAAAAATCTCACAGTAATTAAATTATCGCAATATTAGTGGGGAACTAGGAAAAAAATCAAATGCAAGTCAAATAATCTACAGCCTTAGTTTTTGTCTCTGCTTGGCAAAATGCTCTTAGAGGATGCAGTGTAAGGTGGAGAGACTGTGTGTAACCATAACTGTCCAAAAAAAGTACAAGAAAAAACAAATAATTACAATAATAACAACAATAGTGAAGATGATTATGATACTACCACTACTACTACTACTACTACTACTACTACTACTACTAATAATAATAATAATAATAATAATAACAATAATAATAACTGAATGATAATAAATGAAAACAACAAAAAAATATTTGGGGTAAACTGACCAACATATTTCACTGTTGCTGCCTGATCAGAGTATGTAATATCACTATATTAAAAAAGAAAAGCTTTAGTATATTTAAAAACTGCTTTTCCAACAGCATCAGCCCCTTTTTGAAGTAACATCTGACACATAAATTCTGTGCCTTTCTGGCTTACTGTGGTGAAAGCTGGTGTGTGAAACTTGGATGAGACTGCAGCAGAAGAAGTTTTACTCCCCCCTCTCTTCCATGGTTGTGCTCCCTGCAACGCCCCTTCCCTTATTCACAACCAATCCACTGTGTTTATGTGCCTTCAGCTGCCATTAGCATTATGCTAATGTAATGCATTTGCAGCCACAAAAGAGCCACAAACCACATGTCCATTCATAAAATTAAGATTATCTGTACATCTAAACAACAATTAAAGCTCATTTAGATTTGGCAAGCACACATACCTTAGTAGAGGATCCAGTGAGAGCACTGGCCCTGAACTGAGCCCTGATTGGCTGAAAAGTGGGTGTCCCTTGCTAGATTTTACTTGCTAGTCTACTGATCTCTCAACTGGCTTCAGTGATGAGATGTTGACAGGTAGTTAAGTATTCTGGAAATTACCTACAACAGCTTTAAGCTACATCCATCCAGCACTGCAGCTAGCTTGTTTAGGGCTGTAGCGGCCCACTTCACCCAGCCTTGACTGTCCCCTTGCAATGTTCTAGAATGGTGTGTCACAAGTCTTTGGTCTGAACTGGGTCTTACGCTTCTTGTGGTATAAAAATAACACCTCTAAAATTATGTATTATAGCTCACAACAGGTGGCTCACCTCACATTAAGAATCACTACACCGAATCCAAATGCCCAGTTTGGGTGTTAAAAATGTGAAGAGTCCAGATGTGATTCAACAAGCTCTGCATACATGTTTTTTGTTTTGTGTACAGAGTGTATGTGTGTTGTCTTACTGTGCTGGCCCATGAGCTGGTAGAGTTTGTTCAGCGTCTCCGTGTGTTCAGACGTCGGATGATTTAACGGGTGCTGCTCTGGACACTGCCCACAGTGCTGCGAGTGTGGGGGTGGAGTCTTACTGCTGTAGCTGCACACAAATGACGGCAGGATAGTCGGATAGTTCATCCCCCCGTTCAAACGTCCCAGCAGCGACCCCATGCGGTGTGTTACAACTGGCGGGTGGCTGCTGCCAATGCCACCGCTATTTCCATTTGTACTTCCTCTCCGAACAGGAAGTGACTTCATCTCCATCTCCTCCTCTCCTC
Source organism: Cetoscarus ocellatus (assembly GCA_037902135.1). NCBI lineage: Eukaryota > Metazoa > Chordata > Actinopteri > Labriformes > Labridae > Cetoscarus > Cetoscarus ocellatus. The sequence goes on from JBAMNC010001464.1 coordinate 213,095, forward strand.
CCTCTGTGTGCTCTGCCATCTCCACGGTGATGCTGTGCTGCCCACCATTGCTAAGGCGACAGTGCTGGTGCTGATGGTGCTGCAGGAGGTTGTGGATCGGACGCAGCCACAAGGCGTTGCCGGGGCCTGAGCCCCCGCAGCCCCTGCTGGAGCCGTGTCCGTGTCCGTTACCCCCTCCGTTACTTCCTCCACTGCTGCCATTTGGGTTCACCTTTTTACGCCTTTTACTGGACAAAGAAAACAGACAATGAATGTGATGAACAATGTACCGGTACAAAATAATTATTCCAAAGTCCATGACAACGTCACCAGAATCAGAAAGGCTTTTCCTTTGCATTTTCAAAAGTGTTCCACATTCACATGGAGACAGTGTGATAGAGATGCACGTTCACACAGATCCACGAGAACGACTGAAAACTTGGTAGTGTACATGCAAGGCCAGTAGTTGGCGATGTGAGTTTGTAGTGAAACAGTACGAGTCTGTGAACAAATTCTTTCTTGTAAAAAACTTTTCACAAACATCAGTCCTTGACAAATATAACAAATGCGTCCCCGCTGGTCAGAGTATTGCAGTGTTAATTTTGTTGACTAATTACTTTCATCATAGTTTTCGTCAACAACCTTTTTCCCCTGAGGAAAACTAGACAGTAACTCATAAAAACAAGTGCACATGGACAAAAACTAAAACTAAATTAACTGACATTTTCATCAACAAATAAAAAGTAGACAAAAATATTTGACAGAGATTCAATCCAATCAGACCTAAATTCGTCATGTAAAGAGTAGGGACTAGTTAGCATTATATCCAATCACAGCTACTCTTTACTTCACAACCTTTGTGAAAAGGTTGGATGAGTTAAGAGGGACATCCAATCACAACTGCCTTAGCTTTGTGGTGGTGGGATAAGTTGGGGAGAGATCCAATCAGAGCTACTCTCTTTATGAATTGATGTATTCATGTAGAACAGGTTCAGTTTGTTGTCAATTCTGGTATTGCAACTGAGATGCTCTGCCAGGTAGTCTAAAAAAAGGTGACTGCATTTCACACAAAATAAAATTTGTTTCTGTTAATGTATACATTCAATCTTTACTAGCATTCAATAAAGAGTTATTAGATGTTTCATTTTATCCAAGAGTAAAACATGACTTCAGAAATTCAAGGAAACATAAAAAATGCCTTACACTTTACACGTCATATTTTAGTCGACTAAGTTTACAGTAGACTAAAATGTTGTGAAATGTCATCAACTAAAACTAGACCATCAAAGAAAAGCTTTTAAAACTTTTCACTCTGGGCCCCGGTATCAAAAGTTTTTGGATTCAGGTACTCTTGCAATGATCTCGTGTAAACGGAAGGCGCAAATGCAATGTAAACTCTTGTTTTTGGCTGTTTTCGTTGTCTTGTAACGAGCCCTAAATGTCTGACTGTGAATTCAAATGTGGAACTTAGGCAACCATACTGACAAAATATCAAAGTTCTTTTACTTATTCCTCTACTAATTTGTGAATGTTTGGTATCAGTGAGTAGAAAATCTCTACATATGCATGATGACACCAGTCCTGCTTTACCTGTGCCATCCAGAGTATATCCTCTGTAGCCTTCTCGTAAATTTGCGGTAAAGGTGACTGATGTAGCGTAGCATCTCCTCATAGCACGAGCCTGGCTCACTGTAGCTAGCGAGCGTGGAGTCGTTGGACATGTAGCGAGCACGCTGCTCCCTCATCAGAGCGTTCTCCCTTTGCTTCGTCTCAGAGAACTGGGTGGCGATGACCACGAGGCACAAGTTGATCATGAAGAAAGAGCCCACCTGGTAGGGAATAGGGATGGGAATTGATGAAATTTTATTGAAACCAAAGCAATTTTGATTCTGCTTATGGATACGATTCCCTGATCAATTCCTGTGGATTGTGGTTGACCTACTCAGGTTTCCAGTGGCAACATAGTCAAAAATGTGACATTCCTGATATTCAGTGTCATGCTGCATTAATAAATGCCTCTGCAAGTTTCTTCTGGTTTTTCAACATTGTGCAATAAGCATCTTTGTGTCAAACATTGACCACTTCAATCTCCTGTCTGCCAAGATAACCATCCTAGACTTCTTTGTTGTTTCTGCTGACTGCCTCTGATGATAGTGAGACTGCATTTATTTTCAAACCATTCAGAACAAAGTGAAAATAACTGATAAGGGAATAGCTAAGCAAAGAGACTACTACAATCGATAACAACTCCTTAAGGAGTTGTTATCGATCAACTGGAATTGGTTTGGATTTCCATCTCTAGAAAGGAAGTTTGAGAGTTGAGCCCATTACTAATATAGCTATCAGAGCCTCTGCATTCGAACAGACATGCCTCAAGAAAAAAAAAGGTTATCTCATTTGTGCTAGCTTACTTTATGTTGCAACATGAGAATTTTGTTCTGCTCATATGATTTGAAGCTATGTTACAGCTCATATACGACTTTTGGGCCAGAATGTGGTCTAGTCTGGTCTAAAGTAATACTTGGAAGTTGGGAAATGTAAATCTTGCTCTGATTAGGGTGGCCCTGTCTGGTTTTTTTTTGAGCTATCCAAAATGAAGTGTCTACTTAGCATGCTATTACAGCGGCTGGAAGTGTGATAGGAAATTAGATGAACACTTTCTCCATCTTTCTTCTGATATTCACAGCTTCCTTAATTTCGGTCTCACCCACTTTCTCTCCAGATCTTCTTTGTTTTTCTTTGAGCTGCTGCTCATCCAGTCCCATCCCTCTCACTCTCCTCCCTCCAATTTTTTTTTCTACCTCTCTCTCTTCTCTCTGCATGCATAATAAGCATTTTTACATCAAACGACAGGCACGCAGGGGAGCTCAGACAGCATTTTAAGATAAAGCCCAAGCTAGAATCCTTAAAAAACCTCCACAACAGCATGATAAGAGTGAAATTATACATGATATAAAGTCTGCGAGCTTTAGCAGCAGCCGAGGAGCCTTTGGAGGCTCACGTTAGGGAGGTAATTCTGGGTTTTCCAGAGCAGAACCCAAATACAGGGACACAATAATATATTTTGGATCAAACATGATACTCCACTGCATATGTTGCAGATGACTGTGTTACAGAAGAGTTGTCGTGAAGGAAGTAGGAGTCGAGGCATTTGTAAACAAATCATCTGCAGATCGAGCCCACTGTCTTGGGGTAGCAAGCCCAGTGTGTAGGCTGGAGGATGAATACAGAGTACTTGACACCATGGAGCTGACCAGTGCTGAACTGACCAATTAGCTGACCTGTCAACCAAACTGAAACGGCCAACGTGGGGAAAGAGGCCTTAAAGCAGGAGCTTCAACATAATGTCTCAAACAGACTAAGAATAGAGCTGGAAGGGGGGAACTCATTATGAAAACCCAAAGGTTTTTGAACATTAATGTTGTGAACATACTCTAGCTGCAAGGATGTCAGAAAATTTTGATATACCAATACCAAGCCTTTTGCGGCGCGAAAGCTACATCCATATTTTTTGTGCAAAATCAGACTATTTTATCAACAATTTACTTAAATTAAGGACAATTCTTTTGTATTTCAGTGCAACCTAGCAGTCATTGAAATTGAATACATGAATCAGAGTGAAGGCAAAATACAGGCACTTTAAGTGCAAGTTTTACACAAAAGATAATGTCCTGTATGCATGTTATTCCTCTTATTTCTTTAAGTGCTAATGGAAGCTTAAAGGCCTTCACACCAAGGGTCATGCAAATAAATGGCACGAAATTGGCAATGAAGTTTCTGTTCACGTCAAAAACTATGCATATTTTCGTATGTATGTTGTACACAATCTAAAAAATCGTGCCGTGAAAGCCAAAATGGACTCAGCATCAAGTGACCTTTGGCTGCTTTTAATAAAAAAGAAACTAAATAGGCACATCTTTTCGTAAAGGAAAGGAGAACTAGGTGAATTAGGATTAGCACTTGGAGAGTTGGTTTAGCAGAGTAGTAAGCAACCAGGCACAGCCCATATGCACTCCTGATCAAAATTTTGAGACCAGTTTAAAAATTGCTAGAATTTACATTTTGCACTGTTGGATCTTAAGAAGGTTCTAAGTAGAGCTTCAAAATGCAAAAAGGAGAAATGGGAGTGAGACAAAAAAAAATTTGAGTAAGCAATTTATTGCAAACAACCATGAAACTGATCAAAAGTTTAAGACCATAGCTAAAAAAAAAAAAAATCCAAAAACCCACTAAAATAGAAATAAAATTTCCAAAAAAATGACTCAGTAATGAGTAGCTCTAACAGTGAAAAATGTAAATTCCTGCAATTTTTCAACTGGTCTTAAAATCTTGATCAGGAGTATATATGTGCTTCGACCAGCCCTAGTTCATTCCCACATGAGGTCCATTTGCAGAGTGTCTTCCTCTGTTCTCTTCTACCCCCTTTCACAAGCCTTTCCACTGTCACACTCTCCTCTGTACAATAAAGGCTAAAAAAAAGCTTTGAGTATAACACTTGGTTCCTAGTACCTCTACTCTTGAAAATCACTACTTATGAAGTTCCAGGTAAGTTAAGCAGACACTAGACGGAAGGGTCAAGACCCTGCCAACCACTTACAGAGGTATTTTCATATTTTAGCTTAATATGATAACTGCATTTTATTGACAGACGTTACCTGTATACATACCAATACAAATAGTGCTATAAGCCCATTTAAGACCAGTGTAAACCTTACTTTTGTATTAATTTTCCCAAAGATTTCGGGGGAATCATCACATTCAAATAAGAAGACAGGTTGCTATCTAACGGAATACATAAAAGGGATACTTACAATAATGAGCAGTATAAAATATATAAAATTGTAGAAGGAGTGAGCATCCATGACATAGTACATGATATCCACCCATCCTTCCAGTGTGATGACCTGGAGATAGAAGCAGAAAAACGAGACAGTATTAGTACATTCCTTTAAACATTCATTTATTGCTCTGCTTTTCCTTTCCTATCACCCAGCACACGAAACTGTGCACTCAGTGGCACAAATAAACTCAAGATACACAGCAGTCAGACTCTGTTTAGACAACTACTCCTCTTAAATAAAGCCCGTGGTGATGTCCCTCTAACTTCTCATACATCTGTTAGTGTGACTCAGAGTGTGTGTTTGCACGTGCACCAGGGGCCTGACGCAGCTCTTTCATGTAGCGGCTATGCTAATGAGCTGTGGAGATGCTAAGACCTGAAAGCGGGGGCTCAGCTCAGCCGAGCCGATGATCCGCTCGCACCTCAACATTTACACCTCAGCCAGCATAACACATTACAGCTTAAAGTGCCAGCGCGCAAGCAATAATAGCACGGGAAAACACACACCAAACAGGTGTCCAAACAGAGATTGGGCCAACAGGAAACGTGCATCTGTGTGTTCGTGTGTTTCCGAAAAAAGAGGCGCACACAAACTGACCATGGACACTTCCCTCGTTTGATTGTTATGTACACACTCACACATACACACATTGACACAGAGGCGACTAATCCGCTCTCTGCTGGAATGCCCTCCTTGCACCAGATTAACACAAGAGGAGAGGATTCTCATTTCTGAGCCTGTAAAATGTAATTATCAGCCAATTTCACACGGTGGCCGTTTCCCTATGATGTATAACTCATAGGTGGGAAGCTAACATGCTGCTATGAGGTCAAGCTGCTCTAAGTTCAGCAATTGTTGGACTTGACCAACTGCTTTCTTTGGCAGCTTCTGGACTGATCAACAAAAGGAAATGCAAATTATAGTTATGATCGTGCTTGAAGAGTCATTTGAGGACTGTCTCTAGGCAATGAGCAAGGCTCTCATGCTTAGACACACAGGGGTGTAACTGTGCTCAGTCTAGAGTAGAGCAGCTTATGGAAGAGACGCCACATGAAGGAATACACAAGACACTGGAGACAGTCGAAGCCTGAGTTGATGATATCGGGTTTTACACAAGGTGCAACAATTCTCAATAAACTTCAATACACATGTAAATGGCAGAAATTTTGGTTTTGGGGATAAAAAGCTGTTATACATATGTGGCCTTTTTTCTCTGTATTTGCACTGCTGCGTTTGAGCCTGTGAGTCAGAGCGCAGAGACTAGTAAACTCCAGCTGCAAGAGGCAGTGGGCTAAAGATGAGCTGAGGAACCTCTGAAAGGCAGCAATATGCACCCACATTCATAATATGAGGGATCCCTTGTTCTTCTAATTCAGGGGTGTCAAACTGTATTATATTATAGAGCAGAGGAAAAGATAGTTCAGCATTTGCCAAACCCGAAGATCAAAAATGTTGAACCTTGTGAGAGCTTTTACATAATCTTTTTTAAACCACCGACAGGCAAACATTAATCAGGTTTTGCAGGGGAACATAAAGTCCAAGGGCATCAGCCCATTTACTTAAGCAGAACATGTCTTACTATTTCACCTTTTCTGATTTAAACAACTCCCCCACAGCCTCATATCATACTGGCCTGTGCAGCAAGAAAACATATCCACATCTGCTCAAAATTGCTGTGCAAAACATATCCAAACTTTGAAGAACGTCCAGTTGTTTGAAAACTGTTTTGAGTCCCTGCTGAAGTAGGAAGGATGACTGTTAGGAAACAAACTTGGCAAGTCTTAGAGGGCTTTAACAAGCGGGGACATTAATGGTTGTATTATGATGTGTTAATAGTGTCAAATGGCAATAAGATGAGTAGGTAGAAACTCATTAAGAAAAGCAAAATTAAACGTTTGTCTATAATCTTAAATAATCATGGTAGTGTGCAGGTGAAATTTGTTCATCTGTTTCTCCAGCATTATAGAATACATAAGACAGATGTTCCCTTGGGACCAAAAGCACTTAAAAAGGTCCTTTTACTCAATATGTCTATTTTTTATAATTCTACATAATTTATTGCATCAAGGATGTTAAAGGGAATGTGGTTTTTTGCATAAAATAAAATAAAGAAATTGCTTAGGAATGAAAACGTTTTTTTTCTCCTCGATAACCCCTTGCAGTTCTGAAAAAAAACAACCCTATAAGACCTTGGAATAGAAAACAACAAAAATAATAATAAAAATAACACTAATAATAATAATAATAATAATAACAATAATAATAAAAATAATATTGACTTCAATCGTCAGGTTGTCAAATCAAACCGAACCTAAAACTTAGAAAATAAAACAAGGTATGTACTGAACCATGGGCTAAGTGTACTGTTCCATCGCCAGTTTTAATGCATCAGCACATTGCTGGGTTTCTGAAGCACCATCCCAACCTGAACAACCAGGGACTCACTGCAAGCTGGCCACAGGTGACGGCCACAGCAGCTCCATCAGAGAACAAACTTATAGCGGAATGGCCAAAACTAAGTGTCTGGGGTCAAACAAGCGAACACACAAATCCCACATGAAGAGTAACTTTGCACCTATTTAAGGAATACCATGTTACACAATTACACAGTATTTGCATCACATAGGGAGAGGTGTAAGGCCTCAGGGTAAGGCAGAGGGATTTTGTTTTTTGGGGGACCCTGCCATACACCTTGAAGAGTTTATGAAATACTCAATGTGAAGACTTATGAGAATTAGTAAAGAGCGTACTCTTAGCTATCAAAGATGTTTTCAGAGGGATGATTGACAATAGCCTGCACTGCAACTTGAAAGAACAATGGCCTGATGACCCACATATATTAGCTCTTTCATCATCCTTTATTCATCATCTTTCCTTTGTCTGTTCCACTTTTGTCCCACTCTGCTATTATTTGTTTGATCATTATTTCATTCTCAGCTCCACTTCTTCATCTTTGATCTGATTATATTGTCCAAAAAAAGTCACCTCACTATTAACTATCATATCTGTGGGTCATGACAAGTTTGAGTGATGATGGAAACATGGATAAAGTCCCTGGGCTGCATCCATTTCTGTCTGAAGATGTTTTATGAGGCCGAATAGTGTTAGATGTTATACAAGAAACGCTGTCTACTTTTACTATAACTTTTGGTCAAATGTGAAAAAAGCAGAAAGAGAGAATTATGGCTCCTGATGAATAGCGATAATATCCGGGAAATTTTGGAGATATTCCAAACCCTGAACTTTTCATGGGAATTATAGAATGGGGGGTAATTGGAAATTGGGACTAATTTAAACAAACTGATTCATATCCGTATATAAATAAACATGTTTTGTCAGACATCCATGTAAAATGATACAACTAGCAGACATCACAGTTCAACAGATTTATTTGTAAGCAGAACTTTAATGAGTTTTAATTATTGTATTGAGCAAAACATTTTAATTTCCCTTTATGAAGTCTGTGATCTAAAATGTGTGGCTTTAATAGTCTTGTGCTCTGGGGTCAAAATGTGGCCTAGGGTCGTCGAAATCATCTGTGCATGTGATGGAGGATTGCACAGTGCATGTAGGGGGTATGGCCTCAATACCCATGCAGTAAGCAGTGTGCTATATGCATGTGATTTAGAATAGCATGGATATTCTCAAGTATACTTGCACGAAATGTGGTTGTTTCAGTCAAAATATGCTGAAATATATTTTCCCCAACTACATTTAAAATCCCCGTTAGAGGTTAAACTTCAACCTTTTAAATTCAATTTTTTTCCCCATTTACTCCTATAAATTTACGTTAATTCCCATAAATTCCCAATAATTCCCATGGAAAGTTTCCAAAGTAAAGAAACTCAAGAAAGTATTTTGTAGCCCTAATGTGAAAATGTTAACAGCTGGTAGAACAATTCTGGACTGACAAGCTAACTGGACTAAAGATGCAGTGGGACGTATGTAACCAATCTGATACAATAAGAATAGGGGTTAGCAGCTAGCGCAATAACAAAGTTTCACATAGACACTATAGAGCAGAAACTTGAGATTGAAAGGAGGGACAATCTATCATCACATATAGTATTAACTTTCACTTTAGCACAACAAACCAACTTTAGACAAGGGAAATATGAACATACTTTTGTTGCCGTTCTTTCAAATACTGTTCTTGACATGCAACTTAATACTCACATGACTCCTGTCCTTTTAACAAATGGTTAAACTTATTTATATTTTTAAAAAGTAAAAATTTGTATACAGATACAAGTAAATTTACCATAGACACACCACCTGAATGTGCAACAAGCTTAACCTCCGGCCATCACAAACAGAGTTAAACCTTTAAGATTAAAACCATAACTAATGTGGCCAAGTCTTCCAAACTTCATTTACATCTATGACTGACTGTAACTCCATGTAGAAGTGAACCCTAAAGTACACACAAATACACAAATTCTGTTCAAACCGAAAAATCTCATCTTAGACTCAAAGTGATGTTTGCCTAATCCTTACAAAAACTGCAAAATTTAATCTCTAAAGAGTCAGACTGTGAGCTTAGACCACACATAAACTCAAAATTTGTGTGTTCTTATCAAGAAGCAGTGTGTCTACTTGATGTGTGTGTGCTTGTTTTGTGTGTGCCGGTGTCTCTAGTCTTAATGCTGTTTGGATCAGTTTGAAACTTAAGACTTCATTTGAAAAAGTCATGTTGTGCGAGTCAAAGTGTGTTAGACACAGTGACAGATCTATTAGTGGCTCCTGGACAGACGTATTAAAACAGCTGGGTTTCATATCGCCACGGCACAGACGGCGTTAGAACAAGGACTGAGATAGGGAAAAGCTTGTCAGGACTCCTGGGGGAGCTGCAATCAGTGACAGAAAAGGAGTAAAATATTTTTTCACAACTTGTGATGAAGAGGAAAAGCTTTTGGGCAAGAAAACAAGAACCCTGATAGCCTTCATGAATATTTTTTTTCATAAAATGACTTTAAAATCATGAAAAAAAGAGAAAGTTTCGTCGTTTTGGACTGCTGACTGATTGTGTTTTTATAACCAAATGTGTGCTATCAACTCTTCTTTTGTTCCCTTAATCACACAAGTAACTGGGGCTGTATGTGTTAGCAGTTAGAGCTTCCAACCTAAATAGCTCTACCACTTGAAAAACCTTTAGCACCTTTAATAAGAAAGTAATTACTCAGTAAGCCTTTCAATAAGTTAACAATTTCCCAAAGGTAGTGTAAAAAATCAAAATTCATGGTAGGCATACATTTTCTGCCTTTCTAATGAAAAGTAAATGGCCAAAAGCAAACAAATATACTTTAAACATATGAAAAAAGACATTAAAATGGGAAAAATGTTCCTGTTACTTATGGTACAAATAGGAAAGTCTGTCTACTTATGTCCCTGCTATTGGCTTGAAACAAAATAAACTTCTAAAATAAACTAAGAAACATTGAGTGAATCTGTAAGTTTGATGTGTCATAATTATTCAGGTACATGACTGAGTGAGGATAAAGTATAGCTCTGCAAACTCTGCAAACCATGTTAGCTAAAAGTGTAAAGAAAATTAAACTTAGCTTGGCTACAGTAACAGATAAATTATCAATGAGTGACTGTAACTGTGGGCATAGATAACATTTTGATGTCTATTTTAAACATAACCTAGATTTATCTGCATGCAATTATCAATGGTATTTTATGGCAACTCATTGACAAATATAACTATGGGTAAAAATAAATGACATTTTGGAAACTCTGCTACAATGACCTAAAATTGCCAAAATAAAGTTATGTTAGCAAAGCTGCCATGCTTAGCTTTGTCAGCTCCTTGATTTCTAATTGATGTGACTGTAATGACTTTAATATACTATTTAATATACTATTAAATAGTATATTAAATATACTATTATTAAGATTTTAATTATTTATGTATTTTAGAATTTCAGATGGTTTTGCATGAAAGTGGCAATGGCAAAACCAGTCTGCCAATTAGCTTAAAGTTAGCTAATTAGTTGGACCATTTTGATGGCTTAATTTTTCATGCTGAGATAACTGATAATTACTTTATCAATTATAAATAATATTTTAGTAACTTTTGATTAAAAGCAGGAAAAAAATTATTCTCTGCAATTAGCAATAAAACATGACTAAGCTAACAAGTTAGAGTTGGCTAAAACAAAAAAAATTAGCCAGATTAGCCTTGCTGCAACAAGTTGCTTCTGCTTCAGTTTTTGTTAATACAGAACTCCAAGAGTTCTTCATTTAAAAAACTTTTTTGAATTAGTTCTCTGCAACTAGCAATAGCAAAAGGACTCTGTGATTTAGCTAACAGGTGCCTTAAAACAGAAAAACTAGCAAAATTAGCCAAGCTATGACAAGTCACTTCTTGTTTTTAGTGGATATAACTTAATTCTTATTAAAGGTAGATCACTGAAAAATGTTCTGTTTTTAAAAAGTTTTTAATAATAAAAACATGCAATGGTCAAAAGCAGATTTTTTACAAACAAGCACAAGGCAGTCAAAAGTGCAAAGCTATAAAGGTTGGCCGAGTCTGATGACAAATTTTAAATTACAGTCTAACCAGAATGAGAAAACGAGTCACTCGAACTACAGAGGATAACAAAACCTACTCTGCCAACACCAAATTTAACCACACTTTTGAAGCTAACACACATTACAAATCTCCTCTTACCTGGAAAATGGCTATCCAGGCATAGCCAATGTTGTCAAAGTTGACAGCTCCCTTGTGAGGATTGTGCTCCCCAGGACGACACACATTATAGTACAGATTCCAGTTTATGCATCCGTTATTACTGGCCCCGCCCATTCCAGAAGCTGATCCATTCAGAGCTGAGCTATGGTAGGAAGGGGCCAATGAGCAGTCCTCCCCGCCCTCAGTGTAGGCTGGCACATCTTTGCAGCGGAGCATCCCGTTCTCGCGAGGACCCGAGCAGATAAATGGGCTGTCTTCTCCCTCCTCAGACATGTAGTAAGGATTCATGGACAGATTGTACAGTCTGTATGGACAAAAAGAAGAAAGGGTGATGAGTGGATTCAAAAACGTGTAAATATTTAACACTTGTAGAGTCAATCATCCCCTATTCTTGGACCAAAAGATGCCACAAGCTAACGTCACGAAAACTGTAGTGCAAATGTTTTTTTTTAATGTATGTTCTCTAACCAAAAGTGGTGCCTTTATTTCAGGTTATTTCCCCCATTAATCTACAGTAAATTAATACATCTATGTCTACACTTTGCAGAGTTAATATAGAGTTAATACTTAAGTACTTAAAACAGTATACACTGAGAGAGTGCATCCCTAACACTACATAGAAGTGTGGATCAAAAGTCACACTGTTGAGTGTTACAAAGTGTTATATTTTAACTAAGCAATTACACTTGTGAGAGTTAAAGCACCAACTGTCCAAAAAGAGTGAAAATAACACTTGGTGGTGTGGACCCATATTGACACTTCTTAGTGTTAATATTAACTCTGGTTGTGTTAATTTGTCTTTGCAGATTTTGCTGTGTTGTTGATGTGATGTAACTGTTTTTGGGAACAACTTGAAAGCATGAGTAAATAGATGTAGTTTCAGATCTGTCTGGCGGGTATTACAAGTCATTTCCTATGTTAAAGAATAAACCCTAAATTGTATTTCAAGGCAAGGAAATTATTTAGTGTTCATTTGCCACATTACTTTTGAATCATCTAGAAACGTGTCAGCCATTGCGGTGGGATTCAAATCACCTGTGCTGAAACAGAAAATTGTTGTACCTTCCCATAAATTTTTGCTGCAGCAATAATATCCTCATATCAAAAACGGTAGCATTATCAATCAGTGATCATATACTCTCATGAAAGTCACTATGCACTATGATACTTGCAAGGGATGTCTGTTCTGTTCAGTTTCTTTATATATGTTGAGTCTGTTCCTAAGAAATAAATAAAAACAGAATGAATGAAAGAGCAAATTTAGCACACCTAACAGATGTTATGTGTAGGTTCAGAGAAAAAATTAGGCAAAACTCTGCTACTACTACTCCCACATTATTTTCACACTTTCTTCACTGAAAATTAAATATGTTTTCCTCTTCCACTTCTTCTTCTCTATTAACAAGAAAAATAATCCACATGGACATGCAGAATTATGTATGTCTGTGTATGAACCTTGTGTCTTATATTTTTACAGTGCCGATGCTTTCATAACATGAGGACAGTATGTGAGACATCTTTGATCCAAGCAATGGCCAGTGTAAATACTGATTTCTTTATTAACAGTCAATCAATCATTTAATTGTATATTGTCAAATCATTACAAATGTTACCTGAAGATGGTTTGCAGAAGAGTGTGGGGTTCTCTTTCACACCAATGATTCACGCATAATCAGTTTTTTCAAATTCATAGCCAGTCAGTGCAGGCTGACACATCAGCAGCAGTACAACAGCAGTGTTTTGTTTTATCGTACAGTGGTCAATTTTTCAGAAGTTTCGTGTCCGATAAGCTCACATCTGATCAATTAAAATGCTTGTTGTTGGTATGTTAATCACAGTCAAAACATGGCAATTGATGGTGTGTTTGCATTACAGCAGTCTGTTTTATATGACCAAAGTCATTAAAAAGACAAGGATATTGAATTAAAAGATCATATTTGGAGGAAGACAGCGCTGCAGTTTAACTACTGTGTACTCAAGTGGGTCCTTTAAGGCCTATTCACACATGGGTTTATTTTGCTGTGCTAAACACAGGTCATGTATCTAAAGTGAAGAGAAAGGTTGTGCTATTGGAGTATGACATTTCCTGACAGCCCCTTGACTAAACACAGATGTAACGTATGACTAGCTCTCTCAACTTAGGGAAACTTTAGCCTAACATAGCTTGGTGCTGCTAAACGTTGTACGAACGTATTGTGACGTTACTCAATGAACGCCATATAAATCTGGTCTCAGTTTCCAACACAATGCTTACAGGACAAAAGATTGCTGTCCCCAAAAGGGTGCCTCAAGTTGTACAAAAGGAGTTCAGTCCTCAGGAAGAAGCAGCTTGACCGTTTGCCAGCATAGATGAATGCAGCTAAGGGTAGCTAAGGTAAGTGGACATCAACCTTTGCTGCCATTTACAAGCACATTGGAACAAACATTGGAAATTTTAAGGATATGTAATGTTTTTCGACATACCTGACGAATATAAGTGCTGCCCAACTAATGTTAACTTTGTTTTTTGTGGTCTACCTTAGCTCGACACAGCTTGATTTTGCCCTATATGTCAGCAAAAGTTAGCTAAAACATTAGAGTATGAATACTGCTTTAGCAGTTGTGGTACAGTTCCAGCTCCAGAACTAAAGGTTAAGATCCACCAAGTTCTCCTCTCCTTAACAAAATCAGATGTGCCCATTTAGTTTCTGTTCAGTTAAATCAGCCCCGGGTCATTGCTACTAGATGTCAAATCCGTTTTGACTTCCACAGAACAATTTTTTTTTTAGAATCTACACAACAAAATACATTGTTCTTTATGTGGAAAAAAAAGGCACGTCAGAAATTACCATCAAAAGTATTTGCAATATTGTGCTATTTATTCGCAACTTCCTTGATCATAAGGCTTATGCAGAGCTGGGAGGTTGGCGAAGTGGACTCAAAGGAAGGGGCATTTTACCTGCTTGCCCGGAGGCTTTTGGTCTACTCTACCAGAGCACCATTTTCTTACAAGATCATCAAAAGCTATGATTCGAAAGCACCTCTTAAAGTACAATTAGATGATGTCACTGGGACTACATCCATGTTTTCTACAGTCCACGGGCTATGTATGAAATCTGGTATCAAATTTGTATCAATTAATTGGGGCATTAGTCCTATGACTCCACAATGTCATAAAAAAACACATTACATTAATTGTGTGTCGTTGACAAGGGCTTTGGGGTTGCACCAGGTTCCCATTGAAAATTAGAATGAACTTTTTGTATGACGTGTGATGTGGAGATTACAGCAGGTACTCTTACATTCCAGCCACTGCAACCATATCTTCTAAACTCAAATCAGGATCAAACCTCACAATGGGAAGTGGAAGAGAACAACCAATCCCTCATACACTCTGTGTGCTCTAGACTTCAATGATGGCCTGAAATGGAAGAATATAATGCTGCTTTATCAAACATCATTATATTCATGCTGCAGTTCCCTTGATTTGATCATTTTACATTTGGCTCACATGCTACATATAATACATTCCGACTTGCTTGTTACTGCACTGCCTATTTGCATCTAAATAGAAATATCACATAATGCCTCACAAGCAGACTGAAAGAAGCGTTTTCTCATGAGTAACCATAGTGACAGCTGTTTTCCTACTCCACTATGGATGATAGAGATTGCTGAGTGCGTCCCACAGTTTACCTGCCTATTCATTTCACTCCCCTTTAAAGTCAAGAGCCCTTCACAACAATGAGTGTGCCTTTCTACAGAGTGACATTCACTCTTGAAATGCTAGTCGAGGGAACAGTTTTCCAGACTGACTACTGATTGACTCCCATTATGATGCAGCCATTTCAGCCCATTTTCCTGCATCTTGTTTGCCTGTTGCTGCCTCTTTTATGGCCTTCCTTCATATCAAAGTGGTGTTTATTTTGAATTCTGTGTTGCTTTTGCCAACTTTTGAGCTCGATATTTTGCCCTATTTGTTCAAAAGCAGGTAGATACATGGATGCAGAAAGTCTATGCTGTGTACATGTGGCAATTTTGCAAAAGCAGTGCTCATGACTTCAGTTTTGACTACACTCACTGCTGCTTTGCAAGAAAAGTTATCTTATGGCATTTCATCTTTCATGGGGGCAACCGAAAATGTGTGTTAATATGCTCCGTATGCTTGTTAAGTACTTTAGTTAAAGAAAAAATACTTTGCAAAAACAAAAGAAAGCCACGTTCTAGCATTAGCAGCAGATTGAAGCCCTGTTCACACAACAACAAAATCCGCCGAAAATTGAAAGTTTTCACTGCGTTTTTGCCTCCCGTTTACACGAGAACAGTGCCTGGAGTGTCTGAATCCACAAACTTTTGAAAACAGGGTCCAGAGTGAAAAGTTTTGAAAACCTTTTCATTTCCGTCTCCATGTAGACAAGATTCAGGGTTTCAACAGAAAACGCTGACGTCACCGCATGCGCAGTACTCCTTCACATGAAGGTTGCACACAGATTCCAGGAACAACAACAACAACAGCTTCGGCCGTCTACCAAGCAACATGTGTGCTGCTTACTGTGCTCGGTTTGTTATCCAGACAGAAATATCCACACACATTTGTTGTCCAGGCAAGAAACTCCTGTGTCTACATGCGTCCACTCGCCATTGTTGTTTGTGAAAAGTTTGTCTTCACCGGACATGGACGCATATTCTAACTGTGCTGTCTCACTACAAACTGACATCACCATCTACTGGCCTGGCATGCACGCTACACGTTTTCAGTCATTCTTGCGTCTCCGTGTGAACGCAGAATGCTTTTGAAAACACAAAGGAAAAACCTTTCCATTTTTGGTGACAATGTTGTCGTGTAAATGGGGCCTTAGACCTGGGAATTCAACCCCAAAAAGATACGTTGATTAGTTTCTCCTTTACTGTTGTTGACATAGATGATATAAGGGCCCACTTTCTTTGGCTTGGGTGGTGAGGGAGGAGTAACACTAACTTATCCCGCTGTGTTCCTGAAGTTAAAATGAGACATTTTTAGTTAAGGACTCTCATCAATCAAAAAAGATAGATTGCTAAAATGATAAAGACACTGAACTTGCTAAAACATCTGTGAAAATCTGAAAATAAATCAAAACACTGAACAAGCTGACAAATGTAAACACAAAAAAATCAATATTTAAATGTAAATCTCAGAATTTTATACAACTCATTCTCTGAACAACTGAAAAACCTTTTAGCATCTGGTTTTATCAAGCTTTGGCTATTAGGAGAACAAAATGAATGTATGCAAAGACACTGACAGCATAAACTATTTATATATTTACACTTAGCTTCCAAACACGGTTTTCCCCATAAAGATTTGTTGTATGGCTCCAAAAATATAATTAAACACTCTGAGTGTTACCACTTGGGGGTGCCGGATTAAGAGGGTTAGAAATGTACTGTAGAAAAAGCGGGAAAAGTGAAATACACTGGACACTAAAACAGCTAAAAGATCTAAATATGTATTTTGTGGTGAGAATGCTGAAAAACTTAAAAACTGAAAAAGTTGAAAACACCTCAATTTGTAAAAAGCTAACCTTTAAAACTGTAAATATTGAAAGAGCTTTCCCATTAAATTGCTGAAATGTCAAACAATAGAAAAGCTCACAGCCAACAGCTTACAATACTTAAAAGTTTAGAGCACACAAAATGTTAAAAACTTAATATTTTTGCATAAAATTACAACACATCAACATCGTTAACAACTTTAATTTTGAAAATGCTGGAAAGTAAAAGGACTGTAAAAGCAGAAAACCTCAGAAATACTGAAGATGAAACAGCTTAAAGAAGTAAACACTGAAGAGTTTATTTATGTTGAAATATCCTCAACATTAAATGCTGAAAAGTTGCAAACACTGAAATGCTGAAGCAGCTTCAATTACAAAAAAGCTTGAATACTAAAAGCTTAAAAAAAAATTTTAAAAATCTTTGGAAATCTTAAGATAACTGAAACACTGAGACGTGAAATCTTTGAAATGTTGAAAATGTAAGAAAAAAAAAATAATAGATGTAAACATTAAAAAAAAAAGGAAAATAAATGAAAAATTAAACTGGAATTTCTCATTTTGAAGAAGCTGGAAACATTTTTGAACACTAGAAACACTGAACCACAATGCTGAATACTCTGAAAAACTTAAAAACCATTTTCCAATACTAAAAGAGCTTGAAAGCTGAAATGATTAAAAAAAAAAAAAAGCTGAATGATTTTGAAACACTGAAATATGGAAAATCACTAAAAACCAAGACAGGGGAGGTTATCAAGCTGAAAGTGCTTGGAACGAGATAATGAATGCTAAAAAGTGTGAAAACTTGCAAAATAAAAATAGCACAGGCACTAATTGATAAGAATGGTGTTATGGTCAAGACTGCATGACACCTTTTCCTTATAATTGATCAAAATGCTGTTATGCCTCCGGTCCTTTAAAACACTTGGGTTTGCTTATTAAAGTAGCAAAACAACATTTTTACTTTTTCATGGGTGGATCATGTCGGAAATTATGTGGATCTTCAGCACTAAAACTAAGTGATTCAGTAGGATTTCCTCATTTATCTGAAGAGGAATCTGATGCATAGAGCTGAAGGTGCATATAAGCTGTGGTACAGTGTAACGTCGGGCTTTTACTTTTTACAGAAACTTGGACAACCGTTGTTCTGTGAGAGAAAACTCAGCAGCGTCAGCTATGAAATATTAAGCGGCTGTTCAACTCTCTCTCTTGCACACATAAAAGGCTTTGGCCGCATTAACTTTGATACAATTTGTACCATTACATCAAAAACAAAATGAGTTCAGGGATGTCTACCGGACATGTTTTTGCTTCCTGAGGTTGAAGATAATTTCACTCCCTGTGGCTAGTTTGATGCACTTTCTGTTTTGTCTTCTTCTGGGAGACAGGGGTTGTTTGTTGTTTAGCTTTTTCTGGAGATCTATCAGAATTGCAACATGGTGGTAAGGTCTCTGCTAAATTTTGTTTTAATGTTCTCATTTGTGTGCAGTGCACTGCGGAGGGAGGCTTTGTTGTTTTGTCTGTCTGTGTCAGCCTGTGTATTCATTTTAGTCAGAGCCTTGGCATCATGTTTTTCTCATTTTTAGTCCTTCTTTATCAGCATTTTGTGATCCAGATAAAGTCCAGATAGATTTTCACATATTCTGGGGAATTTAAGTACATTACATCAACAGTATGGATTAGATTAGATAGATTTGATAGAACTTTCTCTCGGGAAGACTCCCTCATGGAAATTAAGATTCCAGCAGCATTGTATAGCAGTACATGGTAAAAAAAAAAAAAAAAAGCACAGTGGGCATCAAAAAGTAAAAAAGTAAAAACAATTCACAAATATAAATAAAAATAAAAATACAAATATGGCTACTGGCTACTGCTTCTTCCCATCCTCTGTTACTCCTCCTCTCACCCAGTGAGGAGTTGTACAGTCTGATGGCCTGAAGGACAAAAGAGTTTTCAGTCTGTTAGTCCTGAACTTGGGATGTGTTCACTTCTACTTTATGACGTAGATTCTAGCTTTTTTTAATTTAAACTTAAATGTATGCGGTAACCAGTGACACATACTCAAATGTTTTAATAATGAGTGATGTTGAGAAATACTAAATCTGAAGAAATAAAACAGATTTTTATACTTGAGATGGACTAAACTTCTAATGCTCCGCGGACTCGGCTCGTCTTAGGGTGAAGTTTGGTGTTCTTTCACACTGCACTTTGTCAAGCAGACCTTAGTTCATCAAATTATACTTAGAATGGCCTTTCGCCTGTAGTCAGGGCTGGAGCTGCTTGTTTAGCTTGAAGCAGTTCAGAAGAATATATAGAATAAAGCAGGAGGATTAAAACAGGAGGGCTGTGGCTGTGACTTGTGGTCAAAGGGGTAGCTGTAACAACTGAAACTCTATACTCTAGCTTCTATTGTAGTCTACTAAACTCAGTTAACTTGTTTTTTGAACATAATTTCTGACTTTTTACATTAAAAGCCCCCATTTATGATGCTGTGTGCCATCAAAGAAAATTAAGTTATTTTAAGTAGCAGCTTCTTTTAACTCACCAGAGAAACTTTTCGAAAACTGACCTAGATAAATGTAGTTTTTCATCTTGATGCTTATGCAAAATTGCTAATACATAGTTGAAACTGGTGTTATATTGCTCAAAGAATCAGCTTCACCGTTGTAATAATTTTTGGTGTTACAATGTGAGGTAATTTAATGGTTCATTCTGTCAAGAGAAGCAAAGTTAGCTTCCTGAAATCGGTGCTACCTGTTAATACTACAGTTGTGTCATTGGTCAAAAGTTGGTGGCTTTTGAGCTCAATTGGCCCGAATGATAAGCAAATCAAGAGGACATGCTGTGACACTTTTTCTCAAGTATTGAAGTTAATGGAAGAGGATGCTACAGTAACTGGGCTAAAGACTTCGGCCACATGAACAATGAGGTGTCCCTATAATACTAAGGTTTGATTGCTAATCTATGTTCCACCAAAGCATAAAAAACCTGCTGTTGATTACTTTATTATCTTAATCATATAAGAAGGAGAGGGTCATACCCACAGGCCAAGTTCTTCACAAAACAACACCACATCATCTGCATATCTACATTGTCTCACTTTATCTTTGTTTCATAGTATTAAAACCATAAACAATGTTTTTTTAATAGCTGTCAGATAGAATAATCTCTGTGCCTTTGTTTTTCTGTCCCTTACCTCTCCCTGAATGTCTGTAAGGCTGTACAGTAGCATACATCCTGTGGGTGTACACAGTTTGCATACTATAACAAGTTACAATTTCTGAATTTGTTGCTTCAGGCAAAAGCTGACTCTCATACTCTATGACAAGTCAACCCAATGCTTAACAAGAAAGAGCAACAGAGAGAAGCAAGAAGAGAAAGGGGGAATGATAATGGAGGAAAGAAAGATCATGTTTGAGTTAAGTGAACCGAGCATGTCTGAAGAGTTCATGTGTGTATGCTTGAGGCACTAAAGCAGATTGGCTGGTAGACTTTGGTGGAAATTAAAAATTAATTGACTCTATTCAGCTCCAAGTTAAGTTTGGACTTTCCACTCATGTCTGGTTTCACTGAGCTCAAGGAGAAAGAACTTGAATCAGATCTTATTTTTAGCAAAGTGCTATTCCATCAAATCTAATATAGAGCTGAGATCTAATATGGATTGACCACAGTCCCAGATTTCCTGGGGGCGTTTGTACCACTTGAAGCCTGAGAGGAAAGGAAATACAAATATTAGTCTTCATCATAAGATCAGAGTTCTTACGTTGTGATGTCCTCTCCAAGAAAGCAGCGGTTGCGCAGCAGCCCCGCCCACAGTTGGACACCCACAATGCCGAAGATGAAGAAGACAAAGAAGCAGAGGAGGAGGACGTTTCCCAGCATGGGCAGGGTGTCCAACAGCAGCGTCACCAGGATGCGCATACCTAGAAGGAAACAAAAATTCTAATGACTTCAGAGACAATACATTCATATGCTCTTACTTTGACTTGGATTTTTAAGGGTCCCACATCATGCAAAAACACTTGTTAATGTTTATTATTATGTCTAATATCTGCATCAGTGACAGGTCTACGAATGCACATCAACAGAAAAAACATCCCTCCGTTGTGCACATACCCTTTGCTAACAAATTTCTATATCTTAAAAATGTACTTTAAACACCCTTTGCAAAGGCAGCAGAACATTAACTCATCAATAGCTAGGAGCTTTCAGTGATGATACTGAAATTGAAAGTGACATGGCAACATAAACCTTTCATGTTTTTAAAATTACAGCCCAAGTATTCGCCACATAAGCGAAGGCAAGGGAAAGATATGATTCCTTGTATTTTCCTGGTTATTAAGTTGTAACATCTTGTGTAGTTAAATATTAGCCTATGTTAGCCAAGGAATTCAATGAAAAATATCTAACAAGGTTTGAGGTGCTTTGCTAACGCTAAATAACAGTGTAAACTGTTTATATCCTTCAGCCTCTGTTTGGGAATCACTGCATTGGAGAAAATGATGCCTACTCTGAATAGGAGACAGTCAATAAGGTGTTTGGTCAACCAACAAGTTGCTTCGGTAGAAGAAATATGTCCAGACATTTTGGTTCAGCAACAGTAAACATTAGAGCACAGCAGTGCTAATTTTGTTGACTAATTATTTTCGGCTTAGTTTTCGTCAACAACCTTTTGTCCCCTGACGAAATCTAGACAGTACCTAATATAGACAAGTGCACATGGACAAAAGCTAAAATGAAATTAACTGACATTTTCATCAGCGAATAAAAACTTGACAAATAAAACCAATCAGACATTTCGTCATGTAGAAAGTAGGGAAAGGCTGGGAATATATCCAATCACAGCTACTTTGTTGGTGTGGAAAGGTTGGATGAGTTAAGAGGGACATCCAGTCACAACTGCTTTAGCTTTGTGGTGGCAGGATAAGCTAAACCAGTTATGTTCAATTTGTTTTTGTTAATTTATACATTCAAACTTTACTAACATTCAGTAAAGGGTTATTAGATGTTTCATTTCATCCAAGTGTAAAACATGACTTCAGAAATTAAAGGAAACATAAAAAACGCCTTCACTTTACACTTCATATTTTAGTTGCCTAAATTTACAGAAGATTTAAATGTTGTGAAATGTCATCAACTAAAACTAGACTTAAATTAAAACAAATTAGATGACTAAATTATGACATCAACTAAAGATAATTTAGGCAGAAGGCTATAACTGAAACTAAATTAAAAAATGCGGTCAAAATTAACACTGGATCACAATACTGCAATACTGTGTTGTTCAAAATTGCTAAAGTTCTAAAAACGCTCTACCTTTCACGTACTGCATACCCCTCCTCCTGCACTGTTGGAGGTCTTAACACTTTAAGGTCTCCTCCCTCTATTGGACCCAGCCCCTCTGATTGGTTGACCAGACTGCCCTGTATTAATTGGTCAGTTCATTACTGCCCGGTGCCATGTTGTCAACAACCCTGCATTGATCCTTCAGTCTCTGCTCTGAACTGTGCATGCCACATAGGCAACGGCTTTATACTGCTGATGAAACAATGGTAGGACATCACTCTGTTAGGTCTATTCAGGGGGCCAGGGGAACAAGACATTTAAGGCTACTGGAGCCTCAAAGAAGGCGAGAGGAAGAAGTCCCAATCCTGTGAACTTTTTGTACTCACAAAAGGGCATATAAAACTCAAAAAGCATGACAGTTTTTTTTAAAGCACCATGTTCTAAGTAGGGCTGAAACAGAGTTTATAAGCACTGCCAAAATGTAATATCTGAGAGAACTTTTAGGCCAGTAACTTAAAAAATACATATTTATGTTCTGAAGACATTCAAAGTGGTGGTAAATCATTGAAAAGGAGCAAAACATGAGACCTTTGAGCTCAAATGCATGGTGGATGGTCAAATTTTGCATGTGGCAGCGGCAAGGCATTTTGTCCCCCCTAGTTACTGTCCACCCTGACAACCTCTATTGATCTTGTCAGCTTATTGGAAGCCACAACTTCTATCCCTTGCAGCCAATAGAATCACAAGCAGTGAAAAATAGTAAAAGTGACAGTTTGACGTTTTTTCATCCTCCGGGATTTGACTTCACAGTTTCCCCGTGGCAATTATTATCTAACCACATGCATTCAGCATCCATCACCAGTTGTCAGATGTGTTTAGCGTCAGCAGAGTCAGGGGATCTGGTCCCTGAGGTCCTCACAGTGTGCCTTGTCCCCTCTCTCTCTCACATGGATAACACAGCTCTGTCACATTGACCACACTTACAGTATTGACGCGGTGATAATGTTAATTACAAAAACGGTGTTTGAACTCAAAGCGAGAAGCCTCTTTAGTCTCACTGAGTCACATATCAAGCATGGAAACTTCAGCAGTGATAAAGCTGGGCCTCAAGAAACTACAAGCTACAACTAATACTTTGGGCGATCACAATCTATCAAGAAGCAGATTAGAATGCAATATTCTCCTTATGTGCTGAAATCAGGGCCTGCAATTTGAATTGTGTTAGAGTCTCATAAAAATTCAACAACTTGTTATTTTTGTGCGAATGAACTACTTTAAGTGGGCTTAAGTATGCCCCAAAAGTCACTGAACTTGGAAAAATTTGTCTAGGTAAAAACAACAAAGTGGTAATGTTTCCATGCCCCCACTTAAATGCAGCCACTTAACTGAGTGACCTACTTTCTTAAGAGCTGGTAGACATAAACATCATGTCCAGATTAACAAAAAAGTCACTTGTTACCAAAAAATGTACAGGAAGAGGGCTAAGTACAATTAATTGCCCAAATGTGGCCATTTTTGCAAATTCACATGGTTTGTATTACAGCAAACTTGTTCTAAGAAATTCATATAATTCAGTTGAAACTTCTCAAGTTTATCACAATCAAGATGATGATAAAAATTTATTAAAAAGCCAAGTTAGGGCACAGGGCATGGTTGTGATAGGGGGTCAAAGTTTGATAACATTTTTGGCGGTGCAACAAAATGCAAATTCATCACACCTCTAAAATGTTATTGTCAGTCCTTACGAAACTTTGTAAACAGGATAAAATGTCATCCTGAACACATTCATACATGATGTTTTTGATTTAGTCACAGCTCTGTCTTCTGACAGGGGAAAGAATTCTGACTATTTTTGAGTTTTGTTGCTTCCTGTGGTCAAAACGTATCTCTTATCTTATTGATTATTTGGTCCCATATAGCACATGTACAGGTATTTTTGTCCAATTATTTAGCAGTGTGGCTGCTTCCCCTTAAATACAGCTTATTGAC
Source organism: Cetoscarus ocellatus (assembly GCA_037902135.1). NCBI lineage: Eukaryota > Metazoa > Chordata > Actinopteri > Labriformes > Labridae > Cetoscarus > Cetoscarus ocellatus. Next base: position 237,394 of record JBAMNC010001464.1, read on the forward strand.
TGAGTTTTACCTTTATTCCTAAAAATTGGTAGACATAGGTATGATGTCCAGACCAACAAAAAAGTCCATTGTTAACACAAAAGTGAAAGACATTCAGGGACTGGGTTATGAACAAAAGATTGCCCAAATGTATCAGTTTTTGCATATTCCACTGGTTAGTATTATAGTAAACCTGTCCAAGAAAAAGCATATGATTCTGATGCAAGTAAGTGTGTTTAAGAATATTGCTTTGTAGGTTAAATAGAGGAAAACATGAGTTTATGTTACCCTAGCATCCCCTTAAAAACAGGCTACTGACATAGTCTCACATGCTTGAAAAATTTACAGTAAATGGGCTATGCGCAGTTGACTCTATTTCAAACGCAAGCTCACTGGGTTTGTTTTTAACAAACTTGTCGCAGGGACTTTATCTGATTTACTCCAAACTTTTCAAGTTTACTACAAACAAGATAATGGTCATATTTTATTAAAAGCTTGAGTTTAGGTCACAAGGCATGGTTGTGACAGGGAGTCAAAGTTTGATAAATGTTCTGGCGGTGCACCAAAAGCAAATTTATGATATCTTTAGAGTGCTTTTATCAATCTTTACCAAACTTAAGAGATATGATAAGACTGTCATCCTAAACCTGTTTTTAAATTAAGCCTTTCAGTTTATCACTTAGCCCTCTGACAGAGGGAAGAACTGTGACTTAATTGCGACCTTTCATTTCTTCCTAATTTTGTCCCATACGGCACATGTACAGTTTGTTTCCTCTTTGATCAAAAAACTAAAGTGAAACTAATCACTCATTAAGAATTACTCTTTAAGATAATGTTTTGTCAGTTGTATAGAAGCAAAGGCATGAATTAAAGTGTGTTTTCAACATGTAAAAACATATAATGGCAAGTGTTTTAACATTGCATATCAAACTTTTTGGTAGCCTAAATTGCTATCCACCATTCAAGCAACACATTTAACTGATTTGACAGGAGAGTTAGTCTGCCTTTGGAAATAAATGGGGAAAAAGAGAAAATAAAAAACAACACTCAAAATGAATAATATCTGAATACCCTGGTTGTGTTAACAAGTGTATAAAGTGTCCTGCAGTGAAGTTCTGAAGTTCTTATCTCCACTCAAAAGGAATGACTCATGTGCATTGTATATTTATTTGTTTGGGATTCTGTGAGGTCTCATTAGCCACAAAGTTGCTGTTCAGAAAATGTTTTAGCTTCAAACAGATTTCCCTTTTACAACAACTGACAACTGGCTTTTCCCTTTTGCTGTCTGTCATTCTTGTTTTTCCTATTATAAAGGTTATTCCCTTAGAAAAAATGAAAGAGATTGACACTTAAATTATATCACTAATATAGCAGCCCGTTTTGAGAACGTACAGTAGCAACACACAAAAAGTTACAGCAATCACCTCTGTCAGGTTGCCATAATTCACAGTAATATTTAATTATTACCTAACTTACCATCAGCACAACCTCAGCTAATGGAATACGCAACACAATAGAGCCCTCTTTGCAAAGTAACTGGCGATATTAGCTCAGAAAATAGAGAAAAACAAAAAAAAGCTGAGTTTGTCTCATTTTTTATTGGAAACAACAGTGTGAACTCTTCTAACAAAACTCATTCTCCCCCGAGAGTTATTACCAAAATGTCTCGAGTTTATTACTCTGGTGCTTTGAATATTCTTGCTTCTAGTCTCTGCGCAATACCCAATTTTTATGAGTAGTATCCTGACTTTTCTGCTTTGTACAGCAGATGTAGGCTATATCCCCAGAGAGGAGCAAATGGGGTCTCCTCTGCCCTTTACTGAGCCTTAACGGAGGTGATAGGATGTTTTTGAATACCTTTTCTCAACTTAAATGGCATTTATTATGAAAAAAACAGGAAACAAAAGAGCCACTTGCCTGAGATAAAAAAGTAAGTGCAATTTAAGTCCTCTAAGGCCTGTGTCCTCTGCCACTGTTTTAGCCCTGCAGGTGTTAATATTCAATACAAAGTAATGTAGTCCAGCGTTATCAGTGTTCACGGTCCTAAGCAGAATAATCCCCACAGAGTCAGCAGTTTTTTCTTGCCGCACTCACACAGTTCTCAGCTGACCAACAGTTCAACTCCTAAAACAGTGCACTGCTTCTCTGTGTCACTTCTCAGTTACTGACCAAAAACTCAAGATGGAGTGGGACTTGTGATGTCTGTTTAGTCAATACCAATGGCGGAAAAGAAAGTAATCAGATTCGTCTTTGACTCTTCAATTGTTTTGTTCTTTAGCTCATATTGTCTTTGTTTTCATGTTGTCCAAGTATGAACACAGGTCTACATTCCTTCCTCAAGTCTTAATAGCTTTATCTAAAATGTTATTTTACAGCTTTGTGATATGCCAGTACAAACATTCAAACATTATCAAATGTCCTGCACAGATGTTCCTGTAATTTCTCATATTTGCCGTTTTTACCAAGTTTGCCACCTCCAAACACTTGCTCTGGCAAGATATAACCAGAATCTAACACCTTACAATGACCTAGAATAAAGCATAAAACACCAAAGCCATTTTACTGATATAAAGGCAGTCACTGAGAGTATTGTCACTACAAATGGCAACTTTAATAGTTTAAGTAATTTTCCAGAAGCTTTGTGGTCGAGTTCTTGTCTCTAGATCAAATGCAGCAAAGTGCTTGTATCTTGTTGCTTTAGCTGAATTTGGTTCTTGGAGCTTTTGTAAACTAAAGCAGATTTTTTTTATTCATGAGTATTGAATAACGTTGCTCACTATGTTTTACAGGAAGCTTGCTTATCACTGGTTAAAGGTAATTTTTTAAAAATCCTTTTAATGAAGTTCACACAGGTCCCAGAAGTCCCCAGAACACTTTTTTTGGGAAATCTTCAAACTGACTGTTTCAGTGTCTCTTCTCTTTTTTTTTTTTTTTTTTTAAAGGTGAAGCAAGCAAAAGAGGAAGGGGAGGTATTTTACACATGTTGGGGGGACAGCAGACAGGCTATGGACAAAAATTTGTGTTATATTGTACCATGTTACATAATATGAGACACTTAACCAGAAACTTATACACCAAATAGTAAAGAAGTAAAAGGAAATTAATCAAAGGCTTACAGAATTTATATTATATCTTCTGCTAATTACAATATTTCTGCTAGATAGTCAGGGCAGGGTGAATATCTCATTAGAAAATAAGATTTTAAAGGCTTTGATGGATTCTGTTAAATTAGAGAATGAAGTGTTTTAACAGGTCTGACAATAATAATAGGGGAGCATTAACATAGGACATTATCAACAATGGGCTATACATTGCATCATTATTCAAACTATACATTTTTGTCTATCTAAACTGTAAGATTTGGGCTCGTTCTCTTGCTCTGCCAGCCTTGCCTCCATCAGTACTGCACTATTGCTTTTGACCTTCCACCACCTGACTAGTGTTTGAGTTAATGTCTCATCTCTCCTCATATTTGGCATGAAAAATAAACATGTGAGCAGTGATGTGGTTAGAGCCTGGACGCCAAACTCAAACAAGGTCCTTCTGCTGCAATAAATGTGAGTTGTCTGACTAAACGTAAAATATGCTGAATCAAAGAAGTTTATCTAACATCCATTAAGGCCTTGAAAGTTTTCGCAGACACCACAAACTTATGTACCATGAATTTCCCTGCTCTGATGACGTAGTGCGTTCCAGGTCAAGAGTTTAGAGGTATCTATTTTCAGCCATCTCAGGCCCATTTTCCCCCAAAATACCAACAACAGGCTTTGTTCTGTCTCGTCTGAATTTACTTTCCACCTGTGTACCCTGAACCCTGCACCTGATACCAAAATACAGAACAGATGGGAAAAACAAACAGCAAGGTCGGGACAAGAGAACAGTCTGACGGCATTCGCCTGTTGTTGAGTCCCGCCAAGAAACTTGGGCCCAGAGAGAGTGGATCAGTGGATATTGGCTACAGTACAGAAACAAATGTTCATCTGTCTACTTCCCATCCATTTAGGCAGGGAGACAAATAGAGGGACAGAGAGAGAGCAGGCAAACAGAGACAGCAAATTAGGAGAGGATCTGTAACTAGAATACACCATCCTGTTTGTATATCAGGTGGAAAGAAAATATACAAGGTATAAAGTCCAATACAGAAGAAACTGAGGGAAAATACAAGGAAAATGTTAGTGTTTGAAAAAGTCTGGGTATTTCTTGTTGTGTGAAGCCCCTTTTTTATGCCTCCATGCTGGCGACAATCATGCTGGAGGCACTATGATTTCACATTTTCCATATGTCTGTCCATACATATGGTCAAAATAGCGAACAAGGTGATGGGAGTGTAGAAATCTCAGCTGCAGGATATCGACAGGAAATGTATTATTAGTCAGGCCCAACAAATTCACCCTCTGTTTGCTGAAGTCGATCTTCTCCCTTCTGGCTGATGTTGAAGAATGCCTAGAACCAGGACAAGGTGTGCCAGAACTTTTTTTATTCTGATTGCCACTGACAACCTTAATTCACTGGCCTGACCAATTTTTCTTGCGTGTATTTTATGCATCTTGTGGATAAGACTGATTTTTGGACTGTAATCCTTGACTATTTATTGATTATTTATTGATTCTCTTTTCATCTGCTTTACCTCGACTATTCAACATTACTGTTCATTTATCTACTTCATAGGATTTTACTGACTGAATGCACTTTATGAAGCCTTGTCTGTTTTCGTGGCTTTTCATGATTAAAGTGTCTTTCCTTTTCACTTGTGCTCAGGATTCTTCCCGATTTTCCTAATGCCTGTATGTTTCATGTTTTATCATATAGGCTACTGGTGTGCTGATGCCTGCTGCAAAACAAATATCCCACCGGATAACAATAAAGTTGAAGTTGAAGTATATATTTACATGTATGTGCTCCAGATTGATGCACATTTTTACATTTTTCCAATATCTTAGCCAAAAAAGTATACTTCGTTGTCATTGCACCTCTATCTGGAAGTAGAAGGTTGCTCCATGGGCCTATGTGCTAAAGCGGCGAAGTATGCATGATTCCAAATTAAATCTGTTGAATTGATTTCAGGTAATAATTAATTATTGAAGTGGATCGTTGTTTGCTTGCTCATTCCCATGATTTGTTTGTTAGGTAGCCATATTACTTCTATCTTGACTGCACTGGTAGCTGTGTAGACACCTGTCTTAAGTTGTGAAGAATCTACAATTCCTTATAGAACTGGACTGATTCATGCACTAGGATACCTGGCAATATCCCATTCCCAACTGACAAAGACATGAAAACCAGTTCAGAGCAACTCCATTTGAGACAGTCAACGTCCGTGAGGTCTTTGTTGTGTCTCTCTCTTTTTCCACACAGACCTTGGGTTTTCATCCTCATGCCTTTTCTGTCTTTCTTTCCCTACATATTCCTCTATCTTCATCTGCCTTCAAGGTTTTAACCCTTCAGGGAGCAGCTGAAAACTCGTAACAGTAATACACGTGTTATTTTTCTCTGTTGAATGCTGTCAGGATGGTTTCTTAGGGACTCTGGCAGCTTTCCAGCAGGATGAACATAACATTTCAGGCCTCATGGGGATGCGACATGGTAAATGTATGCAGGACTGTTAGTTATGATCGCTGAGGGGGAAAAGCACAGCCCTCCATGCTTTGTGATCATGTCTGGGTGTATTTGCACGAACACACAAACATGTAAACACAAAAAAATGAATCATACCACACAGACACAAATAGACTTTTACAATCTTACGACGTCATGGGAGAATCTTAGGTCGACCTTTGTCACAATCCAACAATTGGCTCATTCTGAGAGAGTGCGGTCATCGCTCAAACACACACAAAAAACACTGCTTTCTGTAGCCAGACGGCACACAACATCAGTTACCATGGCAACACACTCAGTCAATGTATTACAAATACCTCCCACAGTACTCTCCTGGGTTTCCAACATTGTAAGAATTGATTTTTTGTAATAAATCTTGTTTTACTAACCTACAGTTGGCTAAATCAGTAAAAATAACAAACAAGTCGACTCCAGAGTGAAACAGCAAGTGTGACATAAATCTTCAAAGTGCTACTGGAGATCCTGAGAGGTGTATCGATCAAAATGGCTACCCGTACTAGCAGCCTGAACCAAGAAAAAAACCTTGTTTGTTGCTTTATGGTCAGAGGTGCTGTTTCTTAAAGGGCAATGGTGGCAACTGAACGGGGCCTTTGACCAGAAAGGGGGCGCCCCCTGAAGGCAAACAGACAGGTGGATAAAAATGGGCAAAATTTGTATGAATACAGAAAACTCCTCCACCTGATGGCACTGACTTTTGTCCAAGAGTCCTGTGTGAAGAAAAAATTGCAGTTTGGAGACCCCAGTAGATTGTTTTGTAGGAGAATAACCAAGTTCACATCCTGAGTTATTCACAAAGCTGAGCATTGGATTAATTTTTATACATTTTCTTTTACTTTCAAAAGGAAACAGACTAGCTGTGACGTAACTAAAGGAAGATTTTCGAAGTTAGCCTATGTTTAACACTGATAAATTTGATGACGTTTCTTCCAAAAATGATGGAAATACGAGATGTTTATTGTATACTTTGATGTAAAACACCATTTATAAAAAACACTTTGAGGCCTTTTTCCCTTTTGTGTGAGACAGAGGCTTTTTGTATTGACGCCATGTGAAATCTAACTTACAATTTTTTTTTTCAGGTCCCAAAAGGGAAATAAACTGGATGTTTTATATTATTTTAGTGCTTTTTGTCATTCTTGGCACTGTTGTTGATCACCTCTCGTGAGGCAACAGCTGTGTGCTCAACTTAGCATCTCCCAGCACTTAAAATAAGTGAAAATAAAGGACACCACTGCTCCTTTGAGTACCTCATTTCACTCTGATAAGGTCATATTATGTTTTTTTGAGTTTTAAAGTAGATGCCCTTTAGTGTGTTTTGTGTGTTTCTTTTACATGATAGAGTATTTCTATGTGTAACAGCAAAGTCTGTGGCACTAGGACTTCTCCCACTCCTTTCTGTAAACAGCAGTAGAAGCTGCCTGAAATGGCTGAGTCCCCCAGCCCTCTTCAAAAAGACCTTCCAGTGTGACATCATACCACTGTTGCATCAATAGTTCAAGCCCATTGACTCAGAGTAGCAAGCCCAACAAAGAATAGACTGTAGAAAGACTGTAGAGCCCTTAACAATGGCACTGAACCCTGTGAAGAGACCAATTACAACAGAGGGGGTTGGCCAACCAATCAGAATAGACTAGGCCAACGTGGAGAGGGGGGCCTGAAGAGACAGGAGCTTAAAAAGAGCATCTCAGACGGAGTGAAAATGGAGGTGGATTGGGGGTACATGAGTTACCCCATGAGTTTTTGCCTCAGGCAGACAAACTCTATAGCTGCCACTGTTTATACTCCTGTATCTTGTTATTACGTTTTTGTCAGTGTAACCTTTTTTGGTCTTTGATTCATGGCGTTTTTGGCAGTAGAGCTTTATAGGATCATGACAAATAATGTGAGAGCTCACAACGAACAGTGGAGCCTCCTGGAGTTACATTAAAAGGAAACAGCAAGTCCTGAATGATCACTCCATCTACAGTCGAGTGGTTAGAACACTGTCACCGAAAGATGTTTTTCCAATGATGTTTGGCTTAGACAACACAAAACTGTATCACAGCATTGTAAGGAGAAAGACCATAATCGCTGCTGAAAAATACAATGCTTGCCAAATGTTTCTTATGCTTAGTATGGATAAACAGAGACTTACTTGGAACTCTGTTGATGGCCCGTAGTGGCCTGAGGACTCTGACTGTACGGATGGCTGACAGACTGGCATTATGGCCGTCCAGAGAATACTCCATCACCCTGAGGACACAGGCAGAGATAGAAGAGAGATTTACATCACAAAAAGGACTTCATTGACCCCTCAGGAAAATGACAATGCTACAGTTATTTACTGAGAGAGAAGGGGGATATCATAAGAAAGACTGTTTCAGTATAAAATACATCACAATACTAAAAGCTGACTCGGCCAAAAGTACATCAAACTACTCCAGCTCTGCTTCAAGATTTTACTCTTTGGTTTAAAGGCACTGCATAGTCTGGCCTCTGGCTGTATTGTTAACCTTCAAACTTTTTATTAGCCCTCTTGCAGTAAAAGCCACTCTGGCAGAGCTTTGTCAGCTGCTTCACGAACAAAACTTGGGACAAAAGGTGACTGTGTCTCTACTGTCAGAGCGTCTGTACTGTGAGACAATCTCAGATGTAATGATGGATAACGAAATCTGTTTTACCTACTAAATCCACTTCAAATAACACTTAATATCAGTGTTGATGCAAGTCATTTATGGTGTTTGTTATTCTGATTTCATTTGACTGTTGTTTTTACATACATTCACCTGCCACTTCATAGGTTCGCCCTCCTAATATGTGGTTGAACCCTCTATTGATTTTAGAACTGCCTCAATGCTTCGTGGCATAGGTTCAACAAGGTGCCGGAGACATTCCTCAGAGATTTTGACCCATATTGAAATGAGCATCACACAGTTGCTGCAGATTTGTCAACATTACATCCATGAAGCTGATGTCCCTCTTTGACCACACCCCAAAGGTGCTCCACTGGATTGAGACGGCCAGATTTGATGGCCACAAGCCTGCCAAGAAATCAAAAGAGCTCCAGCAACACTTGTAGTTCAGGAAACAGCTTTACTGGGCTGACGTGTTTTGGCCTGTGGCTTTCATCAGAGTTTTGAGGTGATGAAGGCCACAAGCCAAAATGCTTTGGTTTAATAAAGTGGTCTAAAAGGATGGATTATGTCTTAAGATTATACATATGTAGGTGTGTTTTAGGCGTGACATGCAATGCTTAACAAATTTATTAGACCACCTAATAAAAACAGAAAGAAAGAAGGAAAGAATGGCACACAACATCACACACAGTGTTGTACACAGTAGGAAGTCAGTGGGGCATGGTAATAAACAGTCAAGTTCACAAGCTACTGCCTTTGACCAGGAATAATTCATATTTTAGAAATCTTCCAAAAACATGTTTAAAACTGAAAATGTTATCGTTATTGGACATACATTTGAACAGGAATAAGGAATTTCAAACTGAATTTATACCCAAATTTGTGCCGGCTCATGATCTTCCCTGAGAAGTCAGAAATGAATCAAACATAACACTAAAAGTGCTGTTTCTGTTCAATAAAATAACTATAATTTGACAGTTTTTTTCAACTATGTCTTCAGTTTTTTGTAAAACAGTAAATTTGAAAATTCATGGATAACAATAATAATTGCATTTTAGCATTGAAAAAATCATTTTGGTTAAAGAGCTTCTACATATCGGTGTATTAACCATGACATAAACATAACAAATGATTTTGTTAATTACTAATAATATCAATTTAGGGCAGCTGTGGCATAAACCTTACATTGGGTGGTGGTCTAATAAAATTTTAAGCAGATCAAATCAATCAGAAGTTGAGCTCTCAATTCTAGGCGTAAAAATGGTGGAAAAGACACCTGCAATTCATGTCAAAACACTGTGCAAGGCAAACAATCTGGCCCTTTGTGTTTAATACCTGAATTTTTACTACGTACCCATAAATAATATCATATCACTTTTTACATTACTAACATTAAGTTCATCCAAACAATCCTGAATATAAAAATATTACAGAACAGAAAGTACATTTTTAAAGAGTAGAAGTGAGAAATTACTGCATTTAGCAGGAAAAGTTTGATTAAATGTTGAAACTTTATTCATCCTTCATTCCACATGAAAAAGCAATGTCATTTTCACTGGTTGCATTCTGAGCTATTATTGATCATAGGGAATGGAAGCCCATGATCATACTTAGTAATAAATATACACTCAGTCTACGACAAGCAATGGGTAAATATGAGTAATAGTAAATTTATTATTGCATTTTACTTTAGAGCAAATAGTTTGCATTCCCATGTTGAAAAGACGAATTGGGCTTGTTATCAGTGACAACTGCTCCAAACCTGCTCTTCTACCAACTGATTAAGTGAAGTGCAGTGAAGCAAAGTGAAGCCAAAAATACAGAGGTTGCGCCCATTTCAGCCTAATTTCCATTCATTATTTTTATTTATTTATTTATTTATCAGGCCCTACCTTAAACTCACAAAGTGGAAATTTAGATTTGGTACATGTGGTTCAATTTCCCCTCCAAAATAAACAATAATGTGGTCCAGACTTAACAGATAAAAAGGGTTACAAAGCAACACATGTGTCTGAAGATTTATCAAAGAACACACCTACAGTAGTTATTGTGACATCTTGGAGCAACGCCTCTGCTTTACATATGACAATTAAGTTAACTAAATTAGAAGTGAAGTCTTCAGCACCTGAATGTAATAAATGCAGCTTGAGGGCAAAAGAAGAAGGTTATGGTCTTGGCTGTGGGACTGCTGACTGCAGGACAGTGTGTGTGTGTGTGTGTGTGTGTGTGTGTCGTCATACTGGCTCAGCCCTCAGAGCGTGGGAGTAGTTAGAGGAATGTCTGCTGCTGATTGGGTCCCGCCCTCTTCTCGGCCTACAACACACTCTGACGGCAGCTTTCTGTATGATTTGGCATCCCAAAGTGCAGCAGCATGTACCCCTACTGCATTCAAATTAACGTGGGTTGGTGACTGAAAAGTGGATTTTGAAGCTACTCAGATACGACTTTTAATGATCCCTAGATCCTGAAAAAACAACGGAAATGGACTAGTCATCATCGCAAAAACAATGCATGGATGGATGTCCTCTTTGGGCTTCCATACTGTTATCCAGCTGCAAATAAAAGACAGATAATAGTGACATCTTTGGTGTGTTTAGAGATACTTACCCTGCCATGACGATGACAAAGTCCAGCTGGTTCCACTTGTCTCCAAGATAACAATTGGGGCCAAAAATTCCCAGGGCCACCATCTTTATAACCATCTCCACAGCAAAGAAAGCAAAGATGCAGTCATCCAAAACCTATAGGAAACACAAAAAGAAGAAGAGACAAAAACAGCATTAAAGACGGCAAAAACGAAACACAGACCTCCTGTCAGAATAAAAAAAAAAAGTCAAGTAGTTTCCTTGTCAGTATGGCGTCTGGTTTTTAAAGGAGCCGGTGGAGGTTGTTTAAAACAAGTCTTGTCTCCATTAGTTAGTTTCATCTCAGCAGGGAGTAGCTCCAGCTAAGTGTGGTTATGGCTGTGTCTCAATTAATTAGACATCTACACAGCAAAGAGAACGTCTGTGTTTGAATATAATGAGAGCGTCTCAGCGAGCCAACAATCAACAGCTCTCTACAGGAAGAGCAGTTTAAAACAAGAGAGGGGCAAAATAAGGAAAAACAAAACACGTCTTGAGTACCACTTCAATACTATTTCCGTTTATTTATGCATTTATTTTATGGTTGTCTAGTCATTGCTGAGGCAGGTGGGGTAAATGTTGGTGATGAGTTTTCATAGAGCAGGGATCATCAAATACATTAGTACAAGGGCCATTTTCTCATTGACTTATGCTACAGGGGCCACTCTTGAAGTTGAAATAATGTTAATGGTTTTGGTCAAATTAAAATATTCTTTCTATAAATCAATTTCAAATTTTAGAGAGTAAGAATCACAATTCTGCCATGAATGTTTTTTCAGCGCCACCTCTATTGGCTACATTATTTTTAAGTTGTCATGTTTACATAACAGCATTTGGCTCTCAAACTCGCATACTGTGGCTGAATAGTGGTCTATTGTAAAACAGATCAGACATAAAGTTATTGCTGATGGTATTGTTTCTACAGTATTTTTTTAGGTAGGGTGGGGTGACACTTGTAGAAACAACACAACAAAAAGATACCCTAAACACCACAACAAATTCCCATCCTCATTTTTCTATGATTTGATGATATTCTGCGGGCCAGATTGGACGCTGTTGGAGGCCTGAAGTGGAACCTCAGTCGCCAGTTGATGTAGAGAGAAGATCACAGAACATACTGTGGGAACAGATACGAGTGTGTGGGAGTGTTTCACTGACCTGTAGGATTCGACACCACTCCGACTGGCAGCTGACGTCCTCACAGGGCTGGAACATCCCCAGAGTGACGCAGTTCAGCAGGATCACCAGCATGGATATGTGCTCGAACCATGTGCAGGAGGAAGTTAAGGCCAAGACACAGCACGATTCATTCAAAGCAAAGAATAAAGAACTGATGCAAAAGTATGTTAAATACTATTCATCCTCAATTCTATCATAGATCAGGGCCTAATACAATTCTTATGCAGTGGCTGCAGCTCAGACTGAGAAAAAGGCTCACAAAGGCTGGTGATAAAAAACCAATCACAGCTCCAGGCTATAAAAGGCAAAGATTAACGTGCATGTAAGATGGAAAGACATGAATATACCCCACTTTAATCAAAGCCATAGGAGGAATATATGACAAACACACAGACTGATCACATATTAAAACTGAAGGCCAACAAGTACTTCTATTCAAATGTGATACACACAGAAGGGCTACTGTTGGCGTAGTGGGCCGGACTGTCCTGCTGTTAATCTTCTTACAAGCTGGAATATCACGAGTCAACCTATTCATGGGTCCATACATCGTTGGAATCATTTTACAGGACAAGGAGTCGGCCCATAAATGAAGAGATTGGTGTTATATTAGGGGCATCCGCTATCTTCATCCCTTAGTCAACCAGATTCTCTAATAGCAATATTCGACCAATCATCCTGCTGCAGTCAAATTTCTCCCACAGTGAGTCTGTCATTTCAGAGTGATTGCTGCAGGTCTACACCCCAGCCACCTCTAATCTGTTTCATCAGCGATCAGGGAACGCTCCCCGAGGCTGGTTCATACTGGATGCATTCTACTTGTGTGACAGCAGATTGCGTGCGTGTTTTCATTTGGGCAAGCATGTTATCAAGTCAGACCTTTCTAGGGCTGTCACCTTATACTTGATACTTGAAAATCCGTTCGAGCATGGGGTAAGAATCCATACTCGAACTGTAAATACACAGTGATAAAAAAAAAGTGTTCGACCACCTGTCATAAAAATAAGAAAGCATATGTAATTTAGATATTCTTCAAAAACTTGTTGAAAACTTAAAATTGTAATGCTATTCATTTTGCAAATATGGATGAGGAATGAAGAATTTCAAACTGAATTATACCCAAATTTTGAGCAGGCTCATTTGGCTTCTCTAAGAAGACAGAAATTAATCAAGCGTAACAGTCAACCACTAAAACCATTTAGTCTGTTCAATATTCAAGTAACTTTCTATAATTTGACATCTTAAATCAAGAAATAGTAATGTGCTTTACTATTTTTTCTGTGTTGTTGTAAATCAGTTGATTTGGAGATTCATGGATAACGATAATATTTATATTTTACCATTAAAAACATCATTTTGGTTAAAGAGCTTCTAACAAACAGAAACAATGATTTTGGGCATTAACAGTGCTCGTTATTTAGGGCAGTTGTCATGTAAACCTCACATTGGATGGTCTAATAAATGTGTTAATCACTGTTCATTTAAAATGAAAGTATACAGTTTTGTATCACATTCGGGCATCTTGAGCAGTGAATCGCCCCATTCAACAGAGGCACCACAAGTGTTCCCAGGAACAAGCCCATGGCTCCCTCTGATCCTGCGTTATGGTGAGTTATACTATACACTCTATACTAATGCATTAAACCAGGCCATGGGACAAGAAAGGCCATGGACCACAGCTTTAGCCCACATTCAATGTTCCATATAAGATCCCTCTCTAGACTGTCTTACTCATTTGTATGGATGGTGTTTCAAAAATTGCTCGAAAACCAGAAGTGTAACCATGTTTCTAATAATTAGAGTAAGGATGAAACTACATTTGGAAGAAATATATTGCACGGATAGGCATCACAGGACAAAAATGGATGAAAGATTAAATTAATATTGCAGATGCTCAGTTATAAAACACATATATCTAATGTATTTTCATTGACAACATAATACAATAACATAAATGAACTAAGAACATAACAGATAACATCATTTACAATAGATAAACAGCATGTCTACACCATTTACCATAATTAACCACAACTATTTAATACAACAGCCTGTATAATTATGAAATACTACTACACCCTTTACCACAACAATAACAACACAACTCTCTCAGTATTTAAAGCATGAGGTATGGCAGGGTTGGAGAGTTAAACAACTGAACAACTGAGCTGGTTATGGTCTATTGATGTACTTGTAAAGTTGCTTTATTCAGAATAAATGATTACAGCTTTAATATTCAGCTACTAAAAACAGCTACGATAACTACAGGAAGTGATATACAGTCCATGACTACTGAGAAACAAGGTTCAGTAAGGCTAACACTATGTTTTGTTTTCTTTCAATATGCAGTCTTTTGTCATTTGGGATAAAAACTTTATAGACGCCACATGTCCTCTCATTGCTTTTATAGTCCCAAATTTATGGGACTATATTGTGGGAAACTAGACAACCTGCTATGTTTTCCTGAAGAAAGAGAAAAAAGGGGACTCTGCCAGCATGCCAAGCTCCCATCGCCATGGTATGCAGCAGCTGGATGCTCACGCTACCAGAAGCAGCACTGCTGTGGGAGGCAGGAAGAATGCAAACCTTGCTGCTTATCCTCTGGAGGCACATTTCAAAAAAGAATTAGTGGGAGAAATTAACCACGGTGCTGTCAGTGAAACATGGGGATTTTTTTTTTTTTGTACAAAGGCAGCGTGAGACATTAGCGGTATGTTAAAGGGTTATTCAAGTTAAGAGGCAATGCTAAAACTGTGAGTATTTACCAAGTCACTCCTCAGGGGACTATAAGCTCAGGGGGGTTATTTAACATATTCAAAAGGCAGACATTATATTAGGGTGTCAAGTAGCTTATATAAAATTACATTAAACAAATTAATATGAAGAACAAATCATCAGTGGTTTCAATTTAAAAATGCAAAAGAGGCAGCAGATAGGCCTGAAGGTAAATAGGCCATTCATAGTTGGAATTGTCAGAAAAGGTAATCTGAATTATGGCTAGCTAGCTACCGTCTGACAACAACTAGCCTAACATAACCAAACAAGTCGCTTACAGTAGGGGAAGTGGTTTCAACAACTAGGACTACTAGATGAACCCATGTCACTGAATTCTTAGCTAGCTTTTATGTTAGCTTTAAGACTCCTGAATGCTGACTTAGCTTGAGTATTTGAACCATTTTCATATAGTCTAGTTTGTTGTTTTTTCAAACAACATCAGTAAAGGTCTGTGCTATTCTTACCAGTCAGATCCCAGCAGCTGCAAGCATTCAGTCTGCTACCTCCAAGCAAACAGTATTTGTTAAAGCTTGTAATTTTCCATATTAGCTAGGAAGAATGATCCAGCTATCCTTCTATGTTAGACTGTAATGTTAGCAAGAAAGTGACTAAACGCTGACCTTGGCTGTTGTGCAGTTTGTAGCTAGTTAGCCATCAAAATGTTCAAGCTAAGAATGGAGTTGGCTTGAGTTTCCATTGTGAGTAGTGGGTTACATAGTTTGGACTAATGACGCCATGACTGATAGCAAATCATGAAATCTTTACAAATAGTGATATAATTAAGCATTTAAGTTTACTGAATTCATGTTGACTTGTACCTCAGGCATGTTATAGGCTAATAGCTCTTAAATATTAGCTGCAGTTCAAGATAATGACAAACAAATAAGGTTAACTCACAATGGGGTTTGTTAGCATTAAACCAAATGCATATGTAAGGTTAAGCCAGCAAACTTTTTGTTCCAGAAAGAAACACATGGTTATCATGCAAAAAATTGAGGATAAGCACTCAGTGAAGAGACCCCTAACCCCACTAATATATACAAACATTCCTGAGGGGTTACCTTATCAACTGTATGGCCCTTTGTTGCTACAGTATCATCACCTATAATTGACCACGTTCCACACATGCTAGCTCCAGGAAGTGACAATGTCAAGAATATACCACATAGTCTCTTACCAGCCCTTCCAGCCTTACTACGTAGACTGATGGGCAGCAAGAGCCAGAACATCCCTGGTCTCATCAGGTTAGGATCTATGCTAGTGCAACAGTATTATTTGTGAGTAGATATGTTTGCTACAAATTTCCATTGACCTTCTAGCTTCTTGTTTGTAACATTTTCTTTGAAACATCAGCAGCCTGTTGAAATACTGAAGGCTAAAATTTGCTGATTATGCTACTAAGTTGAAACATATTTTGTTAGCATTTCCTTTCCATTAGCCTTGTGTATTGTGTAACACCACCAGACTATCCTACTGGCTGAGAAGTGGTTAAATGCCAATATTAGTGGCACCTATAATATTACTTATTAGCTACCAATATGTTTTTGCTAACATTAGATTACTTTCTTTGAAGGTAAAGTAACAGCTGGTACAGTGGTGTTAACATTTATTGTAGCATTTCCTAATGCCAATGTTATCTTTCTCAAACAGCTAAATACCTACCAAAAATGTTGTTTAAGCTTGGAAAGTAGGTAGTTAAACGAGTTTCCATGGAAGGTAAGAGTTCAGTCACTAAACTGGCGTAATTTATTATTAACTGTGGCTCTACCATAAATACTAGACAAGTTAAGTTCTAGTAGGCTAATGCAAATGCTACCTGTCATGTGTTGTTTTAGCTTAAAGAGTGTAGTCAGCATAGTTTCCATGGAAGGTAACAGTTACAGGAGGAAAATTAAAAACTTTGTAGCATACTTTAAGTGATACGAAGGCTAAAGTCCTTGAAACAGATGACCATTTTAAGTTTTTTGATTTTCAACAATTACTTTTTTTTTTTTTTTTTACAATCACTGAGCACATCAGTATGCTACATTACAATGACATAAGATCCCTAATGTATTGTGGCAAGCTCCTGAGGGGGTTTTAATATTGTACTAACTTACAATGTGTCGTGAGTATTAATTCCAAGGAGACAAAAACATACTTTCATTTCCATGTAAATGACCTTGGGCCAGCCTGTCACTTTACATCCTTTTAACAGACACACATGCACACCCAGACTTGCAACACAGGGTCACTCTTTTCTCCTCAGATCAAAGATCCAGTAATCTGCAGAATGAAAATGAGAGATTTGAATATTCAGAGAAAACTCTCAACGTCTCTCTCCCTCCAGTGTTGCTCTGTGGCTCCCTTTGCTCTGCTCTCTCTAATTCCTCTTTAATCTCCACAGTCAACACCTCCTGAGCCCCCTTCTGTCTCCAGCTCTCCCACACACACATGCACTCACAGCTGTATGCATGCATAGACACACACAAGCATTAATGCTTAAGTCCTCAATGTCAAGTCAGAGAAAATGCAAAGAAAGCTCAGGGTACATGTAAAGCTTTGCAGTGATCAGAAAGCAAAAAAAAAAAAAAAACAAGATTTTTCAGCATTTTGTCTGGCATCTTTCCAGCACAAATGTCTCTAGATAAAAGCTCAAAATCAGGAGAATAGTCATGCTTCCTTTATGTGATGATGAAATGAAGTGCACATGGAAGAGCATGCAGTGTAAACTAATCCGTGCCTGGTGCAAAATGCTCCTGGACTTACAAGCTGAGGTCGATTGATGCCTCAGCTCTCTGAGGAAATCAGATGATGTCCATGCCATGTCACACTGGCTGCAGAGCATTGTTGTTATTCATAGGTTAAAGAAGTGGATGAAAGTTCAAATGAAGCGTATTCAAACTACAATTACGAATGTCACGCAGAGGTTAAGAAGCTTCAATAAATATCCTACTGCAGGTTGTAAGACAGCCATGGGGAACCTAGGCTACTCAGAGGGCCATATTATTTCAATCTCACAGCCTTGGAGCCAAATTGTTTATATTTGTTGGACACTCTTCATTAGACAATCATAAGTAGTTATGGGGCAAAATATGAAATTTTGTGTAATGCACTGAACACAGGAAAGGCAGATTTTTGCAGATATACACCCAGTTTGAAATCGATTCATGCAACGTGTTCAAAAAAGGCTGGGACAGGGGCAACAAAAGACTGGGAAAGTTGAGGAAGGCTCAAAAAACACATGACTGGAACTACACAGTTGAACTGGTTCATTGTAAGCAGTTGGGTCATGACTGGGTATAAAAGGAGCATCTTCGAAAGGCACAGTCAATCACCGTCATGAGATTCACCACTTCAGCAAATAGTCCAACATTTAAAGAACAATGATTCTCAATGTACAATTGCAAGGAATTTTGAAATGTCATCTTCTACAGTGCATAATATCAAAAGATTGAGTAAATCTGAGGAAATCACTACATGTAAGAAGCACGGTCAAAGACCAAAATTTAAAATTAGAATATATTTAATGACCTTTAACCCCTTGGTTAAAAGGCAACATCTTTCTGTACAGGATAAACCATGTGGGCTCTGGGACACTTCAAAAACCATTGCCGATTAACACAGATCGTCGCAACATCTACATGTGCAAGTTAAAACTCCATCATGTAAACTGGAAGCCATATATCAACACTACCATGAAACACTGCTGGCCTCTGTGGGCCGAGCTCATCTGAGGTGAACTGACGCAAAACGAAAAAGTGTGCTGTGGTCGGACCACGTTTCAAACTGTTTTTGGAAATCATGGATGTCATGTCCTCTGGGCTAAAGAGGAGAATGACAATCCAAGTTGTTGGTATGGGGGTGTATTTATGACCATGGCATGGATAACTTAAACATCTTTGAATGTACCATTGATGCTAAAAGGTATACAGTTTGGAGGAATGTATCCTGCCATCAAAGCAGCATCTTTTTCAGGGGCGTCCCTGCTTATTTCAGCAAGACAATGCCAAGCCAAATTCTGCACGGGTTACAACAGTGGTGGCAAAATGCAGTAACAGAGACTCTGGACTGTGGAGCAACTGAGTCGTACGTCAAGCAAGAGTGGGAAAGAATTCCACCAACAAACCTTCAACAGTTATAGTCCTCAGTTCCCAAATACTTATTGTGCTGTTAAAAGGAAAAAACACATACCTCAAAACAAGTAAGTGATGGTACAGCCACGGTGCTTTTGATCAGTTCTGCCCCATGTAAGGAGAGGACCAGCACAGAAGTACGGCTATACATAGCTAAAGATTGGGCGAAGAGTTTTGTGAATTTTAGGAGAGAGCAAACTAAAAAATACCAACACTGGAGTAATCGTTCACCACATTGAGAACATTTGCACAGAAGCTCCCACCTATTTTGTTTCTGCATGTACATTTAGGGAGTTTTGACAACTTTGGTACATACCCACATTCGAACCTGAGGGTGAATTTATGACTAACAGAGGTCAAAGGTTACTACAAGCTTTTAGATGATCTATATATATATGAGCATTAACTTGACCACACACTGGGAGACATAGGGACCAGAACCAGGACTGCCAGGTTGTACTTGCACCAGCCAGTGACATCAAGGACCAAAAATGCTGAAACACTGGTTTTGTGTTTAGTATAGGCTAAATAAAGCAGTAATGTAGTGGTTTGCTACCTTTTTCCTCTCAGAGCACCCCCTGTTGTACCTAAGAAGACCAGAGCACCCCCTTGGCCCGTTGAAAATGTAGTATGTTGCTTTGCAAATGAACAGAATTTTTTATTTGTTTTCATCAATAAATCAGAGAAAAACTGGACCAAACAAATATTCTTGTGCAAAAATGATCCGTAACAGTACGGGCTAAGTTTGTACATCATTGTTTAAGTTGGTTTATGTAAAACAAATTTTGACAACCCTAAATCTGGCAGAGCCTTGTACCCCCCTAAAACCCTCCCCCCAGGTTGGGAACCAAGGTCTTTATAAACCTTAACACCTTAGGTGGTGTTTACTCAGCTCCGTTTTCGGCCGAATCCGAAGAGTTTTCATTGCGTTTTAGCCTCCCGTTTACATGAGAACAGTGCCTGGAAGCGCTTGAATCTGCAAACTTTTGAAACCAGGGTCCAAAGCGGAGAGTTTTCAAAACGCATCACGTGCAGTGACGTCAGCATTTCAGGGTGAAATGCTGACGTCACCGCATGCGCAGTACTCTTTCACATGAAGGCTGCGTGCGCATACCAGGAACAACAACAGCTTCCGCCGTCTACCAAGTAACATGTGTGCTGCTTACCGTGCTCAGTTT
Source organism: Cetoscarus ocellatus (assembly GCA_037902135.1). Lineage (NCBI taxonomy): Eukaryota > Metazoa > Chordata > Actinopteri > Labriformes > Labridae > Cetoscarus > Cetoscarus ocellatus. Next base: position 257,478 of record JBAMNC010001464.1, read on the forward strand.
GTTATCCAGACAAAACTATGCAGACAGATTTGTTGTCCCGACAGATTTGTTGTCCAGACAAGAAACTCCTGCGTCTTCGTGCGTCCACTCGCCATTGATGTTTGTGGAAAATTTTTCTTCTTCATAAGTGTGTTTTAACAGCGCTGTTTCTCTGCAAGCCTACATCGCCATCTGGACTGGCATGCACGCTACAGCGTTTCAAGTCCTTCTTCCGTCTTCATGTGAACGCAGCTCTTTTTGAGGACGCAAAGGAAAAACCTTTGCGTTTCAGGTAAGAGCGTCTCCGTGTAAACAGGGCCTTAGTGTGTCTGTGTACAGACAGTAAAGTGAGTCAGAAACCCTAAAGTTACAAAACTTACAACTTGGAATATAGTTCAACAATTTTACAACAGCAGTTCAGACATTACTCAAGTGGTTTCTGTCCATCCAATCTGGCAGAGGTTTGAGTGAATGGCAGCCGACTTTTTACTGAATATGTATTTCTTAAAGTACAGCAGAGAGCATAAGCACAGTGTCCTATCAGTCTGCACAAAATCTCTCAACTGGAGCAATTTGATGTGTAGCTCAGGGGCAAAAAGAAGTTACTTTTCACTTCATGCATTCACAAGAGTACCAGGAGGGACATTAAATTTCACAGGTAGACACAGAAATGCTCAAAAAAAGAAACAAGTGGTTGGTTTTGAGGCAGGAAGAAAGCTCACACAAACTGCAGATATATGAGGTATTAATTGCATTCATTTCTCACTGAGCAGAGTACAGACTGACTCAGTGATTATCTCCAGCTTCTGCTGTGCTAATATGTAACAATATAAGCCATCCAAGGTAAACAAAACAATGCAATATTTGTAATGGCCTGTTCAAATTGCACCACGCTCTGTCACTGCAAAGTCTCGCACCCACGGCGACTGTGATAACACTTTCACACATTCACCAATGAAACACACAAGCACATGGAACAAATCCGTAGTGCTGGTGTGCACCTCAGTTTATTCTTTAAACTTGTACCAAAAAGAAAAAGAATCAGAGCTTTGGAGGGGGATGTGTATCCTGATTTTAATACATATTTTTGTTTTTTTAAGTGATATCTTGCATAATCTGCACATATTTCCATTGATCTGTGTTGAGATCAGAACAAGAGTCTCCCTATTAAATGTCACTGGACATACTGGAACTACAAGAAAAGTTATTTTTAAAAGGCAATATGTACAGAAATAATACAACTGCCCCAAGGTGCAACTGTATATATATTAGGAAGAATACCCAAACATATGAAGGAATGTAAAGTAATTATTTGGTTTCTTTCAAATGCTGACTGGGATGGATTTGATGGAGTTGGAGATGAAAGTCTTTCTGTTTATAAGCGAAAATCTCTGATATTTGAAGGCAATATTTATCTTTTGTCTTTGAAAATAAGTAAAATAAGCACAGTTATTGGCTTTCATTTCTTTCTGATATCTCTGAAAAATAAAAAATGTAGATTTTACATTATTTGTAACATATTAGAAAGGGCAGAGAATCTGGATGACGTCAAAGTACATAACTGTTGCTGATATTTTGAACCATGTAGACAGTGTGCAGGAGTTTGTCTGCAATTTTGATTGTTAAAACAGAAAAGTGCTTAAAACTGCATGCCTTTGACCTCCATTTTGTTGCCTAAGTATGAGAAAAATGACAATATTATTTGATTTTGATTTTTATGAAATGAAATGTCATTCCTGTACTGACAAACTGTGAGATCAATATTGTACATTGTCATTCAGGAACAAATATATTGAGATATAATATTTGGTCCAAATCCCCGAGGACTACTGCTTTCAAAGCAACAGAAAATCTTGTGCTTAGTTAGAAATTTTGTTCAGTGGTTGCAATGCACACTGCCAAAATTTCTAAATTAGCAATCTTCCCAGAGAATAATATAAAAAACGGGATTTAGCTCAGAAGCTTTGAACTCACCTTGCCTCAGAACCTGTCACCATCTGAGAAATTGCAACCCAATTTTCACAAATTTTAAACCTATGAAAGAGGAACATAGATGGACAAAAAATATATGACAGAGCAGAGACAAAGGATAAAACAAAAATATCAAAAAGCATGTTATTGCAGCAGCCTTGGTGAGACATTTGTCAGAGTATTAATACATAATATATTAGCCAAAATGCATGCATCCTATCCTTATCCTATTAAATGTTCTGTGAAAACACTATCATGAGTGATTCAACTTTCATTATCTCCAGATGATGATACAAAAATATGTAGATTTAAATACAACAAATAAATTTTTACTGTTATGATATGGAAATTGAGTGTGTTGAAAAAGATGAATGTATGGCCACTAAGGGCTTTATCCAAAGATTCTTCATCTAGCAATTTACTTTTTTTCTGCTTTCAGGCACATTTGCAACCCACTTAAGACACCCCCTGACTCACGTTTGGGTCCCAACCCACTGAGACATCTGAACTGTCTAGAGAAGCTATAGAAGCACTCAAAAACACTGACTGAGCTATTGTTACTCAACTGTCTGTAGGTAAACCATGTGAAGTTGGCTTATTGAGCAAATTTAGGCTCATGCTAATGCTAGCACTGTTAGCAGTTTTCAGTTTAACCTCTGTATTAATGTGCTGTAACTTGCTGCTTTGGTTGAGTGAATATATGACAGTATGATTTGACAAAGTTTCCTTAAAACTTACTCTCTAATTCTAAATCAACGTACTGACCAACTGTGCTGTTTCTAAAAGCTATAAATGCTACATATACACCCATTAGCATCCATTCAACATTCTTTGTTTACATCCAGGTGGAAGGGCATTTAGCAGCAAAGCAGCAGGCCTTAGGGAAGACATAGTTTGTACTATTGTCAGGTGGCTGCATTACAGATTAAACTGAGCATTTGACCTGGATTTTGGGCCTGTTTCATCATCAATATAGGAAACACGTTTAACTTACAAATTTGGTGCTGGCTGGCTAGTTTTCCTACTTAAACATTAAATATCAGGGTATGATTTTTGTTCCACATTGCCCAGCCCTGCTTTCGCTGCACCTTTTCATGATCAAAATAACTTCAGTGCCGCTGAGCTCACACACACAAACACACACACACACTCTGACACAAGCGGCTGCTGATGCAAGACAACAACAATCCCCCTACACAGCCTCTTAGGCACACATGGATGCACACACGAGCGTGAATACTCCGGAGAGGTTTTCGCAGCGCACACACACTCTGTCAGGCCCACTCCACGCTGCGTACACAGTGTGAAGCCCACTCCAGTAGAGCTGTCAGGTCGGTGCCGGTGCGTTCAGACAGAGCAGAGGCCGAGGTAAACAATGAAAGGAGCACTGAGGAAGAATCGCCCAGTTGTCTTTTCTCACATCTACAGTTTGTGCTCTGCTAGCTATGATGAAAACGCTTTTGTTAAATCAAAACCACTACATAAGCGGTTTTGATTCTTGTCCCTCGTCTTTTCTTTTTTTCTTTCCTCTGAGGAAAAGAACTTAAAGTTACCCTCAGCTCAGGAGCAGAACTTATCCCTATCTGCTTCATTGTTCCCACTCTTTGTTTTGCAATGATCTGCACATTTAGTCTGTCCGTGTGGGTTAGCAGCTCTGCCCGTTTACTGTAGCAAGAAGTGGACAAAGAAAGAGTTATGTCAGCTGTTGGGCTATTGAAAGGGGCTTTGGAGCACTTTAGGAGCTGTACTGCACATGCCAGCATTCTGAAAACAGCTTCTCAAGCAAACTTCAGATCAACCTAAAACAGAAAATGGCACTTAGTTGAGGTGGAATTTAGGGCCACTTTACTTTAGATTTAAAATGCAGATGAGACATTATTTTTTCACTTTTCTAACAATAATCCATTAATCCATTATCCATACCTCTTAATTCCTTTAAGGTTCGCAGGAGCTTGAGCCGAACCTAGCTTACGAGAGGCTGTGCACACCCTGACCTCCTCACCAGTAAGTCACTGGGCTAATATTTAGAAATAAGAAACCAAGCACCATCACACTTTAGGGTAATTTAGTTCATCTAACAAGCATGCCTATGTTTTATGGGAATAAACATGATTACCCACAGACAGTTCATGCAGGCTAGGACAGAACATTCTAACCTCACATGTATACACCCTGACAGAGATTCAAACCAGACACCTTCACGCTGTAACACAACAACACTACTCACTACAATCCCATGCAGCTCTCAAGGATTCAGTTTGTGTTAGAAACAATATTAGCTAACCATTCAGAGCTTATTAGCACAACTGCCATATTTTGAACATTTTTGCCATGTTTGCTAAAGAGCACTAAGATAAATGAAGAAGAATACCTGGAATTCATGCTCACAAATGTAACTAATAGCTTCATGTTTGGCATTCAGAACATTAATATGTATACTAAATGTGAATGTACTGTGAAGCAAAAGTTTTGACTCCCTAAGTTTGTTGCTCTCAGCTCTTTGTTCACACTTAAGGGGCAGTATTTCCTCTAAATCGTTTATCTTTCTCTCAGAGGCACGTATATTCCATACATATTTTTTCCAGTTTAACACCATCTTTATAGCTAAAAAGTACTTGTTCGCTAATGGTGGTTATCATTTATAAGTTGGGCCAATCCCAACATCTCCTGAAAATTTCAGCAATATCTGTCCCGTAGTTTTTGTGTAATCTTGCTAACAAACAAACAAACAAACATACGTTGGCAAAAACATAACCTTCTTTGGCAAAGGTAAAAAAAAAGTGCCTTGATCACACTAATATCTTCAGTTACTAGTTAGAATTTTAGTTAGAGTTTTATTTTGGGGAAAAGTGACAGCCCTAATCTGTATCATTACCAGTTAATCTCTCTGACAGGTGAGTGATGACTGGAATCAGTCCAGCAAAAGCCCTGCCATCTTATAAATGCTATTATTAGGAGCATCATAGACAGATGGACAAACGGATGAACGGATGGATAGATCTCACACTGGGAATTTGTAGTGTTACAGCAGCTGGTTACAGAGAAGTAAAGCAATGTGACATTTTACATGCTAAATAAGCTCTTTTGACAAAAAATAATATACTTAAATACAATAAACAAAGGTCATTGAATCCACATAAAAGTTGTTTCAACAAAGACAAATCTTAGTATAATTATACAGAAAATACTTTAATAGGAGGAAGAGGTGGGCATGTTTTACAACTTGGGTCACAAAATTTGGGGAATTTTATAGTTGGAAACTTTCCATGAGAATTACGGGAATAAAAAAGAAAAAATGAGAATAAACCCGGAATTTACAAAATTGATAAATGAACAAGAATTTCAAACATAGTTGGGGAAAATGTATTATAGCATAATCTTGACTAAAATAAACAGATTTCATGCAAGTGCTTGACAAGATGTGAGACTTTTCTCAGTCACATACATACAGCACACTGCTTACTGCAGGGATATTGAGGCCAGATCCCTACATGCATGATGCACTGTGACATACAAGAAATTAGTTGAAATGTAATGGGGTTTTTTAAAATGTATTATTTTGCAAGGGTGTCTGCTTATGTCAAAACACAATGTTTATATTTATGTTTTGATATGCTAAAGTTTGTTTCAGTTACCCCCACTTTCCAGGTAATTCCCATAATTCTAATGGAAAGTTTCCAGTTTGGCTATTTCCAAAATTCTCCATCTTAGCTTCCCATGGAAAGTTTCTGGAAAGGTTCCGGAAATTTATCAGATTTTTTCCACCCCTTTGCAACTCTTATAACATAAATCATGTTAAAGTGTTGTCCAAAGATAACAACTAAACTTTCCAGACTGTAAAAAAAACTTTCTTTGGCCTAAAAAGGTGATCAACTTACTCCCACATCACCATTCAGTTGTGTGCCAACACTAAAATCATTTGAGGAATCTTGTATTTTGATGTGTATCTGCTCTTATCTGCAGCTTACCCTCTCATTTTGAAACAGCGAGGGATGAGGGATCTGCAAGGATAGGTAAGGAGAGGATTTGTTTCAGTCTAAACCTGCTCTAAAGTCATACAGTAAGCTTTTAAGAAGTTTATAATTCAAAGTGTATCATTTCCGAGAGTTCCAGTCTCAAAACAGTTCAGGAATTATAATCTCTATCCCACCACTATAACATTAACTCCCTCTTCTACTCACTCTTTTCCTCACTCCCTTGACTCTCACCTTCACCCCTTCTCTTTACCTTTTTCCCCGACTACCTCCATAATCTCTTCTCTGCATAATCCACCCCACTATCTCAGCTCCTACCTTTTGACCTCCATCTCTTTATCTAAGCCTGCCCTCCTTAGTGTACCTTCCCAACCGTCCTCTTTTGCAATCCATTTCTCTAACACTACCCCTCTCTCCCCCTTCACATCCCACCGTCCCTTCCTCACATTTTTCATGCTCCAGTCCATCCCTCTTTCATTAGAGGAGAGCAAACTCAATCCCATCAGATGTAATAACCTAATCAAGCTCTCTGCTCAGGTCGATCAGCGGGGCAGCAGTGTGAGTGTGTGTGCAGTCAGCATGAAAACAAGTGTGCACCTGCTTGAATTTGTGTTCGTTTTTATGATGAGCATGCTAAATCATGTTCTTGTGTCCTTCCTTTCATCTTTTTACATTAGTGCTGTATCTATTATCATATTGTAAAACTTGCCTGAAGGTGTCTTTGCCAGAAGATAAATAAAGCAAAAAGTCACGAGAAAAGAACCGAGAAGAGAGGTTACATTCTACAAGGAAAACACAGACACTCTCAAGACACTGGAGACAATAAGAAATGGAGTTGAAGTTATGGGCTGTTTCAATAAATAGCTCTGCCTTGTATTTATGTAATGCCTTATGAATTATAACAACCAACAACTAATAGTGTGCTAACCAAGCTTTTGACTGGTTGGGCACTCGACCATCAACTGTCACATGTCCTTGGACAAGACACTTCACTCCAGTTTGCTCCCGCTGCTGCATCATTGTCGTGTAAATAAGATGAAAAGCGCATGGATGTGTTTGCCTAATATGGTGGGTGTGAAGGGGTAAAAGTGACCTGCAGTGTAAAAGTGCTTTGAGTACTTAGAAAGACTTGAAAAGCGCTATTTAAGGATCAACTTCATTTAACATCTAACATGTGGAGATTGCAATACTACAAGTTATCCAACTGTAGCTGAGCTCTAAACCCACAGTGATAGTTGTGAAGTACAGACCCACAGCCCTCTAGTCAAGCTGCACAACTCTTCGAGTCACTTGTTTTTGTAACTGAGAAGTCTTTTCAATAAAACTGGCATTTCTAAAGATTCACTTACCCAACAGCATAACTCTAAACGTCTGAGTATGACCTAACAAGGAAGAAAAGCTTTTAAAAGTGGCACTGCCAACCTTGTCTCCAGTGTAATAGCCTGTTTTACACATGCAATCCCGACATTTCCAAGAAAGTTTATGGGTAACTTGCCGAAAAAATCCTGTCATGCTTGTCCATATTTGTCTCCCATACAGAGAAGATCTCCTGCCGTTTGTGTGTTTGTCAATGAAGGGGATGGGTACACTGTAGTCGGGTCAAATTACCTGAGGGCCAGCATGGCAATACCAAGGCAAAGCTTGGGTAAAAAATCCTGCTGTTGAGCTCACACATTAAGCTTACAGTCTGTTTGAAAATTTTCCCCAGATGATACAGAGGATATGCTCCCTCCCCCTGGATGAGAGACACTGCTTGACCTAGGTGTTTGTTCAGCCCAGTGGTAGCTCCAGTGGAAGGAACATGTCTTAAAATACTTATGCGGACACCATAGACATTTGAGCACAGCACTGGGAACTTAAGAAAATTTGCTTCTTGAAAGGGACATGGTTTGAGACACCTTGTAAGGATTTACACTAAAACAGCCTGTTCTGAGCAGGGCTGAAACAGAAGGGTTCACTGGCATGCCAAAATACGACAACTGAATGGATTTTTAGGAAAGAAACTTTAAAATATGTTCTGTGGACATTTGCAACCAGTGCAAACTGGTTGAAAAGGAGTACAAGGGACCCTCTAAAGCTTAAAAAAAATTATTTTGTCACTACAAACAATTTTTTGGGATGTGATTATTTTAGACCAAATTACATAAGCCGGGGCTCCAGATGGACCTGCCTGGACACACCCTGGTGTTTCTAGCTTCATGTATGACTCATTCAAACTCCTTTTAAGGATTCATAAGTCGACATATCTCAGAGGCTTTCATTTCTGCTCTAACCAGTGGTCAGCTATAAAGAGCTCAGTGGGTTTAGAGCCTCTCCAACTGATGGCACCACTCAAAAGACCAAAAATTTAGGCTGTTTGTCCTCCCGTAGTCATCGCTCCATCCTCTCCTAATTAGCTCTGTTCCCTCTCTGCTGTCCTCACTATCACTCATCTCAAATCTTTGTAATGAATCCCCACTTCGACCAAATTCAGCTCTCCTTCCCTGCTTGCCTTCTCCACTCTCTCTTCCATGACTTTCTCTGTGTTTCTAAGTGATCCACCTCTCTCCGTCGGCATGGCGATGGGAGTGTCTCCAGTGCAGATAGGGAGCAGTGTTTGATTGGGATGATTGTTCATTTACTTCACCATCTGCCACAGAGCACACACACAAACTCACACTCACTACCTCAAAGACAAAAGAGAAAAACATCCGCCCTCCTGCTGTGATCACTACTGTGCGACAGAATGATCGTTTTCAGAGTCGCGTGTGTCTACAGCGTGAGTGTGTGTGTGTATGTGTGTGAACCCCGGACCAGCTCCGCTCAGTGAAGTCCCAGAAGACGGCACGATTCCGAAACAGAAACTCATAAATCAGCCCTGTCCCTGAACTGGCTCCTCCCTCCCTTGCCTCCTCCTCGTTCCAGCTTTCATCTCTCCATCCCTGCGTCCCCTCCACCCTTCCTCCTCCTCCTCCTCCTCCAGCACCCGCGGGAGGAGGCTGAGGTAGCAGTGACGCAGATACACCAGGATTCCCTCCATCTCTGCTATCGTCTCTCTGCTGCTCGATCCTTCATCTCCCACTTCTTCCTTTTATGTCTTTTAAACGACCAGGCAGGTGGCCATCAATTTTTCTAAGAGTTTCAGCTAAAAAGTAAACTATTTTCTTAAGTAAAAAATACAGAAATAAAAAAAGCACTGCAATGACAATGCTTTTTTTTTTTAGTTCAGTCGATTTGGGGTGGTGTCAAAGCTCTGGTGCAAATCAATGACTTTGCTCTGCTTAAAAAAAAGGAGAGGCTTCGGTTTTGTTCATTTACTTCCATGTGAACCAGAGTTTGGTTCGCAGAGGATGTGAAAGCCAGCCAAACCAAACAAGGACCAAACAAGGCAAGGGAACCAAAAAGCAGTGAATTGGGGTTGAATTTAGCCAAAAATCACAACAGTTAGAAAGCTAATGTAGCGTTTACTTACAATATTATGCCAAGTGAAGCTTCTGACAGCGTTGCTAGTACTGCCAACCTTTGTTTCAATGAATAGGTTAATGTCTACAGGTCCATGTGGAATATGGGCTTGGAGCTGAATAATGCTATTACTCAAAGCTTATATTTTCTGGGTCAAACTTCAACAACAGGCCAGATGGCAAGATGGCATGTCGCAGCTATAGCCTCAACTATGGAGCACCAGGCACATTATTTACCTCACATTACAGTCTCTTCCAGATCAATCACAATTATGTTAAAAACCATATCTCTATCAGGGTGAAAATCTACAGATATATGGTCAGTTTTATGCATTTTCTGTTTGTTTAGATCAATGATGCTGCTGTGTGGGAAGCAAGGAACAAGAAATTCTTCATCATCAAACCGTCAGTGGTTAGTTGGCTAGCATAACCTTTATAATGTTATTTGTTAATGGTAGGATCAATGTCAGTTGTAGCTTTTGGTCAGTTTTTGGGGAAGTTATTCTATTCAAGGAAGCAATACTCCGATCGAGTTAACAAAAGTTTATTTCAAGGTAAGGACTAAGGAGGAGTCTTCGGGTGTTACTGTTGTAACCTAGAGACAGAGTGATGCCTCTAACACAGCCAGGGCAACTGGCCCACAAGTCAGTTTAGTTACAAGAAAACCTGGCAAAATCTTTTATGACAGGATAAATATAGCTATTTTTCTAATGAAAGAGCTACTATTCACTGTACACGTTTCTTTCAAACTCCATTCTATGAGTTTGTCAAAAAGAAATAAAAATGTAGGTAAAATAAACTTTGATATACCAGTAATTGCAATGTCACCTGCATCAAAAAAGTATCAGAAACTGGCATAAATCATGTGCTTTACTCATCTGATAAATTATTGCTAACTGCATTTATATTTAAATACATAAATATTGATGGATAAACATATTTTAACAGCTTTTCAGCATATATTTGTCCATTTTAGCACCCTTCAAACTGCAAAAGTTCTGCCCTTTGGTAATGAGGATGGCGTTAATGTTTTCCTCTTGGTTACTAAAGTTGCTCATCCCTGCTCTAAAAGCATGATCTAACTATTTGTTCCTCTACTGTTTTACATTCTGAGATGGGGCTCTGCAAAAGTTAAACCAGGCTTTTGTCCTTACTGGATACTGCATCCAATTGAACAATAGTCTTTCATTCAAAAGAACAAAAAGTTACGTAGTTGTCAACTAAGACTGTTGACTTTCTCAAAGTGTCAAGCAGGGGTAACCATGTTGTTCCCACCAACGGATGGTTCTTTTTCTGTGACGTTTTGTCACTTCTGATCTAGCACATGGGTTAAAACAAATAAATCAAATTAGGAAAGAGCCCCTACTGAGTCCGTCAGGGGTCGTGCAATTTCTGAACATCTAATTTATCTGTGTGACTCTGGTCTCACCGCACACTGTCACTGTCCTTAAGGCATCATTATGACAGCATATAAAGACTAGTTGAGATTAAACTTGCAGTGTTTCCAATCAGCCAGATGCTGTAGTTATGACTTAAGAGCCATTGTAAACAAAAAAAAAACAGTTCCAATCAGCCATTACATCAAGCCAGTAGGGAACTGAAAATTAATGTGTTGGTGTTTTTTTGCCTCATTCTACATGACTGTTCACTCTGGAAAAGATATCATAAATGATATACATGCACATTATACCATATGAAATCAATAAGGGTATGACATTTGTAAAGATAATCTTTGCTATCATCAGAATAGTGTGCTTAATACAGGTTAAATGGCTTAATTAGGTATAAAATTGTTTGGATTATCTTGTAACATATCCATCGAACAAGTAGGTCCAATCCCACTTCTTATACAAGCAGCTCTAGTATACCTCCTGCGTACAGTGGACCTGACTTAAATACTCCTGACAAACAACACACTTGATCTGAAAACATCCCAAGGTGAGATCCTCTTTCTGTGGCATCCAGCCCATCATGTGCAGGTACAGCATTCGAGCAGGTGTGTGTAACAAACTGTCAAAGAGGAAAAAAAAGGCAGAAAAAATGAGAGGGAGCGATAAAGAAAGCTCTAAATAGAGCAGCTGCATCTGGTGGGGCCTGGCCTTAAACCCCGGTCTCACACACATTCACACACCCACACACAGGTACATACACACACCTGAGTCTTACATGACTGAAATGGTTCAACCCTTGAGCTCGACCTTGAGGATCTGGCTCCTCTATGCATACCAGCACAGCACTACAGAGACACTCAGAGACACTGACAGGTTGATAGGACCTGGTGAAGGGTTATATTTCCAGTTTTCTATATTTCAGTAAGACCAAAACTTTAACAACTTTGTAAAAAGTTATAAAAAAACAGAAATAAAAATGTTTTACTTGCTGACATTGAACCGTATTAAACATTTGCATTGAAGTTAATTTGCGGATTATTTAAAAATTACGTTTTAATTCAAATTAAATTGAGGAAGAGGATGAAAAAAAATGTTTTGGTCAGAACTGAGGTGAGTGCATGGCATTAGGTACATTCCTTCGTACCCAGCATAACTATTTATGGGTGTAAACAACAAAAAAGTGCTAGGTTTTAAGCTAACAACGATGTTCTCACAACTGACAGCACCTGTCAGAACCAAATAACATTGTTCCTAATGCTATTGTTCAATATGACACAGTATCACCAGAATGGGGTTTATTTCAAGGTAACTGTCGGCTAGCTAGCTAGCTTTGGTTTGTAATTTTTAAATACTGAAACAGATAGCACTAGCCTAACAATGGCTAGTGTTTATGCCTACAGTGTTTAAAAGACTGACACGATATTAGAGGAAGGCTGTTTATTCAAAGTTAACTGTTAACTAGGTAACACATCATTAAATCAAAGCACAGACAACATTTCACTTTAGCGTTCAACCACAATTACTAGTTTAAGATAAATAACAGGCATTATGTCAAGTTAAGCTAATGTCAGCTTGCTAACAGTAATGTTAGTTTAAAACGCCCTGCAACAAAGGCAACTCAACATATTGGCATTGAACAACTCTACTTGCTAAAAAACACAGTTTTAAACTACAACACCATGAAAGGACCTTATTACAGAGCAACATTAGCTAGCTATTAAAATTGTACATTGTGGTTACTTTCAATACTCAAACATTTTGCTAAAGCTAACATTCAACTACTTTATTTAGTGAACTACATATTTTTAAAATGCAACAATGCAAGTCAAGTCGTTATTTCCAGGTAACATGTAACATTTGTCAGCTGACAAATACAATTGAACCACTTCTTTACTATTGTTTGCTACTTTTTAACAGTGTTATACAACTTGATAGGAGGAAATTATCGGAAAAAGTTAGATCTGAAAGCTCACGCTTAGCCGTTGAGTGTTAAAATCAGCGGTTGTGATCGAGCAATCAATAAAAATTGAGTAAGGAAGCGTTTGTTTTAATTTAATATAGATGCAGCTGCTTCAATTTTCCCCTTCCAGCTGAATGCCTACTAAGTTCAAGTCAATTACAAGCCAACTTCCATCCTCTGTGAGTCCCTCCACCCCTTGGGGGGAGTGCCTAAATTCCGCCATATGCACACCCATTCATGCAATTGCAGGGTGCCCTCATGATATGGTGCTTCCCTAACAAGAACACATCGACTGGGTTTCATCTTTTGGCCTGATGCTTTGTCCCATTTGACCTCAAAGGTCAGAATGCAAATTAGAGTCTTCTGTGGGAGTGCCCTCTATGGTTGGGACTTTTACTCGAAGGTCAGACAATCTTCAGGTTCCCCGGCTTAACCAACTTGCTACTGGAAAGTGTTTATTTGGGGTGTGATGTGATTCCCAGTTTCCACATCCCAGTTCTTGGGAAAATGGAGAAATGGAAGTATTGTTAGCATTAACCAGTCAGCATCTGTTTGTCACCTCATCAAAGGGGATTTCATTACAGCCATGGGATGGTAGGTAGGTCCCAGCACGTTTCAGTCATGAACCAGTCATGACTCCCTCTGTAGCTCAAATGCAATCAGAGTCTTTCCTTTCAACTGTTGATCAGCCCGAAAGATCACAACCTAGTCCACACAGTGTAAAGCTGAAACAGCATTAGCTTTCCATCAGAGTAAAATGACATTTTGTGAATATGTATTGCAGATATCCTGCTGACATTACATCATTTCATCTATGTCTACAAACCAGGAAGCATTAACTTTACATTAGTGCCTGAATATAAGCAGTTAATTAAGATCTGGGTTGTCTTAATATAAGGCCAATCAATCACTGTGTGTAGATGAACTGAAGGTCTGGTTAAATATGTGTATCTTAGTGCACTGCGAATGTCAGACATAAACATCCTGACTGATTACAGCGATTAGCAGGGCTACTTTTTATCATACACGTTTTTTCTCCCATCTCTCTGACACAGTTTCGACAGAAATCTGGTTGCTAAGTAACCGACCGCAGTCCAAGGATTCCAGAGAAGCGTCCACGGAGAGAAAAGAGGAGAGCTAAGGACGGGCAGGCGATGTTTTACTTGTCTCTGTCTGCATTTTTAACCACTGTGTTTACATTTTTATTTGATTGTTTCCTCTGTAAATTTACAGCCCTTCTCCCCCCACATTCTCCCACCACCATTCTCCCACCCCTCCTCTCCTCCTAAACCAGTCTCACGCTCCATACCGCCAAGGGAGAAGGGGAGAAAACGATCACCTCCCTCTCATTTCCCTTCTCTGTCCCTCTTTTCCTCTCTCCCGTACACGCCTCCGCATGTCAAATACATATCAACAATACATGTCGTGTAATCCATCTGTAATCCATGGCAGAGTGTATGAGCTTTTTCCTCACATACAAACACATTGTAAGCCTATCTGCAGATGTGTTCCCTATTTAATCCTGTTAGAATGTTATTTTAAACTTCCCAGGGATCATTTATCACAAACACATCAGCTCTGATTAGACTAAATTGTTCTTTAAACAAATGCCACAAAGGCCAGTCAGTTGGTAATGGGTAGAAAATGAGCTTCTGCTACCGTCTGTAGTGTTTGAGTCCTCCGGTCCAGTGTTTGTTTGAGAGCTTTGTGGCCCCTCAGAGGACCACACTGCTGACCCCACACTATTTTCTTTAACTGCTTTAGTGTGTTTTATAGATCAGGACCTGCTGACTGCTTCAATGTTTGCAGGTTACACTGACAAATATGTAATAAAGAGGGAGAGAAAGTGTAGAAAGATCAAGCCTCCCTGCAGCCTTATTCAACTGGCTGCCCTTTGAGACCATATTTGGCGCTTTAATGCTCCAAAATAGGCTCTTAATGAGTTATACAGAACAGAAAAACAAAAGTGAAGGCCAAAAGATTCAGTATAAAAATTACTTAACCATGGGCAGAGTAGAAGAAGTACAAACTCCAATTTCAATGAGGTTGGACAATGTATATCTAGAATACAATGATTTGCAAATCTTTTTCAACATACTATATATTCAATAGAATAAGCTACAAAGACAAGATAGTTCATGGTCAAACTGATGAACTTCACTGTTTTCGCCGATATTCACTCATTTTGAATTTGAAGCCTGGATAGGGGCATAATTATAACTGTGCTATATCAACTTTCCTTTTAACAACACTCAGTAAATGTTTGGAAACTAAGGATACCAATTCCTGAAGTTTTGTAGGTGGAATTCTTTCCCATTCTTGCTTGATGTGTAACTTCAGTTGCTCAACAGTCCGAGGTCTCTGCTGTCATATTTTGCACTTTCTGATGTGCCATACATTTTCAGTGGGAGACAGGTCTGGACTGCAGGTAGGTCAGTCTAGCACCAGCACATTTTTACTACGAAGCCACGCTGTTGTAAAACGTGCAGAATGTGACTTGGCATTGTCCTACTGAAATAAGCAGTGATGTTCCTGAAAGAGACATCACTTGGATGGAAGCAAATGTTGCTCCAAAACGTGCAAGTGCCCTTCAGCAATAATGGTGCCTTAAAGGTGCAGTATGTAGAAACTGGCATTTTAGAAACATCTAGCATTCAGATTTTGGAATGAGCCTGTCCGTTATTAAAACATCACATCACTAAGCGACGAGGGCTGGTGAAGACCAAAAAGATCGTGAACGGGGCATCATTTACAACAGTTACGAGGTGAGGGTTTTTCAGTCATATTTGTAACTATTATTTTTAAAGATTATAGGTCAGTTCAGATGATGATTACAGGTTTTATAAACTTTGAGTAACACGAGCAAACATTAGCAAGACTCATATTCATAGACAACATGGTGGATCGTTATGTCAGCCTCCACAAAGGGAAGACCCGCGGTACATTAATATAAAAAGCTTTTTCTAACTTAATAAAAGGAAAACGAAAGTTTTATGGGGATGATTGTACACCTATTTCGATGGACATTACATACAAATAGAAACATTACATCCTTTATTAACCGTTTCTGTTCGGCAAAATGCTGCCAACTTCTACATACTACACCTTTAACAGATGTGAAAGTTACCCATGCCATGGGCACTAACACACCCCATACCATCACAGATGCTGGCTTTTGAACTTTGCACTGACAGCAATTTGGATGGTCCTTTCCCTTTTATGCCTGGAGGACATGACTTCAATGATTTCCAAAAACAAAACGTGGACTCTTCAGACCACAGCACACTTTTCTACTTTGCATCAATCTATATCAGATGAGCTCAGTCCCAGAGAAGCTGGTGGTGTTTCTGGGTGTTGTTGATATATGGCTTTCGCTTTGCATGGTAGAGTTTTTTAGGGGCTCTTGTCTTTTAGGTGGCCTGGGATCCTTGGTGGAGACTGCCTGCTGCTGTGGAGTCACGAAGCCTCAATAACTACAATTACAGACATAACACATATTTGGCCATCTCACTCCAGTTCATAATCATTATAGCTGTTAATGTTGATATTAACATGATCTCTCTATCCATGGTTGATACATCTATAGTAACTATCTTTAGCTCCACATGGACATGAGATCCCTCTTGAAAATGAGGTGTCACATCTCAAGAGGTCTACCATTAATACATTTATACTTAACGGAGACAAATATGGTCGGGATGCACTTGTGGTCTGGGCACCCATGAGTTCGTCACTACCATAAATTCTTATTTTCAGTAAGACTTTTATTGAGTATACTTCTATAAAATTTTCACCACAACCACACAGACATGGGGACCCTCCTCTAATAAATTTGTTTGCAGTAGAAACAAATTTGACGGCGACAGGTCTATGATTGGTCCATTGATCTGTCACTAACTTTAGTTCTTACTTTAGTCCACTTGTCTCCACTTACCTCCCTCCCTTTGCCCACACACCCAACACAGCATCGTGTGGATTTGCTGTTCATCATGAGACTGGGGTCCACATTCAAGATTCCCTGCTGCTTAACAGAAGGTTTTTTCTTGCCGCCATGATGGAGGGATTCATGATTGGCTATATGGATTCATGTTGGGTGTTGGATGTATATATTTGTATATATATGTATATGTGTATTTTTATATGTATATATGTATCTATGCATATATGTGTATCCATAATATGAAGAGCTTTGTGCTCTATTGTAAAGTATCTTGAGATAACACTTGCTATGAATTGTCGCTATACAAATAAAGATTGATTGATTGATTGATTGATTGAGTTTTAACTTGAACTTGTAGCTGTAGTGACAAACTGTGTGAACTGACAATGGTTTTCTGAAGTGTTCCTGAGTACCACCATGTGGTAATAACCTTTCCAGAAGATAACCATGACCTGGATGAATGAGAATCTACACAGACGTAACCTTTCCAGAATGATGTTGGTTTTTAATGCAGTTCTACCTGAGGGATCGAAGGTCATGGGCATCCAGTGTTGGTTCGTGGCCTTGCTGCTGATGAGGGGATTTCTCTGGATTCTATGTAGCCGTTTTCTACTAAGAATGTAGTTGATGAAATCCAATTTTTTGTTGGGTGATGTTGCTCTTAAGTTGTTTGGACTATTTGCTCATACAGCTGTTCACAAAGTTGTGAATGTCGCCCCATCCTTGCGCGTGAATGATTGAACCTTTCGGGGATGCTCCTTCTATGCCAATTCATGACACTATGTTTCCAGTTGTTCACCTGTGAAATGTTCCAAACAGGTGTACTTTGATCATTCCTCAACATTCCCAGTCTTTTGTTTTCCTTGTCCCTGCTTGTTTGGAACGAGTTGTCAGTCAAATCCAAAATGAGTGAATATTTGCAAAACAGTTTGAACATGAAATATCTTGTCTTATAGGTTGAAAAGGATTTGTAAACCATTGTCCTCAGATTTTAGTTACATATTATTCAAGTCCCAACTTCATTGAAACGGCAGTTCACACATATAGCAAGTTTTGTATTGTAAGAGTAGACAATAGAAATTATGTAATACCTGCTGTAGAATTTGGCTAAGACACAAAGCATGAATAAAGAAACAAAAACTTATCTAATGTCCTCATAAGCTCCACTGCAACAATAGGAAGCTAAGTGAGATTACTCATACAGACCCTACTACAGTAACCAAACCAAGGGTCAAAGCCCATTGGTTGTATTTCTCTCTCCCACCAGATGGCCATATGCCCTGCTCTGCATGGCTGCATATGGACAACTGGACACACACCAAAACATGAAGTGCAAGAACACACACACTCGCAGACACACACGGGCTCCTGTGTACATTTAAATAAACATCCATATTAATGCACACATATAACATCTCTGTTTTTAATCAGGCATCCCTAACATGATTGCACAACAGATGGAGCAAAATTCAAACACTCGCACACACCAGGTGTCCAAGCTCTCTCACACACACCTTTACACAACATCAAAATAAGTTGGTACAATCAGTGCAGAAAACGTGTTTGAATCTGTAGAAGCGCACATCCTGCTGTATCTCCAAGTAAAACCTTTAAAGTTGACTTGGGGTGTGTGTCTCCCAGCATTGGTGTTTGAGTGTGTGGCCATGCATATGAGTGTGTAGCCATGTGTGAGCGGTGGATCTTGGCAGCTGCCTCCATGAGCTCACCTGATTTACTAGCAGGCTTCAGCCTCTAATGGCCGAGCACTTTACCTTCACTTACTGTTATATAAGCCCCCCTTCAGGATTTTTTAACTTCTGTGCTGCATTTATGCATAAAATTATCACTGTGGAACATTACACAGCAAATCCATATTAATTTAATCTCCATGTTCGGCATATTGCCAACATTATAAACCAAAAGGGATTAAAAAATAAGACCATGAGGCAGCTTGAGAACATCATTACTTTTTGAAGATTTAGGCTATCCATATATTGAAGAGATTATATTATGCTTGTTAGTGTGTTTTAATGCTTCCTCTGTGTGTGTGAGAGTACTTTTATGCACTAGACAAAACTCCATGGCATCTGACTTCCACCTCTCCCCCCCAGAATAGACCTACCAGAATGACATGCTACCATTGTATTATCAGTTTGAGCCCACTGGCTCAGGCTGGCAACCCCAGCCCAAAAGCTGTACAATGATTGCAGAGCCCTTGACAACATGGCACAGAGAAAATCAGTCGACCAATCAAAGCAGACTGGGCCCACATGGGGAAGGGAAAGTTGAAAGGGCAGGCTTAAACAGAGTCTCTCAGACAGACTGGGACTAAAGGTGGATCAGGGGATGTCTGTAAATAAAAACTAGGTTGTTTTTTTTTTCATAAGAGATTAGGAATATACTCTTGCAGTTTACAAAACTCAAAATATGAACCTGTGTCAAGGCAAAACATAGGATCTTTAATACTCTGCACACTAATTGTAATTTATGTATTAGATCTTTTTTTGAGAAATGAGTTAACCTACAACAGCAAGCTTATCATGCAATATGACTGTGGTTTTCACATTTTTACTTGATATTGACAAATAAGCCAACTCTATGTTAGCTGTCTTGGTAGCCTGACCAGTCAACAAGTGCATCTTCTACAATGGCAACTATTGTTTGGCCACAACCTGTCAGACAAACTCTTGCTCAGGATAGGTCTTTTCAGTGAGTCTTTGAGAAATGGGCTTTAATGGTTCAATGATGTGTGAAATGAATCAAAGACCCAGTTAAGAACTAATAAGATTGTCTAATTGAAAAGTATTTCATCTGATTTATTATTAAAGTTAAATTGCTCAGCTCTAATTTCAAAGTTAGTGGAGATTTCCACTTATATCTTTTCACTGTAGACAAATAGCCAAATTAATCAAACTGATAGATACCAGAAATTCCTCCTGTCGGAGGTTTATATTATTGTTGTAAATGGGACAGAGCTTCAGTAAGAAGCATTATTATCCTCGATAACAGTAACTAAGAGAGGTGAGGGCAAATTATCAAGCATGTCTGTATAAGTTGTTCTTTGTCAATAAAAACCCTAGGAATAGGGTGCAGTTTTAAAATTTTCTTGTTACCTATACAGAATTTGTGTTCCAAAAATCTGCTTGAAGATGCCTTACTGGCTAAATACTTCACTCTACTATCTAGCATGTATGTATAGCCGTCACTCAGCAGGTCACTTTCATTATCTATAGAGAAAATTTTTATTCCTGATGTGTATCCACATTAGTCTCACAGGCCTGCAGTGTAACTAAGGACCTCTGCGACACTGACAAATACATCCAAAACAATGACATCGTTAAAACAAGAATACCCCAGTGAATTCTGTGCAAACATTGAGAAATTGGATTAGACAGCACTGAAACACAGAGAAAATTTTAAGCAGATAGTTGGTAAGAACTTTTCTTGCGAGACGAATTGGGTTAAAGAAAGTAAACAACAATTTGCTTCAAAGTGATTTAAAAATGCAATATGGAGTTCTGTAAGTCACATTGAAGCATCTGAACTCAATAAAAACCGAGCAGGTCTCTGCTCAGGCTTTTTATTGCACAGCCCTTGTCTAAAAGTGTATTTCAGCTTCACAAAGTCATTGCTTTTACTGCAGCTGAGTCATAACTGAAAATAACCCCCCAATAGTTTGACAAGACGAGTGTGTCAGAGCACTGAAACCAAACACAGCCACTAAACAGCATTTGTTACTGTCTGTTCATTGGCTGTGTTAGAGGCAAGTCCTTAGTAGGGCTGAACGGTATTTTATTTTATCATTGCAATTGCTATGGACACAACAGTCACATCAAATTATGTAATGTTAATCAAGCGACCAAACACACCATGCTTATACTACTGCGTTGGTTAATGCAAACCAAAACCACCAGTTTTGTCGTCTTTAGGACGGAAACTCCACACATATCTGTCAAATATCAGTCTTAGTAATCCCCTGAAAGGCCCTGTAGGTGAGCCACTTATGTTGTTTAACAATAACAACACTTGCATGACCAGTGGTAGTGTTAGCATACCTGGGCCTTGCTCCAACAGTGCTGACTGAAAAAAAAAGCTTGTCGCAGGTTCATGCATGGCTATGCGAACACTACATTTCCTTATGATATTCAGTAAAACTTTTCTGTCAGGGTTGCTGTGTTTATTTGAGAAGAAAGAGGATCTGTCCTGTGGTAGAGCTGGAGGACCAAAAATCAGACCAAGACAAAGAGTACAAGAATTAAAGATGGATTTATAGAGATACTGACAAGAAAACAGACAAATGAAATGTAAAAGTGAAATGATAGAAAAGAAGGAGACAGAATAATGTAGCCAAGGGCTACATTTTAAGGCTTTTGACATTTGCTTTACCACACACTCACAAACACACACTGTCCATGATTTGGTGTGTTCAAATACATTTTTCTGCTCATTTCCTTCGAGCAGGAAAATAACTCCTCTTCACTGCACTCGTACCCGGCACAGCCAACCATGCACAAATGTAAACAAACAAACACGAAGTCACGTACTTCACCAAAAATCTGACAGGCAGACCGGCGAATGCATCATTTCCCTGTTTTCGCTCATTTACAGCCTAAATATATGACACTTACATGCATCTGTTCTCTTATTTATTTCCCAAATCAGCTCTATTACAGGGTGTCAGACAGAGAGCTGGAGGAAGAAGCAACAAGACTCACAAAATGGAGATCAGAGACGTTTGCGAAGGGCGAAAAATCCAGAGAAAGGGTAATTGAATTTGTTTCCATATTTTCAGGTCGTGTTACCATAGGAACCACATTTCCTTTTTGAACATCCTTCAGTGCAAAAACACACAGAGCTTTTTTTTTTACTGCACAGCCCAAGGGTTAGATCCAGGAGGGGCTGTTGATCACAGTCTGCAGGGAGCGGAAGAAGAAACTGGAGCATTCATCCTGTCCTGTAATTGTTATTTATTAGCTACAATTAAAGCAATTAAATAACAACTGTGCTTTGGTTTACCCCTTTGGCTTCACTTTACACCATTTCTGATCAACAATGGCCTTTCCTCTGAGAGCACTAGTTGTTTGTATGAGTATGATTACAGGAAATTTATTTACTTACAATGTGAAACACATTTTTAGTAAGGTTCTACAATTTTATTTTGACTCAGCGAATTAGAAAAGAGTGAAATTGAAAACATCTTTTCAAGAGAAAGCAGAAGGGTAAATATGAAATCAGTTCTGATTTATTCAAAGTTTCCATATTTTAGATCTTTAAAAGAAGTTTGTTTTGGTTCAGGGTGTCCCCAGCATATTTTGGAATTCCTTGCCTACGAACAAACCCAGATATTGGATTTTGGCATGCTCTGTTTCCGCCCATACTCAGAACAGACTGTTTTAGGGTAAATCCTTGTGAGATTTGTGTAACCATGTCCTTCTAAAGAAGTGGATGTAGCTTTGTCCTTCCAGCACCGTGCTCTAATGTTTGGCTGAATTAGCATTTCTGACCATGTTTCCTCAACGGTAGCTTCCTGTGGGTTTAACAGACTTGGAGTTTCCCCTAAGAGCGATAGCATAACCTCTCTTGACATCATTGGGGGCAATTTTTTTTAATCCACTGTTCAAGAATACATTTTCTGAAAAATGGAGTGAGCAGCATGCAGAGGAAGGTTGTTTTATGTTGTGAGGACAAGGCCACGAATACTTTTACCTCTGTCAAGGTAGTTATGTTTTTTTCTTTCTTTGTTTGGTAGATTGTAAAAAAACACAGTTAAAAAAATCATGAACAGATTATCGGAAATTCTCAGAGAATGTTGGTCATGGTACAAGGAAGAAGTGATTGCAGGGATTCTGGTGGTGTTCCCAATCCGAATGTGGATTAAGGAATTTTTTAAAGGATTTCCTAACATTAGGAGATAAGGAAGTTCCCTCTTTCCACTAATAACTCAATAAGTTCTCAATAGACTTTGATTACTATTTAAGGCAATGTTGGTCATGGCACTAGATTTTAATGGTGCTCAAAATATGGATGCGGATCCAAGTTTTTTTTTTAAGAATTAGTTAACAGTGTGAGATAGAGCAGCTCTAAATTCCGACAATAATTTGCTTGACAATGTTGGAAATGCCTTGGCAGAGGTTCAAGCTCTTCGAGCACTTCTAGATGTTGCATAAAACCCACTAAAATAATATTTTGTGGAATATTTTACCTTTACAACTGAGGTCTGCTCTCACACAGACTAATATGTGGAAGAGCCCTTTTTGAGTTGTAATGGTATTGATACTGGTACCAGAGCTAGTTAAGCCAAGACCAATACCTGTATTGTTCTCTGGTATTGCTTTATCTGCTGTATAGGGTACTGCACAAGGACAGATCCAAGGTATAGTGCAGACTCAAATTTTCAACTACATGCTTAATGTATGACTATTTTGAATATTTAGATGTAACATTTATTAAAGCTCAGGACAACCCAAAATAGCACTCAAAGTACAAAAAGTAGATGACCTTTAACACCCTGAGAGGTAAACCAGAGGGGTGAAGCAATGCCATGCCCAAGGTTTTAAACCTTTTGACAGCAGAGCCACAGGACAGTGAAGAGGATATTTTCAACATGTTTAAAATAACATGAAACAGCAGGAGACCCTGGGACATGGAGTTTAAGTGAAACTGACACCAAAATGAACGAAGGGTGTGAATGTACACCACACATGATCTAGACAGTAAACAAAATACTGCTGGTGAAGACAAACTAATCAGTTGCTCAAATTTTAAGAACCAAAGTTATAATGTTTCAGTTTATTTATTTTTGGGTGATTATGCTTTTCTGCTGAGACATTATTAGACAAAAACTCCCTTTACCAATACAAATGCCATGCTACGAACTAAACCTGGATGTATTTTGGAGATGCCCTGAATGAAAAGTGGTTCTCTGTTTCTGGCATACGTCTTAAAGCCAACCAGGACAGCAGAATAAAAAGCAGAGTCATGCCCCTGACCTGAAGCAGTGAAAAAATAATGTTCCACTCCAGTTTCAAAAATAATTCACTCTGAGCACAAAGTCACATTTCCAAAGGTCAGAGAGAGGAAATTTTTCTATCTCTGATAGGCTCACTATAATCAGTTAACAATTATTTGTATTTACTGTAGCCATGGTAACAGCAATAAGGGATGCACCTGGAGCAGGTGGCAAAAGCTGTCCTAGCAGCTACTTTTTTTTCTTTACCGGGGTTTGTGAAGAGGCACACTAGGATCGATATTAACTCGTGTCAACATAACACATGGAGTACATTTAGGGAGGGTGCTATCCAGTGAGTTAAGATGAGGGATCATGTTAGGAATAAAACCACTGAATGCGTTCTTATTTACACATTTAAATCATCCACACTTATACTTTTAACCAATAAGTTTACAATCAAAAGTGATTTACAAACTTTAAAACACTTGTTACTTTGCCTGTTCCAGATCATCACCATCCTTAAGATGGCTGCAACTGCAAAAGTAGTATTTTTATTTTACTGAAGCACAAGAGTCAGCAAAAGTGTCCATCCATCTTGACACAGGTCAATGCAATTAAGCATGTAGACATGGTCAACACAGCCTGCTGAAGTTCACACCAAGCATCTGAATGAGAAAGAGAGGTCATTTAAGTGACTTTGAGCATGACATGGTCGATGGTAAAAGACGAGTTGGTCTATTTCAGAAACTGATATCAAGGGTTTGCAGAGAATGGTCCACTAAAGAGAGAACATCCAATGGGCGGCAGATCTCTAGACCAAAATGCCTTGATAATGCCAGAGCTCAAGGGAGAATGGTCATAGTCGTTCAAGATTGTAATAATGCAACAGCTACTCAAATAACCACTCGTAAAAACCAGAGTATGCTGAAGACCACTTCTAAATGCCAAAGATGTTGGATCTTGAAGCAGATGCGCTACAGCAGGAGAAGACCACACCAGGGGTCAAGCAAAGAAAATAAAACTATGGCTTCAATTCAAATAAGCTTAACAAAATTAGACAAAAGAAGATTAGAAAATGTGGCCTGGTCTGATAAGTCTTCGATATTCAGATGGTAGGGTCAGAATTTGGTATGGACGGCATGAAAGCATGGATCCAACCTGCCTATAATCAAGAATTCAGGCTGTTTTTGGTGGTTTAATGATGTGTGGGTTATTTTTTCAGCACATTTTGGGCCTCTTTGTACCAACTGAGCATTGTTTAAGCACCACAGCGAAACCTGAGCATCGTTGCTGACATGTCCATGCCTTTATAACCACAGTGTACCCATCTTGTGATGGCTACTTCCATGGGATAACATGCTATGTCACAAAGTTAAAATCATTTCAATCTGGTTTCATGAACATGACAATGAGTTCACTGCTCTCTGTTGGCCTCCATAGTCACAAGATCTCGATCTAGTAGAGGGCCAGGATGTGGCAAAACAAAATAATTGCATGATAAAAATACGCAACAACTGTGTGATGTTATTGTCTGTTTTGAACAAAATCTCTGAGGAATATTTCTGGCACTTTGTTGAGTATATGTCAGTTCTGAATGCAAAAGCAGGTCTGACCTGGTGCTAGCAAGGTCTACCCAATGAAGTTGCAAGGCTATTAGCCTGTTTCACGGCTGAGTACAAGGTTAAACAGCAAGTTTACCTCAGGCCATACTTATTTGGTCATTGCAGCTGTGACACCGAGAGCTTTTGTGTCAAGTCCAAACAGTAAAGAGAGCTGAGAGCTGAGAGCTTTGTACTAAACAGATTATTTTTCTAAACGAAACACCCTGCAGACTCCTGCAGTGAGAGAAAGTGATATTTTGACCTAAGATTTAACCTACACTAAGTAGAGTCAGAGGAACAGCATGAAAGGTACACGTTTTGCCTCTTGAAGCACAGCTATTTTCTACCACACCATAGTAGTAAGGTAAACAATGCTTATTGTTAACCTTCCTTATTTTTCTGTCAATTTCTTTTCCCTTGCACTCTCTTCTTCACTCTTTCTGTACTATGAACCACATTTCGATCTCTAACCCTTAACTCCCTACGTCCTGTATTCTTCCGCTCCGACATAAGAGCCAAACGAGGTAGGTAGTGTTTTCCTCCCTCGGGACACGAGTGCACTGACGCTTTAGTACGGCAAATAGAAAGTGACAATACATTCATTACTTATGCCCACATTCTTCCTTCCTCTCACTCCTACACACACATAATCATACCACATACACACAACAAAGCTCTCATCTCCCTAAGGTGCATACAGTGAGCAGGCTCTCTCATGGAGGGCAGCAGGGCAATGTGGACCATTTTACTGTGTCTCCTAATCATTTTAGAGCAGTCCTCCACGAGTGGCGATGCGTAAAACCTCGTTAACATAAAGTACGGAACTATCTTCACTGCAATAAATGGACAATCAGACACAAAATGGTCACGACATGTCATTCTGTAGTTCTAGATTCTATGAAAATGGGGATAAACCAATACAAGGCAATGTTTTTAGGCTAAAAATTGATATTCAAGTGCATCAAATTCAGTTGGTGATAAAGTGGTTGTAATACAGATAAAGAAAAAAATCGGAAAAGCAGTGTTGAGTTTTACCAAGCACATGTGCAATTATCCTTGATAAAGCCAATTTACCAGCATTTAATGTAGTGTTTTCAAAAAATTGCCTGCGCAAATTTTGGTGTAATTTAAAGGTGCAGTGTGTAGAATTTGGTATTTTAGCGACATCTATCATTCAGATTCTAGAATGAGCCCAACCGTAACCAAAACGTCACATTGCTGAGCAACGAAAGCCTGTGAAGACCAAAAGGGATCGTGAACACGGCATAATTTACTAAAGTGACAAGGTTTTGGTTTAGGTTAAATCCCTAGTGCAAAGTAAAAACTGTCTCTACATCCACCGCCGTCCTTTCTCCTCTTCTTCGCCTGCATTCCAGGTAGATTTCAGAACCAGCGGACAGATTTGCATTCGTTCTTTTTGTCCTTAAAATCAACTCGTAGACAACATGGTGGATCGTTATGTCGGCCTACATAAACGCAGCCCATGGTAACGTCAATTTTTTTAAGCTTTTTCTAACTTAATAAAAATAAAACAAACATTTTACGGGGATGATTGTACTCCTATTTTGACGGACTTTACATACAAATAGAAACATTATATCCTATATTCACCGTTTCTGTTCAGCGAAATGCTGCCAAATTCTACACACTGCACCTTTAAGTCCAAACTTTTTGAGCTATAGAAGTTAATTCATCAATCATATCATAACATATGGAGTGATGAGATTTTGCCAGCTCAACAAAAAATGCTTGAAATTCTGTGCTGTACAGTTTCTGTTCTATGCAAAACAAAACTGACAGCAATCATATCTCATTCATGGCCAGGGTGGTCCCATGTCACCAGTCCTGTTTGTCATTTCCATGAACAGGATCTCAAGACAAAGGCTGGAAGAGGAACATTTTCATCCTAAGAACATCAGCATAACATCTCTGCTGTTTGCAGATGATGTGATTTACTATTCCTTGCTTCAACAGTATGTTCCTCCCTTGGAGATGGGATTGAGTCTATTACACAAGTGTGTAAGTTTAACCCCTTAAAGCCTGTTGTACCATATTTGAAACACACTTTTATGATACCTCTATCTAATCAATATGATCAACAAATTACTGAAAAAAACAACTGAATACAACCTGATAAATGATAAAAATGTCCTCAAGTGGATTATCAAATGCCAAAAACACCTAATGTATCAAATGAGATACAAAAAATTTATATGTACAATTTTATGGAAATCTTGATTTTTTTTGGATATCAGTAGAAAGTGAAATAAACATTTCAGCTCCAAAAAATTAGAATTTTCTGGCTATAATTTGTTTTCAAAGGTTAAGTGTCAAGGGATCTTGTTCAAGAGGGACGTATGGACTGAAGGGGTGACAGACAGATCAACGTAGTCTGACATATTGCAGGTAGGGCTGCTTGATTATGAAAATAAAATAAAACAAAGCCACAATTATTTTGATTTATAAACGCAGGATCACCAAATATCACTACTAAATGATTTTAAAACTGCATTTGGATTGAATTTCAGATAATTTAATAAAATAATCTGCTTTGAGAAGTTAAGAGTTAAGTATCAAACAGAAATTGTATAAATGTATGGAAATGTAATTTATTTATGACAGTGTGGACAAACACCTACAGGGTTTAAAAGAGTTTTTGTGCTCAGAAAGTTTAGAAGAATGTATTCAACAACATAACATGTGTAGCTAAATGACGCCTGAATCAAGTTCAAAATAAAGACATGCGCAAACTCTTAATGTGATCATTAAATAAAAAAAAAAAAAGATCAGGCTTTAGCTTTGAAATGCAGCCCAGAAGTTATACAGCACCTTACCTTCAAGACTAAGATGTACTGACAGGCAGGAAGCTACGGTGATTCAGCTTTGGCGTACAGAGCATGAACATCAATACCTCTTAAGCACAAAAGCTCGTTTTCTGTCTCCAGTGAACTACACTTGTGTATCATGTATGAACTGAAATTTGAACGAATAAATTCACAGCTCAACCAAAAATATGAGCTTGTTAATTCAGAGTGCTTGGGCAATACAACATAATAGATGAGGTGCTGTGAGTGAGGGAAGGGTCTGCTTCATTTGACACATATGACAAATGAGCACAACATGGCATATAGTACTGTAATGACCTAATACTGACTATCTTGTTTAGTGACCGTGGGTGGGTAAAATCAAAGTGGTATTTAAATGTCCATTAACTGCCAAACATTCTTCACCTATGGTCCTGAGCTTCAGAAATAGAAAAAAAAAAAAAAGAATCTGACTGCAGATACAAGCTGTTAAAGGGAGCTCCTCCTGAGAAACCAATGGCCTTGGAGTTAATTAGTGCACCCATGTACAGAGACTGTGGTCCTATTAGAGGATGGCTTGGGCTCAAATCCAACCTTGTTTACTAAATTATATTCACCACAACCCCTCACCTCAACTTCAATCTCCATCCACTAATCTATTCCTCAAATAAAAACACTAGAAAGCAAAAAATTAAACCCCTCAACAAGCTCATCACTGACAAGGTGAGGAGCTCAGACCTCTGGAGCAAACTCAGGTACGGGTCTTTATATTGAAAGAATGCAGTTGAGGCAGTTTAGAAATCTGATTAGGATGCCCCCCTGGTCCCCTTTTGCACAGCTGGAAGGACACCCTTGGGCACACCCAGGACTTATTGGAGGGATTAAACTGTAAATACCTTCTGGACTGGGAATGCCTTGGTAGCCCATGAGGAGGACTATCCTGGTCAACTTGCTGCAGTAAGTGTGCTGCTAGCATGAGCCGGCCTTGGATAAAAGGAGGAAATGGATTAATGGAGGATTGAGTGATTTTACACTTGAGGTTAACACTGCTGGGTTAATACCTGGCTACCTGGTAATGAAAGAGACTGGTGTCCCTTTCATCCGAAGCCTCTGATGTAGGGTTTGCAGCCTTATGCCTTATACTTCATGGCACATAAACACATACGAATGAGGTAGTGTAAACATGCTAGTGGTGAAGATGAGTTGTCAGGAATGGTTGCAATGCTGCACTGCTGCTATTTTGTATATCATGCAAGTTTCAAAAAAGTACTTAGAATACAAACTCAGGTTTCATAATTGGCAACAGAATAGAAAACAGCACTAAAGCATTTCTGTTACACTCACAGTTTACCTGCTGTAGGTTCATAAATCTTCGCTTTGACCCAAAGAGACCCTGGAGGACCTTTATTCCTCCAATAAACGCCCCAACACTCATATTTTATCGCAGCCTTGCTTGGAAGTACTCTTCATTCACTCCTGTGTTATGCAACCACAGATTCTCACTTAGCTTAAGTGCTATTGAGTTTTAGAGCCGGTTGCATAAAGAAAAAGAAAAAAGAAAATAAATGTAAAGATGAAACAGCTTCCTCCATGATAAAAAGAATAAAATACATTTTCCTCAAAGCAGAAGCAGATCTGTAGGTGTTTGTTTATATACATATATTTCTGATCTGTTAAATCATAGGACGACATTACTTCTGTTTCAGGTCAGAATCATCTCTAAAATATGAAAAAGTTGATCAAATATGACTCTTCTTTTGTGATTAAAACGCCAGACTGCAACACTGCACCAAATCTATAGCCACTCAGAAAAAGTAAAGGGCACATCGACACATTTTCATACCCAGAAGTTTCCTCTATCTACTGAGAAGACAGATTGACTATGTGGCAGGTAAATGTCACTGATTTCGTAGCTGGTTGCGTCTTGAGATGCCGTTCTCATGGAAACAGGGGAAGTATGTACAGGAGGCTCTTTATTTGTGTGAATGAGCCATACCATAATACTCCAAAGTGGTGTGGGTGGACAACTGTGGGAGTTTTTTTTTTAACATTGTGGCACAGAGCTGTGTCTGCATGCTGCTGCATTCACAACACAAGAAGTTTCCAAAGATGTGTTTTGGATTTGCTGTGATCCTGATGTGTTAGCTTATAACCTGGGTTATTCTGGTACCAGAGCTGCAGACAGCTGACAGTCCTTTATATGCTGAGTATGTATTTGTGTTTATCTAACAGATATTCAGTGTTTTATTTTTAATTGTCCATTCAAATTTGAAAAATGAAGCTGAAACAGCAGCACAGCACTTTATACAAGACCTAAAACACTGATCTCTTTGTATTTATTGTGGGGTTACCATCAGCCAGTTTTTATGCCTTGACTGAAAATTGACCGAAAATATCCTAGCATGGAAGAGTTGGGAAACAGAGCATACCAATAAAATTACTTTTTTTTTATCTGGGACATGTGCTTTATTAAATTTTACAGCAACAATGCAACTCTATGTTCATGTTGAATAAATGGAAAAAATCAAAGGTGCCATTTTTCTAAAGTATAACATTTTGTTTTTCTTGCTGCACGCCATTTTCTAACACCAATGAACTCTAACCACGAAAAGAACAGGTCAATCTATGGTAAAAAGAAAATACCAGTATCGATATTGGTATAAAAAATGATAGGTTTGAAAAACCCGGTATCAGCAAAAATCCAATATGGTGCATTCCTACCCCTATACCCCTCTGTCGCAGCCCCGTTCAGAACAAGCTGTATGACAGAAAATTTTCATTAGCTCTATCTAAAAGGTTAAAAAATGAAGCCAGTGTAGAAGAGCCAAAAGTTGCAATTCCTCGTGTGTCCCCTTGAGGCAGGTTGCAGGAAACCTGGAGGTTATAAGAAAGTGTTCAGGGAACAGACGGTTCCCAAACACAATACACAAATTACAGTAACAATGTGTTAATACTCTACTTTTTCACCTTTTTTGTAGGTCTTGGGTGGATACAAAAGGAGAAGGGCTAAATGGCAAAAAGTATTCACAATTAGGACATATTCTGAAGACGAAGCATGTTCTGACAAATGCCCTGTATTCAGATTTCTTCTCAAAGACATAGCAAAATTAATGTTTTGAGGTGATGTGACTATCACAACTTACAACTACAAATAAGAAAACATTAATTGTTCATCAGTCTTAAGCACTGCCTGCACATAAACAGCTCTGCAATTGTCCAGTTTTTCATTTGAGTTGTTTAACAAACTCAAACGGAAATGATTAAAGATTTACAAAGATGAGAAAATCAATCAGTGAAAGTCGATCTGCCATGCCTTTACCATTACCATCCATATACACCCTCACCTAAGATGCTGCTTTAAGTGGCTTTTAAATATTTATTAGAGATTCACTTACTGTATAAATGGATGGAAGTGTGAATGCTCTCAAGTTAAGTGGATAACTCTTGATGGCAGTAAAAGTTACGTGCATCGCCACTTCCGTATCAAGCTTAAAGTTTCACATCAATGCACAGCGAAAATCTAAAGCCTCATGTAATCAAGGAAGTATTTTAAGGTTGAGTAAAGCTCAATAGAAATTTAAAGCTCACAAAAATGAGAAAACAGAATCAGATTTCCCCAAAGAGACAGAAATCTATCGAATTCCAAATGGCGAACTGCAGTACTCTTTCCCTTCACGTGTTTTTGTACGGTTTCCTACTTTCATCCATCAATCACAAGCACCAGTTTTTGAGCCACGTGTCCAATCTGAGCTCTCTAAAATCAAGATAAACACGTTCTAGAAAGCTACTTGTGATTCCATGTGACTTTTCTTTAGGGGCTTGCTGTGTTTGTAGCTTGGCAGATGAAATCTAAATAAACCAGAGATAAAATGTAAACTATTGGTGTGAAAAGTGTAAATATAATAGATACTCTTCTACTGTATTGGTGTCAACATAGAGATTTCTGCAGCCCAGTGCGGCGCCGGATTTCTCAGCCCTTCGGGGAGGCTAATTGACCGTAAAAGTTCCCCTTGACTGAGGCTGTGTTGACCAGAGGACTTGGATGAGTCTTGGACCAGTGCGCTGCAGTGAAACTCTGCAGGGAATATGTGGGAAGACGTGATGTTCCAAACTATGATTCACTTCGTCCTGATGTAAACAAGGAGAAATACCCTCGGTGTATTTTAGTATTTGTCTTGGCAGAAGACCATCACTCTTTATACCTGCACAGCTCAGAGGCCTTTCATGGCACATCTGATCTTAACCATTCTCCTTGTTGTTTGCTGCTTTTATCCCTGTCCTTAATCAACACGTTTAAGGACTAGACAATATTATTGCTGCTCATCTTGATAAATGAAGGGTTGCATGATTTTGTTAATCCTTGAGGCACAGGAAAAACCCAGCGTCTTGTGTTTTTGTATCAATCCAAACACTTATCACATTTATTTTCTCAGCAGTTTGGGTCATGATTTGTGGCTCGACCATTTGAGAAAGACTGATTTGAATCACACAGCTGCTTGAGGGCTTATTACAGCCACTGAAAGCTATTTCCCTTGGTGAAATATAGGTCTGTTTATGAGCAGGAGATCCATATGGGCAAAATAATATTGTTATTTTATGGGCATTTGTTGAGCTTCCTATTAGATAGTGTAAGGATACACCGGCCAAAGCAACAAAGCTGTTATTCAGCGTTGCCTCTCTTAAAGTGACAATTAACATGAATTTCTACCTAAGCTGAACTTTACATTGATTATTATTTTTTTAAGCAATTCATTTCAAGAATAGCATTAAACAATGAAGAGGAATAAACACACTTTTCCACCAGCTAATGCTAAATGGAAAAATTTAAGGCTCCATATTATGCAGAACACACTTTTTAATGGTTTTTACAAAGACACAAAAATGTGCCCATGTCTAAAACCCTCTCCCTGCAACATAAGAAAAACCCCTCCTCTCTCTGTTCCTTTGCTCTGCAATTCAGAAAAAGTCTGCAAAATCCCCTTCGTGATGTCACTGGGGTATTTTTCCAACATCCCCCAAATGGGAGACAGAACCCGAGCCAGGTGTTTACCACAATTGGCTCTAGCAGAAGAGACATATCAGGACATGTCTATGTAGCCACAGTAAACATTAGAGCACACTGGTGGAAAGGTAAAGCCTGATCTTTACTGAGGTGTGGTTAGATAAAGGTCATGAGGATTTGCAGTAAAACAGCCAGCAGGGCTGAAACAGAGAAGTTTACAAGCATGCCAATATCTAACAACGGACTAGATTTTTAAGAAACTTTCATAATTTCCACACAGATTTTGGCTGGTTATTGAGTTTAAATGCAGTTTTCAATGAATTTTGTCTGTTACTCCCATTTCTTCTTTTTGCGTTTTGAAGCACTAGTTAGAACCTTCTTAAGATTCAACAGTGCAAAATGCAAATTCTTGCAGTTTTTCAGCTGGTCTTAAGGTTTAAATCAGAAGTGTATGTTTGGAATGATTATCCCACCGCCTTGACCTCAAGTTCAGATAATATTTGACAAGGATGTGATGAATCGTTCACTGTTTATCCTCCATGATGTGAGCACTCAAGACCTTTAACCTCCTTTTAGTCATTATTAGTGTAAAAAAATCCCTCCCTCCTTCTCCTCCTGTTCTTTTCTCTAACCTCCTGTCTCCCTTTTCTCTTCCTCGATGCTTTCTGACAGCATTTCTATCCATCCTCCAGCTCTCCGCCTTCTCCCCTCTACGATCCATCCTTATCTCCCACCGCCTGTCGAGGAGCTGTCGCACGCTCCAGGGAGCCGCTCAGAATATTACAGCCCTACTTGACAGCCTCCTGCTGTACACCTGTGTGTGTGCATAAGTGTGTGTTTGTGTGTGTGTGTGTTAAGAGGGAGATTATTGTTGGTGTGAACTGTGAAGCATGTTGGTACACAGCAGGCCTCCACTCCGACCACAGGATGGATGATTCCCTTAAGGGTGATTCTACACACATGTAAATATGGGGTGTAAAATGGTAAACACTTTTAGATAAGGAAAGTGTGAGTATGTGGAGTGTGTGCATGGAGACGTTAGTCCATTAGATGGATCAAACTTTGTACAACTAGAGCTTAAAAACCAACTTTGATCCAGTCAAATACAACAGGATTAGCCTAAAGCCCTTACGCACACACTGACACACACAGATGAAATACAGAAACACTCATCATCCACATAATTAGACTCTTTTTTCTTTAACTTCTGAGCTGCTCGTATTAGCAAATGAGGAAGCAGCTTTTTCTTTCTTGTAGAGCTGCTGCTCTTCCCTTTAAAGTTTGATGAAAACAATATGATCCACTTTCCCACTGTTTTCATACTTACTGTCCCCATTTGTTGGACTGATGTCCATTAAGATCTACAGCTAACTTTGAAGTATTTCAGACCAAAAAGTATGAAGGGTTAAAATATCGAAGATGAATCGATAAAAACTGAGGTGACAAAAAAATTGACGAATGTAAAAAAGAATTGAAAAAAATCCCAATTAAAATGAAAATGCTCAAATAATGATGAATCCAACTGATTAACCAAGGGTTATTTGAAAAGAATGCCATTAGTTGATGAAAAAGAAGTTTTCATAAAATATTTTATTGTCTAAGATTCACAATGTTGTGTCTAAAGAATAATAACTTGAAATTTATGATTTGAAGAAAGTTACCTCAAAAGTGAGAATAAAAACTATGGTGATGCAAGTATAAGCAATTTAAACCATCAGGCATATCAATGTATATGGATATATAAAAAAGTAGTGCAAATGACAGTGGTTTAAAACATTTTGAAATAAATCTATTTATAAATATCTATCTATAAAGAAAAATATATAGACCGTACACATACGTACATCCATCCATTATTCTTTTCGGGGTTGTTGGGGAGCTAGAGCCTATCCCAGCTGTCATTGGTCGAGAAGATTGGTGAACCCTGAACCATACCCGCCAAGTTTTGGATTTGAAAATAAGGGAAATTTTCGGCGGCCACTGTGAGCCGTCCCACCACCACAACCAAGCTCCAGTATCCCTTACATTTTATAAGGAAAGTAAATTTGCTGACCCATTTTTCGAGATATTTACATGTCTTCTTTGTTTTGTTTGGCAGAAATACCTTTTGCTTCATCGCATCCATCCATCCCTCTCCTTTGTTTTCTTGGTTTGTTCCCGCTGTTGGCACTAACCTCGCGACAACTGCAACCCAGCCTACTGCAGGTGGCAGTTCTCGTGAGGCTTTTTCTTTGCGGTTGGCATCCATCTCTTTGGTGCATTATCGCCCCATTCTCGCGAGGCTAGTGACAGAGTTCAGTTTGGAAAGGCAGAGGAATGTTTGTTTTTTTATTGTTATACTATAATACGGGAGATTTACGGGAGAATACTAATACGGGAGGACGGCGGGAAAGAGGGGTAAAATACGGTAGTTTCCTGGCCAAAACGGGAGACTTGACAGCTATGTTCTGAACCAGTCACAAGTTGATCACAGGGACACATATAAGATGGCCAACCATTCATGCTCACACACAAACCTACAGGAAATTTAGAGTCACCAGTTAAACAAACTCAACACAAAAAGGCCCTGTTAAACACAGGTAGTCTAACCAGCAATCTTTTGCTGTGAGGCATGCGCACTAACCTGCTGCACCACCATGCACCTATATACATACTTACTCTATAAATATATATCTACTTAAATTGTCATTAAAGAAGCAGACAAGCCTGTATAGCTGTTCTCCTTTTAGTGGTTAAGATGTTACATAAATCTAGTTTTAAAAAGAGCATGGCTCCTTTGAGGAAATCAACATTAAAAAGAAATAGACAGACAAACACTCAAACTAGAAGGGATCCGGAAGCACAAAGCTTTGCCAAACCATTTCTGACATTGTTAGTCAAATTTTTATTGAAAATATGGATAACTGCCCTATCATGCTTTGTTAACAGATCCTTGATAAAATTCCTGGATCCACATTCAGATTCAAATCGCCACCATCATTTCGTCACTTCTCCCTTGTGCCATGACCAACATTTCTGAATGTCGCCATCAAATTTTGTGAGATATTGTTGAATTATCTTACTCACAGACTGAAAAACAAACCAGAAGTGCTCCAAGAAAACAATCCTCTGATAAAGCATATCTGAAACTGTTATTTTTGATCATGTAATGAAAATCATATCTCCCTTGTGCCATGACTAACATTTACTGAGAAATTCATGGGGAATTTTGAGTCATCTTGCTCACAGACGGACATAAAAACAATCAAACAGCAAAACATGACCTCATTTGCTGAGGTAATACATAGAATAATTTAAGCGTCATTTTAAAAACTTCAGCCCAACATTTTTTTTGCAGGAAATGTGTATCCATTCATACATTCTAACATTTATTTGCATTTCACAATTTCATTTAGTTAGGGATTTACAAGTTATTATAGATACAGAGAAGTTATATGTTTCTGAAAAGTTTAGTTCCACAAAATGAAGTCACTGTAGAGATACCCTAAGAAAACTGCAGTAGCTCGAATATGCACAAAAGAGAGCGGCTTCATGAGCATTAACATTCCCATCAGGTCCCAATTTTAAATTTGGTGCAAAAATACAAAAATTCTTACAGCCAGATAAACATGATGTTGTTCTTTTTGCATAATTCTTTTTGTAGAAAAAAACAAAATGGTAGTGTTTTTATTACCTGCGTCAAGGAGGTTATGTTTTTGGGAGGGTTTGTTTGTCTGTCTGTTAGTTAGTTAGCAACATTACTCAAAAAGTTATGGACGGATATTGATGAAATTTTCAGGAAATGTCCGGATTGGGATAAGGAACAAATGATTAGATTTTGGAAGCAATCTGATCCAGAAGAAAACCGCCATTACGGAAAATGAAATTTTCGTGAATAACTGCTGAACTAACGTTGGTATCATTATGAATTCAGTTGCCAATGGTATGTTTTCATGGTCAAGGAATCTAAAACTGTAGTCAAAATAAATGTGGGACTAATATTTATGGTGCAAATGACAAATAGGGGGAACTGTGGCACTTGGCGGAGGTCTGCACTCTCCAAGTGCTTTCTAGTTTTAACATGCTTCTGTTTCGGCTAAGAATTCTGGGTAAATTTGCTGGACCAGGGGCATGAATGAGATGACTGGTGTAAAGTGGTTGTTCAGCATGCCTCTTTTAAAACTGATCCAAACTTTAGTCAAAGTAGCATTTCTAATATGGCAACAACTATTGTGAAACTTCAAAAACCATGTCATTGAAACTACAGTTTTCGTTGCTGAGGACAAAAACTCAAACTTTTACTCTGATAATGGCAAAATATCATGAAGACAGATGTGCACAGATGAACTGCTTCTTCCACTTTCTGTCACTGACAACAACAGCCTGCCTTTACTTTCAGCTCATTAACTCCTTTTACAGCCATCTGAAGGTGTCAGGTACGAGCACAATCTTCAGTCTTTAGTTAAAACTGCACTTAGTGTCAAAGTGTGATCAAGCGTAACAGATCAACTGTGGTTACCAACCCAAAATCTGCATCTCCACTACCATTTGGCTGAACTGCATACTGTGACAACT
This sequence comes from Cetoscarus ocellatus, assembly GCA_037902135.1. Taxonomy (NCBI): domain Eukaryota; kingdom Metazoa; phylum Chordata; class Actinopteri; order Labriformes; family Labridae; genus Cetoscarus; species Cetoscarus ocellatus. The sequence goes on from JBAMNC010001464.1 coordinate 295,043, forward strand.
CTCAGTGTAATTATTCCACTTCTGGAAACTATGAAAACTTGAAAACTTTGTATTTGTAATCCTCTTCCTCTTCTCAGGGACAATGCTGACCCTCAGATTTTCAGTCATATAAACGTATCTTTTTCGATGCAAATCCAGCCATTTCAAATTCAAACATAAGAATATTTTTTATATCCATTTGTCCACAGCGTGAATGACCGGCCAGCTCCACATCATAAGTTTAAATTGTGTGGAAGTTCGCACTGTAAGGATCTGCAGCTATCTACAAAGGTGCACCATAATCATAAATACCACGTCATAAAGTTTCTGATGTACAAAAACATGAGCCACAAGCAAGCAGGGGAACCTCAAGCATATCTGACTATTCAAGCATACCTGGCAAGACGCACAGCCATGATGCTAAAGGGGACAATCACAGATTTAGAATGAGAGAGTAATCCTGCTACCAGCAGCCCTCTGTACCGGTGCTCATTATTATTAATGCTGTGACCACATATAAAAAAAATTTACTAAGTGACACTGTGCAGCTGATTGTTTATTTTAGTGACTTAACTATTCGCTCTCTTAGTTAAGTTTGGTGGAAGAGTTACAGGCAGCACAAAATTGCACGTTTTTGTTTGATACAAGGGTAAGACGCATTCACATATCAGTGTATATTAGCTGTCGCTAACCAGAGTTGAGTAATCATCAAAATTAAGTCAAAGTAAATTTCAAGGGTCAATTTTGCTGTGTTCAACGCAGATCAACATACCTGAAGCGGAGACATAAATGTGTTAGTGGAGTATGATTTTTCCTATTGCTGACGTAGTAGTAACGCATGAGAAGCGTGTAAATTAAAGGAACTTTGCCCCACACAGCTTTGCTCCTCTGAACACAAAAGTATTGTGACGTCACTCAACAAACGCCATATAAAGCATATGTAAATGCCATTTCACCGTAAATGTTCTCAATATTCTGACACCATGCATGGACAAAAGATGGCTGTCCCCAAAAGAGGGCAGCTCTAGTCGGATAACAGGAGAGCAGCTGGAGCAGACAGACATGAATGCAGCTGTAACTGAGTGGAGCGAAGGAAAGCAGAGGTTAGCAAGTGTGTTGAACAAAACGTCGGAAATGTTTAAGCATGAGTAATATTTGTCATCGTAACCGGCGAACATCAGCATTGCCAAACTGATGGTACCTTACTTCGAATGTCCCCTTACATCAGCAAATGTTGACCAAAACAATAAGTATGCCATTTCATTACGTGTAGCTACAGTCTATCCCATCTGACACCACACCTAGAAGATGAAAGACTGCTGTCCCAAAACTTGAACAACAGGATTCCCCTTATGAGGAAGAAGCAGCTGGACCCAACAAAGCTGATGTATGTTGAACTATGGTCGTGCAGAACCTGACATTCACCAACGGATATAAATGCAGCTGTAACTTAGTGGAGGTCAACTCTTGCTTGCATTAACAAGCTTGTTGGGTGAAACTTCGGATATTTTTAAGCATTCTGAAAATATGTTAACGCACATCAGTGTTGCCCAACTTAGTTCTGCATGGTCTGACTTAGCATGATGCAGCTTAGTGTTTCATGTGCGATTGTTGCTTTACTTTATGTACAAAAAATGATGCTTAATTCATCTGATATGGTTCCCTTTTTTTTTTTTTTTTAAAGAAATCACATTGTTTATCGTCGAAAGAGAAATACTGAAATTCATTTGTTTCCTAATTCTACTTAACACTGGTGCAAAGGAAAGAAAATTTACTTGAAAGGACAAAATTTGCACAGAATGCATGTTGATTTCTTAAAATGGACGCTGAATTTCGTGATTACGGTTTCACAACTCGCAGGAGGGGCTTGTTTAGCCAACACTGGATGAAAAATTTTAAAAAAATACTCACTACTCCCCACTATCAACGCCATCTCATCACACTTCGTCCTACTCTCCTCCATCCTTTTCTCTCCCCAACGCCCCGTTCGCTTGTTCTCTCCTCACAGTGTAGTTAAAGGTCAGGCCTGTCTGTGCCTTTGAGATAAACTCGCTCCCATCACATCACAGTGTGTACATCTTTCCTCACTCACAAACACACACTCGGACCCCCTGACAGGAGTGGCATTATCTGTTCAGAGGCATTAAAACAAGAAACATCACACTGAAAATGATGATGGGAGTCATCTTCTGTAGACCCCGTGGTGAGTAAAATACTGTACAGTTACACACACTCATACAAACACGTGCACACGACTGTTTGATCAGAGCTGGAGCAACACAAACAGTCTTAGCGTCACATTTATCTTCTCCGTCACAGGCATTTATCGCTGAATAAACAGGATTGCTTCCCCGCTCTCTCTGTCCTCTTCCCACCTCTCTGTGTGCACTGCTCTCTCCTTGTACAGTGAATATAGGACACGTTACGTTTTATGGCGCCAAAGATTATCGCCATGCACATTACTTCAGAGGTTGAAGTGAGTTTTTGGCATCGACTTGGCTTCTATTGTCAGAGCAGTGTACATGCTGAGGCTGGGTAATACAGACCATGAAGCATATATTGATAAACATCTGTTCAACTGCTCTTCAATGCAAATGGCAAAGCAGCCAATCACACAGCAGAGGCCCAATGCATTTGGGCATTTAGCCATGGTCAAAATGACCTGTTTGAGTTAAATCAAAAGCATCAGAATGGAGAATGAAGGTGACATACTTGACTTTGAATGTGGCAAGGTTGTTGGTGCCAGACGGTAATGCTAATCCACTTGGATTAAAAATACAACTTCCTCTAGGGTTTACAGGGAATAGTCTGAAAAAGATACAATATCCAGTGGTGAGAGGCAGTTCTCTAGGCAAAAAAGGCCAGAGGTTTAGAGGAGCATGGCCAGAGTGGTTTCAAGTTGATAGGAAGGCAACTTTACACTCAAATAATCAGTGATTACAACCATGGTATACAGAAGATCATAAGCAAGCAAACAGCACGTTGAATCTTGAAGTAGATCTGCACCAGCAATGTAGGACCACACTCAACGCCACTCCTGTAAGCTAAAGACAGGAAGTTGAGGATAAAATTTGCATAGGATCACAAAAACAGGACTGTAGAAGACTGAAAAAATATTGCCCAGGTTGATGAGTCTTGATTTCTGCTGCCACAGTCAGATGATAGGGTTAGAATTTGGCATAAGCAACATGAAAGTACAGAAACATCCTGCCATGTATCAACAGTTCAGGCTTGCGGTGGAAGTGTTATGGTGTGGGGGATATTTCCCTGGAACATTTTTGGCCCTTTTTACACATATTCAGCACTGTGCTACAACCTACAAGAGTATTGTTGATGATGATGTTCATCACAGGCTACTCCCAGCAGGATAAAACACCATGTCCCAAAGCTCAAATCATCTCAAACTGGTTTCTTGAATATGACAGTAAGGTTATTGTACTCAAGTGGCCTCCAAAGTTATCATATCTTAATTCTGTAGACCACCTTCAGGATGTGGTGGAACAAAAAATTAGCATCATGGATGTGCCTCCACCTAATGTGCAGCAAAATGTGATGCCGTAATGGCAGTATGGGCCCCAATCTCTGTTTCTAGGCCTCGACACCCCGTTCTTTACAGGAGAAAACTTCACAATGACATGGTTCTGGTTCTGGAACCGGTTCCGTGCTGGCTCCTCAGAACCCTGGTGCTTTCTAGCGAACCAGCCTTCTTCCGCCTGGGGAGTAACGCCCTCCCACTTTCGTTCTGCTTAAACTGGTATGAACGCAGGCTGGTTCACTAGAAAGCACAAAGGTTCTGAGAATCCAGCAAAGAACCGGTACCAGAACCCGAACTGTGCCGGTGTGAAAGCCCTCACTGTTTCTAGTGTCAGGCTGTGCTCTTAATGTGGAGTTAGAGAAAGACATAAATATTAGGCTTGGAGTTAATATTTGAAATAAAAATGGCTCATAAAACAATGTCGTTTTACACTACATAACATTGAGAAATACATTGGTATTTCTCAAACTGAGTGTTTCCCAGCCCTAGTGCAACCTTTACTGCAATAGGTAAATGGCCTAGAAAGGGTTAAAGCAATGTGGAAAGGTGGGTCGGGGTTAAAACAGGGTGAAGATATGAGCAGAGACAGTCCGGGAGAGGTTTAATGTGTATTTGATTGAATAATGCAGGGCAGCATGTCCTCTCCTGGATTCAGAGCACCACTAGAACCAGATATGGCCTGCTGCTTCCACTGAATTAACAGGCAAGTGTGTAGCGTTTGTGTGTGTGCGTGTGTGTGTGTGTGTTACGCCTCCACGTGTATTTTATGGTCAGAAAGAGACCAGGCGCAGATTGATACTCTCTCTCCTGACGGTGCTCATTCACCCCTTCCAAACCCATTACTTCTCCGTCTCCTTCCCCCTGTGTCTCTCCCACATCCTCCTCACCCAGCCTCAGCTCATTCTTAATGTAATTAACCTGACTTCACTCCGTCTGCTCTATTTACCCACACTGCACTGCTACTGCTCGCTCTTTTTTTTCTTATCCTTCATCGACTCTGGACGTCCTTCCTATCTTATTTCTTTTTCTTCTTAAATTGAATTTCCCCTTCTCTTCCTCTCCTCACTTCACCTATAAGTGGATTTATGCTGATATATATCTATCCCAGGTTGGGGAATTATTATAGGGGTGTAACCTCGCTTTTAAACATTACTATGAATCACTTTTCCAAAGACCTCTGAAGATTTTAGTGATAATGCTTTAAGGGTTCTTTTCATATTCTCCAAGAAATATTAAGGGCAGTAAATCCGCAGGAATAGTCCTGAAGGGGATCATATTTAGCTCAGTCGTGTCGCCAACATACTGAGGCTACCAAGGTGGTAATAATCTATACTCTGTTCACAACCAGGGTTACAAAGGGCTGGAGAATTTTCTGTAAATTTCCATGGGGAAATTAAGATGGGGAATATTCCAAATTGGAACCTATCCATGTGAATAATGTGAATTAAGGGGAATTTGTGGGAATTAACTGGAATTTGGGGTAATTTAAACAAGCTGTAGCATATACAAACATCCTCTTATCTTTTTACCTCCTACTACGTTTAAGTCCCTCCTCTTTTATTTACATCTTTTATGCGATGTTAACATTTTAATGCCATTACTTACTTTTCATTCAGATTTTATTTAATTATGCTTCACCTTTGTTACACTTTTAATCCTTCTATAGATATCCTTTTCAAACTTTTGTTGTTTTTATCTCCTGCTCATGGCTGTTTTTTTTTTTCTTTTTTTATTCTATCATTGCTATTTTTATCATTATTTTATTATTTTATTTTCATTATTAAAACCTTCTTTTTATAATTGTTCTTCTGCTTCTGTTTTCACCCCTTTTTACTTTTTCTTACTGGCTTTATGTTTTTTTAGCTTTTATTTAGGTCCTCATGGTCACATTTTACGTTGCAGCTTTCTTGGCTTGTCTGGGTCCTGATGACATTCTTGTGTTTTTCTGTAATAGTGTCTTGTTTTAAACTGAGTTTTTTGTTTTTATTTCCTCGTGCTGAAGCTCTTGTAATTGATGTCTGTATGCTTTTGACTGTTTGTCAAAGCACTTTGTAAACCTCTGTTTTAAAAGAGCTATACAAATAAAGTAAAAAAAAAATACATATATTTTTGTCATAGGCAGACATCCATGCAAAATAATACAATCAACATACATTTCAAAACATTTATTTGGAAGTAGAACTTTATAAAGTTTTAATTACTTCATTGAACAACCAGTTTCATCTTTATTTCATGTAGTCCATATACTCAAATGTAATGCTGCAATAGTCTTGTGCTTTGGGCTCAAAAATGTGGCCTCGATAGTCCAATAACCTGTGCATGTGATGAAGTAATGCACAGTGCATGTAGGGGGTGGGGCCTCAACACTCCTGCAGTAAGCAGGGTGCTATGTGCATGTGACTGAGGAATAGCAGAGACATTCTCCCGTACTTGCATGAAATCTGGATGTTTTAGTCAAGATTATGCTAAAATATATTTTCCTGAGCATTATTCAAAATTACTGTCAAGGGCCAACCTTTAAATTGGTTAATTCTAGGTTAAGTCCTGTTCATTCCCATTTATTCACATAAAGTTCCATTAATTCCCATGGGAAACTCTGAAAATTCCAGTTATTCTGCAACCCTATTCACAACCTATTAGATAACGCTTCTGTTGCTATAGTGTCTGTTTCTTCATCATGGAGGGCATTATTGGACAGCTTACTAAGCATAGAAGGCAGAGAGGGTTAAACACCTTTGGCTCTGACGTGTGAAAAGTAGTGAGATCTGTTGTCACTAGGTTTGGTCAGTATCAGACATGTTAGAATTGGTACCATATCAAAACTAGATTGTAATGTTACATTTTAATAGACCTTTCAACAGCATTTATACCATTTCGTTTGCTATGCTGGTTAAGTGTGACTGTAGTTTTATAACCCATACTGCTGTTACAACTTTACCTAAAACAACTCTGCTAGTGTCTACAGTAGGGCTGAACGATTAATCGTTTTTGGATCGAAATTGCAATTTCAGACAACGCAACTATGTGACCGCCAAAGCTAGGATTTTCTGCAGCATTCCTGGCTGACCCAGGATCTGTTGTGTTAACTATTTTACACATACTACTTTACAAATTTGCAGGCAATCTGCATTTAAGAATGGCTCGAACGGTTCACTCACAACTGTGAATCGGCTCTCACTGTTCACTTAAAAGAGCAGTTCAAAAGAGTCGGCTCGTTCGTTAACGTCACATCTCCACTGCGGAAGTGCTGGTAAGCAGGTCAAAAATGCAGAGCCTCTGTTTAGGAGTAGAAGTTGGAGTATCCCTTTAATAACAATAACAGATTATTTATCATCAATATTAGATGTTGAATAATGTTTTATGTGCTTTTGATCATTAACTTCTTTACTGTTGTCTATACTGTAAACATAGTGAATATTGTACTGAAAGCTTGATATGAAGAAAATCGTGAATCGAATTGAAATCGCAACATCTACCAGAAAAATCGCAATTAGATCTTTTCCTGAAATCGTTCAGCCCTAGTCTACAGCCTGTTACTGTACTGCAGTATCAAACAGTTCAGAGACTAGCAAACTTGTTTCTTTACAGCTGAAAATCGGTCTGTTACCAAAAGCTGCATAATGCTAAAAGGAGGCAACAGTGGCACTCCGTGGAAATAAGATAGATGCATTCTTTCTCTATTAAACATAACTATATCATTAGATCAACTTTGAAACCACTATTTTTGAATAAGTACATTCTTAATCTCTCCACAGCAGTGTTTTAAAAAGACTATCAGCAGCAGAGACGCTGAGTTTCTGAATCTCTTGTTCCATTTGAAGCAACTGCAAGTCTACCAAAGACTGTGCTTTTTTGTGCCTGACTTTGTCCAAAAAAGGAAGAAAGAAATAAGGCCAGAACAACCACTGCCACTTCTCACTTTGAGTCCAGAACCATTTCCTCCAACCACATTCAATCATCTAAAACAGGCTTTGGGGAATGTTCTGCTGTGATAGAATAAAAAAAGTTAAGTGGAAAAAAACTGACCTGGTGAAACAGTCATTTGTAATGTAGAGTTTTGTCAGATACATTTGTGATGGTTTGATTGAACCATAGAGAGATACTTTTTATCTGCTCTGCTGGTCCTGTAGCTGGAGGGAGTGTGATTTTATAAATGGGTCCCACATGAGGAAATCAGAATTACTGCCTGGCAGATACATAGATCTGCAAGTGTCAGACTGGTGGACAGTGAAAGTGAAGAGCTGGGTAAAGAGGAGGGGCTTGAGGGTTTTGTGATAGTAGAACTTGTCACTTCTCTGATGGTGTGTGCACATTTATTGGCAAGAATTGGGGTCATTGTAACTTTTGACATTGACCTCCAAAATGCACTTTATATCTCTAGATATCAAAGGCAGTCCCTCATAGGATCCTTGAAATATAATGGTAAAAAGAAAAATATAAACATGAGAACCAGTGACTTTAATCTTTGACCTACGACTGCTACAACATTAGAAACTGGAAAGCACTTGGAGAGCGCAAACCACCACCGATTTGTACTTGTATGGGTTATTTTTTATCTTTTTTATTGTATTTGTTTTGATTTTTTGGTTTTGTTGTTGTTATAATCAAAGTGTTGTTGGTGTAGGCTATTGGAAATCAACTGTATGTGATGTCAGACCATCTCTTCTTTTTTAATTGTTTGGGGGTAGAGGGGTAGACAGATAGAAGAAACGTTTTCTTCTTGCTACTCCTTTCCAATCATTGAGGTGTTGATTTGAAAATGTAGCTTGCACTTATGTACAAATTCTTTTGTCCACTTTCATGTAAGGACCAAATAAACTAAGAAACATGAGACCCAAGCACCTTATCATTGCCCTTTGACCTTCAAAATCGAAGAAACTCATCTTTGAGCCAGAGACAAAACTTGTGACAAAGTTTGACAGATATGCTGGAAGGGTTTTGGAAATATTAGCTGTGTTCGAAACTGTTCACTTATTCACTCACTCAGTATTCCCTATGTAGTGTTAATGAAATAGTGAACTACATAGGGAATGACCGAACGACATTTTGGACATTACAGTGAAATTTTTTAAACATCATTGTGTCAGCAGATGAGCCGGATATTCCTGTGACGGAAGTGGATGCGCCAAGCATCACATAAACCAACTGGGCACTCAGGAGGATAAGTAGCAAATTTTGCAGCTGTTTACAACTGTTAAAAAACATTAACAAGCTACGCTACGAACGTGTTAAAGATACTTTTACGTTTCTTACATTTATAAACGAAAGCAGCACCAATTTGTGCTGTAGCAGCATTCTTTCTCTTCTTCTTCTGCTCTGGAAAAACACGAATGCGTTGCATTGTGGTATATGGGAGTACAATATAGGGTACATCATATGTACACTCACATTTGCTGTGCATTGTGGGTATTTTTTAGTGCACTAGATAGTAAATGAAATTAACCGCTGAGAATTTGAACAACACTACAAAATGGCGTACACACTATGTAGTGCACTATATCCATGATAGGCAACAGCTATTGTGTTCACACAAAAAAGGATGACCATGACCATGACACTGAACTATGACCTCTGATCTCTAAAATATCACCAGTAAGTTATTAAGTCAGAGTGGACATTTAAGGAAAGTGTAAATAAATCTCTCAAAGCAGTCTTGGGATATGGCATTAACAAGCAAGGTATGAACATGTGACACAATGACCATGACCACTGACCTATAACCACTAAAACTGAACAAATGTATCGTCCAGTCAGGGTGGGAATCTTTGCAAAGTTTGAAGAAAATCTCTTGCAGCGTACTTGAGATATAGTATCCACAGTAATGGTAATGAGAGATGAAAAATAAAACACCCCTGGTCCTGGCTATTGCTGGAGCATGTGCTAAAAATGCTACCATTAAGAATAGTGATAAAATTAAGATAGTTTGCCGGTTCCCCTTGTAAAAATGTGATGAATCAATTGCACCATCAAATAAACTAAATCCCAGGGTGGAGACAACCTTCCTTAAGCATTCATATTGACTCTGGTGCATTACAATTAGTTCTTATTAAGGTCTTTCCATAAACGCACTGTGTAAATTGATCACTGGAACAATAAATATGCAATTAAACAAAGTATATCCAAGCTCTTATAACCAAGACGAATGACATTGACTGGGCAGGATTCAATTTTTATTAAAAGGCCAATTATCGTCCATGGTGGCATTCCAGTAGGTGTGCAGAGTCTGCAGCATGGAGAGCCAAATTTACAGCCCACACTGACAGTATTTCAGGGTGAAGTGACAGATTTAAAGGGCAGCCAGGACTCTTAAATTAGCCGACAAATATTGGCTTATCCTAGACCTTTACTCTAAACTCTCCAACAACGATTCACAAATCCTTATTTCTGTCTTTTTCTGCGTATTTGTAAAGTGGTACTCCTCTAAATCAAATGTCATGGAATTCAGTGGTTTGACAAATCCACTTTTCTTTTTCCTTGTAGGTGTGAAAGCTCTGCCATCATCCCACTACTCCTTGGAGCCTGTTTTTTCATTAACCTTATCAGCAGCATTCTCTCAAACACACAGTGTATACTACTGATGCTCTCATGCATGAACAAATGTGCTTGCATTTACAGAAATGATGATCTGCACTGCAGCAGATTGTGATTTATGACAGTGAACTCGTGACAGAAGGTCATAATGATGGTGGAGATACTGCACATGGATAGAGCTGGGTAATGAATCTAGCTTTTCATATATATATCACTATTTCTATCATGAAATGAAGGCAAAGACAATCAATTATAATGAAGTAGTTTATGTTGATACTGATTTAACACAATATCTGAAAAATGCTTTTAAGGATTTTGTCAAACTTTCACACATGACGACACTTAAGAATGAACTCATTACATGTTGAAGGCCATGAAAAAATGTTTTTTAAAAAAAAGCCTTATAATCATCTTTTGGTAAGATCCAAATATTAGGTATTTTCTTACATTTTTGTCCTCATAGTATAAAAATGTCCAAGTATCGATAATTTTTTCTTAAGCAGAATCATATCAAAGTCTATAATTCTAGTATTCTATCAACTGTTAATCATTTTTGTACAAAAAAAATATTGAGATATGAATTACATATTGCCATCAAGCTAAAAAATATGGAAATATGGTATTTGGTCCATGTTTCCCAGCCCTACACATGCATCATAGCACAGAAATGAAACCCAAAAATCCAAATAAAGACGCTTAAACTCCTTACTTGCCTTTTTCATTTCCTTCCAAGTAGCTTTAAAGTAGGAGAAATCATCTTGTTTCACACTGTCTGACATGATATATATTCTGTATCAACTTATTCCAGCGCCCCATTTGAAGCTGTGTGATGCTTGTACTGAGTAAAATATTCAAACTCAGCTGCCCCACTCCATCAAATAGAAATATCGTAACAAAACGTCTCATGGACCATTTTACACTTGTTCCCCTTCGAAATTCACTGTGACATATTTGGTATCTTCAGAAACTTGTGGCTCTCAGCAAGACTGTTAAATAAAGTTCTGAGTGCTGTTGGGCCGCACGGCGTGGGTACGTGATCCATCTGGGGATCATTGGGGGTTAAGATGTAAACACTCTTCAAAAAAAAAGTAGCTGAAAGTTTCTCTCTTGACTCACAGCTTTGATGACACTTGATGATTCAACATACAGAAATCCTTTGCAAAGGGAGCAGATAAGAGCTGTCAGCGGCCCAGAATGCATTTCAGCTGCATGACAAGTGTCCTCGATTCAGAACTATCCTGAAAGGAAATATTCAGAAATCTAAGGAATTTGTTCAAGTGTGGACATGAACAAAATCACTATATAGTGAGATACAATATGGAACAACCTGAAAAAATACAATACAAAATGACAGGATATGCTAATGTTTACCAAGATACAATATGCCACAATGTGCTTGGAGACTATGAGATAAAATACAACACGAGAGCATGTGTTCCCAACCTTTTCAGCCTGTGACCCCTCTAATGCATCCTCAATAGTGTTGTAAACAGCTTCAAAAACATAACACATATATTACATATGTGAAAAAAGACTCAAAGTGGATTACGTAGTCTTCAGCATGAATCTTACCAAATGGCTGTGGTAGCATTTTTTCTAATAATGGATTAAACATACCAAGTCAAATTATTTAATTTTTTTCTTAGTTTGTTCAAGGCCCTTTCAGTCCTCCTTTCAGTGGACCCCATTCATCGATCTGGTGTAGAAACATGTGCAGATTTTAGTGCAGAAATCATTTTACGCCAGTTACCATGTGGTTCATAAAATTAGCATATTTGGCCAACCCCAGCATATAAATGATCGTGTGTTGATAAATGCGGCAGATGAAAACATTTGTCATTTAAATAACACATCCCTAAATATAACATAAAGTGTTGGAAAAAAAAAAAACACTTCCTTAAGCTGGAGGCTGAAACCATCACAAAAGAAGAAAACCAGAAGCAAACAGAAATCACAAACCTCCACCAAGGCATTTCCAACATTGTCAGGTGAGTTATTCTCAAAAATGTAGGAAAGTGCCCTATCACTCACTGTTAGGAAATCCTTGAAAAAAAATCCTGGATCTACATCCAGTTTGGATCACCAACAAAATCTAAATACTTGTCCCTTGTGTCATGACCACATTCCCTTAAAATATCATCAAAATCTGCTTAGAACTTATTGAGTTATTAGCAAAAAAGGGGAGAAACTATCGTGCAATGTTAACAAATCCTGTAAAAAAAAATGTCTGGATCCACATCTGCATTCGGATCAACACCAAAATCAAATCAATTGGTCATAGCATTCCATTCATGACTTTTTGAGTAAACATAACAAACTAACAAATGTTAAAACATACTAGAAAAAAAAACACCATCACCAGATGGCATACTCAGTCTGTAGTCAACTGTAAAAGTTCTGCAGCACCAGGACTTCCCCCATTCCCGGTTTACAGCACCAGTAGCTGCCTGCAATGTCTTGTTCCATTGGCACCTGGAACAGACCTCCCAGCATACCATCCTACCATTATTTGCCAGCAGTTTAGGCCCAGTGCAGAGCACAGACCATAAACAGAACGCAGAGTTACTGTAAACACAGTGCCCAGCAGCACTAAGGGGCATTTCAGACAGATAGAGAGAGAATACAGCTGGATCAGGGGTACTCAATATGTAAAATTTAAGGTTTTCAAACATAAGAGATTGTGAACACACTCTTTCAGTCATCACCAATGGATATATGAACAAAATATGGGCTCTTTAGAGTCCCAAGCATCTTTGCAGTCTGTGGTAGCAGTTTGTTAGTAACCATCCTTTCATAGACATAGTAATGCTTCAAAAGTCATTGGTGGGGCAACGCTTGACGCATGTTCAATTGTAAAATGAAATGTTAAAATCAAGTATGCTTGTGTTCACATCAGACCTTATTTCCAGCATTTGTACAAAAAAAAAAAACATAGATCTTAAATCCAGGGAAGCAATATTTCTGAAATACTAACACTTTCACATATCATGACCCTATACTGCACCACGATACTTAATGATTTTATTTAGCTAGCAAGGGTTAGCTAGCAAGGGTTCATTAATTTTGGTTCATTCATTTTGGATCATTGTGCTATGTGTGCTTTTTTCATGCTTGGGTACTTTCTAAAACCGTGTTTTAATCAGTTCTAAACAAATAAAATCACACTGCAAAAATCTTTACTTGCTGAGCAGCTGCTTCTCTACACATCCTACCTTTTTCGCCTCAACAAAAAGCACATTCAAACATAAAACATACAGATGGTGTTTGTCATCATAACAAATGGCTTTAGTGCTGCAGTGCTGAGACAAGCCCAACAGAATAAAACCAGGGACCTATTTTTAACTTACACTGCACTTCATTTTTCTCTGCTGTGTGACCCACTCCTGATCCCTCGATGTTTTCATAATCTGCTCTCTAATCTCTTTCTCCATCATGAACAACTTCAAGGAGCCATTAGCCATTTATCTACAGCTATCGTGTCTTTGTGCGCTATTGTTCCCTTGCTAGCCCCACCCTTCAGTGTCCATCTATCCATCCCTTTATCTCATGTTTGCCTCTGTGTTTGAATGCTTTCTGTGACTGCGTTGCTTCAGCTTTTGGCAGTTTTATGGTTCTGCATGCCCAGGCACTTCTGGATATCCGTGAGTGTGTGTGAATTTCTGTGTTAGTGTGTGTGTACACCCCATAGGTGAGCCTCCAGATGGCCTTAAAACAATGGACAATCCCTCTTGACCCTCTCATTACTCCCTCACATTCAATTAGCAGCTCATCAAACCAGACGGGAGAAGATGCCCACTCTTAGAAGCTTTATAAATCACCATCACGACAGAAAAACAAGAGTACAAACAAGGAACTACAAGCACGAAGGCTGAATCCCGCTGGTGCAAAAATGCCCTAATGTGTGTTGGTACAATCTAGCTGAGACACTGAAACAGTTGTTTTTTTCCTATTATAGTATTTTTCTTTTTTTGTGCTCTACTGCAGTCTGCGTCTACTGCAGGAAAACGTAACCATCGTCTAACCCTCTCCTCTTCTTCGTCTTTCTGCCCTCTTCCTCTTGACTCATAATCTGTTATGTCTTTTTTTTGACTTCTTTCAGTCCTCTTTACTTCACTTCCTCCATGTCTACATCCTCTGCCTGTCTCCAGCCCCCTCTTTTGTTACCCTCTTTGTGTTATTTCTCTCCTTCGTCACTTTTTGTCTTCTCTATTTTTCCACCACCTGCATTCCCCTTCATGCTGTTGAGTGCTCAAAAGTTAGAGGCACTTTCCTTTTTCGTACAAATGTTTCTTACTCTCCCCTCCACCTCACTCTGTTGTATTTGTTTTAAGAACAAGTACAATTACAACATTGTAGAAGAGTTAGCAATTTCTCTAACCAAAGTTGATGCCAATTTTCAGACCTGCAAACAGAAATATCTGGCCCCCTGATTGGGCAAGTTAACAGGCCCTCTTTAAGCTGCATTCACACTGAACGCCACTTTGCGACTAAAATCGCGTCACCCAACCAAGTGCTGCCACCTGTCCATAAATACCTCATTTTGGTCACCATCGCTGTCGCTCAGTGACGTCACGTCCGCTTGAGTTTCACCGCAATCATATCATATCATATAATAGGATGTATTAGCTGACATTATTTCAACTGTATCCTTTTCACTAACCTACCAACCACAAAACACTGCAGCTGCAGTTCTCTGCTGCCCCGTCTAGGCGGAACTAATGTACTTACCAACTAATGTTTCACACACGGACATGGATTGTCACTCTGTGAACCGGAATAAAAACAGTCTGTCACGGGTACCGTCACACATCTACACACCGCTGATTGGCTGTTGCCACACAGCCACACGTGATATCGCCTGAAGAGTTCAAACTTTACAACTTTGGCGACCAAGCAACGAATGACACAGTCGCCCAGAGCGCGTGCGTCGCATCCCCAGATTGTTAACATTGGCCCATCGCAGCTGCACATTGACTTTACATAGAGAGTGTTCGCCCAGGTCGCAAAGTCGCGTTCGGTATGTAGGCTGCTTTAGATGTTCTTTAAGGGAACACTCCAGCATTTTTGCTATTTTCGTGTCTTGCTTCACTCCCAAGTCCATGACAAGCAGATAGACACCATTCTTTCAACTGTGCATTCAGTAACAAGGAAGAGACTGTCAAAGCTCGTACACCCAAAAACACAATTCCTCTGGCTCTTTGGTCAACATATGGGCGTGATAATAAAGTCACTGTACTCTCCATAAAGATGAGTGTCTGCTTGAAACTTACACAAGACTTTGTTCTTCTGTTCACAAAACTAGTGTGAAGGAAGTTCACTTTATCAACAAGTTAAATTTGAGCTGTCAAGCAGAGAAGGTGTGATGTTAATTTTGCAGTTCAACCAGCCAGTTCCAAACTGTGGCATGTTTTGGCCTCAAACAGCATCACCACTGGAGTATAGAAGGCCCTGTAATTGGTATTTTGACTTCTGTGCTGCAGCAAGATGAAGAGACATATTGTCCATATTAATGAACAATCAATGCACTGATCACTACTTAAGTTTAAGAGCTTTCCTTGGTGGTTAACATAACTCTGATGCATCATTTATATCGACTCTGTACACGTTTTTGTCTTTTACAAATCTCCCGGGGGACCAATCTGTGGTTTTGTTTTCTTTGCCTATTTCCGTTTGTGCAGAGAACAAAGTGCAGCATAAAACTGATGGAGCTGAGCACTCAGCCCAAGTTCATTTACTTCAGTTTGTCAGGGCACAGAATGTATGTCATTAGTCTTAGTGCTTATTAGCAGGCATTTACAGAGGAGGGGAAATTAGGCTTAGGTTTGTCGTTCTACCCATCAGTTTACCCATCTACTGATCTATAACTCTGCATACAATCCATCCATCCATCCATCCAATCGTCATCATCATCATTCATCAATCCTTTCAACAATGAACCCAACCATTCATCCGTCCACTTATCTATTGTTCTATGTACAATCCATTCATCTATTCAGGCATCTAGTCTTATCTCCCTCCAACCATGTATCATCTTCACATCCATACAAGTATCCATTCAAACTTTCACTCATTCATTCATTCATCCATCCATTCATCTGTCCTTCAATCCACCTAAGTTTCTGTCCATCTATCCATCCAACCATTATATCTTCTATTCATCTTCCACCAATTCATCCATCTATCCCTCCAGCCATCTGTCCTTCCATCCATCCATGAATCCATCTTTCTATTCTTCTTATCATTGAACCATTCAGTGAATTTTCCCATCTATTTAGTAACCCCTTCAGTCTTAATCCATCCATCCATCCATCCAACCATCAATTCATCCATTTGTCCAACCATCCATCCATCTAATCACCCACCTGTCCATTCCTCTTCCATCCATTCATTCATTAAGCTATTATTCATCCACCTGTCCACCAAATCTAGTAACCAACAACCCATCATCAGTCCATCCATCCATCCAGCCAACCATCTCTTCATTGTCCATCCATCTATCCATCCATCCATCTATCCATCCATCCATTCATCCAGCCTCCCTTGCTATCAGAAAATTCCAAGATAACTCCATTAGGTTGTTCTTTGGATCCATTTCAGATGGGATATATAAAGAAGTTAATCAACTAAATCATGAAGATGCTTCAGCAGTCACTAAAACTGTGCAGATATGACCAAACATCCATCCATCCATCATCCATCAACCTGAACCGGCTCCTATGTTACAGGGCCTCAGAGAGAGACAGACCACCATTCACTCTCACATTCATATCTAATGGCAATGGAGTCACCAATCAAGCTAATGAGCATTATTTTTTGGTCTGTGGGAGGAAGCCGGGGTGCCCTGAAACCCAGGCATGCACTGGAAGAACATGCAAATTCTACACTGAAAGGCCCTGGGATCAAACCAGCAACCTTCTTGCTGTGAGGCACATGCACTACCTGCTGCACCACCATGCCGCCCTTGTGACTAAACACAGTAAGTTAAAAGTAAAATTTACTGAATTTCAGAAAATTGGTAGAATCCTGTAGTATTTGGTATATAGTCTTTAAAAGCCACCGGATACAACTTGAGAAAATTCTAAGATTTTAGGAAATAGACAAAGCTAAACATCTGAGTTTGTAACGCTGACACTGGAGCATAACTGGGACAGCCGTTAAGTAAAACAAACATAATGCTGAGTTTGTTTCTTAACAATTATGAAGTCTATGCCACCTCAGTTTTATATTTTATTATTTTTTTCTGATTTTTTCATGTGTAGCCTTACAATGCCAAGTGCACTATCTCTCAATTGATCGAGATGGTCTGAAGCCATTACAGATGATGGGAAAGAGAGTGTCATTTTATCTGGACAAACTGCTCTTGCTGGAGTAAATGGCAAATGGCCTCCACTTATATGGCACTTTTCTAGTCTTACAACCACTCAAAGTGCTTGACACTACATGGTCCATTCGACTATTCACACACATTTTACACTAATGACTGAGGATAGCATGTAAAGTGCCTGTCAGTATGAACTAATCTCATTTACACAACCCTGGTCACAACATTTGCCCCATTTGGTTTTGAGTTTAAAGTCCTGCCAACAACATGGAAACTAAAGGGGATGGGAACATACTACTAACCCCGTGATGGTGGACAACCAGCTCATGCAAAGCTAAAGCAGAGGATGCTGTAAACTTCAGTTGATGAAACTGCTATTACATCTGTCTACATTAGGCTGTACATTAAAATAGAAAACAGCTGAAATGTCCTCTTTCACTTCATAACCTCCCTGTATGCACCAAGTCCCATCAGCATTTTCAAAAAATTCTCAAAAAAGTGTACAATGGTAAAGAGTGACCCTCCACTACCACCTCCACTGTTCACTTCTCTTTACATATTGAAGTCTCAGTGTGAACTTTAACTCTATCAGGTGTATTCACTTAACCAACGTCTTCTATCTTACGGTTGAATCTCTCGTAAAGAGGCAAAAAAGACCTTAAAAGTGGACTTTCAGGTTTGTGTTGAAAGCTATCTCAGAATGCTTTGAGTAAAGGGATGGAAATCAAAAATCAATTTCAGTTGAGAATCCATAACAGCTCCCACAAGGGTTATATTTTGGGTTATCAGTGCAATTCTTTTAGCCGACAGGAGTCAAAAGTGATATGAATTTTGGCTTATTTTTTGACAAAGACATTCTTATTGCACCACTTTCAGTAACTGGAAACACAAGCAACTTATAGAAACATTTATCTATGCAGCTCAGCACTACATCATTGAATCAGGAGTGTTGTGTGTTTGATATTGTTGCCACTGAAAACCTCCAGGTAAACTTTTCAGCAAGAATCAAAAAGGGAATTGGCTCTATAAGCAGAGTTGTTCATGGCATCGATATCATTAAAATCGTATAAATTCCCATCAATATTTACAAGAGGATCGTAGTACAAACTAGGAATCCTATTGTTAAGGGATTTCCCTTTCACTGTGTACGTTTTTGAGCAAAACTGCAATTAATACACTTTTTGGAGTGCAGTTTTATGATTAAACTAGGCCTAAATTTAAGAACGGAGGTAAATGGTGAATATGGTCGGAGGGGACAGCGGGTTTCTACTTCTATTGGGAATGTCTAGTTTGGCCAATCTGTGACACGGGTGCGTGGAAGACTTTTAGCAACAGAACAGGAGGAAGCCAGAGGGTAATCATGGTCCATCACAAGTAGAGAAACAAGAATGAGATTCAGAAGCAGAACAGCAGAATTAAAAGTCTCATGTCCTGCAGTGTTTGACTGTTTAGATCATGTCTTTAGTGTCTATTTAGCAAGGATTTTAGTTTAGTTGAATGATATATTTTTTGTCTCTCCAGGCACACATTCAGCAGATATGCAACCATGTATGGACCCTGACCACTCGAGAATCACTGGCTTAAGCGAGGTACACACATAAAGATTATCAGGCTGTTTTTGTCCCAACTTTCCCCCTTCCCAACCAAGGACGGCAAATGCTTGATTATCTTATGTCTTATAAAATTATCCTATAAGATTATCCTGAGGTCTGAGGCGTGTTAAGAGTGAATTTGTCCCAATAATCGACTCTGAAACGGGTCAGGGCCGACAATTGTAAATATAAAACTTGTTCAATATTTACGACCAAAAATCTTCATGTGTGTGTGGAAAGCCAACAACTCCCAAGTCATGACTCCATGAACAGAGATGTGGAGCTGAATGTAGCCAATCAAGAAGGGAGCTGACTGAGGAACAAGGACGCAGGTGTAAATATAAAGAAGCACAGCCGACCTGAAACATAGACATAAATTTTGGTGGATCCAAGAAATGGAGGACCAGCTCACGTGTTCACGTAGTCTCCGGGATTTTTCCACAGTCTTTCCTTTTATTTACTTCCCGTCAAAAATAGTCCAAAGACCACCATCATTCCCTCTACTCGTATGTCTTCTCCCATGTTGTGTGTTGCGTTTTCCAGTTGTTGCCATAGACAACGTTTGTGGTTGTTGCTATACTTCTTCTTCTTCGTTTTTGTTAGATCAAGTTCGATCAAGTGAGATTTCTGTCTTTGAGGATTAGATACTAGATCAATGGTGGGACAGAATGGTTATGTGTGTGGTGTGCTGTGTTGAGATTATCGGAGCACACCACACACAGTACGATCAAAACTGTTCAATGCCTGATTTTTTATCTTCATGTATTGAGTCTCTAACAGATAAAAAATCTCTGTACCCACGTTAGACATTTAAGTATTAAAACTTAACACAAACCAAGCAATCCATAAATCTTGGCACCAAAATTAATATTCTCCACACTTTCATCCTACTTACAAACACAAGAGCAACACCAAGCAGGCTAGTTTTGTGAAATTTTTTTACTCAGCAGCGTAAAGCCTCTTGGCACTGTAATCCTGAGAATAGTTTTACTTGGAGGAGGGGCCTAGCAAGTGCATACTAAACTATTTTTACCCTCCATATGAGCAATAAATCAGAGGAAATTATCCAACGAAAAACATGATTGTGACAAATGTCTCAAACCCTGCAGCCACTTTTAGATGTTTTTGGGTAAGAGTACTATCTGCCCCTCCACAGTCCAACCCTCCTCTCTCCCAGTCCGAGCCCTGGATGGCAGCTTCCTCTTCACACAAGTGTGCACTTCAAACGAGTACAGACACGACACTAGGTAGGCTAGGATGAGTGTAAAATTAGCAGCTATCCACGCTGGGCTGTTAATGCCACATCCTTTCCTCCCACGGGTAACGTTTTATCCATCTCAGTGGCTCAGTATCAAATGCTTGAACACCGGCAGACACATTTTAAAGGTGAAGGTCATTTTTTACTTGCATAAAACCCCCCGACGCACTGAAGTTATATCACCGCTTGTTGTACACGGCTCGCTTTCAAGAGAAATATTTATATGGTGTGACTCGTTCCTCTCTCCTCCCTGCTGATATCTTTATGGCCCAATGTTTTCTCCCACTCTTCGATGGCTTTGTGCTTTCTTACTGCCTCACCTCTCTCAACCTGCCGCTATAAAACAGGAACGGCTCTAAACAATAACACTCCAGAATGTGTTAGTTCACGCACACACATGCTCACAGGATTTACTCCCCCTGATAGTAATCATTCAGAAAAACATTAGATTCCTGTGAGCGTACACACTGTCTCACTCGATCTATCAAACACACACATAAGCAGCATAGCTCACCATGTCAGTTACCAAATTAGGGAATAATATGCAAGGTCGAACAAACATCACGATCTGCTCGGTTGGGAAAACACACACACGCATAAACAGGTGGTCTTTCTTCCCAAAACACCAGAAAAATGAAATTGTTGTCATAACTGGTTTTATTTGGAACATTTTTTTTGTCAGATTTGATGTAATGTGGCTTGATGTCGGCTAGAAGGGATAGCACCAGAGCTGATACTGTAATATTTGAAGAAACTAGAGCAATGATCAAACAGTGGAGGGACTGCGATTGTTCAGAGGAAGGGCTAGGGTTGTGGTAGTAGTTTTGAGAGAAATCATACTTGTTCATGGTGTAGGTCAGGGGTAGGCAACGAGGGCCCATGGGGCAAAATGTGTCCTTCTGACTCCCTCAATGTGGCCTTTCAACTTGGACAGGGGTGCTGTGAAGCCAGATGCCAATCCAAAACTCTGCTCTGTGATTGGCTATTTCAACATTAGAGGTGGGTTTTTATGTAAAAATCACTGTGAGCCTCTGTTATGTTAATTAGGTGTATGTTTTTTATGGACTTAATTTTAACAGTTTATCACAAAACAGAACAAAACCACAATTAAAAAAGGAAATGAAACAAAGGACAGGTCAGGATTGCCTTATCTCTAAAATGTAAATTGGCAATGTAAACCCTGCCCATTTCTCCCACTTCTGTTCTTTGCGTATTTAAAGAAATAAGAATGCAAGCTGTCACTGTGTTGTTTTAATCTTTTTGTGAGGTATGATGATAATAAATAAATAAATAAATCATTCTGATTTATGTGTTTGGTCACTAACTTTTAATGGACAAAAATAGGTATTTAGATGCTCTGATGTATTCATAATACCTCCACTTTGCCTATTTAGGGACATCACAGCTGGTAGGTGGACAGGTGCATGTAAAATATTAATCTGAAAGAGGGGGCACAAAAAAAAAAAAAAAAAAACTAGAAAGCACTCAGAGAGGGCAAACCTCTGCCAAGGTAGCTCACATATTGCTGTTACATCTATAAGCAATAGTTTCATAATAAAGTTACCATCATAATATGATTCCTTGACCCTGAAAACCCACAACTAGCGCTCAGAATCATGTTGATATTGGTATTAGACAGTTCTTGAGCAAAAACAATTGTTCAGTAATGACGGTTATCTGAATCACCACCAAAATCTAATCATTTTTAAGTTGGACCATGGCCAACATCTCCTGAAAATTTAAGCAAAATCAGTCCATTGAATGTTTTTGAGATACAGCTGTCATGGGAAGGATATGAGGCTCAATAACTTAACTTTGACTTTTCATGTCCAAAATCTAGTGACACCACCCTCAAGCCTGATCACCGTTTGTGTAAAGTTTGAAAGAAAACCTCTTTTTAGTGTGCTTGTGAAAATGCATTCAAAATTAAAATGAGGCCCAAGTTCATCCTCAAATAAGAGTTGACATTTGTGCAATTCTTAAGGAAACCTTTCAGATAGTTCTTGAGATACAGCACTCACAAGCATGGGATGAACATGAGTCCCAGTGACCATACTTTCACTTTTAACAGTCAAAATCAAACAAGTCAGAGCTGACAAGTTATCAAAGTTTCGGGAAAAGCCCTTCAGCAGGAGCCCCACAAGCAGGAGAACCCTTGACCTCGAACTCTCACCTGACTTTCAAAATCTAATCAGCAAATACCCATGTCAGATTGGACATTTGTGCCAAATTTTAACTTTTAAAAACAATGGGACCAGAAAGACAGACTGAAGGACGCCTTGAAAACATAGTGGCCTTTGCTAATGCGAGGTCAAGCCATGAAAAAGTCTATCTAATAAAAAACATCAATCTGCATTAGCTGCCATCCCAAGATACATTTGGTGGTTACCGCAAGTGTCCGGTGTAAGTGCCGACTAATGCACCAGTGGTAATGGGCTCAAAATCATTTTCTACAATCCAAGTATGGTATCAAATTCCTTTATTAAATCTTAATCCTCTTATATCCTTCGTCTACTCAGATAATCTGAGTTTTTTTTTTTAAATAAAAGTGGATGAAGTTATCAATTAGAAGTCATTTAGAGAGCTGAGACATCCGCTAAGGCTAAAAGTGAACTAAAGTCTTCAAGGATAAGAAATCTGACAAACTGTCATAATGTAAAAGATGAATTCACCAAAATGTAAAGATTCAGAGAGCGTTTTTGGTCATCAACACCACAAATGTGATGAAGAGGATATAAGAATTACATATAGAACACTTTGTATATGATAGGAAACCCTGGAGGGGACATAAGGGAGAAAAAAAAGTTATAGGAAACAACTTTTAAGATCTCTGAACATTTTGTGAGATCTTGCAAAAGTCTGTACCTTCTATGTTTTTCAATAACTATGTTGTCCTTCTGTATTTCCTTTTTCAGGCTTCACAAGACGTCCAAAAACTCTCTACTTCTTGGTCAATGTAACCAAAAAAAAAAAATGGAGCAACTCTGTTTTTGGATGAGGTTTATTGAATTTTACTTTGACATTTGCCTAAAAAATAAAGAAACATGACCCATTTTTAACACTAGCTCTTATGTTCATATTTACAGAGGCTGGGAGAGGAAATACAGGAGGAAAAATATATTTATGATGTCCCCTCCAGTGCTCTGTAATAAGACAATACAGTTTCATCGTGTTTAAAAAAATCCTGAAAGTATGTATAGGGTGGTGCAGGGATGAAGTAATGTGCTAGTTCCCTTGGCGGCAAGCCTACCAAAAGCCTAGTGTAGTTTTTTATTGTGTTTAGATGCTAATAAGGTCTGTAGAGAACAAAAGAATTACGAAACTTACATGTTCTAGTCTTAACAAATGAACATACTTTTCACGATTTTTAAGCTTAAGCGTAATCAGCAAGAGTAATAAGCTATTATTAAGCTAAATGGAACTACAATAAGGCAGTTCAACTTGAAGCAACTACAATGTTTCCAACGCATAACGTCATGTTTAAGATTTTCTCGTAACCAAGTTGGTCCTGATGGTTGTGGTCATAGTGTTTGTAATTGTGATTATTAAAAAACAATCAGACATGCTTTCAGTTGGGTCCCTGGCCTTTTTTTTAGACCTTGTTAGAAGTTCGTTAGCAAGTTCGAAAGCAGGGTATCATATGCTTTTTTTATTATCTTCCATTAAACAGGGAAATCTCATGTGCTTGTGTTCATCGTAAATCTTATTTCAGGCATTGATCCAAAATTGGTACTCTTCATCCCACATAGTTTGGGGCTTGGGAACCAGGAGGTGATAAATGCTAACCCACTTTGGCATTTTTGGACTCATTCCTGCACCACTCAATAAGCATTTGTGCAACAACAACATCTCTCATGCCCAAAGGATGTAAAATAAATTCACATTCTAAAAAGAAAAACCCTTATCAGTGCCAGCAGAGCCACTAACTAAAAGTAGGCTGTAACTTTTGGTACTTCAGTAATGGTATCTTGTCTCTCCATCTGTCCAGACTGCTCACAGATTTTCTCCAGTTGATTTCACTGAAGCTCATCTTGTGACCAGTATGTCATCAGGTTTTTAAAGTACTGGGTGCGTTTTTTTCCAGGACACTTAGTATCAGAGAATTTGCTGTATCTACATTCTGTTTACTTTTCAATTAAAGATCAGGCTTTTAAAGATTTTTTCTCTGCATCAGCAGCTGATGAAGTGGAGGATAACAGGCCAATATGGACTTCAGTCTCGCTGCCCTGAGCCGGGCTGACAGATGACACTCCCAACACACACACATACATCCTGGCACCAGCACTTACCCTCCTTTTTTCTCCCAATAACACACACACTTTGCTCCCTGATCTGTTCGTTAGCACAGCATCTCGTTAAAATCTGCACACAGCTAGCCAAAAGGAGGCCCCGTCCGGCGTCCATCGCCATGCCGACATGAGGCTGCCGACCGGAACGTACCAGATCAGTGCTGGGTGTGTGGGAGGTCTGTCACACACACTCATGTTAGCATTCGTCTGCCTGCAGTGCGCTAAGGCCGACACACACACAACTTAGCAGAGAGCCATTAAATACACACACGGACACGCACAGACGCACATGGAGACACAAGCTGCACACTCTCATGACAACTGTCCCCCCTGCTGCATTATGCATCAACACCTACAGATGTACAAAACACGTGAACATGTGACCCAACAACCACTCATATACATTTTGGTGCTGCAGAGGAACCACTGATGCTTCTAAATGTGTCTTTATTTTCTGTTTTTGAGGTGAGACTGTGAGCCAGTATACCTGCAGGGTTGATTATGGGTTAAAGTGTCTGGGCAATATTCTTCCAGAAAGTTTGGCATTTCAGTTTGTCTCTAAATGGCTGGTGGGAAACAGATGAGGCTGTTCCACAATTAGCTGTCTGCAAGCTTGTAGACATTTACCCCTGAGAGGAACTGGTGTTTACCTTCTGCTCCAGACTAAAACAGAATTTATCCTGTGTTAGAGATTTCCATGGATAAAAAGAAATGGGTCACAGCTGTCATTCCTTGTCGTATTCTTAAATTAGCCTTTTTCCTCTGGTGTCATGCTAACGGTGTCGACTACAGTGTTTGAGGTTGAGAGATAAGATATGAAAACGTCTTGTGTTTTCACTGCTTTAAATTCAATCACATCTGAAAAATAAGTCACATAATATATTTCAATTTACAACAACATACCGTATCTTACAACCAACTAGCTTATTTAAGCATAAGCTTAAGTAATAATTAAAACCCTCTCTATTTTAAAGTTTCCTCTTAAAAGTGTTGCAGTACATGAAAGGCATCTAGCCAACTTGCTAAGGGTGAGCTAGGACTTTATTAATCTCCTGATAACTAGCTCTATTTCAAGCTGAGATGTTAACATCATCCACTTAATAGAGTGGATGATGTGTTTTTGTAGTCCAACGCGCTACTTCTCTTGACAATAAGTTTACTAAAAGCCTATGATATTTTTACTGTGTTTAGAATTATAGCAGATAATGAGCTCTGTAGGGGACAAACATTTATGAAACTGTTCTTTCCCTTGTGATAATCTTAACATGCCTAGCAAATTTCCAAAAGTAATCAGCGAGAGTAAAAAGCCAGTATTAAGCTAGCATGGTACTACGACAAGGCAGTTTGACTTAGAAACAAGTACAATGTTTCCAGTGTATTACGTCTTGTTGTATCCTCTTGTTTGAGCATTTCCTCTTAATCAAATGACCTGATCAAGTGGTGCTCATGGTTGTGGCTGTAGTGTTTGAATTATTGATTATTAAAAACAAATCATAAATGCTTGTTGTTAGGTTCCCAGCCATTTTTGTAGTCTTTGTAAGCACTGCATTAGCAACCATCTTTTACACACACATCAACAGTTTAAGACACAAAAGCAGGAAACATCAGATACATTTTATTATGTCCCCACTGAACACTAAAATTTTGTGTTCGTCTGTTCATCACAAACCTTACTTCAGGCAATTGTTCAAAACTGATAATCTAAATCCCATATAGTTTCGAGGTTGTAAATTAGAAAGTGCTAAAAGCTAACTGATATCTGTGTTTTTAGACTCAGTCCTGCAACACTGTATTGGCAAGCTAATGCTTCAGAGGCCTGGTGGAATGCTAAAACACTGTTATAGCAGCAGTACTTAAGCATAAATATAAACAAATAACATTTCCACTTGAAACTGATACATAACAATCAAAAAAGAGGTAGTTCCTAGCACAAGGTCACATTAGCTAAGATTTTATACCTTTAATACTGCCATTCAAGTTTACACGTTGGTCAAAGTCCTTTTTGTTAGCAAGCTAATGCTGCAGGAGCTAAAGATGGGGAGTAAGTACTTGTCATAACTCAAGATACATTTGTAAGCCATGACAAATATTTTTCACTCAGCTGCTTTAAATCCTATTACAATGGCACAGACAATAAACAGTGACACTTCTGGACAACATCAGACGGTACTCCATACACAGATAGCAAGCTAATGCTTCAGATGGTTGAAGATGGGGAGGGAAATTTATAATGTAAGTTATCACTCATGACTAAAATTAAGTTCTGACATCATTGCCAATGCCCTGCTCTAAATTGAATCTCGACCGGAGGGAAAAATTAAGAGTGAAATTGAGGAGATAAATCAGGTCATATCGTTTTGGCAGACTTAACATTTTCCAATTGTTTAATGCATTATTGAGAAATGATACCGATAATTGGGTTTAAAACTTGTCAAGAGTATTATGTTACTATAAAATAGAAGAATTAGCAACAAATTTATGATTTTTTTTATTATATAATGTAACAGAGAAACCATATTGTTAGTTAGAGATTTAGGTCCTTTCTACTGTATCATGTTACAGTGTAAAAAAGCACTATAAGCTAGTAACTGATGCCTTTCCTACTTTATCATATCAAAGAACAGTTTTGTTGGCTTAAGTTTACCTCCTGCATTCTGTCTTATGTCAGAAAGGCATTTATGTTTTCTGTTTTAATTTTTTTTTTTTTACGGCAGAATAAAGCGAGGATATAACCTTTACATAGAGTCAGTTTGTGCAATGCCCTCTGCAAAAATTGAGGGAGCAAAGTTTAGGTCACTTTTTCACCTAACATGATTGGCCTGGATCAAAAGATCACTGGTTTGCTTTTTTGGAAAGTTCTTTTAATTTTGGCCGGTGTGAGGGCTCACACAAACTCTGTTAGACACCAAAATAGAAAACTAGTCCACATGACAGCAAGGGGTCTCAGTTTACCTCAGCATGAACAAGAGTTCAGTTTGCCCTGGGTTTGATTGAGATCTGAATCACTTGGAATTTACTGTAAGCTGTGAAAATGGGCCCTGCCGTATGTTGTTTTAACTTCAAATATGTTTCAAACATCTCTAAGACTTCAACCATGTCTGATAAGCTGCTGACTCATCACAAGTGAAAATGGTGATGAGATAATGATTTGTCCTATCACTGTCTATATAATACGACCTCTGAAGCATGAGTGTACAGTCTGATGTCATACAACCTCAGCTAGCGTGACATCAGAAGAAAATGGCCGCTGTTTAGACATGGTGAAATCATCCTCATGCTCTGAAGCTTCATAGGAGGTAAACTTTAATCAAAAAGCTTGTAGCATTTCTCCTGATGGTAACAAACTTATAATTAATTCATGTACAAATGAGGAAAGGAATGAATTAATAAATAGTATGGAAGTGAGTCACTTTCTGGTTACATGCCTGCCGTCTTTAAAATCATGTCTCCAGTTCTTAATCCATTTTTATTGGATCCAGATAAGTTGACAAAAAGACCTCCATATTTTGCACTTTGCATTAAACTGATTTTAAATCAACAGGAAGATGTAAAATGACACAATTATCTTAACTTTTTTAATCCCTGCCAAGATGTTCAGCCATTACAACAGTAAAATAAAGAATAAAAGGTAGTTAAACATAATAAATACAGAAATCCATCTATTTATCATTCCCTTCAAACTCTTTCTTTAATTTAATCACTTAATGCTGTTTCAGAATATTAATACCACAGGCTGCCGGCTGCACATTTATACCATAGCAAAACATACATGGTGATTTAACTACTTCATGAGTTGCTAATCGAAGCAGATTTTGCGTTTTGTGCTTCTTGTGATGCGTTGCCAAGAACACTCCCTTTGCTCATGTCTACCTTGATCATTCTGCATAAAATCTGATTACAGATACAGAGCGTGTTTTCTTTAATGGGTTTTTGTGTCTGCATAATCAAGTGTCACCATGTGAAACACTTGCATTAGGAAGTGTACTGAAGTCAGACTGTAAAATAAAAAGGTTTGGTGTAATCCTGTTGAAAGTAGGAACAATCACTACACTACACTTGGCAGGAATTGTGTTTTTTGTTTATGAAATTGTTTGATTGATTGTTTCATTAAAGGTATCATATGCAGCTTGAGAAAATTAACATTCACCTGTCAGACCAAAACAAATTTCCTTCAAGGCACTGAATCTTTTATTTTCTTCTATTTCAGCTGTTTGTTTTACTAATTTCCATTCAGATATCCTTCCCAAAGTTGATTTTTAGTCCTTTTTTTCTCTCAAGAGGTGGTTTAGCTGGTGTGCCAGAACCCAAAGGGATTTTGTGAGAGAGCAATGTGTGCCCGGTAAGAAAAACAATCATAAAGTGCTTTTTTAAACATGTTTGTTTTGTTTTGTTTGTTCCACCACCATTTTTTTTTTCTTCTTAAGTCCAAACTAACATTAATAGATGTGACTGGTTGAATTATCTGAAAATTAAGCTGTGTTTTTTAACAGAACAAAATGTTTAGGCAGGTCCTTGGGCTAGATCAGCTAGGAACTGCAACTCTATAGTATTCTAAACCAGAAAGAGTATTTCCCTTGGATTTTGAAATCCCTTGGATGTATTTGAAATCACTTTTCTGATAAATAATTGAGAGGGACTGGTATCCAAAAACAGTTCCTGTAGAAAATCGCTCACAACTCCCTCGGAGAATCAGTATCATTAGGGTTTCTGATTATTCCTTCCACTTTGTTTGGCAAGCTTTGTAAATTAAGGACCTTGTGCTCTGATCAGAGGCAGTCAGCAGAAATGACAACAAAGAAGTCAAAAATTATGGCAGAAATGGGGGCAGAGTTGGTCAAAATTGTGTCTTAATATCTAACAGAAAGACACTTACTACACAGCCTTCAGGAAGTGGAAAAAACAGTAACTTTAGCAGACAGCGCAGAAATTGAATATCAGGAGAATCATGTGTTTGACATTGTTGTTGCCGCTGAAAATCTGGTAAAGCCATCTGTTGCATACACCAACCAACAGGAGGAATCGATAAAGGAATTGTTAAAGAATCCAATCGATAAGCAGAATTGTTAATGGCACTGGTATTAATGGTATCTTATCAATTTCCATCCCTAATCCACATCTGGAGTCAGATGAATTACTAGTCCCTTGTGCCGTGATCAACATTCCCTGAAAATGTTATCCAAATCTGTTGAGAACTTATTCAGTTATTAGCAAAAATATGGAAAACTTCCCTATCTTGCACTGTTAACATACCCTTTTGGAAAAATGTTTTGATCCTTGCATGGATTTAGGTTTAAATTTTTGCATTTCTTTTCCGACCACCTCCAACACACATTCTAGATTTTCACCGGTATAAAAAAAGGTGGTATCATCAGCAAAAAGAATACATTTTAACAGTTTTGAGACATTAAAAATATAATTTATATAGAAAATAAACAGTTTTGGTCCCAGAACTGACCCCTGGGGCACCCCGCATGGTAAGTTGCATATGTCAGATTTTACATTATTTATTTGAACAAACTGATTTCTGTTTTCTAGTAACTTGTAACCCATTGATGTGCCACCCCTCTGATACCGTATTTGCTAAGTTTTTTAAGAAGAATAGTAAGGTCTATGGTGTCAAATGCCTTTTTGAGGTCTACAAAAATGCTGAGGATTCAGATCACCACCATAATCTACTTGATTGGTCCCTGGCCCATTTCTGACATATCCTAAAAATTTCATCAACATCGGTCCATAACTTTTTCAGCTATACCAATTTTTTTTTTTCCCAGATTATTTTTTGGACATTTTGTGCCTTTATTGACAGGAGAGGGAGATAGTGGATAGGCCTGCCTGGTAGCTTGCCACTCCGCAAAACTAGCACCCCAAGCTATCCTGAATTACCTATAAAAATTATTTACAGGTGCTTTAAATAACATCCATGCAATGAACATTTAATTTGCCGCTTTTGTATGTACTTTTTCTGACTTATGATTCTTAACTTGTTTCAAGACTGGTTAATAGATTGAGCAGCCTCATGGGGTCACGTCTCTATAACAGTGATTCTACTCTGTGACTACAGCTCTACCTCTTCAGACAAGTACATAACAGCACCATTACGAAGCCACTTGAGCTAAAATCAGGCTGTTTAACACACACCAGGCCTGCACTTCAGCCGGCCTCATTGCTCTGTGACGCCCTTTCATTACACAAGGAGGTAGTGTGTGTTTGTGTGTGTCATTATTGGTGTGTAAATGAGTTTGAGTGCATGGTGTCACTTCATGTGTGCTTGAACCATGATAATAAAGGTCCATTAAGATGCAGACGGGGGGCTAGTGAGAGCAGCGTTCCTTCATTAAAGCCTAATGGACATTAAGCAGCTATCTACCATCAGACAGGAGTGAGCAACAGCAAATAAAGAATGCTTTTGATAAGGCCGCCTTTCCTCCAAGAGACAATTAATGATCATCTAAAGTGTCCGTGGAAGATTAATCGATCCTCATTGGCCCATTGCTTGTGTGTATATGAGACTAACAATGGCAGCTCTGATCCAGTGAACAGTGCATCAATTACAGAGAGGGCAGCTCAATGGATTATGGGCTTGATTATACAGAGGAGGATGCATCTAATTCCTGGTTGGCAGCTGTTCCGACTTTTACTTCATCACCTTTGGACATAAGTGAAAAATTGAAAGA
This sequence comes from Cetoscarus ocellatus, assembly GCA_037902135.1. Lineage (NCBI taxonomy): Eukaryota > Metazoa > Chordata > Actinopteri > Labriformes > Labridae > Cetoscarus > Cetoscarus ocellatus. The sequence goes on from JBAMNC010001464.1 coordinate 326,222, forward strand.
AAATGAAGGAGACAAAGCCAAAGCAGCAGCACCCATCAGCTTATTAATGCTTAGAAGATTGCAAGTTTGCCATCTTGACCACCACTGTCATTGTTTTTTGGACAGGAAGGGGCATAACTGCCTCTGTCATGGTTGACAGGTTGCCAGGTTCAACATAATTATTTACTTGCACTGTTTGTTGATATCATCTCTATGTTCACATGGGTGGGATGGGGATTCCCTCAGCTTGAGTAGGTGTCACCGTTAAGCCCTCTTCACCTGTTATCCCTGCCAACATGAGGTAGAAGAAAGGCAGACACACCCACACAAGGAGGCTGTATTTAGTGGAGTGATAACAGCATAGCCACAAGAGTGAAATGGGAAGATATATTTTAAACATCCACTGTGATATTTGTTTATCATTGTCTTTTGGCAGTCTTACACAGCTATGGTGCTTTTACATTTGTGGTACGCGCCCCACTCAGCTCATCTGTGCACAGATTGGATGCTACCAACCTCATTTTCCATTTCAGTTTAGACTATAATTGTCCCTATTTAAAGTAGGTGAAGTCCGAGTCAAATTCTGTGCCAAAGAGGGCTGCAAACAACAAAACGACATGCTATTTACAGCAAAGGAGAGTTTGAGAAGTAACACAATAAAGAGCCTACAATGGGAGGCATTTAGTTTGTTCGTCAGATACTCCCATCCCGTTGAGGTGATACTCCATTTCACATTTAAGTGTTAGCCAGAAGACAGAGGATAGCTAGGATTGTTTTGGATTGAAATCTGTCTATCTACCTGTCTACCTATCTATCCATCTATCCATCTATCTACTGATCTGTAAGTATGTTCATCTATCTATCTATCTATCTATCTATTTGGGTATCTATCTATCTATCTGTATGTATGTTCGTTGATCTGTCTATCAATCTATTTGTTCATCTATCTATCTATCCATCCACTGGTCCGTCCATCCATCCATAAGTCCTTCCGTCCCTCCGTCCGTCTATCTATCTATCTATCTATCTATCTATCTATCTGTATGTTCTTCCATCTCTCAGCCATCTGTCTGTCCATCTATCCATCCATCTGTCTGACCATCCATCTGTCTGCCTGTCTGTCCAGTCATCTGACCATCCATCTGTCTGTCTGCCTGTCTATCATTTATCCATCTATCTATCTATCTATGTATCAATGTATCTATCTATCTATCCATCTATCTATCTATCCATGTATCGATCTATCCATGTATCGATCTATCTATCTATCTATCTATCTATCTATCTATCTATCTATCTATACCCCTCTTGCCTGAAGTCCTTCAGGAAGCCCTTGAAATGGTCTTGAAGTGCTTAAACGTGCTGAGCCAAAAGGGAAACACATACTTGAGTCATTAAACCTCTCTCAACGATCCAGGTGTGAAAAACCACCCAAGTTTTAAGAAGTCAAATTGTTATTCCATTGGATGTGGGGAACTTTTAAACCTCAGGTTGTGAGCTGCATGTGAATCTGTGCCCACAGGAAATATAAAAATGACACCTTTTAATTTCAAACCCACATCCACTCTCTCTCCTTAGCTGACTCACACTGCAGCTGCAAAGTGCCCCACTTCTGGCTGCTCCTTTTGCTGTTTTGTACCAACAAGCACCTTACATTTCAAGATATCACTGACACAATTCCTGCTTAATCACCACACTGTTTTCAAACATGTCAAAGTTGACATGTATGTGGTTTGGAGTGTACGCTGAATCACGCATCAAAGTGTTCACCTCTCGCTCTGCATGTGTGCTTGCAAGTTCACTGTCAGTTCAATTTGGTGCAGGTTTCAGCCTCCGACGGATATGAAGTCACCCAAAAGAAATGAGATATGAGCAGAGTGAACGCTGGGTCAACACAGCCTGTCTTTTTTCCACCTCTCCCCCTCTCTGTTTCTGTCTTTGTTTTACCTCATCTGGCACGTGCTAGATCTTATATCAAGCATCAACTACTTTAAAGCAGGAATTCAGCCGGACAAAGACCCTCAAAATCTTCCTCAATACACCTTAATTGCAAGGAAACAGATTAGCATGTACTGTCTCTGTAAAGCCCAAACACAAACAGCCTTAATTCCCCCCTCCCCTCTCTTCCTGCCTCCCACTGCATGCTAAAATAGTCATAAATAATATAGATATTGACTCAGCACTCAAACACACACACAGCGGAACAACAGCCCCCTCCCCAATGCTCCAATGTGCAGCAGTGCTGTTCTGTTGCCTAGTAACCAGGTAGAGTTTCTAGTAAAAGCCGATTGGCCGAGAGAATCCCACTGTCCTAGACCTCTCCCTCTAGCACACATCACAAAGAGAACTAAAAAAATGCAAACACTCCATGCTGAAGTTGCAAACCTCGTACATGCACTTTCCTCACCATCTCCCCTCTGCTGCAAAACTAGGTTGCAGCACACTTATCTGCACACCTATGCACTCTGTCTTTCTACAAAACATACACACACACTCGCTCAGACGCTGTGTACAGGCTGGTTTTGTAGACAAAAGCAGGGACACGTGCTGCAGAGCGGAGAGGAAGAGAAGAGGCTGCAGTTTTTTCAGGTCCCCGTGGAAAAAGCAGTTAAGTATCGGGCTGTGTCCATTATACGCTGGCGCTGTAAAAGCATCTCTGTAACTACACACAAAGAAAACACAAGAGGAGAGCCAACAAGTGTGGAGCTGTGCAAGAATCAGCCTTCGACTAAAGGCTTCGCCACACTGATCTCCTCACATAAAAAAGAGGAATTTAGCCTATATTAAAGCATGAAATATGACAAGCCACTTAAATGCACAGTATGTAAGTTCCACTGCCAGGGAGCTCTCAATCAAAGTTATACTTAAAACTGACAGAGGGAAGTGGTTCTTAAGTCGTCTAGCCTCAGGACACATCAATCCTATCTTTGTGAGGAAATAAGGACTCAAAAAAAGCAGACTTTGGATTGAACAAAACTTATACATAAAGAAACAGGAACAAAATAAAAATGTTGACAGGTGCATCACAACAGAGGCTCCAACTCAATTCATCCTTATGGTAGAAACAATAGAGAAGTAAGACTGTCAAGAAAACAACCAGAATTTATTCATACCAAGTTACACCAACACTATGTAGTTTTTCCACCCAAATATAATATTTCTAGAGTCATTGTGATGGTACATCACTTTACAGCAGATTGAATGACACCTCTGTCATGGTCTGAGGGGTCTGTACCACCTTCACTGGCACTTTGTAACTTCGAGGTGGATGGTAGGAACCCTTCCACAATAAAAAACAACACATTTTTACTGCTTTGACTGCTTTACGACATACGTCACTTACCCCTGCTTCCCGATTCGTTTAAAAGACGGAAGTCGAGGCAAAAGCTAAACCAAGAGTTGTTATCATGGAGGAAGCAGCTTGTTAATGTAAATATCTAGTCAACCAATCACATGGCAGCAACTTAGGCATCTAGACATGGTTAAGACAACCAGCTGAAGTTCAAGCAGAGCATCAGGAGCGCCAAGAAAGGTGGTTTGAGTGATTTTAAATGTGGCATTATTTTTGGTGCCAGATGGGCTGGTCCAAGTATTTTAGAAACTGCTGATCTACTGGAAAGCAGAACCATCTCTATGGATTACAGGAAGTGGCTCAAAAAGAGCAAACAGCAGCTCCCTGGGCCAAATTGCCTTGTTAATGGACAAAGAATTCAAGATTGGACAACAGAATGAGAATGTTGCCCGTGATGTGATGAGTCTCAATTTCTGCTGATGCTCTCTGATGTTTCTGCATTTAGGACATTTATTCTATGTGATATTTCACAGTAGTACATCAGGGTTGCGTTTATAAGTGGTAAGGGTGGTCAAAAGTATTGATACACAAAGGCCATATCCGGATACAATACTAATTTGCAATGGTATCCATAATACCTCAAAGAAGTGTTGGCATAATTTTGCCATTGTTCATTTTTGATTTTTGGATTATTTGCACTAAGTTAAAAAGAAAATTTTTGACAAATTGTATTATATTTGGGTTATTTATTTTGTATTTATTAGCACAAAGTAAAAAAAATGTCAATGTTTTTGTTTTTTATTGTTTCCATTTTCTGATTATTTAACTAGCATCTGTGGTTCTGTTGAGATAGCATGTTCCATGTTGAGATTGAAAAAGTGTTTTTGAGATTTCCATGTTGATAAAAACATTTTTTATGCATTTTTAAGTATTTGTCATTTTAGCAGTATCGACAAAGGTATCAAGTATCGTATATTTTTTCTGGAAATGAATCTGTTTTTTTTTTTGTTTTTTTTTGTAGGTCCAGGCAGGTGCTTGACCCTTCTTCTATACAATGGGGAGGGGCTCCAATACTCCAATATACTCATTAAACTGTGTTTACTCTGCACAATAGTGAATGTAAGGCTGCACAAGACTCAACATTGTACCAAAGATAAAAAACACAGGAATTAACCCCTGCAACAACAATCAAGTCAGCCCATTTATGCACCCTCTCTGATGCGACGGCATGACAATGAAGCAACAAAAGCACGTCCTTGTTCTGTTTCAAAGCCGACCTTATCTGCACAAAGTTGCACACAGAAACGTTGCAGTGATATGATCCCTATCTCCTCTTTTTTTCACTCACACACTGTACTGTGCTGGCTGCATTGCCATGACAACCAAGTGCAAGATGCTGATGGGTTTCCCAGATCTTTTATTTATTCATCTATCTCTGCATTACTCTTTCATACAACAACACACCGACTCACAAGATGTGCAATTACAGCATCTGCGTACATGCATCTTTACATTTGAGCAGATTTGATGATCTGGGTGTGTGACGTGGATGTTTGGGATCGTTGAAGTGTTTGTGCAGGTTAGCGCGAGCCGATTCTGTCACCTTAGAGACTTCTTTTGTGTGAAATGCCTCCATTTCTCACTCTGTGAGTGTGTGCTTCCTTCATTCCAGCCATCGTTCAGACGGTAACATGATCACCAGCAGCAGCAGTACGAGGGCTTCTGTGTTATTCATGCGGATCGGAACAGCGGGGAGCACACACGCCCACGCAAACATATTCACACACACACTTTTGCCGACAACCACAACAACAAAAAAAAAGCTCATTAGGAAGAGTGGAGCTAAACAGCAGACACATCACAGCATTCTGACCTAAAAACATAACTGAATACTAAACAACCTCGTGAGGAGTGGGAGCTCCGTCTGACAGGGAGGGGGCCGTTGAAGAGCTCTAGCTGAGAATGATGCACCATCCCATGGGAGCACCGAGCACTGACCCTACCCCCACCTTCAGCTCCCTATCCATCCCCTCTTAGAAATGCATTATCGCCTTTTCAGAGTTATTTCTCACATTTTTGGGGCCCTGTGAGCAGAGTGTAATGTTCCGTGATGCACTTTGAGATACGGTGATCATACCTCTCTATCTCTAAGTCCGTCTAAATCCACTTTCATTGAACTCGGCTCCCCTGCAGCTCGACCTTTTGACCAGCGAAACATCACGCCCTGACACACACTCGTGCCTGCAGATCAATACAGCCTTGGAGTCAGTGATGAGATATAGAGAGGAGTGATGGGAGAGAGGAAGACATATTATTTCCAGCAAGTGATTTCATTATGAAAAAAATGGATCTCGGCTTTGCAAATTCATTTTTCATGCTGCACTGCACATAACTGATCCCCTCCGTCGATGGAGCGAAGCCGAAATAGATTTTTAAAAAATCTTGCAAGTGCTTTGGTGCATTTGCAGTCAGCGCACAAGTTTTAGTGACAGGAGAAGACAAAGGAGGGAAAACAAAGAAAGTGCATGTTACTCAGCTGCAGCTTTTTTTAAGAAGAGGGAGAGAGAGATAGGAGTGAGGTTTGGGAGGAGGGGGTTGGCTTGTCTGGAGGACGTGGAAGCTGCTGCATCTTCACTGCAGTGAGAACAAACATCACCAGCAGATAAAGAAAACACAAAAGTAGAACTACTTCCTGAAAATGATGTGCCTCTGCAAGTTATGCAGTTGCTAGACAGTTAGATTGAAGTGATCAGTAAAGGGGAAATACTCAGGGGGTTTTGTGTAATTGATCGGTAAAAATGTAATTTCTTTAATGGTCTTGATCGTTAGTGCCCAATCTTCGGTCCAGACCCTCCAAATGGGGGAGATGGAGGTCTAAGGGGAGCATGAGGCTCTCTCAGCTCTGAGCCAAATCTAGGTTTATATACTGCACTGTGCAGAAGTGGACTTCTCTGGACACCAGATGGGTGTAGCTAGCTCCCAGTGCTGATATCACTGATGAACATCTTCCGGTTTTGAAGGAAAATAAGAATGATTTGTCTTTTTATCTGCTGCTCTTTTTCTGGATGCAAGGCTGGATTAACCATTAGGGCAACCGCTCCAGGAACCAGGACCTCAATAGAGTGGTGCTGGAGTGATGATTTTTTTGTAAGTCAGTGTAGAAATGTAGAGAATACTTTGTATTTCTCTTGTTTCTTTTCTTTTATATTTGATCATTCATCTTGATTTTATCATTTCTTTTACTTAAGCTTCTCTGGTGTGCATTAGTCTCCAAATCCACTTGATATCCTACTATCATTACAGTTACAGTGGAATACGGACCTCTGCTGAGCGTTTCTTTGCTTTGTGGTTGTAAGAAAATGAATATTATCATTGTTTATGTCTATGTACAGCATATGTATATATGTATGTGTGTGTATATACAATTGTTTGTCCCAGTGTAAAGCACTTTGAACTGCAATTGAATTTGTATGAACAATGCTGTATAAATAAAGTTGGATTGACTGATTGAAGTAAGGATTGTGGTGGTTCTCTTAAGGAAAAGCCTGTGGAATTTGTAACTGTGCTCTTGGGTCATTGCTGAACATAAGTTTGGTGGCAAACAAAACTAATGAAGCTTACATATTTAGGACATTGTGATAATCTTTAATGAATTAATCTAAGTATCTTTTTAAGCTTAAACCTTAATGGAGTTAGAAGCTGTTTTTAAACTACTATGGAACTACAACATGACGGTTTGATTTAAAAGTAGTTACAACATTTCCGTCCTATAACATCACATTGTTTCCTCTTGTTTGAAAGTTTCCTCATAACCGAGTGAGCTGGTCAAGTTCGTCCTCATGGTTGTGGCAATCAGAGGATCCCTAGACAATTTTGTAGTACCTCTTAACGGTTCATAAGCAACCGTCTCTTAAGGTGCACAACAACAATTTAAAATTCTAAAGTGGGCAATATCAGACGCATTTTCTTAATTCAGATCAAACATTCAAAATCTCAAGTATGTGTTTTCATCAGAAACCTTATTTCAGGTGTTTATCCAGAACCTTTTTTCTAAACCTCATATTCTTTCGGCCTTGGGGACCAAGAAGTGCTAAATGCTAACTCATTTTAATATTTGGAGTTATTTCCTGTACCACTCATTTGGGCCCAGCACTGTTGTGTATAAGCACATGAAAGCACTCATATTTTAGGATAAACAATGAAACTCTAATCTTGACCAAAGAATGAAATGTGTTACACTGTAGTTAGCTGCCATTTGGATCTGCTACACCTGTTCAGAAAATATGTATAAAGGAAAGCGCAGCCTTTGTCTTTTTCAAAGTAAAAGTTTAATGTTATTTCTCCACTGCTGGCACTACCCATGTTTTCACATTAGGCTTTTATTGCCTCTTCCATCAAGGTTATTGTTCTGCCTGTCTGTAAGTAAGATAACCAGGCATGTCTTAAAGGATATGTTTACATTGTGCCATAGGGCAATTTTCCACATTTTCGATAATAATTTGGCTGCGAATGTCAGAAATGACCTGGCAGAGGTTTTAGCTCTTGCTGCAGTTGGAGACATGGATCAACAGCTGGACAAATAACCAATGAACATACATCCCCTGGTCCTGGCTGTTGCAGGTTTAAAAGCCCAGTACAGGTAGATATGGCAGAAAGTTTCATTCTCATCACTCATACTTTTTTGGTTGGATGAGCACTGTGTCCAATGGCCAGACAAGGCAACCATGGTGGGATACACGGGGGGAGATTGGACTTAAATGTCCAATTCTTGTTCTCGTCATGCTCACTTTTGCCCCCAGAACTCTTGACTTCTCCCTCTTCTTTCTCATCCTCTCTGCTTTGTCTTCACATTTAAGTCTCAACTTCCTGCTCCTCTTCCTCCTGTCATCTTTTTGAACTCCTCAAAGTCTGTTTTCTGTCCAGCACTTCACTTGCTTCCTCTTTTCTTGAACTTTCTTCGTCTTTCTTTTTCACTGTCTATTTATCTTTGTCTTTGTTTCTCCTCACACAGATAGTTTTTTTTTTTCTTGTGTCCTCCTTTGATTCTTTCCTGTCACCTGTTGCTACCCCTTCCCAGAATAAAAGTACACATTTTCAAAAAAGAAAAATTCAACTTTTACCTAAAAGCCTCTCTTGAGTCCAGGCAATGCAAATTTGAGAAGCACAGGTAGAAAAGGAACATAAACACTGAGTGAAAAGAGAGGAGTGATGCACATTTACAGGCCGTTTTATAAGGTACAACTGTTGGTCAATCAAAATAAATTAATAATCAGTCAATTCCATGGCAACAACTCAATTCACTTAGACCTCTAGTCATGCTCAAGACAACTTCCTGAAGTCCAAACTGAGCATTTAAAAGAATTACAGATATACAGGGATTTTCATGCACAACCATCTTTGTGGTTTACGGAGAATGGTCCAGTGCTCTGGGCAAAAAAGCCTTGTTGGTGCCAGAGGTCAGAGGAGAATGGTCAGAGTGTTTCTAGTTAGAAAATAACAGCAAACCGAACAACCACTCAAAACAGCCAAGGTGAGCAGAGGACTATTTTTGAACACGCAGTATGGCCAGTTTTGACACTGATGAGCCAAAGTATTGGACATCCAGTCAAGGTGCCACTTCTGTTAGCTAAGAACAGGAAACTGAGGCTACATTTGCACAGGCTTGCCAAACTTGGACAAAAGAAGATAAAAAAAAAATGTTGCCTGGTCTGATGAGTCTCGATTTTTCGCTGACATTCAGGTGGAGTGATAGAATTTAGCATTAACATTGTAAGAGCATTATGTGTACTTATTATGAAACTCAGAGCTGATACCAATGTCTAAAAACAATTTGTCTGATATCAATGTCCATGCCAATATCTTCAAATAACTTCTTTTGGTGTAATTTTCCCACAAAGCCAATGTTTTCCCTCATATCCTATATTCACTTGTCAATGTTTGTAAAAAAGGGCTGAAATCGGCAGATATGGATGTTAAACTGACGCTGAATTGCATGGCCAGAAAACATGGATCCCCCTTTGGCTGCCAGTATGACGGAGTGGGTTTCAACCATGAACACACCATATATGGAGGCACTTGTCTGGCGCAGGTGGTCCAGGTTTGATTCCATCGTTTGGCCAATTTGTCACATTTGTCCTACTCCTCTACTCTTTTCTGTTTTCCAAGTCTATCCATCGTCCCTCCACTATCAACAAAGCCTGAAAATCTTTAAAAAGCAAGGATCCATCCTGTCTTGTATCAACGGTCCAGGCTGGTGGTGGTAGTTTTATGGTGTTGTTTTCTTTTCTTCTTGCCACTCTTTTGGCCCCTTAGCTTTGTTTAAATGCCACAGCCTACTTGAGTATTCTTTCGAGCCATGTCCACCCTTTGTAATCACAGTGTAAGAATCTCCTGATGACTACTTCCAGCAGGATAACACCCCATGTCACAAGCTCAGATAATCTCAAACTAGTTTCTTGAACATGAAAATTAGTTCTCTTTTTTCTAGTGGCCTTCACAGCCCCCAGATTGCAATCCAAGAGAACAGCTTTGGGAAGATTTGCATAGAAGATGCTTTAACTGCATGATGCTGTCATGTCATGGACACAAATCTCTGAGTGTTTCCAGCAACTTCTTGAATGTTTTGGGTGAAGTTTTGAAGACAAAATGGGGTCCAATAACTAGCCAAGTGTACTCAATACAGTGGCCAGTGAGCGTATACTGTTCTACTTGAAGGTCAAAATTGGCGCATAAAGAGCATGCAGTGAATGCAACATGCTAGCCATTAGCTTGATTGCGTGATTTGATTTTTCTTTAGGAAATTCTGTTGTTACTTTTATATTTGTGATTTTATTTCACTTTATATGAACATCTAGAAATTGTTCTTGAATTTTTTGGAAACTTCTTACAGTAATATCTTGAACATTGCTTGAAAATCTTAGGAATTCTTTAACTCTATGCAGATTTTCTTTTAACTTTTCTTTTTGATGGTTTTCCAGTATTTTCCATGAACGTCTTAGAGTAATATCCTTAATATAAACCATTCATTAGGCCACTTTTACATTACCTACCATACCTACATGCTTGTATCTTTTTTTTAAGTCACTTATTTATCACATTGTCTGAAACAGCAAAACTTTGCTTTATTTGACTTAATCACTTCGTAAGACTGTTTTGACAAGTGTCCCTAGCCTTTCTTTGATGAGCACAGGGAACACAAACGTGTTGCTTAGTCAGGCTGAGGGCTGGCAGGTGAAAAGAGCCGTCTGACAGCTCCATGTGTCACAGAGGTGTCACATGTCCATCTGCAGCTCTCCCCCTGGGTGATCTGTGCTGTTTACAGTGATAAGGACCACTGCAAATAATAAAATAAATCAAACAATAAAAAGAAAAAGACAGGAACGGCGTGTGCTATGATTCAGACAAAAGAGGGATGTTCAAGAGCTCAATATTCTGCTCCTTAAACAGATTAACCTTTGACCCGGCACTCAAGCAACCACAAGCTCCTCTCAGATTGACCTTTGACGTTTGGCACAGCAGACTGATCAGTATGCTCTGGTGCTGGACACAAAGAACAGCTGTTAACACAATGTCAACAAAACGTTTTTTTACACACTCAGCTGCAGATATGGAGACAGACTTTGACCCTGAGCATCATTTACTCTCAACAGAACAGGCTGACATTTTGGGGCATCATGATTGTTCCTGACCTAGAACCAGATCAATACTGCTTTTATGTCTCTATGGCAGATATAGCATGGATCCAGCAATTTAAACATGCAATAATAAATAGATGAATACTGAGAAATATCCGCCCTGGATCTGTCTAAAGGTGCAATGCAATGTGTTTTTTTACATTAAAAAGTAAGAAAATGAACATCCCATTACATCCTACTCCAGAGATTTTTCTTTTTAAGTTTTAAGGAAAACGTATAGTCCATTAATTTGTGGGGTCATGAGTAGGGATGCACAGTATTATCGGTATGGTATTGGTATAGGCAGATAACAGCACTAAAAGCTAAATATCTCCATGAATATGTCTGCATATTTGCGGCCAATATTCATGCAGTTCTTATTGGGCCTATATCTCCCCTATGGAGGCTGTAATATTGGCAGGTTGATGGTTTACCTCACTATCATGCAAAATCCACTTTCATAAATCAAAGTATAATTTATTTAAGTTTTTTTTCTGGCTTCACGTGTGTTTATACCATAAATGTACTGTTACAACTGAAGGAAGAGGTCAAATTTAGGTCTGTGTAGGAATTGTGCCTTTGACAGAAAATATACGTACTGATATTGTTATCGGTGATAATGAGGTCTGAAATATATGTATATCGAAGATCTGTTAAAATCCAGTATTGTGCATCTTTAGTTATGATTTGAGTTTTGCTAGTTTACACAGCAGCTAATGCAACAAAACAATTAAAGGTCCAATATTGTGCAAAAAACACTTTTTAAAGGCTTTTGATCACATTTTTGGGTGTTTGGCCTTCCTCCCAGCCCACAAAATGTGATAGTCAACAACAAAACCTGTATTTAGCAGGCTGCTTCTTCAACTTCAGTCAGTTCAACACAGGACTGGCAACTAGACTTTTCCAGGCTCAGTACCAACAATCCGTCGCCAAACCTGATGATGGAAATGTAAGTACTTGGAGCAAAAAATGGGACCTTTAACTAAAATATGCTCAATTCTTTCTCACACCAGTACCCATTTTTTGTCACAGCACTAAAAGGGCCATTGCAGTCTGAAACAAGCTGACCAATCACAGCGTTTTTTGCCCACATCACTGCTGGATTCCACAATTTCACAGCTATCATCTGGCCAGCAGCACAAAAACACCCACCAAATCTGAGCTGTACACACACTTGCTCCCTCTGATGTGCTCTGTGGAGTGAGACAGTGATGGCCTGAGGCATGAGAGGGTCAGTGCCTAAACACATGGTGTCTGTGTGAATGCACACAAACAAACTTGTGCTGCTCTGTATACACGCACACACTGCGTCTTTACACACATAAAAGTCAGTGCTATTAGTTCCAGATCATCTTGTGAGGCTCTCTGTAAACAGTGAGCCTGGGGATAAACAGAGATCCTACTGTACTGAAAGTAATCCTAGGGCACACACCTTAACGCTCTGCGCACATGAGCCTGACCACATACACACAAATAAACACTCCAAAAAAAGGAAGGAAAACATAAACAGGGACATGGTCATTAATAAAACTGTTAGGGTCAACAAATGCTATTACAGTGAAATTCAATTTATTGCTGCAAAATAGGACGATAATAAATGCAGGAAGAGGCTCACAACAATTTTCTGTGGGAGTGCTTCAATGACGGCTGACTCACTGTACCAAAAACAGCTATATGTTTATCGCTATTTAGTATTTTACTGAATAAACATGTCCTCTACAGCTGGAACAATTTCTGTCATTTAAAAACAGCTGTAAGATATGTACAAATCTTAAAACTAGAAAGCACTCAGAGTGCGCAGACCTCCACCAAGGTAGCTCACATATTGCTGTTACATCTATAGGCAACAGTTCCATGATTAAGTTACCATCATAATATGATTCCTTGACCCTGAAAACCCACACCTAGCTCTCAAAACCATGTTGATGTGATTATTAGTTAGACAGTTATTGAGCAAAAATGATTTTTTGCTAATGGCAGTTATATGGATCACCACCAAAATCTAATAATTTTTTAGTTGGGCCATTACCAACATCTCCTGAAAATTTTAGCTAAATCCGTCCAGTAGTTTTTGAATATCTTGCTAACAAACAAACAAACAAAAAAGCATACGCCATCGAAAACATAACCTCCTTGCCACAGGTAACAAAGCATGTTATAAAAGGTTTCTCTACCTTATGGCACCTAACTGAAAAATCATAAGCACATGAGCATGCCAAGGGTGACACAGTGGTGCAGCAGGTAGTGCTCCACAGCAAGGAGGTTGCTGGTTCAAACTCTGTGTCAGTCAGGGCTTTTCTGTGTGGAGTTTGAGGCCTTGTCGATGAAATCTTTTTTTGTTTTCAAAATGTTTTTTATAAAGACAGCATTGTTTCAAGAAATGTGTCCATCCAAATGAAAACACTGGAAATGCTGTAGTACATACGCCAGGCCTGTAAGTGCAGCTGTGATGCTGACAGACATACACCAAAAGCAGAGAAGAAGACATGGAGCCTGTTCATACATCATGAGAAACGTTAAAAAACACCAGTGCCTGCTGTTCTCCGTGTCCTCTTGTTGCTCATGGCAAGCTCAGTGGCTTCTGCAGCATGAGTGTGACACTGTATTTAACTATTGTTTTTGTTGTCGTTGGGATTCACGCATGTGGTGTAAGGAGGAGGTGGGCCTATGATGTTATAATTTCTGAAAATATCCATTTCCAGATTTACCCATTCTGGATAAATCTGAAAAAACATGATTTTTTGGTCACCCCAAACGCCGTTTCCGTGTGGAGGAATCGCCTATACAGTTAAAAACTTTGTATAACTGAATTCGTCTCCGTGTGGACAGCCCTTGAATGTCCTCCTATGCATGTGTGGGTTTCCTCTGGCACTCTGGCTTCCTCCCACAGTACAAAAAACATGCTAGTTAACATAATTTTTTACTCTAAATAGCCCTCAGGTGTGGGTGAGTGTAAATGGTTGTCTGGTTCTCTATGTGGCCCTGCAATCGGCTAGCAATCAGTCCAAGGTTTGCCCTGAATCTCACCCAATTTCAGCTGGGATAGGCTCCAGGCCCCCGCCACTTCCAAAGGGCTAAGTGGTATAGATAACAGATGAAGGGAGGGATAAGCATACCACCATGCATTTTGCTAAAATGGTGTTCAGTGGAATCAAATTATGACACAAGATGTGGTGAAAGAGGTTCTAGTTTTTTTTAAAATAAATATTAATACCTCTAAACAATCAATTTTCATTTAAAGTCACGTACAACACCTGCTTTCAGTATTTTTCAGTCCACATTTGTATGTGATGGGTGCCATATTCTTAGTTTAAAAAAACATTAACAATGATCTTTTTTAATCAGTTTTCTTTAACTTAAACATACTGTCATTGCATAATACAATACTGTAGGAATCATTGTTTATTAAAAAGCAACCAAGTGCTTGCTGTTAGGTCCTCCACCATTTTTGCAGTCCTTGTTAACAGTTTGTTAGCAACTGTTAACAAGGACCAAGGCAACATCGGATGCAACTATTTCTACCATTTATATCTTATTTCAGGCATTTATCTGAAATCGATATTCTAAGGCGTGGACCACACGAATACGATATATTCCTAAACGCACATTTTTCCATCCAATTGGGCCTCTCAACCACATGAACATGGCGATTTCACCCACATAAACGGAGATATTTTAAAACGGATAAAAAAGTGGAGAAATAAAAAAATATCCGGTTCAGTGGATCCGTGTAGCGATGTTACACGGAGCTGGTATTGACGCGACGACGTCAAGCGCCTAGCAACAAGCCACCGTAGCAACGGTTGTCAACAACAACAACGATGGCTGTAGTAGTAGTTTAATGTTACATGAAGTAACAAGTCCACCTCATCGTCCATCCACACAAAAAAATCTATTTTATTAGTTTTTTTCGCCATCTTCTTACCGGTAACTTCAGCCGTTTGTTTGGTTTGGTTTGACTGTTGGACTGCTTCTTCATCCTGTTTTTGACTGTGCAAGCTCATAACATTCTTCTTCTGTGGTTTTCACACTTTGCTAACCTGCCACCTATCAGCCGGGCATGGTATTGCAGGCTTCAGAGGTGATCGTTTTCAGTTTTGCCTCTTCGTATGGACAGAGATATTTCTGTGGTGTGGACAGAGGGTTTTTCTTGAACGAAGACGAAGATATCCAGTTAAAAAAATATCCATATACGTGTGGTCCAGGCATAAACCCCATGTAGTTTCAGGCTTGGGAACCAGGAGGTGCTAAATGCTAACTCACCTCTACATTTTCAGCCTCATTGCTGCACCACTCTATGGATGTCCAATAAGATCACTGTAATAATGCATAGGATCAGTATACTATTCATTAAAAATCGTAGTTTTGAAAAGTCAACAGTTTTTATCATTTTGGATTCACAAATGCAAAAATTCCTCCATAAAATCCCATGGCTGCATTGAAAACTTATCTGAAGGGATATATTTGACCTGAAGTCCTTCATAAAAAGAGTGAGCTTTCAGACAGAATTTCTCTATAAAGATCCATTGCATTTACATTTAAATTTGGATTTAGTAACACTTCTTATCATGTTTTAAATGTCTGATATTATCCTGCATCTTTCATCTCATTTTGTCTTGCTGATAACTTCTCCTTTGGCTGGCTAACTTAATTCTGCATTACCCGTAATCATGTCATAAACACCAGTGTGAAAATTCATGATGCAGTGAATCAAACAAAAAAGAAAATCAAGTTTACAGTGTCAAATTTTCCCATTAAAATATCAATACTTGTCACTTTGGTTGGACGATTTAGTCTGGCATACAACATATAGCTGCTTTCATAGTAATCTATCCCCTAATATTCAGCAGAATACAAATATTCACAAACACAAACACTGTCAGGACTGAGGGACGTGCCAAGAATGATACGTCAGAGAGAGACAGGATCCCTTTTTTCTCTGCAGCCACGTCCACCTCATGACCCCAAATCTGCTGTTATCAAGAGAGCAGCCAGATATTACAAAGCACACACACAAGCACACACACAAGCACACACTCCACTCAGTACAAATATAGGGAGACAAGACTGGCAGGGAGGGAGGGACGCACAGAAGCCAGTTGGTGAATACAAAAACACACACACCTCAGGATGTCTGTCTGAGTGTCAGTATGAGGAGGACAACCCGCTGACTCCACGACCAACTCTTCATCCCTAACACTGCGGCGATGATGTCATTTTAACACCCACACAAACACACACCAAAGTGAAGGTGGATGACACCTGTGCAATGGCATCACTCTGGGAGTTTGGGGGAAGGGGGCATTTTTAACATTCAGCCCAACAGACAGAGGGTCATAGGGGTCACATTAGCACACAGCTAAATGCAAAAGCTTATAGTGAAAGTTCAAGCAAGAAGACTGTTGTGTATTCACTGATTCATCCGTCTATTTATTTCTCTCAGCCTTCATGTCTTCCTGCACTGCCTGTCAGCTAATTCAGGGCTGTCATTACCAAAGCAATGAATCAATCACATTATGTCATGGCCTCTATGAACATCACCCTGCTGCTGTCATTTTGAAAAATCTGGTCTCTCCTCTCCCACAGTCAGTCTATTGTTTCGGTGTGATCTTGGCAACCTTTTACCAGCTCAGTCACCTTGAATCCATCTCTATAAAGTCCAGAATCAGTTCCTCAAAAGTCTTCTCCTTATGTCATTCTGTATCCCTCATCACTACCACCACCAGTGTCTAGACCAGGGGTAGGCAACCTTTATTACCAAGAGGGCCACATAAAACTGTTTTCCCAGCTTGAGGGCCACATGGTGGCAAATTTCTGGATACTCTTGATGGGGAAAAATATTGTTTGATATTAAAAAAATTATGCGACTATAAAGTAGTCATAAAATAGTAGACCAATATTCATATATTATAACACAAATATAAATTATTATGCATAGTTAAATGAACCTGACATAGAATTTGAGCTTGTGTACACAGAATTAAAGACAATTAAGCTAATTTTAAATCAATGAAACATCGAGTGTTTTCCAATTTTTAAAGCACAAATATTTTACTGCTGTCATTTTCTAAATACAGTATTGAGTAAAACTTAATATAATGTTCTGATGCTTTATGAAAGAGATTTAGAGACACTATTATAGAAAAGTAGGCTCTTCAATAACTTACAAAAAACAATAAAAATATTAGTCTAGATTATACAGTATTATTTCTATTAGATATCTGTGAGATTTTTTGGAAATGACTTGCAGGCCGCATTTAGTGAGGTGGAGGGTCGGGTCACTAGTTGCCCACCCCTGGTCTAGACACCAATACTATCCCGCTGTCGACCTCACTACCCCTTTACGTTCATGCAGACATCAGGATGTAGCCAATCACTCCTTGTCTTCTAATACTGGAGATCAGCTGATAAGGGGTGATCAATCACTTCAGCACTTAACCAATCATATTCTGCCAATCTGCCACTTTGGCCAATCATCCTCATGTTGTCATATCTTAAAATCCAGTCTCTTCTCCTCAGTAGTCAACCTGTTGTTTCAGTGTAATCTGTGCAACTCTCCTTCACCCCAGTCACCTTGAATCCATCTCATTAAAGTCCATGTCCACCAACACCACTGCCTAGACTCCACAGGGGTATCCTATCCTGCTGTTGACCTCACTGCCCCTTTAAGTACATGAAGACAGTGATGGTGTCTAATTCCCAAAGACATTATCACAGGCTGTTGCACATTCATCATTAACCAAGACTTGTAAAATAAATAATTTTCACCCAGTTTTAAGTCTCTGTTAAGTAAATTACTTTCTTGTAGGCAAATAAATAAAGAATGATCACTATATTTTCTGCAACACTGAATCTGATTTCAAGATTTAAGGACTGCTTGATAGAAACTAAACGGATCAATCAAAAACATAACGTTGGAAATTAAAAAGGCATTCTTCTGCCTTCACTCAAAATTATGGTGTTTCCCACTTGAAAATTTAGTTTTCTCATCACCTGAATGATTATTCAATTATTTACTTGAAACGGTTTCAATTATTTCGACTGAGGGGGTTATACAGACACTGTTGATCAAATATCCAAACTTTATCACATTTCCAAGGATAGTTTTACATCCCAGCCTTTAAGCAGCAAAACTTGACACTGTCTTGGAATCAACACTTACTCTGACATTTAAATATATATAAACTCTGATGGTTTTTCTGATAATTTGTCTCCATTTTACTACTGTTTAATAGTCTAAATCACGTAGATGGAGAAATCCCCTTATTAATTTAGTCTTATCTTCAAATGTTTAGCTTAATATAACATTGTATCACATGGTGAACACCTGCTGAAACCTCTTATCACAAAAAACATGACACAGTAGATCACTAGAGTCCTGTGTGTTTGTATGAATGTGTTTTTGTTTTGCAGAATCTTTAGTATTCATTTATGGAGCAAACACAAGTTCCTCTGAATGTGTCTACAGTCTGACTAATGGAGACAGATAGTATGACCAATCCATTTATCTGTAATGGATTAACCTTGTGTGGTCCGTGAATCTGATCTAAAGTCTGTTATTCTATCACACCATCCAAACAGTCAGTCTTATGACACAGTCCCACGAGGTGCTAAATCAACTGCTCTGCATTATCTGATGGATAAACTCTTTGGAGATATTCATGGGATCACACGCACTAGTGATTTTAAATTTGTCATTTTGTGGATAACAAGTTGCTTTACCGGAGGCTTTAAAGGTCTTTGAATACTTTCTTTAGGAAGTGGTACAGAATTTTAAACTAATTCATCTACAGGGTTAAGTTTACTGACTTTACAGTAGTAAGACATATGGAAAAAGAAAAAACATAATAAAACCAAAACATATATGCACATATCCTCTGAAAATTTCCAAAAAGTCAAGTAAGCTCCTGAAGCAAATTGGAATTCATCACCCCAGGTTAACCTATATTTTTCTTTAATGGATTTCAAATATTTAAGCTGTCATAAATGTGTAATATATATTAATGTATTCTTTTGAAGCTTAAATATTCCACTTACTTTTTAACACGCTTACACCATTGCAAACATCCTGCAAACATGCTTTTTGAAGTGTCCTGCCTGAAAATTCACCCAGAAATTTGATTTTGACATGACTATAAACCCCTCTGTTTCAGCCCTGCTAAAATAGGCTGTTTTCTGTTCCTTGCACATCTTACAAGTTTGGTC
Source organism: Cetoscarus ocellatus (assembly GCA_037902135.1). Lineage (NCBI taxonomy): Eukaryota > Metazoa > Chordata > Actinopteri > Labriformes > Labridae > Cetoscarus > Cetoscarus ocellatus. Next base: position 345,371 of record JBAMNC010001464.1, read on the forward strand.
CAGATTAAATTAACGCTGCTCTGTTATTGAAAAAGGAAACACAAAACAGTGCTTTGTGGCTTGAATTTGGCCAAATATCATGACAGTGAGCAATTGTGTGTAGCATTAATAGACAATATTAAGCAGTGTGTTGCTAATGCTCGCATCTCCCAGCACTACTAGTCTATGCGGAATATAGGACATTGTTCAATATGCAGGTGATGTCAGACACAGCCTAAATATTTCTAAATGCACAGTTGTGTAATTACAGGTCATAATGCAACAATGAGCCTGATAGCAGGTGCAACACTGCAGACTTCAGCCCCAGCTTGTACCAGATGGCTACAATACACAAGATTTAACAGGTTTTGGTCTGGGCAGTGTGAAAGTGAATGAAACCAAATGAAATTTGCCTCAATGTTCCCACATCACCCCTGATCCGAACCAATCCACCAAACTTAATATGAGAAACTTCAGTGTTAATCCTCATGAGGTGTCTACAACCACAACCCCCTCAAAAAGTGAATGTGGCCTTGGCTGTCTATTACTGTGCTCTAATGTCTACTATGGCAGCACAGGCATACCAAGATATGTTCCTCCTGCTGGAGCTGGATGTGAGCTGAGCAAATACCTGGCCCTAGGATTGTCTCTCATCAGTGGGTGGTGGCATGTCCCCTTGTGACATCACTAGGGGATTTTTTTCAAACATAATGTAAGAGTGCACATTTGCTGAAGGGTGGACCAAGCAATGAGGAAGAGATAGCTTTTTCTAATTATGGGTAAATTATTTTTGTAGAAAACTATCAAAAATAGTATTTTTTGTGAACTTGAAGATTGTTCTAATTGAGTTTCTGGGACCAGATTTTTTGGCCTTTAGTTTTAAAAGAAAATAAGCCTAAGTAAGAATATTGATACATGAATTTAAAATAACTAATTTGCAAGTTAAATTGATATTGAAAGACATTGCTCAAGACGAGTCACTTTTTATGACTCATCTTTTATTTTTGGACTGTTGGATAATTTTTCTTTGCATTTAAATGTAAATTTGACAAACCTGTCAAAGCTTTTGTGAGCATTTAGGGTTTGAGTCAGTTTTGGTGCTCTGGATGGTCATTTTTGACCTTGGTAAAGTGTATTTTTGATAAAAAAAAATCACATATATACTTCTTTTGTTGGACAAACCAATGACATGTGTTGAATTTTTGTTGTAGAAATACCAAAAGGGATTTTATAATGACATTTGGGTAATCACTTTGTTGGACATCTACCACCCTGGCAGTGATTTCAGATATTATTAACAACCATATAGAAAAAAGCCAGTGTTGGCATTAATGGTTTTGTTTGATTCTGAAGGTTGTAAAATGGCAGCAGCATTTATTTAAGTCTGTTTTAAAAAGAGCAACAAACTCTCCAAAGGAGCTTTTTCTGTGATTTATGATACAAACAAGAAGTGAAAATGCCATCACTCAGCAGCTGACAGTCTTAACGCTAAAATCTATCCATTGTTAAGCATTTTAAAACAGTCCTAAGAATGCATAAACATCCTTTCCAAGAAGCCGAGCTTTCACCTTTAAGTGGTTCTTGTTTAAGATGAAAGCCGATGAAAAAATCCATGCCAGGTTCAGCTTCTCATTGTGCTGTTCAGCTGCAGAGTCAAGAGCAAAGCATTAAATATAATAGAAAACTTCAATAGCTCCCCTGCTGTAATAGAGGCTCTGAGCTGAATTTCTCTGGGCATCCTGAGATGTTTATGTTCAAACAAGAGAGCAGACCGGCTAATCAATAATCAGCACAATAAACATGATGGATGAGACATGCTGCTCTGCTGAAATGCCAGTCTGGTAATTGTACAAAGTGTTGACCTTTGTTTATGGTCATGTGTGATTACAGTAGAGGCTTCCATATAAAAATATGGATGAGTGCACAGTTGAAATGCTGCATAATATTTTCTCTTTTTTATTTTGATAAACATTCATAATTTTTTGTTCTTAAAGAGCTGACTCAAAAAACAATGACCAATTCGTGTGCCTGTGCCAATAGTAATGGCAACAGCAACATATATTTTATTCTATTCTCTTCTATATGCAACTGGACAGTCAGGAACTATGTTTTTATCCAAAAATTGTTGCTCTGAAGATCTGGTATGACTTTCTTTGTCCTATCAAGCCAACAAACCAATATAAAAGTGACACTGATGAACTTGAAGAGAACGACAAAATTGACTTCAATTTTCAAGAGATGGTAAAAATAAATATGTCCCTTTTCCATCAGCACGTCTTAGCCCTACTCTACTTGGCTCGGCTTTCCCCGACTCTACCCGGCTCTACTCTACTCACATTGTGCTGCTTTTCCACCAGCTCAGTTCCCTGGACAGCGGGGGCGGGGTCGCCAAAAAACAGCAGGGCGACACTGCGTTCATGTCATTTTGAGCGCGACACAACGATCAAAACAATGGAGGACTTGGAGGCAATAGTATACTTGCTGCTTGATCTGTGGCTTTTTGTCACAAACAGAATGAAAGAGGAAAGCAGAAGAAGGCTGCAGGCGGCGAGATGAAATACAGAGGACGAGAGCAGTCAAGCTGCAAAGAAAAGACGTATGAGGGTAAGCTAATGGTAGCTACCGCTAGCATGTTAGCTAGCTCGTCGTGCTCATGACTTGTCAGTGACGACATTCTCTGACCAATCAGTAGCCGGCAGTCGGTCGACGTCACCTTTTAGTATCGACTCAGCTTGCTTAGCAGAATAGGTACTAAAAAATGGTTTGTTTTAGGAGGTACCGTGCCGGTGGAAACGCAAGCAAACTGGGTAGAGCCGAGTAGAGTAGAGTAGAGTAGGGCTAAGGTGTGCTGGTGGAAAAGGGCCAATAGACTTGAGCTTGAAAAGCACTTTTCCAGTCTTTCTGACCACTTACATTGCTTTTACACCTCAGGTCAAATCTACCCATTCACACCCATTTTGACTCACATTCAATCATGGATAAAACTGCAATGTAATTTGTCCATCAGCGTTTGTTAATACATCCTCGTCCTGTCAAACCCATTTACACGCCACTGACACAACATGGGATTAAGTGTCTTACCCGAGGACACTAGACATGTGATAGTCAAAGCTAGGCTGGAACCAGCATCGTTCTGATTGTTGGTGAATCACACAAAGCCAACAACACCTCCAAATCTTACTAAAGCTCTTCAGGGGGCTGCAACATAAACACTGTTTTTAATTTATTTTTTTTCCGTCCCATAAGTTTTTCTTTTATTGATGCCCTCTGTGGAAAAAGTGGTACTTTTCTCACCTAACTGGTTTTTACAACAAAAAAGAAAAATTAGTGTCTCTTACTTAATTAACAACTTTGACTTGAAATAAACAAATCAGATTTTTATGACGATGATCAGTGTTTAAGAATTTTTGCTAGTTTCAGCAGCAAATCACTGCCAAACCTCAAATATTTAGATAACATATAGGTCTGTCTTTAGTGTTTCTTTTTTGTAATCATGATCTCGATCCCATTTTATTATATATTAATTGAGTTTTACTGAAAACAAAACTGAGGGTGCGCTCCCTCAACCACCCTCCCTTTACCCTTAACATGGACCCCTTATTGGACAACCGCTGAGCCGAGCAAAGATTCACGTGGCAAATTTAGTTTCCTCTTTATGTTTCTCGTCAAATTACAACTGATGTTAGTAGTTTTTTCCTACTCATGCATTTAACAATAATAAATGCAGAGATTTACTGTTCAGAAAGACATGGTCATGACAACTTAAAGCAGGCTCTCTACGTTTTTGATAAATTGATAAAGAAAACTGTCAATTATTAAACATAAGGAAATAAATCAGGTGAAAGCATGTGCTGCTTACTTTAATGAAAAATATTTTATTGGAGGCGCCATTTGATATAAAAAAAAAAAAACTCTAGCTGACGTATCTTAACACACTAATGATCTTTAAATCTGGATGTGTCTAGAAATGCAGTGAGTATAAGATGAACATCCTTTTTCACAGAAAAATTAATAAATAAATGTACACCACTGAATGTTCAATTCCTAAATTTCATGAGTCACACAGAGTAGAGCTTGATGAACAGGGGAAAAAACTGGCAAAGTGAAGCCACCCCTCAGGTGGCGTGTGCTCTTTGATATAGACTGCAAAAGAACTGGACAAAGTCACGCGACATCAGCCGATGATTATCAAAAGAGCCTTTGGAACGTTGGGGATGCCTTGTAATGGACGCTGGTATACTGCACGTCATCTCAACCAAACTTTAGCTCAACCTACTCACGGAGAGGCCACGAAAAGCTTCTGTGTGGCTGTGCAGCCATGTTAATCATGTCCCTATTTCCAAAACCTCAAATCCTCAATTAAATAAAAACAGGCGCCATATAAAAAAAATCCCCCTTATACAGTGAGAGCATTATATATTAAGACTAAAGCTGGTTGTGAACCAGGCTGTAAAGTTGTGTATTTAGGCTGCAATCACAAGACCTCCTGCAGCCAGCCTCAATTGGAATTGCAAGGAACTACAGCTTTTGGCACTTCTGCTTGGGCCTCCATTTTCAGCCCTGGAGGTTACCACCTGGTTCTGCATATAGAGAGGGGTGGGCTTGATTTTATCCTTATATTTCCTCTTTTTAACTGACTGGCCCACAAAGTCAGAAAAACAAAAAAGTTAAGCTTTGATCTTCCCTTAACCAATAAAACAATACAATAAAAAGGAAGCCAGGACACAGAAAAGAACCTTTAAGCTGGGCACTTAAGCCAAATAAAGGTAGAGGTGTATAAATGAAATGTCTACATCTATTTATGTCGATCTATCCGTCTGTACTCTTTACAGGCTCACACTCTGACTTAAGTGTACATGCCTTTGTGTGCTTGAGTGACAGAGCATTTACTCTGGGAATAATATTTACATAGACCACTGTGGACCACCAACCCTGATCTGCTTACACACAGGATCCCTACGCACACTAACACACACATTTACTCAGACGGATGAAACAAAGAGCTGTCCAAAGAGATCTGCTCTTATGACATAACCTGGCTCCACCGTCCAACAAGAGGCTACAGTACGACGCTCGGCATGTGACAGTGTGTGTCTTATTCATTAGCCAGGCTTTCTTGGTACAAACAGTCCTCCTGTCGCCGAACAAAAACACGTTTTATCAAGAGAACTCAACTGGGAGAAAAAACGCACATGTGCTGACCAGAGGTGCATCTGCCTCATACTTGAGTTGTAAACCTCAGCGGTATTATCCTCGCTGCTGCAGTGCTGTGAACAAAACAGACATAATGTAATGCAGCAGTAACATCTGTCAGAGTGCTTATAAGCCATATGTGTTTAAATCCTCATGTCTGGATTTTTTTTTTTGGAGTTTACTCTCTCCTGTCCTCATCTGCCTGATGTTTCCTTTTTTACCATTTAAAGCTTCTGTGAGGAGTTGTTTAGCTGGATGTGACACAGACTGAAACGAACTCTAAAGCCTCTACATGACCCACTAATTAAATTAAACCATCAGCGACAAATTTAGTAACTTGTGTGCCATCATTGATAGTACAAAAACCAGAAGCAAATTGGTTTCAGGTACTTTACTGCTGGCCATTTTTAAATTTTAAAAGGCAATGATTCTTGGTAAGAGTCAACTAAGTATGATAATTGTTTGTTTGTTAGTTTTTTGTTGCAGGGGAGGAGGTGCCAAAATCAGCAAAACTATAAATTCCTAATCGGGAGCTTTAACAGGGACGGTTTGGTCTGTCTGTGTGGCGCTGTTCTTTCTGTGCATGCATAGGTTCTCTCCAGGCACTCCGGCTTCCTCCCACAGACCAAAAATATGCTCATATTGTTGATTTGTGACCCCAAATTGCCCTTAGGTATGAGCGTTTGTCTGTCTCTCCATGGCGTCCTGTGATCAGCAAGTGACAAGGGTGTACCCAGGCCTGGACAGTAACAAAGTAGATTTACCTGAGTACTGTACGTAAGTACATTTTTTGAGTATCTGTACTTTATTTGAGTATTATTTTTTTAAATGTTTGACTTTTACTCCACTACATTTGAAAGACAAATATTGTACTTTTAACTCTACTACATTTTTGTGAAGGGTCTCGTTACTTGTTACTTTTAAGTACAGTTCTGAAGTCAGCAGATGAAATTTCTTTTCTCTTCTTAAACGTGATCTGCGTTTGATTTGTTCAAGTGGTGATGCCGAACCTGTACCTCTCGCATGCACTACTCAGATAAGGCAGGTTGAGTTAACATGTTGCTCAGATAATAGTGATTGCACATGGATGTAATTGCACCCAATGTGGGGCATTCTATTCTATTCTATTCTATTATTCTAAACTCAGTTATAGGTCACATTAACTGCTCCTGCTAATGTATCATGAGTGTTATCCTGTTGTGTCCGTTCTGCGGACTTGATGCACAGACCGGATGTTTACGGTTGACGTGCTGCAGCATTGACGACATGCTACCATGCTAAGCTAACTCCGTTTGACAACAGACACACAGCACTGTGTTTTCTTTTCGTTTCAACTTATAGTGAGTCCACACTTGGTATACTTTCTGCTGTTTCCTCTGCGGACTCTCTTCTTTCTGCTCCTCTTTGTTCTCTCCCTACATGATTTTACAGTCCACGCCATGCGTCCAGAATTCAGCCGCGCAGCACAGAAGCAGCAGGCGCATTGCGCCACAGAAATGACGGCCCGTGTCAAACACTGTGCGCTGTATAGTGGGCCAGATTAAAACGAGGCCTCGAGGCACATGATTTGTCCCGAGGATATTTTGTAATCGAATTATCCGGATTATCCGAGGAATCGTTTTAGCCCTACACCAGAGCACCGTTGGCCATATCTGAAGTCCATGTTTGAGACTGTCGAAATGAGGAATGATTCATACTGTTTTAAATGTTTGCTCTGTTCGCACAAACTTCATCACCGCCTACAAAAACTTGCCGTCCAACTGTCCTTTTGTTGATTCAGTCGTATTTCAATTCAGTCATTTTTAGACATTTCTACAGGCTCTGTAGCATATTTTACAAGCTTTTCACTTTACAGGTTCTATAAGCAGGTCAGTGCATTCAGTAGGCAGTTTCAGTCATTAGGTTCTGTAAATTCATTGCAGCAACAATGCAATAACACATTGACCTTAAAATGAAAACGCACTTTTAATACTTAAGTATTTTCAAAAGCAGGTACTCCAGTACTTAACTTAAGTGAAAATTTGACTGGACAACTTTCACTTGTATTGGAGTAAAGTTTGACCAGGAGTATCTACACTTTCACTCAATGATAAGTAATTGAGTTGAGTACTTTGTCCACCACTGGTGTACCCCGCCTCTCGACCAGTGTCAGCTGGGATAGGCTCCAGCCCTTGGTGACCCCGATAGAGATAAGCAGTCTACATAATGGATGGCTAATGGATGAGGCTTTAAAAGAAGTTTTTATTGCCTCTGCCAAGGGGGTTATGTTTTTGCCAGCATTCGGAAGTAGGTTAATTTGACAGTTTATTAACAGGATAACTCAAAAAGTTAAGAATGGATTTGTACGCAATTTTCAGGGAGAGTTGGTCATGGCACAAGGAAGAAGTGAATAAATTTTGGTGGTGATCCAAATTTGGATTTGGATCCAGGACATTTTTAAGTATTTGTTAAAATTAGATAGGGTGGTTTCCACATTTTCACTTATAACTCAATAAGAAAATTAAATTGCGGTGTGATCCAAATCTGGATGCATATCCAGGAATTTATTAATAGATTTGTTAACCGTGTGAGATTGGACATTTTCCCACATTTTGACAGCAACTCGCTCAGCAATGTTTGAAATGCCTAGTGGAAAATTTGTGCTCTCATAGCACTCTAGCTTTTTTTTTTTTTAATGAGGTTACAAGTCAATCATCAATACAATAGCCAAGGTGATGGCATTCAGCTCAACTCCTGTAAGAAGAGGACCAGAGTCGAAGCTAGGCTATGTATTGCTGCAGATGTGGCCAAAAGCTCAGAGAAATTTAGCACATTTAAGGGGAGGCACAAGCTTAAACACAGTGTTGGACTGACTGTACATGATGATAGATAGTTGTTCAGGGTGTTGTACAGTTTGGACCTCCTGAACCTCTAAGTCCTGCAGTGCGTCTCCAACTGTTGCTGCTTCTCTGTCCCTCCAGACCTGCACTGTGCTGCGTGTAAGACACTCCACCACAGTCCCAAGTGAGTCCAAACTCCTGCCAAGCTCAGAGCCAGCCTTCTTCACCAGCCTGTCCAGCCTCCTGGTGTTCCTATCAGTCATGTTGCCACCCCAGCAGACTGCAGCATAGACCAGAACAAATGACTGATAGAATATATGCAGCATTTCACTGCATATATGGAAAGACCTGAGCCTCCTGAGGAACAAAAGCTGGCACTGCCCCTTTCAGTACGGGGCATCTTTACAGACCAGTCCAGCTTGTTGTTGGTGCATCCCTTCAATGGCCTCCCTACTGATTTTGACTGTCTAATTTTGCCAAGTACACTATTAAATTCTAATATCACTGCATCTCAGGTGATTTACAATTGTTTTAGGGCAACCAGGAAGACAAAACACAGTAATGGTTAGTCACTCAAGCTCAGTTTTTCCCTGTAGCAATGAGCATGCAAGACCTTATTTTGGTATAATGGTGTGCTTTGTCTACAGGCACATGGCATATAGCAGGTTGGAGCACGTTGGTTTATATTTTGATGTCCTGATATTACTCCTGAATCTGCATCCAGTTTTGGATCACCAACAAACAACAACAACGACCATGACCAACATTCCCGAAAAATTTTGTCAAAACCTGATTATTACTTTTTGATAAATCTTGACAAAATGATTAATAAATGCCTGCAAAAACATGACCTCCTTAGCGGAGGTAAGAAAATGAAAAAAAAAAAGGAAAAACAGTTATAAAAGCTGGACAAAATCTGTACTCAGACTTTGAAATATGCGAATACTCCTTCATTTCCAGGATGTAAGAACCAGTATGTGAGGGAAAGAAGCTTGGCAAAAGTCCCTGCCAATTCATTTTACAATCAGCCAACAAGGTGTGTGGTTGAATGATTTCCAAAGTCCCCACACAGTTCTGCCAATTCAGTCCCTGATAAATACAAACCAACCTGGATGTTCCCACTTCAAGGGCAGCCTCTCTATATTGTGTAATGTTCCTATTTCACCGAGTACCCCTGTTAGAAATACGAGAATATCACATGAGGCTCATTTCCACAGCTGGTTTTTGTAGTGTGAGGAGCACACAGATAACACTGTGATATTAATCCCCTGAGGGAAATTCCCCTTTTGGATTCAAAATCCTTGAAGCTGTTAAAGATGCTGTGTTCAGCTTGGAGACATTCGATGGAGTAGATAATGTCTGACATGGCAGTTTGGGAGGACTACTTTATGATTGTGTCTGTGAATACTTGGCCTTTTCTTAAGGACAATGCAACTGGATATCAGCCTCAAGTTTAGACTGGAAGCCTTGAGGTCTAATGCGGGCAGGAAGTGTATTTGTTTCAGAGCAAATTTCTGCCAATATAAGCTCAGTATCAGCCTTGTTATATCGGGCTCTGTACTTGGAAATTGACATATGGAAATGTCAAACTAGGCTTGAGGACATTTAAACACTGGGTCTCCATTAAATTGTTTGTCCACTGTAACTAGAGCTCTGACAATTTCCTTTCTGAAGCACCAAGTTAATCTCTATGAACAGGCTCTGGGTAGAAATGCAGAGAATCAGACGGTGTTATTTGATGAAATGGAGTAATGTCCACTAGTGTTTCAGCATGACTACAGAAAAGTAGTCCAAAAAGGCAGTGACTAAACAAAAAGCAGAGCAAGGCAGACCAGATACACTTAAACACACATTGAGAGAACGGCACCACGGTTATCTCCTGTTTTGCGCCGTTTCAGTTAACAATTAATGTAAGTTAATGCTCAACAGTAAGATAAATGCATGCTCTCTTTATGTAAATATCAGCACTTTTAATGGCTATGCTTGCACCGTCTTTAGCTTCATCACAGACAGTTTGCTGAAATACATCAGCACTGTTTGTTTTTATTCAGCAAGAAGCAACTTTAGTCTCCATAACAGCAGCTAAAACAATGGTTTAAATGTTTGATTAAAGCAGCAGTTCTCAATTACTTTTTGTCATGCCCTGCCTTCACCACAACAGCAAACTTGAGATTTTTTCTAAATACATCATAGCACGAAAATAATCATAAAAAATATCTGAATGAAGTTTAAATGTCTAAATATAGTATTATATATATAGTATAACTATTTCTATCATTGACTAGACATTGACTATATACTAACATAATGATAAGACTTATTGATCTTCTTATTATTATTTCCCTCTTCCATTTGACAATGTTCTTCCAAACTAAAATGTGCAGTTTCAATTCAAGCCAAACATTTCTCATGTTATAAACATGGCTTTTGTTAACCTAACACAGATGATTTTGTTTTAATGTGATGCCTGGTAACCACAGTTTGCATATCAATATTATCAACACAGGCCCCACTTTTCACTGCACCCCTGTAGAGACAAGTTGTGCACCCCCCACCCCCCCACCCCTCCGGCATGTGGCCACACACCCTTTGAGAAAAACACTCGTTTAAAGCCAAAGCTCCCTTGCTTTAGGTTCAAGATGATCCAGGAAGCAGCTTGAGAGTGTAAGCAGGTTAAAGGGGCAGTTGAAAACACTGCAGCTCTGTTGGAACAATGGTAACTAAAGCATGTAAAACTCTGCCAATGATAAATTTGATTTCACAATAAAAGTCCTGACCTGTGGTTACAGTTCAGTGCTTTTATTTTGAGCTGCCAAGCCAGGAAAATTTCCAGTAGCAACTTAACACAACTCAGGAGGGAGACGAACCATGTATTTCAGTAATAACTCATCAATTGGCCCACACAGACTTAATAAAATAAATTTCTTTCACTTTTATACATAAACAAAGGTAAGATTCCATATTACATGCCTTTCTTAGAGAGGCAATGGGTTCATAGTGCTTAAAAAAAGCAATTAAATGCAAAATCCCTTTTAATTTGCCAGAACCACAATCTGTTAGCCTAATGGTGCTGCAAAGAGCAAAAATAATACAGTGATATGAAATTAAGACCATACCGCCAAAGTAAATGTTAATTGATCAACAGACTTGAACTAATAAAGCACTTTTATAATCTTTCTGACAACCTAAGAAAGAGTAGTACGCGCCACCATCCAATTGATGGTGGAGGGTGCTACCAGACTAAGCCACCACTTAGCCACCAACCCAATGATCATGAAACAGTGGACTTGGTCTGGAGACCAACAACTGCCCAGGGTGCAGCCATGGGAAAATGTCCATCCTGGGGACTTATCCAGACACCCTACAGGGCATCCAGATCCCCTGAGCTATAACTGGCTGTTGGCCTTGCCAGGAGCATCAGAGGTAAAATATGTGTACATTAGAGTAGACTTTAGGGTTTTCTGTGCTGTCCCAAGGCTTGAAATTTATATCCCTGTGACAGTTTCCCTCTCTATGAATAAAGGTAGTAACAAGTATGTTACTTTAAAGATATTGCCATCGTGAAATCAACTTGGGTATCTTATGACTTTATGGTTTCTCTCCATACTAAGATAAGATAAGATAAGATAAGATATCCTTTATTAGTCCCACAGGGGGAAATTCCAAAATATACAGCAGCTGCAGGATACAGGAGAAGTACTGAAAGATAAGGTAATTACAAATCAAATACAGTAATGAAAAAATAGAAATAAATTTTTTTTTTTAAAAAGTGTAAAAAAGTATATACTATAAAGTCAGTGGCATATTTACAGTCCTGATGTACATGTTTGTTGTTTGACAGATGGTTATGTACATGTTGATATTTTACAGGATGAGATTTGAGATATTATAATATAAATATGGTGGCTATGTACATGTTTGGTATTTTGCGGTGAAACATTTTAGGTATCACATATAAATATAAATGTGGTTTATTGCACACTGGAGAGGTTTTTGTTATAAAGTCTGACAGCTGCAGGAAGGAAGGACCTGCGATACCTCTCCGTCACACACTTCGGGTGGAGCATCCTGTCACTCACGGAGCTCCTTAGTGCAGTGAGTGTGTGTTGGAGGGGGTGGGAGTCTTAGTAAACATGCATAAACATTTAACTGTTAATATTGATGGACAAGGTAGGAATGATTAGTGAAGATAAAAAGGGTAAACAAAGTGTATTTGTGTGAACATCACACTTAATGCAACCCTGAAGAAGTCAGTGGCCCGAGTAGCTGGTTTTCAAGATTGACCGCAGTCACCCAATCAATATGTACCTTGCAGACTGATGTCCAAACAACAAAATAAACTCTCAAATTGATTTTTAAACTCTGAAAGATAAGAATGTGTTCTTGGCCACTGAAAAAATACAGCATTAGGGGTGCTGATCCATCTCAGTTGGTGAAGCAGGCACCCACACAGGGGCTATAATCCTTAACTTACTCCTTATGGTTTGAATCCTGCTCCTGGCACTGTTGGTGCATTTTATTCTCCACTCCTCTTGTTTCCATATTTGTTAAATGACATAATCCCCCAGTAACAAATATAGTAAGATCAAGTAATTATATTCAGGCTATCCTATGCTGCCTTTAAAGTTCTACTCATTTTAGGGATGCTCTGTCTTGATATCTTGTTCTGGGGTGCACTGATCTCACCATATTACCAGGGATTGCAGAGTGCATGACACAGCATGACAAAATTTCTGCTCTTGAGGCAAACTAGGATGATAGCTAACAAGGTCAAATAAAGTGCAACAACCCAATAAAAATCCTTGAGGAGAATCAACCAGCATATACCAAAAAGAAAGAGATTAAATCCAGATGAATATGCAAAACTACAAATATGAACAACAGCTGAGATTTCTTTCAAATGTTTAAAAAAAAACCCAAAAAAACCCCACTGATATCCGATGCAGTAGACGACCAATGCAGCTTTTGAGTACACCAAGTCTTCCAGGCCTACAGGGGGCACTAAACTGAACTGCGTTGAGAATGACTGCAACATATTTCTCAACACCACAAGCACTGCTCTCATCTGGTCAAAATCTTGACCCACTGATAGACAGCAATTCTTTATTCATTTATTCAACAACTGCACCACTGCCTCAAGGCGTCCTCCAAGGCTTTGTACTCAGTCCACTTGTGAGCATTATACATTTGCATCCCTTGGTAATGTCATCAGTCAACATGTTACCTATTTACACTGTTATGCCAACAACATCAATTTATCAAAGAGCTTTGCACACTACAGAGGGTATAAAGAAGGCACTTTGACATTAAAAGGAGAGAAAATTTACTTTTGAAAGAAAAAAAAAAAACAGCAAAAAAGAACTTGTATTAACAAACATATATCAAATCCTCTAGGCCTGCAGGGGGCGCTGAACTGCTTTGAGTATGACAACACCATATCTCTCAACACCACAGACACTGTTCTTGCCTGGCTGAAATCAAACTAACAGACAATAATTCTTTCATTCACGTTTTCAACAGCAGAACATCTGTCTCAAGGCATCCCCCAAGGTTCAGTACTTGGTTCCTTTTAGTTTTCTTTTATTATTCAACAGCTTTGTTTGCTGTTAAGAATACAAAGAAAGCATTTCAAGGAACAAAATGGAGTAAAAATGCAACAGACAAACATTGCTGACACATTTTTATGAGGTCATCTAGGCCTTTAGGAAGCACTGAAATTAACGTCTTAGTATGGTGGGGAATACTTTGAGCACTACTGCATAATACCTCTGAACATCACAAGCACTGCAATTTATTCACATCAACAACTGCACCTCCCTCAAAGCCTGTTGACTTACAGCAACCCTCAAGGTTTGATACTTGGTACTCTCTTTTTCATTTTAAATTTGCCTCCCCTTAAGCCCCATTGTATTCATTTCTTCTGGTAACAACAATGTCCATATTATAGTTCTAATCATTATTATTATTACATTTAATATCTTTGTATACTACAGAGGATATATAGAAAGTAATTTTACAGAAAAAAGGACTAAAAAGTACTATAAAAAAAAACAATGCAACAGACAATCAGCATTAGCACACATTTGTGAGGTCAGGCCTGTACGGGAACTTCATGGAAAATGTTTGATTTTAAATAAATAGACAACTTAGAGGCCACTCTTTTCTGCTTTAGTAGAAATCATACCTCACAAACTAACAGCAATGTAATCACATTAACAACTGAACCTCACCCATAGCCCCTCTTTCTTCAGGCATCCCCCAAGGTTTGGGACTTGGTCCCATGCTGTTCATAATATAGTTTTTCCCCCTTGGTAGCATCGTTAGTGAATATGGTCTTTATTTACAAATCCTGGACCATGTCCTAACTGAATGCTATGAGCAAAAGCATCAGCAGCAAAATCAGGCTAATCAAATGAAATCATATGAGAGTGTCCTGACTGCCTGCAAGCAACGCAGTATGATGCCATGGATCAGGAAAGAGAGCTATTGATAGGACGCTGGAGGGATTTTCTTGTTTTTTTGTTTTGTTTTGTTTTGTTTTTTTTTACTTTTCTCACTCAGCAAGGCTCACCTCCCTGTTTGACACAGTGGAGATAGCAATGGAGATGCACAGTGAATTGATTTACAAAGAGATTCAGGGTTAGACTTTGTGCTCATGCACTCTTCCACCTGTGCTACGGTGTTAGTTGTAAATACATTTGTGTAACTGGAACTGGAAAGTTAAGACACAATGTAGCGTTCAACTTCCACATGTCGAAGGATTCCATTCAGAGGTAAGAACTAAAAAACACCTCTCAGAAATCAATATAAACCTCAGGTCAGCTTGGACTGATGGACAATCAGTGGATAAAAGACACAACATTGGCATTGCAAGAACGCCTTTTTTAAAGCATTTCCCACACACTCAAAAGTTGTAGCGGTTCAATTAGTTACTGTGTCAACTGATGACTTCAAGCAGACAGTGGTCCTAAATGGCATTGTAAAGCAGCTGACAAAAACAGAGTGAGTCCTCATGAATGTGTCCTTATGTTTGTTTAGAGACGATGCCCACGGTCCCTCCTGAAGGCCATTCCACAGCTATATTGTATTACATAAAACCAGTCCATCGCACAAATTAGTTTGGGAGCCACTGCTATGTAGGGTATAAAGAAAGCACTTTCACAATGCAAAAACTAGAAAGCACTCGGAGAGTGCAGACCTCCGCCAAGCACCACAGTTCCCCCTATTTGTCATTTGCACCATAAATATTAGTCCCACATTTATTTTGACTACATTTTTAGATTCCTTGACCATGAAAACATACCATTGCTAACTGAATTCAAAACAATATCAACATTAGTTGAGCAGTTATTCACGAAAATCACATTTTCCGTAATGGCCGTTTTCTTCTGGATCTAGTTCCACAGCTTTTGAAGATACAGCAAATCCGTTGGCATATTCCAGATTCCACAGTTTCTTGGCTATGCAATGGTGTTTGTTGTGTGTTTATAGCTTCATTTGTTCACTTCCTATGATGAAAATCCCAAAGGTCCCCTATTTTTTCATATTCTGGATCATAGTATCCGGAATAATTCCATTATCTGGATCAGTTTTTGTTATCTTGTAGAACATGTTAGAAACTTGTCCTGTAATTTTTTCCCAAGTGCCCTGACCATTATTTGTGGAGTTATATGCAGAAATGTCAAAAATGGCCCTATCTCCCAATGTTAAAGAATCCTTTAAAAAATCCCTGGATCCAGACGGAGATCGGGATCTAATAATTTGTTCCTTATCCCTATCCGGACATTCCCTGAAAATGTCATCAATATCCGTCCATAACTTTTTGAGTAATTGTGCTAACTAACTAACAGACAGACAAACAACCCTCCCAAAAACATAACCTCCTTGGTGGAGGTAATGAGTGAAGATGTAGTTTAAAAAGACATCGGCTCAACTGATATTTGGTAATTACACACACTCATCAAGTCCTCCAGGCCTGAAGGGGGCACTAAATGGTTGATGATTAATTGTAGATGGAATTAGCCAAGCTGTAAAACATCAAATTCAGTTTGACAATACTTGTGCCTGCATAACTGTCAGTCTGAATGTTATGAGAATTATCTCCTCCTCCTCCTGAAGCTGATTTGTACCGCTATAGAAGGTGTAATAACATATTCACTTTGTGCTTTACAGCTGCTTTCACATCAAATATTTGTGTGCATCTATCTGGCTGCTTATCTACCTGTCTGCACTCTCTATTTCCTGTTGAACTTCAAACGGATTAACTTCTAAAAGATACACTTCCATAGGCCAAACACACACACTCACGCTCAGGATGCCAAAACATTTTCAGTCTATTAAAATATCATCTTCAGCAAAAGATAGCATCTACAGCAGCTACAGCCTACACAAGACAGACTGAAAATAAGAGAGACACAATACATGCTCACTTGTTTTCATATCCCCTGAATACACTGCTTATTAGATTCCACATACACAGAAACATACTTATCAAATAAATATGACTCGAGTCTTGATTGTGTTTTGACATCGCCCACCTCTCTGATCAGGGAAGGAAACAAAAAAAGCATTGCAGTGGTTCATCTTCAAGTTTTTTTCATAGTGTTCGGATTTGAATGCACATAATGTTCTTTTTCATCTTTGCTCCAGTGTGTTAAAACATCCCACAGATGAAAATTATCCAGGCAGGATGTTCAGCTCAGAGGGTAATAATAGAAACTGAGACAGACATGAGCAGCTAAACACGAATTCTGCTAAGAATATTAGGCATTAATTTAAAATGAGTGATTTTTTAGCACAAAATGGCTGCTGGAGGAAGAAATGCTGTTACCCCAAATACATCCAAAGATAGTACTGAACCTTGTATTGGTACAAATGATTAATTAAGGGTGTCTCTAAACATAGAGGGGAGCTTCAACTGATGTGAAAACAGCTTGGAGATGTGCATTCAAGATGGTCCCAGGTGAAGAACAGAAACAAGATACATAAACAAAACAAGGCAATTTCTACTCACTGGAAAGATTACCAATAGAAGGTTACCCAAGTGACCAGAAAAGAGCATCACTTATGCAGAATTATAACTCAATCTGGAATAGAAGCTCCATTTTCTCTTCTACTCAATGAGATTTCAGTGAACATATAGTGCCATATGTGCTAATGATGCTACAGTTCTTAGCAACAGGATCAAAAGTGATACAACAATACACAATTTCTATGATCAATACAAATATAATCTCAATTGAGGGCGCTTTCATTCCTAAGGCAACTAAAAATGAAGAAAGGGTGTTAATTACAAAAATTGGCTTCAATAATACCTTGATAAAAATGTTCTATATCAGTTATAGGCCAAGTGTTTCAAAAAATCCTTACCAATAACTATTAATGCAAGGTATCTGACAGCTGTCACCTACTACTGCCAGGAAATGGCCAAAAAATGCCATCAATTGAACCATAAAAAATGCTGCCTAAGTGATTGTTCAAGAGGTCTACCATTCATTAGTCAGTCATCTCTATAAATCACTTCCATTTAGCATGGTGGCCATTTTCTTCTGACATCAAACATTCAAGGATAAGACGCTCAAATGTTGTTATGAGCAATCTGTTAGTGGTTGCAAACTGTATACATGTTAAAATATGGCTGATCCGTCATTTTAAAAGATTAATCATGATATTTTTATACCTTAATTAGAAAGACATGGCAGTAGATAAGGGAAAGACATTAAGAGAGTTGAAAGGGATATGGGAGAAGAGCCAAAGGACAAGGTCTAACATAACTCAGGCTGCTGGCTTTTAAGGCTTTAGCCTCTGTGCAGTCTATCCACAAAGCCGATGATTCATACCAAGTCCAGATAACAGACTCACTACCACCTCCTAAATCAGAAATTCAGTCCAAAATTCTAAAAAATAAACTCTCAATGGCCCAATAACAAGCTAGTATTTGAGAGAAACTATGTAAAACTGTAACAAATCCTCAATTCCTAAACAACAAACTCGATGAAGACACTTGCTTCTAAGACCTGATTATTATATTTTGCCTTTTTTGATTGACAACCTGTAGCACTGCATTATGGTGTTACAGAGTTTTTTAGCATCCCGGTCAAAGGGCACCAACAGATGAAAGTGGTAACCATAACGATATGAACAATTTTTACCAACTCAAAGTCAGGTTAACCAACTAAATGGTATGTACACATGCTATGGAAAACCAAAGACAAGAGCACATTAAAAATCTTTGAAAGAAGCTAAAAATCAAGCTCGCAAAACAGTATATATTAAAAAAAAATCTGTAAAATGTCACATTTCTTGACTTTTACTAAAACAACACATACATGACAACCAGTGACACAATGTGTAGGTTAATTAAAATTTTTCATTAACCTGAATTTTTTTTAGTTTTTGCAAGACCTTAAGATAACTTATGCATAAAACTTATATCTCACTGAATGGCACTCTCGTGTTGAAACAGCATTTTAGCTCCTCAGCCTTTGTGTTACATCTAAAGAATAAAGCCACCATGTGTTTACTCTATCTGGGCTTACCAACAAAGAGTCAACGTAAGGGAAAACTGATGTGGGGTTATGACTACTACAGGAAACCACGGACAAGTAAACATGAAATAAAATGTACACAGCCAAAAATCAAGCTAGCAGAAGTGATAATCTGGGTTAATAGTAATATTTGCTTAGTTTCACCCCGGCAGACACTATTGAAACAACTAAAACAAGACCTTTAGTCCTTAGTAACCCCAGAACCATAAACACTGTCTGCCATAGCAGTGTTTTGACAAATAAGCCATCAATTTCACAAGTGTGGGGCCTTTAAAAGGTGCTTGTTTAATCTCAAGGAAGGAGGAATTCACAGCATTTAACAGAGCTCTACTTTATGCAGATGACACCATGTTTTATAGCGCAATATGAACGTCAAAGCACTGATTAATAAACCTGTGAACCAGGCACCCATACAGGAAGTGAGGACATATTTAGTCTTACCAGGAGTCAGGTGGTTATGTTTCCAGCGTTTGAAAAGGATATGGGTTACAGACGACACGTAGACACCAGTTGCGAGGTCGTGTAGTTTGTTTTAAGCAGAAGAAGGCCTCCGGGGCCAGAGCCGGGTATGGCTGCTGCTCCTCCTCTTCAGAAACACAATCTGGGTCACGAATGGGAGCGTGGATCCGCACTCCCAATGGGGGTACAACTTCCAGCTCCGGTTCTTGATCTTCCGGCTCCTCAACCTCAGGACTCCACTCTCCTCCGCTGCTGCTCCTTGTCTTCCTCTCCACCTCCACCTCATCTTCTTCTTCCTCTTCACAACCTTCTCCTCCTCCTCCGGGGCCGGCATCGTGGCCCGGGGTGTCCGACCCACAGGGCGTCTGTACGGCGAGTCTCACCTCCTCGTGCACCTCGTCGTCCTCCTCCTGCTCCCGTGGCCGCCCCCTCACCTCGGGGCTCTCTGCGTACTCAAAGCGCGCTCTCCCCTCGCCATCAGTCATGATAGAGCGTCAGGCAGAGCCACTCTGGAGGAGGAGGTCAGAGGGAGAGAGAGAGGTTAGGGGGAGGTTGGAGGTGGGAGGAGGTGATGGTGCGATGGAAGGGGCAGGGACAAAGGTAACAGAAGAAAATTTCATGAGCTTATTCCCACTTAGCAGCATGGATGTAGACAACAGACAGGTTGGATGCTCCCTTTTTATGATTTAAAGCTAGGGCAGGGTAATACGAACCAAATTACACCTTGATATTTTTTGCTGAAAGTTGGTTACAGTGAAGTAATTGCAAATGGTTGTCTAACCCTTCAGGAAAAATCAAGTAATACTAACACCTCTGCAGCAACAATAGTGGAGGTCTAAGACACCATATTGGTCAACCTTCTGGTTTATTTTTAAAAACTGGACATAAACTGCTGCACGCTGTCTGAATGGTACTGAAATAAGAGACACATTTTTGCATATTAAGGGTGTCAGAACTTTCTATTCCATAAAAGTACCATGTGTACAAAACTGATCAAGTCTCCACTATTTTAAGGATTTGTGGAATCAAAAAGGGACAAACTAGAAGGTCCCAGCTCTATACACTTTTAAGATTTCAACAAAAAAGCTTATTTTAGTTTCTCGCCTAAAAATTTACTCAGACATCTGGTTTTAATATGCCCCTCAACCCTTTCCCTTTTACCCCTGTTTTAGTGTAAGTAATGCTGTACTCTAATGTTTACTGTGGCCACAAAGATATGCCTAGACATGATCCCCTGGAGCTGCCTTTAGGCTGAACAAACACCTGAAACAGGAAGTCTCTCCATCTAGGGGGAGGTGGCATATCCTCTAATGTCGGACAGTTTTTCAAAATTCCAGACAAACTTCTACACACTGTCTAAACTGCGCAGAACAACCCAAACAGCTCCAAATATTGAGGGTATCAGGACTTTAAAATTTCATTTCATGAGTTTCAAGTCTCATCAATTTAAAATATGAAATTCTACATGAACTTAAAAAAATCTTCAGTCAAACTTTTGACCAAAAAAAGAGTGATATCACTGTCTAAACTGCACAAATGCCTCGGCAAAATTATGAAAAGAGGGTGAAACTGGCAAAAGCAAGAGAAAGTTCTGTCACCCAATACTGGGTTATTGTCATTAATAATTACACAAATATCAAACTCCTGCACACTGCTTAAATTGTACAAATACATTCACATTTGGAAAAGCGGGCAACAAGCATGGAAAACCTCTATCAACCATTATTGGGTCATTTGTAATTTCTAATAATTTGAATTTGTATGCAAACTCCAGTACACTGTCCAAGTTGCACAACTGTGTTTGCAATACTTCCGAGGAAAAGATGCATCAACATGGGCTACCTTGAAATTTTCCAGTGTTGCCAACATATTTGTGCAATTTAGATAGTGATATCTCTCCACCAGTAAATAAATGATGAAAAGATTATCAATTTTTTTTTACCTTTTTATGCATTCATACAAATTCTGTCACAGCAAATCTGAGTCCTTTCATTTGAATAATCTCTGCAAATACAAGTTATTAGTAACACCACTATTTTATCAGAAGCCCTCCATTACTCCCCTCGACAGCTCAACACTCTAAGCAGGGCCAAAGAACAAATCCCAACTTCAACAAACTGTAAAATGGGCAATTTTTCAAACACAAGAAGTGCAGTATCTCTTTTAAGTCAAATATTGCAAATAAAAAATACACTCATTAGTCATTTTATCATATTATTTAAAAAATCATTAAATGCATTTTTAAAAGGGAAAAATAAGCTTGAAATAACAAGATAAAAAATGTAATTTCCTCTGTCACTGTAAATTGTATTTGATTGAAATCTTAATTTAAGTCAAAAAATTCAATATTATTTAAAATTGTCCAGCCCTTGTACATCAGAAATAGTACAGTTTGCTCATCTTTCCTGTCATTCATGTTTAAGAGTCACTGAACTGAAGACATGGATCTAATTTGATCTAGCCTCTCTTTAATTTTAAATGATAAAATTCAGACTACCAATTAACTGTACAGCCCTACCATCTATCACTACACTTAAAGAGATATGTGTCTCATGGAATTTCAGAATAAAGACATTCCAACACCCTAAATATACAAAAAACCTTGCACCTTTGCACTGTATGCAGAAGTCTGCTTGCATTTTTTCAAACACGAAAAAAATCAACCTTATTGGGTGTTTTGGACTTCATGTGTTGTCGGTGTGGTTTCAAACAGACATTAATTTAACTTGATAATGCAAATGTTTCTTCATTTGAAACATAAAGGTAAAAATGACAATAACTCATTTAGACTTTACAATTAAAAAGGTTTTTACGTGAAAAATAAGCACATTATTGTTGTATTTTTGCCGGCAGGGAATGTTGGTCACGACACACGAAAGAAGTGATTAGATTTTGGTGGATGTGGATCCCAGATAAATTTTAAAAACTTGTTAACATTGCAAGAAAGGGCAGTTTTCCACATTTTTGACAAGAACTCGCCGACGACGTTGGAAATGCCTTGAAGGTTAGTGCGATCAGAGCACTACTATGCAACTGCTGCTTAAGTTTATTTTTTTCTTTGAAAAGCTAAGAAAGGGACAACATCTCATTTAGAGTTATCACTTGAATAGATTATCAAGTAGTACATAATGATTTTTATAGTTCTTCAGAAACCAATATTTTTTTCTACACAGGGCATGCCATCTTTTGTGAGTTTAAATTAACCTTATAGGGTACAATGATGTCTTGCTCTGTATTTTATTAAAAAATGTAACGTTATATTTGTTTAAAAAGGATTGTTTCCCAACCCAACAATCATCTCTTTATTGTCAAAAGCAAAAAGCGTGTGATTGAATATGACAAAAATACTAGTAAAAACAATTTATGAGACTAACACAAGCAGCAAACTCACTAAAAACCATTCTAGTGGCAAATAAGCAGTATTGTCCCAATGACAGGCTTCTTTAGTGCCACAGAATTCATTTTAACATAATGCCAGCAGTGAGGATTTTTCTCTCCACTGTCTCCTCGCTCTTCCTGTTGCTATGTGATTGAACAGATGGACTGCTCTGACTCTGGTCTACTGGAGGTTTTTGAGCCCACACCACGCAATGGTGGGCAGGGAATGCGCAAAAAGCGAAAAAAAAGAAAATGACAAACGGCACAATAAGCCAAATCAGTCGAAAACAAAAAGAATAATCCTCAGAAAATATCACTTTATTCGGTTTTTGGCTTTTTAACAGGCTTTGCTGGCCACTGTTTGTTGTTATGGAGACATTTCATTATGGTATGATTGACAAAGAAGAGAAATGTTCCTTATTGTTAAGTAGTTACGGTTTTTAAATAGTGCCAAAGGCGTAAAAGGGACGCAAGGGAGGACAACCGTGCGCGCATCACCTGTGCTTTCAGGCGTTTTAGGCTGTAAGAAAGTGGGTCAAATTCTGGACTTAGTTGACATTTATGCATAAAAGGTATAAAGGGAGAAAACAGTTCATTAAAATGTACCTTATCGAGACGGAATCGGAAGTTTTCTTGTGCATGATCCGTGACTTTCCGTGTTTCTAGCGCGCCCAGCCTTTCGCAGCAATCCTTTTCTTCTCGCTCCTTCAAAAAAATCCTTTCCGTACTTCCTCAGTTCTGCCCCCAAATTGAAGGTAATCCGTGTCAAAAATCACTGGAAGTTGTCAAAAAAAGTGGTCTCGGAACGCGCTCTGGGTTAAACAGAAAAGGGAACTATCCACATCCATGCATCCATCCATCCGTCCATCCTCGCTGCTGAGGTGTTGGTTATTACGCAGCGTGGAGCGGAGATGCGCGCGCGGGAGGGTCGGGACTAGCGCCGTGTGTGTATGTGGGGAAGTGTGTTTGAAGCTCCGTGGATGATCTGACACGAAAAAACTTGGCCAAGCAACCGGGAGCCCTGACACGTGACGTGATGCCGGGCTCCAGGGACGCAGCGCACAGCAGGAGACACACACACATACACACACCATGAAAAACGCACACACACTTTAACCAGCGCACGCCCTGCGATGTTTCATGCATCACCATGTAGTCAGCAGATAATGGAAATGGTATGAATCATATATTAGCCCGTGTTATCCGTGGGCAACAGCACAGAAACACAAGATCCATAATAATAAAAAAGATAATATAAAGAAAATAAAAAATAATAAAAATCGATATTATTGGCGTTATCATATATCACCATTTTTATTATTGTAACAGTAACACATTTTTTTTTTTTAACAAAAGTTGGTTTTAATCTAACAGCAAGTTCAAAGTTAAGTGTAACATAAAAAAGAAAGCTGATGTAAGGAATGTGAGCTGTGACAAAATTCAGTAAAAGAAAAAGGAAGAGGAAGAAAAGATGAAGATGAAGATGCAAGAAAAACTTTGTGGCATTACTCTTAGGTTAATTATAATGGTAATCTTGGGTTTGAAAATGAAAAATGGCCTTTTTCCTTTGAAAAGTAAAATAAATAAATAAATAAAATAAGTTGTTATCATAGTTTGGGCTGGATCAGAATCAGTGGGCCAGCCAGCCGTAATCATGTACACGCTGTACAATATTATCAGTATGATATCCATATCGGCCGACATTGGCCTAAAAAGTTCAATATTTGTATCGGCTGATGTTGAAATTTTCACAGCCATGCAAATCAGCCATATCCCTGAATCCGGCTGTACTATCGGCAAAATACACAAATGCACCATGTTGCTTCAACTTATCATCACTGTATAGTTACACCTAAAACTCAAGGGTTTCAGTTTTTCAAGCATTAAATGTTGTTTTTCTTGTTTTCATATCTTCCTTACACAAATAGACTTTAACACTGAAGGCAACAAGTCGATTTTGGTAAAGTAAAGACTTTGAAACCTGACACACCAGATGAACCATTGAATATATTTCGCTAGTCCATCAAGGCAACAGCCCATAGAAAGTGCTGGGGAATCAGCAGAGCCTTTCAAAACTATATCCAGCAGGTGATCGGACAATTGCCTTGTCAGTCGCATTCATTACGGGCCAGTCAGATGGTGAAGTAGGCAGGCACTACTGTCGGGGTGTAAAATACAAAACATGAGCCACATTGTAGAACAAACTCTCACCAAAACATGTGGAGCAGAGCGAAAATATCCATTTCACTGAGAAATGATTTCAGTGTTACTGTCTTTTCATTTAATAAAACTAGAAAAGCACTCAGAGAGCGCAGACCTCCGCCAAGCAGCTTCGGTCCACTTTGGCGAAAATGGTCCTATCTGGCAATGTTAAAGAATCCTTTAAAAAATTCCTGGATCCAGACGGTGATCCAGATCACCCCCAAAATTTGATCAGTTCTTCCATATCCCATTTCCGACAATTCCTGAAAATTTCATCCAAATCGGTTCAGAACTTTTCAAGTTATTTTGAACACAAACAAACAGACAAACAGACAGATAAATAAACGGCAAAAACATAACCTCCTTGGTGGAGGTAAAAATGCAGTCCAGATCTGATGAATCTGCTACTGAAGCTGTTAGCATCAATGCTAATCTCTGTACGAGCAGTCACTTCCTGTTGTGGTCTCACTTGTAGCTCCCACCTCTTCCTGCGAGCGCCAGTTAAACCGTGTCACTTTGGACCAGTCACAAATGTTGTAGATTGAAGCTTCGCAATATGAAGGTTAAAGACTGTGCTCTTGACGAAAAATATCAGGATCGGCGATAATTAGTTCAGAAATATCTGTATATCGGGTATTGCTAAAAATCCAGTATTGTACATCCCTGATATTTTTTTTTGTATGTAAATACTAAACTGTGACAACAGCACATCAGATGATAAAGAAAAACTCAGCCACTGCACCATATTTTAGCAGAAAATGGGTATGTGTGATTGGTGTCAATCAATCTGGTTCAAGATTTCAAGGTATGTGTTCAAAGCAATAAGAGAGTCATATCCTCTACCCACCATTAAACACAAGCCCCTGTGCTTTGAATCAGGGGCTCCTAACTAAGTTAGTTGATCACCTATAGGATAGATGGGGTGGTTTTAGCCCGCTTAAGCCATGGTACTCTGCAAAGAGGTTGGTTGTCTGTGTGTATTAAAGTACATAGATGGTTAACATGAACATTACAATTCTTTTTAGTTATGAACGTTAACATGAAGAATGAGTTTTGGATGTATTTCTATTAGCAATTAAAATGAGAGTAAAATGACAAAAAAAAAAGAAAAATATTTTTTTTAAAAAGCAACGAAACAAAAACAACCGCAACCCCCAACAATATCAAATCAGACAGTGGACCAAACCAAAAATTTAACAAAAACAGAGGAAAAGAAGCAAAACATAATGGTGCGTGTCTGAAGATATTTTTTCTCAAAATACTTAGTACTTTAAATACTTTTTAAATTCAGTACTCTCTTCTTTTGCTTGGGTAGATTTATAGAGTGCTACTGTTACTTTTACTGAGTAAAATTTCTTTGAAGTATGTACTTTTACTTGTACTTTTTGTGTACTCTCACCTTATGGTCTCTTTAAAGGCCTTTTCTTCCTCATTGTGTTGCTCGGTTTTAACTTAAAAGGTCACCTTAACCATGCCTACATGACTAAATGAACTCAGTTTCAGCCATGTCATTGGCTGATTATTGAATGTTTGTGTTAACAAGCAGTTCAACAGGAGTATCTAACAAAGTGTCAAGTGAGTACAATATGTCTCTATTAGAAGTTCTCCTAGAGCATGATCGTTTGGTATACCTGACATTGCTAGCTGAGTTATAAGCAAAAATATGAATAAATGCCCAATCTGGATTCAGGTCGCCACCAAATCTATTGACTTTAACTTTGCGCCATGACCAACATTCCCAGAAGATGTCATCAAAATCTGTGAGAACTTTTTGACTTGTTAGTGAAAATGTGAAAAACTGCTTTGTCTGGCGGTGTTAACAAATTCTTTGAATAGTTCCTGGATCCACATTTGTATTTAGATCACCAAAATGTAATCACTTCTACGTTGTGCCATGACCAACATCCTGAAAAATTTCATCAATCTGTTTTATCTGGAGAGAACTTTTCTTCTTGCTCAGAGACCAACAAACCTTCAAACGGACAAATGTCGTCAAAACATCACTTCCTTGGCAATTTATCAACTTTGGCAACCGAGCACTGCGACCTGGTCTGGTGTCCAAAGTGAACCCAAGAGTACCCATCTGCAGCAACAGGGGCGCCAACCCATGTCTCCCAAGACGCAACCAAGTCGCCCAGACAGCGTCCATCGCATCACGTGAGATCTGGTCGTGCCTGGTCGCGCTTGATCGTGGCTGTACACTGACTCTGCATGGAGAGTGGTCGCCGAGGTCGCCGAGGTCGCTCAAGTCGCGTTCGGTGTGAACGCACCTTTAGTTGCTCATTCAGCTTATCTGCTCCTTAATTTACAGTATGATTATTTGAAACTTGACTTTGATATTCAGCCCCTCAATGTCACAGTTATCACGTCATAGTTTGAGTGATGAAAAATGGGACTGTGAAATGGATATTGTCTTTGCTCATCATGGGTGTGATCATTTAAAGTGTATTCAACATGCTCCAGTGGTGGATTCGATCAAACATCTGCTTTGTTTTCACAGCATTAGCCTCCTTAGAGGCCGTCTGAATTAACAGCCACTTTAAACACTAATGCTGTATTGGTGATTGATCACAAATACATACATATTTAATAGGGTCTAATTGTAATAAAGCAGGCAAGAATAGATGAAGGTATTGAGAGGGATGAGGTGCTCAATAGAGTCTAAAGCTGTACGTTTGGATCCCGAGCTGCCGTACAGTAAAAAGCCAACATCAACACCATCAGGAGAACCTGCCAGAGAGTTGTCAGTAACTGACATGAGGATAAGAGGAAAGAAAAGGATTCAAAAGCTTCCCCTCAGGAATCAAACCCTTTATACTTCAGTCAGGTCTCGACACAGACCAGATGTCAAACCAATCAGTCGAACGTAGGTGCTAAAAAAGTTTTATGTTGTTCAGAGACACAAAGTTTATGGGAGATTTTGGCCGGGACAGTCAGCCATGTGTACCAGGTGGAAAAAAAACAATGAAAGTGTTTTAACCCACGAACGCTGCTCCTGTTCCCACTGGAATTTCAGCCTGTCTAAAGCCAAGTAAAAAGGAAATATGAGCCAACAAAGATAGTCATTAAAATGAACACATTTCAGTCAGTTTTAATGAATGCTACAGAAGGGATTTCGTAATTATTGATTATTCCTTACATTACAAAATCACGTGTGGAGTGGAATAATCAAGACAAGATCAGCTCCGACATTAAATACACAATGTCATTGGAATTACTTAACTGTGTACATTTTGTGGGCCTACACATCTGTGTTGGTTGGTGTTCGTGATCACAACAGACCAATACACCAGCAGGTCAATCTCCTTAAAGCAGATGTAATTCTATAATCTTTGTGTCTATACAACAAGATACACAACCTATTGTCTGCACCAGGGATGGGCAACTGTGGTTACTTGGTGGGTCACATTTTTTATCTTCATTGCTAAATGACCTAAATGTTTAAAAATAGGACACTCTTAATTAGACAACTGTGATAAGTTGTAATTTGTCAGAAAAAAAGTACATTTTCATCCAGAGTTCTAGCCAACTGTCTTCATTTGGTTATATTTATCTTCATTCACTTGTGGAGCAAAAAGATGATTCAGTTCTACAAAGTAATCTCTAGGAAGTATTCGAGACTGGATAGCTTTTCTTGGAATTTAAAATTCTGGTGGTTTTTCTTGATTAGTGCACTATGAATGAGACTTGAGCCACTGAATCTTTACAGACTGCACCTCTGAGTAAACTGGGTCATCCCTCCTCCTGACATGATGGCAGTTCTAATGGCAAAACAGTATGTATATGAATGATGGATGTTTGAGCATCTGATTCAAGGACCAAGGTTGAAGAAAGTACTACTTTTTCAATGTGAATACGGGTTGGGGAACAACAAAACAAAATAAAGTTTGGCCAAAATATTCACATTTTAATCTGGTATGTTAATGTTTAAATTTAGCCTTACAACAGTATTACATTTTATGCACTTTGTGTCTGTGTAAAGAAAATCAAACAGATAATTTACCCATTACACCTGATCCCTTTGCCCCAGTCTTACTCTTGTGTGACCCATTTATCATTTTGTTCGACTCAGTGTGTATGTTAACCAACTATTACAAGCCTATAACTTAGCTCAGTTGTTAAACTGCAGGTATGTGTTAAATAAACAGAGGGACAAAAATGCATTGGGCTATGGACATTGTGTAAATATAAATAAGTAAATAGTTCAAAAACAAAAACACCTGTTTGAGCCTTTTCATTGAATAAAAAACAAGCTGAAGGAGGCAGCACCCATCAGTGTGAAGACAGAGCTGAGAACAACAAACCCAGTGAGAATTTACCTTCACTCATTTTGTAAAATTATTAAACAAGGATATACTTTATATCTACTATATTAATGATTCCATATTTTTATATAATAGTTTTTACATATGTGATAAATAGATACAAATATAGTTCAAAACAATTTGACACATGTGATTACATGACCTACTGGGCACATTGAATACAGCATCAAAAGTGACTAAACTAATTGATTAAATGGACAGTTCTGGACCAAACTTACCACAAGAAGTCTCTGGCATATCAACTCAAGAAATTCGCCTAAAACACACATTAACACACAACAAACCACAGATGGCTAGTCAGGTAAGATTAGAAAAAAACTTCTCTCCAAACAAATAATCAAATTTTTAACCTAAAATGCCATTGGATTATTCTTTAAAGCATTTAAAGGGTGTTTATGTCTACATTTGGCCCACTGCAAGACATCAAGTGCCTCAAAGCATTATTTTATCCGAAAGTCTTCTCACTAAAACCGGGCGCTCAGCTTGGCCAGAATACGTTCCAAGTGTAGTCGATTGATTAATGCAGTGTGTTCCAATAAGATTTGCTGTTGCCACAATGCCAGTAATTCAGTCTTTAATCGAACTGCGTTGCCCTGCAGTGATCCTGTGCAGTTCACAGATCACTCTAAAGCAGCATTCACCCAGGAACAAACCAGAATAAAATGCTGAGCACGCGGACACCAAGGCTGCTGCCAACCATTTTCGTCACACCCGGCTAAGTGGATCAGAAAAATAATTTGCCAAAAGGTTCGTGCTCTCCTTCAAGACCCTTGGCAAGGGAGCTGTGTCCGGGAAAGCCAATTAATGAGGTGTTCAAGCAGTGAAACTGATGGGACAATGTACACACTCACATTCAAATTAAATGGGAAAGCCCAATCTGAATTAATTACAAAAGAGGAAGATTTGCATATTTAAATCATAGAATATAACTTCAATTTGCTACGGTTTATACATGTGATCACTGAGCCATTTTCAAAGGTGGCAATTTTCCTCTCATCAAATGAAAAATATGTTTGAGGTTTTTAGTCCCAAAACATAGAAAAAGTAACATTAGATTTACCAATAACAGAAAACTTTAGTAAGATTAAAATCCAGAGGAACAGTGAGCTGTAATTTCAAGTTAAAAATACATTTGATTGACTGCATACTCACTTGACAGAGATTAGCTATTTTACAAGCTACCAATATGTAGCAATAGTTTAATTATTAATAACTTTAGCTAAAAGGTGGTTCCATGGCTAGGCTAACAAGCTACTGTTTTTGCTAAAGGTTACATCATGGTTCTTATTTCAAGACTTTAAGATTTTTCATTTTCTATCATTTGGATAGATAGCTTACTAGACAGACAGACAGATATATAAATAGACTGATAGATGGATAGATACTTTACCAATCCCACAAAGAAGTTCACAGAATTTTCACCATCTAACTACAAACATTAGCATTCAAATACTTGCTAGATGCTGTTGCCATTAGCAAGACGTAACAGGTGTCTAACATCACTCTATCACAGTATCCATGTAAAACAACTGAAGTAGGTTATTAATTGTTCTATAAATGTTGATACTGTTTCAATGCTAGTATTAAATATAATTTGGCTAATTGGTTGAAAAATTGTTGTCATGGCTTTACCAACAGAGAAGGTATTTGATAGCGAAAACATTAACAGATGTGGGATCAAAAATTAAGCTAAACGAAAATCGTGTTTAAAGCACTGTGCAGCGAAGAACTGACCTGGAAACTTGAAACAAAAGGTCGTAAAGATCACAAGAGAACCAGAAATTCATGAAGTAGTTGTGAGTTTATCAGATAATAGGAAGAGCAACATGCAACAACAGGTTTAATTTCCTGCCTGATATTGATTTGCTGTCAGCATCAACATTATTTCCACTTTTTCTGCTGTATTTTGAAATGACCTGGAAACTCTTTATTCATATTTTTAGATTGCGTGGAGTTGAACTGACTCCCGCTGAGATAGACATGCTGTGTATTTCCAGCGAACCATCCTGGAGCTGTTCTGCCCGGCACACACCACAGACAGATCAAGGCGCAGGCTGTGGAAACTGACTGAAGGGTCTGGGGCCAATTTGTTGTGGAGTGCGAGGCATGTACAGAACGCTACGCAGGTGGGCTTTGTGTAGGTTGGGGGTAAGAGCCCTGGGACCAAGAAACAGCAACTAACACTGGGGGGGCTGGGTGCTGAAATGCTTCATTACATTGGTTTTGTATTGAAAACAAGCGCCAGCTGCACAAAAATGGCAGCTGTGAAAACTGGCCTCATAGCTCACATATTTGACTGTTTTTTATGCCAACAAAGACATCCTCAGAAAATATTTTGAATGTTATCAGACATTTGATTTTAATACATATGTCTGTTTCAGCCATGTTCCAAATGTCTTTTGTGTAAATCCTCATAGGCTGTGTCCTTTTATCCGGTGTCTGATCTATGTAAAAGCTTTAAATAACAAAGATCTGTTGGATGGCGAACAAATTGGAGGTACAACCTGGTATATAGCACGGTAAAACAACCTTTCAACCTTCAGCATAACGACAGAAGAGAATATATACTGTAACAGTTCAATATCTAAAATAAAATCTATCTAAAAGGCCTGCAGCAACAGTAATATGAGTTTAATGTTCTGTCCATTCATCCACAGCTGTGAACAAAAAGGGAGCAGCCTGCTGAGCTGTTGAGCTCCCCTCTGACACCTGTCCTTCTCCCTCCACCTGTCTGTCTGTCTGCTCAGGTTTCATACTGCCATCAGCTGTGTGTGTGTGTGCACAAAGCCTAAAAGCGTGGTTTAGATTTGTTCAAAGCATCAGTAGTTGTGTCTTCCATACTAGTAACTATTCCTTTGTATTTTAATTTCCAACATTTTACATGATAATTCATGATAATAGATACATCTATCAAAACGTTTAACTCTTTAGTAAAGGAAATTGAGCTGTTAAAGGAACTGTCTGGCAATTGGTGGCACATAAACTGAAGTTTGGCTTATCTCGAATTCTCAAGCTATCCTTTTGACACACTCTCCTGAAGAGAAAACACGGTGGCCACCATATAGAAGGTACTGGCAGCCATTGGCTTTGTACATTATTACTAAAAATACACAGCCGGGCAAAAACTATGCAGCAAGTAATGGAGACAATGGAAACAATGGCTGTATATGTTAGAGCTGGAGGTCGGTAAAAATGGCTTACAGGTGATCATTTTTTATCCAGAGTCCATGCTCAGCTGCCATGTGAAATCCCCCACTACACCCAATATCATGTCGCCAGCTTTCCAAAATTATACTTTAAAATTAGAATAGTTACAACTTTGTCTTCCAAGCAGACAGGGTTACTCCTAACAAACCTGTAATGTTAGTATGCTAAACCCCATTAAAAAGCTAAATCTAGCTCTGTAGGGTTGTTAAAACATTTTTCACTGAGGGCCACAGAAAGAAAATATGAGGACAGCTGGCCCTTCTAACTTGAACTAATTTAAAACCAATCCAAAGTATGTAAAGATAGGGTTGATATCTCATACGAGATAAAAAAAAAAAACCTATTTTTATTTTATTTAGGGACATGGTTGACATGGCTAAAAACCCCCATGGATATGTTATTGGTCAGACTACCTTAGGTCCCACCACAGTACGGCCTCTTCATGTGTGAGTAGGCTGAGCTTTAGTTTGAGATGGCATGCACCATCAATGTGCAACAACAATCTTTAAAAGCTCCTTTCAAATCATATGGCTTCATCCTTTTCTTACACAGGCGGTGCTTCACTCCCTTATTGTCTCCAGTGTCTTGAGTCTAAGGATCTCATTTGTGTGCCACCTTGTCCTGCATCAGTTCTTGACCCTGTTCCTTTAGGCCTCACAACCATGCCTAAGGGTACAAAAACATAAACTAAATGTATCTCCCTAGGTATTATTAAAACACCTTATATGTCAGGACTGTCTTGCAAATAATCTTTGGGAATATCAGAAATTTGGACTTTGCTTAGTTTTGCAGCAGAATACTACCAAAAATTGATCTCAGCGTCTGACTTGTTGTAGTTTAACATTTCATGTAGCATGAAAATGTCCCTTTTACCTTCAGATTTGAATTTTTCGATGCTATAGGAGACCTTTTGATGTCTCTCCTTACACCATTGATCGACTGTGTTGTGCAAAGGAGTACTTACAAACCCTCTGAAGTTTAAATTTAGTCACAACATGAAAAAACTATGAAGTTATCAGAATTTTTGGGCCCATGTCTGTTTTATATATATAAAAAAGGGAGTTCTGTTCTTGTAACATCATGATACATTAGAGTTGTGTTTCACACTCTTATTACAGGGCAACAAACTCAAGGCTTTTGTAATTTTCAAGGACTAAAACATCTCTCTTCCCACTCTTATTTAACTCAGTTATACAATACGTATTGCCACTAGTCCCGATCAATAAGACTGCACGCTTCCCACAGATAATCATTAGTCTTCCTTCAGCCTGTATACTCGCCGTCTTCCATTCCTCTGCCTTTCCTGACCACCTCCCCCATCCCCCCATCCCTCCCTGTCCCATCATCCCCCATCTTTGCCTTCTCACTGACTCCCACGCTTTCATCGTCCAGCCTTTTCTTCCTGCTTTTCTCATCTCCTCCTCATCATCGGCCATCGCTTGATCCCGCTCAGAACAGTGGAATAAAGAGAAGCTGATGGACAAACACAATGGGACGGAGTTTCATTTCAAAAAACTGTAAGACTGAAAAGAAAAAAAACATTAGATCAGGCAGAAACTGGAGGAGAATGTTCTGCAGGATCAGGATTGAATCAGCTTTTTCTGAAATTTAGCACTTTGTATGCGAATAAATTAAATCTTATGAAAAAGTAAACAAACAATCAGACAGCAGCCAAAATGTAACCTTTGTAACTTGACACACCAAACGATTCATTCAATGTTACACTATACATCACAAATCCATCTGGGCAGCAGTACATAGAAAGTGTTTTAGACTGGCCAGAAGCATTGCTGGCAGATGATTGGACGATCGTTCTGTCAATCACGTTCATTAAACACCAATAATATAGTGGAAGGGTGCCACTGCTGCGGTGTAAAGTACAAAACAGGAGCCACTTGTAGAGCAAACTGTTGTCAAACATGTCTGAAGCAGAGCAAAAATATTCTTTCTATCACGAAATGGTTTCAGTGTTGTTTGTTTTTTGTTTGTCCGATAAAGATGGCGCCACATATAGCCACCTCTGTGCTTTGCTCTCTAGTACTTTGCGTGTTTTTGTGTGTTTCTCTGCTTTCTGCTCCCCTTCTCTGGCAACTTTTACCAAAGAGGATCTACTAAACACTGGACATAACTCTGCTGGACTTATCTAGTCTGTACTAAGAGCGTAAAGTAAACTGCCGTAAAATTCCTTGTATGTCTAACATACCTGACCAATAAAGCTGATTCTGACTCTGGTTTAACAAAGAAATACGGCCCAGATCTGACAAAAGTGCTACTGAAGCTGTTAGCTATTAAGCTCATCAATATAAGAACAGTTACTTCCTGCTGTTGTCTCACTTGTAGCTCCCACCTCTTTCTGCTCTAAAAGATGCTGATTGGGCCGTGCCACTTCGGGCCGAGCACAGTCTTAGTAGATTGGAGCTTGGCATGATGGATCTTTCTGATTACAGACATTGAATCAGGTGAATCCAGCTGCTGTGCAAGGTTATAATCTTTTTGGCGGAGGTAAAAAATTCATCTTTTACTCAGAGTGGACATTTGTGCAATAATGGAAAATAATTCCTTAAAGCATCTTTATATATTGCAAATTTTGAAAATAATCAGTCAAAGCATACTCACAATGTGTCAGAACTAAATAAAATGAAAGCAAGCGTCAGCGACACAATCAGCTAATTTACAATGAATCGCATTAGAGTGTCTTAACTAAGAGCAATGCATTTTTCACCCTGCCCCCCAATTCCTGTTGTCATCACTGTTGCTTACATCATTGCACGAGGACTGAGAGAAGAGGGAGATTGACAAGGTGCTGTGGATGTTTTTATCAATTTGTCTTACTTGTCTTACTTGGCAAAGTGTTTTTAATCTTTTTAAATGGTAGGAATAGTGGAGCATTCATCTATATTCAAATCCATATCTTTCAACACTGAGGGAAAGACTTTGGCTTACAAAGAGATTTTTATAGATGAGGCTTTGAGTAAATACTCATCAAAACAAAGCACTACACGCTGTCTCTCCACCTGTGAATTAAGTCGTGTAGGGGGTGAGAGACGAGGGTGAAACACACGGGAAATGGGCAGCAGGTTAGAATCAAACCTGGGCCCCCCACATGAAGAGAGAGTCTCGATATAAGGCAAGTGTGCAGGCTTATTTGACTCCTGGCATTCCTAAAAATACATATTTCATACAGTAGCTACGGCGTGGACAGCATCTGGTGATGCTGTGCGATGTGACGGGGCAGCTGACACACAGTTAGGACACACAGTTAGGATGACATGTCCACTTCTAAAGGACGACCATGACATTCAGTGACATTGGCCTTTAACATCTTAAATCAATGGGATTATCTTTAAAGCGATATGCCAACAGTTTTTTTCTTTTCATGTCTTGCCTCACTCCCAAGTCCATGACAAGCAGATAGACACCAATCTTTCATCTGTGTGTGCAGTAACAAGAAAGAGACGGGCAAAGCTCGCCCACCACTAGTTCAGACACTGGGAGTCAATGGGTAGTGTTAGCCTGCAGTCATCAAGTACACTCTTCAGCAACTCTAAACGGTCCTCTGAGCCTGTTGTGACTTGTTTTCTTTACCGCATTACGTTATGTTATGTTATCTTCTACTATCATCACATTATTGTCTTCTACTCCTAAACAGAGGCTTGACTCCCAGTGTTTGAGCTAAGCTAACTAGCAGCGGGCGAGCTTTGGCCGTCACTTTCTTGTTACTGGACATACAGACAAAAGAATGGTGTCTATCTGCTTGTCAGGGACTTGGTACTGATGCAGGACATGAAAAGACAAAAAAAAGTTTGCATATCACTTTAAATTGAGCAGTTGTTAGTGGAGCATCATTAAAGGTGTACTGTGTAGAAGTTGGCAGCATTTCGCCCAACAGAAACAGTGAATATAGGATATAATGTTTCTATTTGTATGTAAAGTACAATAGGAGTACAAATCATCCCCATAAAACGTTTGTTTTATTTTTATTTAGTGAGAAAAAGCTTCAAAAAATTTACGTTACCGTGGGCCACGTTCATGTAGGCCGACATAACGATCCGCCATGTTGTCTACGGGTGGATTTTAGGGACAAAAATAATGAAACACGAATCTGTCAGCCGGTTCTGATCTGATTTGCATTAATGCGCTAATGTTTGTTTGTGTTACTACAAGTTTACAAAACCTACAATCAGCAGCTAACAACTGACCTATAATCTATAAAAATAATGGTTACAAACCTTGTCCCTTTAGTAAATGATACCGTGTTCACGATCCCTTTTGGTCTTCACAGGCTTCCGTTGCTCAGCGATGTGACGTTTTGGTTACGGTTGGGCTCATTCTAGAACCTGAACGATAGATGTCGCTCAAATGCCAAATTCTACACACTGCACCTTTAAATCGAGGGTAAAATGGTTTCTCAAGCAAAGGATGAACATAAGGATGGCCTTTGAACTATGACCCTATAAATTTAATCAGTTCATGTTTGAGTCTAACTGGACACAAGGGCAAAGTTTGGAGAAAATCCCTTGGAGTAATCTTGTGACATCAGACATCCATTTGTGGTTTTCCAGAGTTAGTCCATTTTTTTTTTTTTTTGTCTGCCTTTTGGTGAGCAAGATCATCGACAAAGTCCTGGACAGATGTGGTTAAATTCAAATTTAGATGTTGGTCATGGCAAAGAAAATGTAAGTAGAAGTTGGTGATTTGCTTATAGATGTGGATGCACGATTTTGTAAGGATTTGTTAACATTGCAAGACAAGAGGTTTTCCAGATTTTTTCTAATAACTCAAAAAGTTCTCAATGGGTTTTGATAACATTATCAGAGAATTTTGGTGATGGCATAATGAGAAGTAACTACATTTCAGTACTGATGGGAATACAGTTGTGGGTACAGGAATTTTCAAAGAACTTGTTAACATTGCAATATAAGATTGTTGTCAACATTTTTGCCAATAACTCAAAAGGCTTGACACAGATTTTAATTAAATATTCAGGAAATGCTGTTAAGGGCACAACAAAGTAGTCATACAATTTTGGTGGTGCTCAGAATATTGATGTGTGCACAGAATTTTTTAAATGATCGGTGTACATTGCGCAAAAGGGCAGTTTTCCACATTTATGATAATAACTTGGTTAGCAATGTCAAAAATGCCTTGTTGGTTAGTTTTTGAGTTTAAATGGACATTTTTTTAAGCTCCAGGAAAAAGTGTGATATATTGCATTCACAATCACTGAATGAACATTAGGCCTGATCTCATGATCTATGATCTTTCACCTCAAATATTTACTCAGTACATCCTTCGATCAGGGTTGACATTTATGAAGAGTTTACTGGAAATCTCTCAATGCATGAATAAGTTCCTTCTCTCACAAAAATGGTGCAGAGAGACAGAGGGAAAAACATGAGAGTGATGGATTTAAAACACAACAGATATGTGGATATATGGACAAACAGATTGATGGACTAATAAATGGACTAGCAAAAAAAGACATGTCTACTCTTGGATTTCACCAGTGCTGAGGCATGAAATTATATAAAATGTTCATATACAGCTCATTATAAGTAAATGTAAAATATGTTATATAATGATAAAGAGCCTCTACAGCAGCAAGAACAAAAATGGCTGAACATGCACACACAAAAGAAAAACACAGCACTTACAAAAAACCCCTCTCAGGCAGAAAAAAATGCAAAGCATGACTATGTTACTGCCCACACTGTTTGACTGACAGCTGATCTCCTGAGACGTGAGGGGCAGAAACACAACAAAGACATCAAACGCCGTCTCCGAAGTAATGAATAAAAACAACAAAGTCCGGGAATAGCTCTTTAAGATTTCAGCATTACTGTGTTTTCTCTCCACTCTGTCTCACTTTGTCCTCAGATCTATCGGCACTCGATAGATCTCCCCTGTCTCTGGGGGTTGCCGGAGCTCTCTCATTAGGCCCTGCTGACGTATGAGACGGCGGGGGGAGACCCTGCATGTCATCTTTCACTGTGGGCTTCCCCCTCCCCTGCAGCAGCACACACACTTCTATACTGTACTGTACATGTGCAGACCGGAGTGCATCAAGAGTGTATTGCACAAAGCCTCTAAAATATGCATGTTCCAGATATATTATTGAAATCAAGCTAAGAAAAGTATGCCGAGATACGGGGCAAAGTGAAAGGGAGACTAGCGTGGATGGAAAATAAAAGCAAAGGGATGAAAGGGTTGGTTTTTTTACAGCCCTGTTTTTAGCCGCATGCCAAAATGATCAGTCTAATTAGGATGTCGGAGAGGAAAAATATTGGTGCATTAATAAACACCATGAGAAAAGAGGAAACAGTTATATAATGACACACAAATACCAGCGCTTTACGCACACACATCATAGTCAGCTTTAAAAGAATGCTGGCATGCTACACAGAGCACTCAAACGTACAGCTTAGTCATACATGTTGTCATGTGAAAGACACCTGTGTGTGTGAGTGGCATCAAAGCATTAAATAAGTCGTCATCTGCTGTGTATTTGCATTTTCTGTCTCATCTGCATTCACTCGCATGTAAATATGAGTCATCTGTTAGCGTGTGTATCTGTGTTGATGTTAAGGAAAGCTCAGTGCTGTTATGAATAGATGATTGTGGAGGCTTCCCACAGGTGAGGCTCGATGATGTGAGGCCTCCTGAGGGGCGACTTTACAATCCTACAGCCCTGATCACAACAAAACCTGAATTAAATCAATCATTATTTATTGAAATTTCCAGCAGGTGACTAGTCAATGGCTTTTTAAAAGAATAATCCATGAAGAACAGGCTGTGCTTGGGATATGTAAAAAGACTTGATGAATGGAAGCATGAATGATTAATTTCCAGTCTTCTGGCAGCACTTTGATAACACTTTCTGTCAATATCATAAGACATAATTATACTCCTAAAAAAAACTTATTTTGGTGTGTGTTTCTCCTCTTTAATAAAACCAAATGGAAATATTACCTCCGCCAAGGAGGTCAAGTTTTCTCCAGGGTCTGTTTGTGTGTTTGTTTGTCTGTTAGCAAGATAACGTAAAAACTACTTGATGGATTTACATGAAAATGTTACCAGAGGTGTGGTTTGGTCCAAGGAAAAAGGTATTACATTTTGGTAGTGATCCACATATTTGTCTGGATGCAAAAAATTCCCAAAATTTACGAAAAATCCCATAACTTAACATTGGGCTGTATTTTAAAAAATCATATCTCTGTCATCACTTAATGGATTCACTTCAAAATTTACAGGATAATTTATATATCTATCACCACCGTCAATTTCATCTGGATCTGATCCAGACTGACGTCATGAAAAAACATTGGAGTTTAAAATGGAAAATCCCATTAAAGGATAAGTTCGTTTTTTTGACACCTGGACCTTATTTTTAGGATTAAATATGCTCGTAGACTCACCCAGACAATTTTGGCGGAGCCAGAGCCATTTTCAAGCAATTTAGATCCATCCGACGGCGTTTTTCCCTCATGCCATAATAGCAGACGGGGCCAGAAATCGTATTTTGGGGGGCATCAATACGTGTTTCCTCTGGTCTCAAGTCCCACTCTGAGCAGCAAAGGCACTCCTCCTCTGTTGTGTTTGCCGTGCAATGTCCACAACAACACCACCAGTTAGCCCCCATTCGTGGACGTGCAGTGGTTGCTTGTTCTCTGGCCAGCTGTTCGGCTCTTTCCCTCTGCATCCTCCTTTCAAATAGCTCCTCATCGGTATATTCTGGCTCAAAACCATACGGGCATCCATTATACTCAAAGTCGTCGTCAGACACTTCTACATCGGATAAATATTCCGCCATGTTGCACAAAAATAGCCGTGTAGCCGTGTAGCCTAGCAACAACAGTGGCTCTACTCAGCTGCGCTCTTGCGGTGCATGTCTATGACGTCACCAAAAGTTACCCATTCTTGTAAAGCCCCGGATGACCATAACAACAAAGTTGAGCTGACATGGTGATAACACTGGCAATTCATTTATAAAATGTAGCTGAAATGAGCGAGTTTCACAGCAGATAATGTCTAATTTAGAGGCTTCGATTTCTGGCCCCGTCTGCTACTACGGCATGAGGAAAAACGCCGTCGGATGGATCTAAATTGCTCGAAAACGGCTCCGAGCTCCGCCAAAATTGTCTGGGTGAGTCTACAAGCGTATTTAATCCTAAAAATAAGGTCCAGGTGTCAAAAAACCGAACTTATCCTTTAAATGCTCCAAGCTGCTGTGACGGTTCTGCCCCCTGTACGTCATTATGGGAATTGTAGTTTATTTGCAAACTCACGTCAACGTTTTTCAAGCCCATGTCACTACATTCCCCAGCTTCCCTTGTAATGCCAGCGGAGGACTTCTCCACATGGACAGACATGAGCAGAGACTCTGTCGTCATATCGGAGTGTGTGATGATCCAGAATTGTATCTTGGCGGAGGGTCTGCGCTCTCCAAGTGCTTTTCTAGTTATAATAGTACACTGAAAGTGAATGAGAGGATGCACACAACAATTTGCAGTGAAAAATCCCACGTGAATGTTGCCTCTTTCGCCCTTTTGAAGAAGTTGAAAATATTTCTGAAGCTGCGGCACGAGATCCAATCAAGAGGAAGTAAACCTTGCTGCACGTCGGCATCGGAGCCCTTCTACAAATTAATTGTTGTGTTCAGAGACTGAACGGAAAAGGAGAAACAGGGAGAAGGTCACCGGAAAGTTCAAGGATACATCAGTTCAGCTCATATTCAACACTGTTCATGGGCTGTATTGTGAGCAAAGTCACCCCGCACAATGAGTTAGCTGCTGGCCAACTGCTACTACGGCTTCCTAGCGGTGATTTAATGTAGTCCGAGAAAATTCATTATGTCTCCTTAGATAATATGCTTATACTTTCTTTTTAACAGACAAGTAAGGCTTTTTGGCTCATACCTTTACATGTTTCGACGGAGCTCTTCCGCCTTCGTCAGAAGCGTTATCAGATGGTAGTGTGACGTGTCTTTTTTTGCCCACAGGATGATGAACCGGGACGAGAGGGCATACATGCTGTCTCACACCTGGAGCGCCATCCTGGAGGAGGGACCGTACAGCAGGAGGCGTGGTCGACCTGTCAAATCTGACAGGATGATCGCGCCTCCGTAAGATCAGCTGAAAAAAAAGACACGTCACACTACCATCTGATGACACTTCTGACGACTGCGGAAGAGCTCCGTCGAAACATGTAAAGGTATTAGCCATAAAACCTTACTTGTCGGTTAAAAAGAAAGTATAAGCATAGGTGATGTAATGTGTTTATTACCAGTGAAAAAAATGCTGAATCTTAAAAAAAGATACACCTTTGAGAAAGAGAACAGAGCGGGGAGAAAGGAGGAGAGGGTCTCTGGCATTAAAAGGTGAGTAAAGTCAAGGAGATTGGTCAGAGGGGCTAGCACCAGGACATCCTTGTGAAACTTTTCATGCGTGGCTACGAAGGATGTTTTTGTTTTGGCCTTTCTGGGACATTCGACTTCTCGTTTCTGAGAACGGGAAGAAGACAGTGATTGTAGAAACATCCATGACTGATCATGGATTGAGAAGGCAGAAACACACATATTTTGCGACTAGGAAACAACTCCCCTCTCTTGTGGCTTTGGTTCTGAAGGGTGAAAATCCACCTCAATAAATATGAGCCATTTAAACACGCCATTCATAGTCACATGAAGCCACAACACCAATTCTATTTTTTTTTACGCTTAATGTGAACACAGCAAAAAACAGACAGGGATGTGGGCATCCTATGAAGACAACACCCTAAGAAGACCAGTTCCTCACCTTCACTGAGAAACCGTAGGCTTTATCCAAGGGAAGTGAGGATTATGGGTGCACTACCCACGCTTTTAACTTTGTTGCTCATTCCACTTATGCATGATCCTTACAGTTTGTCAGCATCCATGAATTGGCCTAAACACTTTCTAAAGGCTCCATTGACAATCAAATGACAGACGCCACATGGCTTTGTCCGATTCTTTCTACAGTCAACAAATTGAACCAGCAACCCTCTTACTGTGAGGCACAAGCGCTAACATTCTACACCTCAGTGCAGCTCGAGTATTCATAAAAAGGGATAAAAATAGTATATATATAAAAATATGAAAATGATGTATTCTCACACTCACTTCTCGTTACCTTTTTTATTTTCTCCTTGAATTCAAAGCCTAACCAGGGACAGTGACACCATTACAGAATCCATTACGATGCTGATCAGTTGCTCCACTTGAATGAATATATAAAAGTAAAATTAATCTCCCTTATGCAATCCTGCCAGGCTTCGTGCAACTTTCACATCAATAAATATTTTATCTTGTTTATCCGAACTGAGGAAAAGCAACAGTCATTATCTGAATCCTGACTTTAAATAGCAAACTGATGAATCTTCTGGCATGAAGATGTTGTGGACATGTGGATCTGACTCCTGCCTGCTGTATATTCTGTATTTTGATGCTGTTTTGTCTGCCGCCTGTCTGCTTTCATCTGTTGAAAATAAAAAGGGATGTACTGTACATACACTCGCACAGACACAAGCACACACAGGAGCCGACTTCCTGCTGGCCTCTTCAAAAATATAAAAACTCATTTTCAATACAAAGAGCTGCAGGTTGCAGGGCGTCCTCACCCACACATACACCCCTACTGGTAGACTTCAAACCGGCTCAGAGAGACACGGAGAGGCTGAGGCCGAAACAGAGGGAGGCAGAGGTAAACAAAGGGAACATGAGATGGAGGGAGGGAGAGGTAAGGGACAGAGTTAGAGAGTACATAGACTGAAGCTGTTAGAATGCACTAGCTGAACCTGCAGTGATAAAAGTGTCATGGCAGTTATGTAAGGTCAGTTTTAATGGATTTAGTTCTTAATCAACGGTTTTTAAGGCATTAATAGTAAGGTAACTGTAGCTCAGCTTAGGTTTTCAGTAGTTCAAAAGGTTAACCTATGAACAAACAAATCTGGAACAATAATTGCATTTTGACTGACCCTCCCCTCCTAATTCAGTCAAATGTTTAAGTATCTCCACCCCTCCGATTTGGACTGAGAGCTAAAGCCCATCTGCCTGACATTAAAAAGATCATAATCATGTTTTTCAAAATATGAAACATATGTCAGCTTAGATTTTCTAACCCAGCATGAGTAAAAGCACTTACTTGAGCAAATCCTTTTTTTCACTAACTCAAGTGCAAAAAAGCTAAACTAAAACTTTATGTTGTTACAGAAAACTTGAAGACTAATATGTGATTTTAATAAGACCAAAAGTGTATGTCTCTAAAGGACTCAGTCACAAGTTCATGAAGACTGAAAAACAAAGAGTAAAACTGTGTCCCTTTTATTTTGACAAATAATGGTTTCCTTTTAGAAATACAGTTACACTCTTTCATGTCTCCACAACTGAGTGCGGTAATAATCTTTACATTCATTTTACATCATTGTCACTGTCAAATGACCTGATCACCAACAAGTCGGGTTTGTAACATATTATGATACTGAAACTTGCCTTTTTTTCTCAAAAGGCAAAAAAAAGTTCCACCACTTTCATGAGCATGGTGACTTTCCTGCAGACAGCACAACAAGCAAATACCAAAAAACAAACTGAAAAGGTGAATAAGCTTAAGGCAGCACTTCAAAACAGCATCAATCTCTACGAACCCAATCTACAAAGAAGGCGAATGTGGTGATGGAGGCACCATTTAAAGTGCCAAACTTCTGTGCAAAGCATATAAGGAAATTTAAAAGCAGCGGGATGGTCACGATTGTTAAAGGACCTTAAAAAAAGGACTTTTTGTTATTGTTGATGAGACTTCGTTTTAGTTTGTTGGAGAAGAAACACTTTGCACTCCGCGAAGACAACCAAATACAGCCAACCCCCTTACGCAACCAAACCAGGCTAATGACAGTAACATTATAAATGAAAATTAGCTTTATTTAGATTTTTCTATGCTTGTGTTTCATTATCTGTGGCAACTGTGTCTCGCTATCCTCTTGTTTCACAAAAACTCGAGCCAACATATTAACAATCAGACCAGATACAAATGATAGTGTAAAACAGAGAGTTTAACCACGTTTGAGCCATATTCTCTGGCCAAGATGGCGGTTGTTACCGAGTTAGTATGGAGTAGACTGGTTACTGATTCAGTATTTCTTAAAATGGTAGAACATGCAAACTAAATAATATCACGTCAGAGTCTTCTTTTTTCCTTTTAATATAAACCATAACTGGGTGTTGAAGCTTGCTAACCAGCTAGCCAAATACTCTACAGCAAGGTCATGTTTTGTTGTTAAGGATTATGTTGCAGGAGAGAGTTGGCATAGCAAAGAAGCTATTAAAAGCTAAGAGCATTTTAGTCTCATCTTTGTTGTGTTTAAAAAGTTGCATCCATTAAAAGTGAGTGCCATCTTGTTTGAGAGTTAGCCTGCTGTAGCTGCATGTGTCATGTAGCGCAGCATTAACGGAAAAAGCACTATATGTTCAAGAACCAAAATGGCCGACACTGATATGGAATGTTACAAATCTGCCTCCTTTGGTTAAAATTTGACTCTAAACTGCCCTTAAGTGAGAGTATGTGTTTGTGAATGGTTCTGTCTCTGTATTGGCCCTGCTTTTGGTTGGCAACCAGTCCAGAGTGTACCCTCGCCCCACCCAGTGTTAGCTGGGATAGGCTCCAGCCCCCTGCCCCCCATAAAGGGACAAGCAGCATAGATAATAGATATGAATAA
Source organism: Cetoscarus ocellatus (assembly GCA_037902135.1). Lineage (NCBI taxonomy): Eukaryota > Metazoa > Chordata > Actinopteri > Labriformes > Labridae > Cetoscarus > Cetoscarus ocellatus. The sequence goes on from JBAMNC010001464.1 coordinate 390,206, forward strand.
TAATACAGTAATAACACATCTGCTTCGGATGTAGGCTATTGTGTCATGATTGTGTAATGCAGAAGGATGCTTAAATGTGTAAATATGTTAACCTGAGAAAACTGCAGACCCTGAGGAAGAACACCTTTGACCTTATAGTCTGGGCCAGTATAAATATAAATAAACATAAAAAAATGTTAAATACATGGCTAAACAATACCAAAAGTACTTTCAGATAACACATCTTGAGTAATATTAACAGTCTTAAACTTTTCCAGAGCTTGGTAAAACTTGAGGCAGTTGTAAAACTGAAGCACCAAATGTCTTTGACACTCATCAGTGTGTTTCACTCGACTTCTCACTCCACTGAGTGTGTGTGGATCAGTCTAAAGTTGAGTCTGCTCTGTCTGTCACATTTTGAGCTCCTGCAGAGAGACAGACATTGAAGGGCCTTGTGAACGCTCCATTGCACATGGACGAAAGTGTAATTTTGAAGGACACTTAGGGTGAAACCAAACCCTTGTAGCTGGTTAAACATCACACAGTCTGTGGGAAAAAACATCAGTAGAAGCCTACGTGGGCTTTTCGCAGTGGCATCTATACTAAGCTACAACTCATTTGACAGATCATTGCATAAATAATGACCAAAAATCAACTGACTGTGAATAGAATCCAAGGATGGCAATTAACAAAGAACACCACTACTGGAATATAAAACATATAAAACAACTAAACAATTATGTCAACATCCAAACCACAAGAATATCTAGATGATGACACAGATACAAACAACATATCTACAACAATGCAACAAGGACAAATCGACAATAAATTAAAGCACCCAAGTGACTGCACCAAAGCAAAAAGGTCACCATAGTTAAAACAAAGTGTTTACAATAACATTATAATAATTAAGTAACAACTCAGTGACAAAAACAACAAAACGACAGTAGCATTTTTACGACAATACAGTAGGGGCAAAGTGACAATGACAAGGAAATGTGGTGCCGCAAGCACCTGATAGCCCGCAGGAAGCCTCTGAGGTGTCTGCAGGGACAAATACCACAAGTCACCACGGAGCTTAAAATAAACATCCATCCATTTTCTATACTGCTTATCCCCCTCGGACAACCATTCATTCTCACACTTAAACCTAAGGGAGTTACCAATCAACCTAAGGAACATCTTTTTGGTCTGTGGGAGGAAGCTGAAGTGCCTGGAGAGAACCCACACATGCACGGGAAGAACATGCAAACTCCACACAGAAAGGCCCTGACCTACTGGAGACTGAACCATTGACCTTGTTGCTGCCCTTAAAAATGTACATATTTTTAATTAACTTTTCATATTTGTTTTTAAATGTGCATTACATTTTAACTTTTACATTAACTTCTTCCTACTGTCTGAGTGACGAAATTAGGTCTGATTGGATTAAGTCTGCCAAACATTTTAGTCTAGTTTTTACTTGTTGAGGAAAATGTCAGTTCATTTAGTTTTAGTTTTTGTCTATGTGCACTTGATTTTATTAGTTACTGTTTAGTTTTCATTAGGGGAAAAGAGGTTGTTTACAAAAATAATGATGAAAATAATAAGTCAACAAAATTAACACTGTTTCATATGTAGCCTATACATGCATAATATTAATTATTTCAAGGTAAATGATACTTATTGATGTTACTCAGAAGCATAAAATCAAACAACTTTCCCCGCACAACTTATGGGTAGCTCTCGGGCTAAAAAAAAAAAAAAAGGTTGGTGGCCCCTGATCTACAGGTTTGATAATTCTGGGTATATCATTAATCATAACAAGAGGTCTTTCTATTAAAAGTAAATTCAGATTTTTTTCTTTTTGTCAGCGCTGCCTTTTTTATTCTTTCTGTAAAAAACTGCAATGCATCCCAATACCCCTGGCCAAATTTAATTATAAGACCAACATCTGTGTGACCACAAATTGAAATGTAAATTTGCTAATTAATATGTGGTGGATAAGCATGAAACACTAAAAGTGAGTCAGTTGGAAACAAGCTGTGACATTACGCTGGGCCTGCGATCTGCAGCGTTGCTCCAGGTTAAGGATGGCTCCAAAATGAGACAAACAGTAAATAAGACATTGGTTACGGAGTGGGTGAATGCTGAGCAGAAACACTAATAAAGCTCAGATAAGAGGTAATGGAGAGGGAGGAGGACACAACACAGAGAAAAGGCACAGACGGACAGGAGGTAGCAGACGTTCACTGCTGAGTCACACAGATATGTGAAGTCTCACTACGCTTCCAGAAACTTCTGCGCAGTCCTCGCATACTCAGCTGTGTAAAGATATGCGTGTATATGTGTGGTTGTGCAGCTGTGCATTCCAATCAGTGAGATTTAACCCTCTCGCCCCCGCTGCAGGCCCCACCCCCTCTGAGCAGCTCCCTCACATTATCTGCTAATACCCTCTGCTCCGGCACCATCTGGACCAAACGCTGCTACCAGCCAGAACATACAGTGTGAGAGTGAGTGTGTCTGCTGCCTCATGTCGCGCATTCAGAGAGAGGAAAAATTAGCTTGTTTGTTCTACCCCATATCATCAAACATTAAGCAGAATTACCAAAATAATAGACTTGTTAAAAAAGATAAATGTGCTTCGTTCAGTCTGCTCCTGACGGCTGCTGAGTCAACGTGACGTCTGCCGTGTCTGTCTGTCGGGATATTTGCTCTCTAACCAAAACCTATGAGCTTTAAATGGAGATTAATCATATAGTTTAAACTAGAAAAGCACTCGGAAAGCGCAGATCTCCGCCAAGCTGCTCAGTTACGGCAGTGGCTTTTCCACAACCCCTGTAAAAGACACAACTCTGGATCACCACGCACTCTCCACTCATATCTGTCCATGTGGAGAACTCCTACACTGGCATTGTAAGGGAAGCTGGGAAATGTAGTGACATAGGCTTGAAAAATGTTGACGTCAGTTTTCAAATGAAGTACAATTCCCAAAATGACGTAAAGGGGGCAGAACCGTCAGAGCAGGTGAAATGAATGGGATTTTCCATTTTAAACTTCAAAGATTTTTTGTGAAGTCAATCTGCATCAGATCCAGATGGAATTTACTTTGATGATAAAGTTATATTATAATATAATATTATGTAAATTTTGAAGTGAATCCATCAAGTGATGTCAGAGATATGATTTTTTTAAATACGGCCCAATATTGTGTTGTGGGATTTTCAGAAAATTTTGGGAATTTTTTGCATCCAGACAAGCATGCATGCGTATCACCACCAAAATATAATGGCTTCTGGTAAGATTTTCATGTAAATCCATCCAGTAGTTTTTTGTGTAATCTTGCTAACAGACAAACAAACAAACAGACAGACCCTGGCAAAAACATGACCTCCTTGGTGGAGGTAAAAATGAAACATAAAGATCCCATATTTTGCCTTAAGTCTTGTTCATATATTATATTCTGAAGACCGCTACGACATGTTCACAATCACTAATTCAAAAAACTTTCTAGTGTTCATGTATGGAGTTCCCCTGATCCAGATGTTCCCTTGGTCTGTCTAAGACGCTCTGTTAGCACTCCTGCTTCTTCACAGCTCCCTTTCCCATGTGGGCCCAGTCTACTCCGATTGGCTGACAGATCTTCTCTGTGGTAATTGGTTGTTTCACTCTGCTCAGCACCATATTGTCAATGACTCTGCATTTATCCCACAGTGTCTGCTCTGCAATGGGCTTCATATCCGGAGCCAATGGATTTTGTGGGTGGGGTGGAAAAGCCTTTTCAAGCAGCTACTAGCACCATAAATGTGGTCAAAGACAGAAGACTTTCTGTCTTGTCCATAAAAGTGCCCCATCACGCAGAGGAGACATGTTAAACATACTAAAACTCAAAATAGCATCACTTTAAGACCTCTGTGCACATATTTTTGGGAAACGACTGTGCTAGTTTTATTCATACACATGTATTTATTTCTGAATTGTCTGTTTTTGTTTTTTTTTTTAAATATTTAAATATCTGTAAAAGAAATGGTTAACATGTTTTTGTGGGGAAACATTGACAGTTTCTTCTGTGGCTGTCTGTTAGTTTTAGAATCAATTTTAAAAATATTCTGTTGGTTCATTAACCTATTAATCATCCTTCTACTTCCTCTTTTTCCTGTTTGGATATAACTTATGAGCCCATTAGGCCCCTGAGGTCTTGTGGAGGTGACCATTTTATTATACTAAAACTAAAGCATACAGGAAAGCATCTTGTCGCCATGGCCTCCATCTGGAGTAGTTCACCTGAAGACGTAAAGACAGAAGTAGGGATGCCTCCGTCAGGATTTTTATGACCAATGCTATGGTGTTTGGTGAGGGCAAATGGGCTACAACAGCTCAATACAGTTTAATAAGAGGAAAACACCTACAAGAGCACCAACAAGCTGCAAGTTAGAAATGAAGCAAAGGCCAAAACAATCAGCAGTATGTTCAAACAACATGTCAAAAACAATGATGCAAAAAACTTTTTCCTTTTTAGCTTATTGAGGAGCAGACACAGAGCCAAACAAATGTGACTCCAGCCTAATACTGTCAACATCAGCAGAGACAATTAAAAAGTCAATACTGAGATAAAAGTTCCACTCTTCAGTGTATTAACAGGAAATGCCTCATCTCATTGCAAAGTTCTTTTATGGCTTGGTTGACAAGACTTTCAGTGTAGTTTCATCATCTACTTTTCACACAAACACACACACAAGGGCCTAAAACGCTGTAAATAAAGTTAATCAGATCTGAGCCTAATAACATAGACAAGGGGTGGGCAAGCAGCAGCCCAGGGGCAACATGCAGCCCTTCTCCTCATTAAATGTGGCCCAACAGTCAGTTTCAGACTGCAAAAGTTGTAAACATGAAATCCAAAATCAGCCTCGTGTGTTAGTCTGACTCATCGACAATACGATGTACAAAGGCAAATTGCATCACAACATAAAAAAGGAAACATGGAAATAACAATCTTTAATACCTGTGAAATGATTTGTTATTAAAATAAATTTGTACATATGATTTGACATACTTGTATTTGTGAGGTCTTATATGAAGCATAACTTGATACGTTTTTAAAAATTCTCAGTTCAGTGCATTTGGAAATATCTTAATTGGCTTAAATTTCATGGTTCAACTATTAAATACAGTTTTACTTTTGCCTTTAAGATCAAAATACTAATGTTGGTATCATGAATTCTGATTAAAGCTAAACTGTTCTGCTGTCAGGCAGATACCTCACATCTCCAAAATGACTTTATTTTCAGGAAATGCAAAACTTACAGTAACTTTTAAATAATTAATGTCTGAATTTGTTTTTTGTTTTACTAGTTTAAGGAAAAATCATGAGAAACAAAGACATGAGGTTTCTTCCAACATCAACCATATCTAATATTTTTGTCTTACTGCAGTTTTTTTTTTTTGTCTTATGTATGCTCCAGTTTATCATTTGGCCCTCTGAGCACAATAACAACATACTTTTGTGATGGTGAAGTTTTTATACTGATGCTGTTTTATGTAATAATGCTGTTTTATGTGATGATGCTGTTTTATGTTATGTTATGTTTAAGTGTATGTTTATATATGTGGATTCATTTTGATGTCTTATGAAGTTCTATTTTTAATTAAATTAACCTAACATAATCTATTATTTTAAATCATATATCCCCTGCAATGTTTAAACTGTTTACTTGCTCATGGCAAAACAGATCCAAACTAGCTATTAGCTAGTTCTGCTGCAAACACATTTAATTGTGTGTGCCCCTACAAAAATAAACAATAAAATAAGAAATAAATACATTTATTTCACCCATTATTTGATTTATTTAAATATCAGAAAAATTTATGTTTAAGCTGTGCATGATGATCAACTAAGAGTGCTCTTTGCAAAGGGTGTTGTTGTGCTTTATCACAAAGTTGAATGGCCACCAAGGTCTCCTGACCTCACGACATGTGATTTTTTTCTCTTTGGCTATTTGAAGAATGAAGTCTTCAAGACCCCGTCTAAGAGCGCTGCCGATCTGTATGATGTTAAATTAAAAGGTGCGTTCACACTGATTGCGACTTTGCGACCAAGATTGCGTCCCAAACCCAAGTCCTGTAGTCTGTTAGCTCATATTGTCGCCATCGCTGTCGCTTAGTGACCTCACGCCCGCTCGAGTTTCACCCCACAATCATATTATATCATATAAAAGGATGTATTAGCTGACATTATTCAAACTGTATCCTTTTCACTCACCTACCAACCACAAAGCAATGCAGCTGATGGCCCTGCAGCAGCATCATCAGCGAGTTTTCTGCGGTCCGTCTAGGCGGAATTAATGTACTCACTAACTAATGATCCTCACACGGACAAGGATTGCCACCCTGTGAACCAGAATAAAAACAGTCTGTCACAGGTGTCACCCGTCACCCACACGACGCTGATTGGTTCTCGCGGTGCAACATCACCTGAAAGGTTCAAATTTTTCAAATTTGGCGAAGGAGCGCCGTGACCTGCTCTGCGTCCAAAGTGACCCCAGAGTTCCCATCTGCAGCAACAGGGGCGGCCCCCATGTCTCCAAAGATGTGACCAAATCGCCTAGAACGTGTCCGTCGCATCGCATGAGATCTGGTCGCACGTGGTTGTGGCTGATCATTGCTCTATATTGACTCTGCATGGAGAGTGGTCACCGAGGTCGCCAAAGACTCTTTTGGTGTGAACGCACCTTTAGGCTGTGGATGCCCGGCGGGGCACAGGCGGGGTAGTGAATGTATCCCATGACATGGGGGGATAAGCAGAATTATGTGTTCAGAGAGAGAAAGGGCATGTTGACCGAAGTAATTGCCTTTTTCTTTGAGGTTCTTTTATCAGCAATAACAATGCAGTGGGTATTTCTGTGGTTTTGTTGTTGTTTGTTTGATTGATTGTTCTGTTATGTCGTAAGCCATCTGGCAAATGTCATAGAACATCATACAAGCAATTCTGACAAGTTTTACAAAATCAATTGTTGTGCAGTCCCCCATGACCAAATATGAAAGACCAATGAACCGTAAAAAAGTTGAATGATTATGCTATTATACTTTATCTTGATGCCAGTGGTACGATATCATTTATTGCCCTCCTAAAACATGAGGTTGAATCAGGGTTTCTTTCTTTTTCAACTCATACGTACATATTTGTCTCTTTTACTTCCCTTCAATATATTTCACCCTCCAGCAATGAGGAAAACTTTAATGTTTCTCTCTTGGTATCCAAAGTCGCCTATTCCTGATATAGACCACGGTAGGTACGGCTTTTCCTGGATGTGTATAAATGTGTATTTTAAGTCATAAAGTAAGAAAGAGATGATGTCTTATGAGGCCAGTGGCAGCACGACTCTGGTCTGGCTGCTCTCACTAATGAGCTACATACGCAGCAGTAGCCCTCTAAAACTCTCTGAAAAGACAGTGAATCACAGCTATAACCTATCTGCCTCCCAACATCCCCCTCGTTTATCCATTTCCTGGCTGGAGTGTGCGTATGTGAGGCCAATAGGTCGTTGTCCTGGCAGCTTCTCATGGTTAATCCTCTCTTATCTGCTGTCCCTGTCACACCTCACACCCTTTATCCTCTTTGTCTCTAAAATATGTCTATCTTTACTGATAATTAAGAGAAAACAACTTAATCATTGGCCCCTTATTTCCCTAAAACATTCACCGGGAGAGTTTTCTGGTTCATATGATGTGAGTCTGAGCTCAACTGTGTACAAGTCCATGGTTGGAAGCGCGAGCGAGTGCCGGATTAAAACATATGTTCATCAAAGCAGGATTACAGTCCAGTGGTGTGATCTAATCTGAACGTGGCCTTTGCAGGAAAATGACCTGCTGATACGGATCTCTCACATACACACATATACAGACACACACTTTCAGGTTGTACTGTCCTGGGTCACTGGACCTTACGCGTCATCCAGTAATAATCATCTTTGCATCCAGTTAACCAATCAGAGGGCTGCCTCTGTGAACAGATGGCAACAACTAATCTGGCCTTTCTTGCCTTTCTTGGAGAGTGTTTACATCAATCATTTGTGTTGTTCTGCATTGTTGTGTGTGTTTGCAGAAAATGTAGCTGACCCGTCAACACGTCAGGGCTCAGGATGCTGTCTTAAGGAGTTTATAGATATAAAACATTTATGAGGAGGTGAGGAAGACTTGCTGAATATGGATGGACTAACAAAGTAACTTGATCCCTTTTATCATTTATTGTCTTGCAAGCCCCTCCTCTCTTGGTTACAGATGCTGAGCTTATTAAACATTTCAGTCACTGTGTATGCTTGATGTTCCTCAAGGCGGCCATTTTTCTGTGATATCACACTCAGGGTGGATGGCGAAAATGTTGTTTTATGCCAAACCCCGTAGTTGCAAATTTACAATTACTTTAATACATGTCAAGAATATGGCAATTTATTTTAGCCTCAGAGTGTCAGGATTTTTTTTCTTAAACTATTGAGGACAATAATGAAATACATGCAATACATTTAGAGAGAAATCTAGAGAGAAGTCTGGCCCATTTCAATCCTTCAAAATAATTCATAGTCCAGAAGCTACCATAAGAGCACATGAAAACTTAGAATCTTGCCAGAGCTGGGAATACACCTGCAAACCCATTAATCACTGATATTGTGTTCTTTATTTTTTTGACATGGGTGTTAGGATGGTAACTTGGCTAATTTATTATCAAATCCTTAACTTCCATTAAATGGATTTTTGAATGAATAAACCAACAAACAAGAGAACAATCAGTTTAACCAAAAGTCTGGTTACATGGTAAGATAAACTTCAGGCAACCTGACCTGCTAGCTTAATCACTCTCTGTGCTTTGAAGAACTTATTGAACCATTCAATTGACCCAACCTAGAGAGCACCGGGACCAAAGCAACCAACCAATACAACCGAGTCAGACTCAAGACCCCAACACCCTTCAAATTAAACCAAACAGGTTATCGATCTACAAAAATAAAATATGTGAAATACTGGGTAAAAGCAACTTAAAGTTAACCTTGCACAGCTACTGGATCTGGCTGATTCCAGACACTGATCAATCTTGCTAATCTCCAGTCTTCAACGTTGTGCCTGACCCAAAGCAGCACGGCTGGAACAGAGCCCTTTAGAGCAGGAAGAGGTGGGAGATACGACCAGATAGACGACAGCAGGAACTGAATGCTGGTGCTGAGATTAGCATAGCTGATCACAGCTTCAGCAGCAGTTTTATCAGATCTGGACTGCATTTCTTTGTAAAATAAAAAAAAAACTAACAAGTTAGTTCCAGTTTGTTCTACCAATTGACTCAGGTTTTGTACTTTACACCACGGCAGTACCACCACCTACTGCATTATCTGATTGGCCCCTGGTAAATGTGATTGATGGAATAATCGTCAAATCACCTGCCAGATATCCTTCTGAAAGATTCTGCCCATTCCCAAACATTCTCTTTGGGCTGTTGCTCAGATGAACTGGTGAATTATATTAAACGGTGCATTTGGTGTGTCAGGTTAACTCAAAACAAAGCAAACTAAATAACATTTGTCCCTAAAATAGAGAAAACATGCTGGCAGATTATCAGAGCACTATGAAAGATCCTTTACTGAGAAAAGTCTTAATGAGGTACAGACTAAACGACCACAAATTATCTATAGAGATGGGTAAAAGGAGCTGGCTCCCAGAGACGGACAGACTCTGCCCCAGTTGTGACACCCAATAGGTAGAGCTATAGCATCAATTCCTCACATCCTGCCCAAAATATCAGACTGTGAGTACAGAACACTAACCTCAAATAACACACACGTACCCAGAGTTTGAAGATACAAGTGATGCTCAGGAAATCGTGTACTTACAGGGAGAAAAGCAAAACTGTAAGATTATCACATGTCTAAAAGTGTGGTGGACACTGATTTGGATCAAATCTTTCTACATTATATCCGGATGGAGCACAATCCCAGCACAACCAGAGTGGAGGGCACAGAGAGAATAGTTTTTGTTCCCTCATTGTATTGAGCAGAGTTTTGAGCAGAATACAAATCAAACCAAAAGACTGTCAGCTATCGTCCCTTTTAAAAAGCAAATGTGCCAGCCCTTACATACGAACTGTGTTTTCATTGTTTGTTATGAACTTCAGTTAGAAGAACATTTGATTCCTATCCTTTAATTGTACCAATAAACACACAAAACACAAGCAGAACACAGTGAAACATTTTGAGGCTCAGATATACAAGCTATATTTCACTGAAGCAGTCCCACAACATCAGAGACAATCAAAATGATGCCCTGGACATTTTGGTCTGAGTGTAAAAGTGTTGCTTGATTTATCAATAAAATCCCCAAACACAACAATAGGATAGGAAAGGGTTATGCTAACAATGTTCTGTTCACTCAACATCAAACAAAGTTTAGTTGTAATTCTTTATTTAATATTTTTCTGTGCTTGAATACTTTGCTTCTCTAATGCATACATAAGAGACACTGGATAGTCTATATTGATATATTTGAGCACAATTGTCAGAAGCATTCACAATTGTGTATGTGACTTAAATCCATCTCTTTGTCACATGAGAGCCATTGAGAGCGTGCCAGGTGTCCCTCAGCTCTATGTCCCTTTAGAAACTTTACTCAGTTTAGCTCAACACATCCAAAAAGTAGCAGGAACACTGTCCAATAACTGTCCAAGTCTAAGGCCTTGAATTTGATGCTTTAAGGTGCAGTTACCCTCCGCCCCTACTGAAAAGAAAGCACTGGCTTTGTTCTTCACCCCTCCTAGCTTTGTGACAAACACACCCCTGGGTGCTGTTTAGTAGGCATTTTTGTTTGCTATTCACAACATGAGAACTGTGCATTAAAATGACAACCACATCTTTTGGAAATAAATCAGTGGAGGTGGTTTGAACAATTCAGATCAAGGTTTTAGTTGAATTATTTAATACTATGTTACTTTATCCTTGACTGTAGGAAAAAAAACATTTTACATTGTCAAGGACTCTTTGAAAAGTCAACCTGCTCTTCCAACTTCACCTTCCCAATGCATAAAAAAGTGATTTCTGTAAGACAAGGACAAACATAAATGAGTTATAAATCTCTCTGACCTCACTTTTTTTTTGAATGTTAGGCAAATTTATGTCTGTCTGGAGCTTTCCATTGAGTCTATAAGCACCTCCACTGTTATTTACACCCTCATTCTTTTCCTGTAAACTGACTGACCCCAAGCAACCTGTAAACTCCCTCCGTAATCTGTTACCGAACATGTCTTTGTTATGTGCATGTAAAGTAAGAGAGCAAATGTTTGTCAGTTGATTTACGGGCTGCTGGGAAGCTGCACGGTGCAGCTGCTGTCATTTTGGAGATCAGAAGGGATTCCTAGACAGGCGGGATGGGGAGGGTATGTATTGGGGGAAAGGCAGAAGGGGGAGGAGGGGAGGAGAGGCGTTGGAAGAACTTAATGAAGCTTGCTGCTCTGGTGTCAGCTTGTTTAAACCTCAGAGGATGCTTCTGTTTAGAGAGAACGATGAGGTGAGAGCGGTTAGACCTCTGTCTTTAGCTGATTGGTTTGTGACCACGACTCTCGCCCCAAACCACAAAGTCAGAGATTGATTGCAGCTCAGAATTACAGACAAGGGATGAGTGGGCTCCTATCTGGGACCATCCATAAATAAGAAGACCCTGACCTTTTCATGCTTTTATTTTAGTAATACTGACCAGGATAAAGGCATGGAATACTTCGTCATTGTTTTTATTCTTTTGATTTTGTAATAATCATTTTGATAATGCTGCATTGGTTTCCCATAAAATATAGAATAGAGTTCAAGATTCCTCTTCTCACCCACAAAACTCTCAGTGGACAGGCACCAATTTATCTTAAAGAGCTTGTCGAGCCGTACAACCACTCCAGAACATCACGCTCCCAAAATGCTGGCCTACTCGTGGTACCATTAGTCTGTAGAAGTAGTATAGGAGGTAGAGCCTTCAGTTATCAGGCCCCTCTCTTCTGGAATCATTTACCGACCACGGTTCAGGAGGCAGACACACTCTCTACCTTTAAGGTTAAACTTAAAGGTGCAGTGTGTAGAATTTGGCAGCATTTCGCCGAACAGAAACGGTGAATATAGGATATAACGTTTCTATTTGTATGTAAAGTCCATCAAAATAGGAGGACAATCATCCCCATAAAACGTTTGTTTTATTTTTATTTAGTAAGAAAAAGCTTTAAAAAATTTACATTACCGCGGGCCGCGTTCATGTAAACTGACATTACGATCCGCCATGTTGTCTACGGGTGGATTTTAGGGACAAAAAGAACGAAACCCGAATCTGTCTGCCGGTTCAGAAATGTACCTGGAATGCAGGCGAAGAAGAGGAGAGGGGATGGTGGTGGATGTAGAGACAGTTGTTACTCTGCACTAGGGATTTAAATTGGTTACGAATCTTGTCACTTTAGTAAATGATGCCGTGTTCACAATATTTTTTGGTCTTCCCAGGCTTCCGTTGCTCAGAGATGTGACGTTTTGGTTACGGTTGGGCTCATTCTAGAATCTGAATGATAGATGCTTTCAGTTGGGAACCAGCTATAATCTATATAGTCTATAATTTGGTTCAATACCACAGATCCTCACTGCTGAACAGAACTGCACATTGCAGACTTTGCTGGACGAAACACCAGAGGTCAGTTAGAACCCTTTTTACCTCTGAGGGGCCCTCAAAAACAGATTGTGTTTAATCTGGTGTGGCTTAATTACTGGTTATTATGGCAAATTTGTGGGCCTTATTTTTCTTGCCTCTGTTTTTTTTACCCTGTTGAAATGTGACGTAAATATAATTATAACTCCCTTCATATTGCGAACTATAAGCATGGATGACTTCTTGCATTGTGGATCACATCACAGTAGTTTCTAAATGACATGATGAATGTCATTTCTGGACATCACTGAAACTGCCAGAAGGAGCTTGTTATTGTTTTTCACTGATGTGTAAATATTAAAACTAGCTTTCAAGCACATCCATTTATTTAGACTACGATCCTTCATAAAGTTTTTTTCTCTAACACTAACACTACAAATGTTGGTCTTGGCTTGTAGTCTGTTCTGTTTAAATGGGGTTACAGTGTTTAGTTTGTTCAGTCTGTTTTATAATATGTTTGTTTAGCTCTGTATCATTTGGACGACATTGTTTGTGCTGCTGTTAAATTAAATGTCAGTAGTGTAAGTGTTGTTCTGTTAAACTGTATTAATTCTTCTAGCTGTACCCGCTAGACATCCAACCAAGACTTTCATTTCTCTGTTTACACAGTGCATATTCCATTGCTACCATCCTTCATCTACTGTATTGTGCACTGCAGACACCATTAGTCATTATGTGAGCATTAATCATGTAATCTAATCTACGCTGTGATTCTTCAGCTGGTTGTGTAGCCTTCATAATCCAATTGTTGCGTCAGTTGCTAATTCACTGAAACAGCAGACGTCAATCCAGATGGCTTTAAAAAATGACTCCAGAGCACCATCATCATTTCAGCTCAGTCATTTAGTTTACACTAATGATTTTTCATCTGATGTTTCATTGATAAGGAGATTAAATAAACATTACTGAGAATTATAGTACAGATATGACTTATAACCATTTTCAAGACGATTAAATCCGCTCAGGGTTCAGTTTGATGCAATCAGATTAGTAAATGTTGTTTACAAGAACATCTTTGTGTCTGCTGATATCATACAGACAGTTAGTATGACTACGAATGAGAATGTAATCAGTGTAGTACACAGTGTAGCACAGACCCAGTGATCAGAGCTGAACTGAACGAAAAGAGCTTACTGTGACATCAAAAGCCAGTTTTCAAAAGTGCCAAAGTTTGCACCCCTTTGCATTAAAAAGGATTCTTAAGGCATTAAAAGTGCACCAAGCATCAAGACAGCTATTGTTCAACCCAATTAAGTCCAGAAAGACTGGCTAAAGCAAAGACAGCATAAGTTATTTAGGTTTTGTTATGCAAAAGAGAAAAACAAGACAGAGATTGGCATGAATGAGAAAGAGAAAGAAATTTGAGTTCAAGGTTACTGTTTGAATCATTTTTGGAAGTCACTTTGAAATGCTTTTAAGACATCACAACAGGCAAGGTCTTATTAAGTGGAACAATAATGCAGAGACACATGACAACATTGCATTAAGTGCATTTCCAGACCCTAAAAAGCCCAAAAAAAGACCTGGTTAGGCCTGGTACGCAGATAAGGATTTTTAAAACCTGAACCGATTTTGAAACAGTGAGAGAGCCAACTCATAAGGACAAATAATGTCAGATTTATCAGTTTTCTTCTTGTAGTGTGATGTTCCACAAAGAGATAGACATAGCACACCACACACCAACCGACTATCTCAGCAACAACCAGGGCCTCTACACTTCCAAATTGTAATCTTGCATGATAAAACGCAACTTAAAATGTCAATAAACATGGTGGAGATCAGAGGAAATTGCTAAGCTACAATTGGATAGTGGTTAGCTCCCTACAACATCTTTGGCAGTGTTGATTTTCAACCGGCTCCTCTACTTGTCTTTAATATATCTTCCGCTGTGAGGTCAGTCACATTTTAGCCACAAATACGACAAGTTGGTTCTCCATTTCTGCTGGTCCTGAACTTAATGCTTTGCTTCTGCTTTCATTGCCATGGCTAAGCTTGCTTCCTGTTTCAGCAAGCATGCTCCCTGATTGGGCTTGTTCTGGTCCATGTGACAAAACACAGAGAATGCGCTTGACTGTCCTCGGTGCATTCCATACACAGTACGATTTCAGGTCATAAATATTATCCATGTTTAACACTTACAATTTAAAGTCTAGGTAAAAATACAGTATGTCTGAACAGGAGTGATACTATCTTATCCCTCCAGAAATGTATTCAGTGTTGGTTTATGTTCTTCCTTTAATGATGCTGGCAAGTTCTGATAAAACTGCTACTGATGTAGGTAGCATCTATGCTAATCTCTTGAGGTGCAGTCATTATTTCAGGCTTGCAGTCACTCCTTGCTGTCATCACACTAGCAGATATCACCTCCTTCTTGACATTTATTGGGCAGTGCTCTTGCTATAATTCAATTGTTCCAGCTTGGAGCTTTGCAAGGTGGATATCCCTGTTTACAGACAATGAATCTGGCGGATCCCAGCTGTACTGCAAGGTTAGCTTAGAGTGTGAGGTTCAAAATAAGGCAAAAATAAGTGCACAAAGTAACATGCAAAGTAAGAGCCAAAGTGTAAGGCATGAAAAGTAAAAGTAAAAAGAAAAGCAATATGCAATTTTTAATAAGGAGTAGTGTAAGGCTCAAAGTAAGACAGGAAATAATGTGCAATTTGTAGGCGTAACTACAGGTAACAGCAAGGCTCAAAGTCAGATGCAAAGGAAGGTGCAGGTGCAAGTGTAAGAGCTCAAAAGTAATGTATACATATAAGGTAGAAGAATAAGGTGTAAAATTGAGGGCCAAAAGATTCAAAGTCAGATACAAATTTTACAAAGTAAGGTGCAAAGTAAGCTGCAAATAAAGATGCATAACAAGGTACAAATGCAAAGTAAGGCCCAATTTAAGGGGCAATAGAGGTGCAAAAGTAACCTGCAATGCAATGTGATAAGTAAGATGCAAAGTTAGATGGGGGGTAAAGGAAGAAAAGAGACAAAATAATAACATCAAAATCTGCTGATAACGTTTTGAGTAATCTTGCTTACAGACAAATAAACAGACAAATGCTGGCAAAAAAAAACACACAACCTCCTTGTTGGATGTAAACATTTCAGACAAAGTGGCCATATAGAGAACTCAAGACGGAGACAGCCGAGCTTTCAACATCTAAGAGGATTGGGGTATTCAAAAGTCATAAAATCTGATGAGTTGGAGACGAAGGAGCGACAGGCGGGCGGCAAGCGAAAGGGAGGCAGTCGAGACAGGAACAAGAGTGTGGGTTCACTTGCGGTCAGTAATAGCAGATGAGTCAGAGGAGGAGAGAGTTAGGAGAAGAAGAGCGGGGTTATGGAGGGGTTTACTGACAATCCTGTTTGAGAAATGGGAAGAAAATAGTCCCTGGCACTCATTTATCATCTGAGTCAGACAAATAACAGCTTAGGGTATTAGGTGTTTTGCAATTTATACATCACAGATTAAGCCTCCTTTGGATATTCAACAGGAAGAACTGAGTGCTTTAAATCAGCTTTAATTACAACTAAGTGTATGAATTTCAGACAGTAGAAGTACAGTGGTGTGTCAAGAAGAAGGGCTGAGGTAGTTTATATTGTGATTTGTAGAAATCTTATTTCTTTAATGATGTAAATGCATTATTGATACAAACAGCGGATGGCAAGACTACTTCATAATGTGGGGGTCAAACTGATACAAAAAGTCACAACATTTGGGTGGATGTCCAACTCCCTCTGCACTTCCTCCTCTCCAATAAAGTACATCTTTCTTATCTTAAACAATGGCAAAGAAGGTGTGCACCACCAAAGTACTCCATTAAGTATTGTTCAATGTGGACCCTCTTTGTAGCAAAAGTAGTAAGACAGTCGCTCATTCAGATCCTTGGCCGATTTAAACATGGTGTGGTATGTTATTTTGTTTAAGCTGCTGTTGTACGGGAAGTGACAATTCTTGGGACCAATCAACAGACTGCAGCTAGTTACCTCAGCAGAAGGATGCCAAAAAATTGGGGTGACACAGATCACTTATTTGAGTGCCTTTTCCTGCACTTTGGACTGAATTGAACTGCTTCTCTTGCTAAATTATAAGTAACTGTAACAATGAGGCCCTCTGGCAATGAGGAGGAAACTAACGAGGCCTTCATGAAAACCAAAAGTTGCACGTCTCAGATGTAAATACATTCAACAACCACTGCTCTTATAAAACTGAGTAATGTTATATTTTCAGCATCTGACTCTGGTAATCTCACAGGAGATAATTTTATCGATCTGAAGAAGGCTTTTGATTTGGTTGACCACTAATTACAACTGGACAAGCTTTATGCAATTGATTTTTCACAAAATGCACTATTCTGGTTTAACTCATATTTACTTAACAGAAAGCAATGCGTTGTTCTCCAAGGCTGTAAGTCTGATTTATTTGTTCAAGAGGTGTACCCCAGGGTTCAACACTTGGTCCTCTTCTTTTTTTTGAATTTCCATTAATGACCTTCCTTTAATTTGTGCTAATACTTCAGCTCAAATATACACAGATGATACTGTTATTTATACCTGTAAATCTACTATTCTACAAATACAAAATGCCCTTCAATCAGACTTTGATATCGTACAAAACTGGCTCTCATTTAACGAATTACTGCTCAGTAAAACTAAATCTTACATCATGGTCTTTTAGTACAAAACAGAATCTAAAAACAAAATCAAACAACTTTATGATAACATGTAATGATGGTATGAATCTGAATATTCAAGAATTTAAATATCAAGGATTATGGCTTGATCCAGAACTTACTTTCAAAACTCACATTGATTATATTCTCCATAAAATTAACTTTGGTACCAGTGTATTATTTCGATCCAAAAATTGTTTTACAAGTGATGTTTGAAGGAAACTTGTCTCACAGCTTATTTTATTGTTTTGCTGATGTTGTGTACCTTAATGCATCCAAAACCAACTTTCTACTCCTCAACACAGCTTACAATAGTCTGTGTTGATTTGCTCTTGGTGGTTCATTTTACATGATACAGTGATGAGTGACCCACAATAAATATAAGAAGACATACTAATTGGTTACAGTTCATTTTTAAATGTATGCATTCCAATTATCCTGCCTATCTACAACAATTATAGACTCCATACTCTTCAGCTCATCAACTACGGCATCAACTCAATACTTCTTCTCCACTCCTACAGTTAACAAATCAGTTGGTAAAAGAGCATTTATGTTTAAAGCCTCTTCAGACTGGACTAACCTTCCATCAAACATACGATCATTGACATCTTTTCACAGGTTTAAATATGCTTTGTCTTCTTATTTCCAGTTTAATTGTACATGCTTCAGATGATGTTATACCCAATATAATTTCAGGCACTCCATTTTTTTTTTCATAGTTTCACTAGGCTAATATTTGCTTAAGCTTATGGCCTATTCGTGGCCATTGAGAGGTTGTACTCATTTTTGTACTAATTATTTCATGTTTGTGTTGTATGTATGTCGTCTTTTTGTTTTGTTTTGTTTTATTTTGTTGTTTTTTTCTTTCTCTTTTTTTTCTCTGTAATGTATGTTAGGACCCCCTTGAAAACAAGAGGATTCCTCTCAAGGGGTTTATCCTACTCAATAAAAATGTTGAATGAATAGTCCTTTTTTGCTAGAGGGGATGTGTTTGGGAAGTTAGAAACTAATCTCTTTAATGGCTGTTGATATACAAGGCTCACACTTGTTGTTTAATATATAAGCTCCAAACTAAATGATTTTTATATTGAGTCAGAGCAGACATTTTTGCAAAGTTTAAGTAAAACTCTCTTAAAGTGATTTAGAGAAAGTGCATTTGCTATCAAGGGACGATCATAAAAGCTTATGATTTGGACCTTTAAACCTGGAAAATTATTCAGTTCATCCTTAAGTCAAAGTGGATATTTAAGGAAAGTCTATTTGCAGGGTTAAAGGAAATAAAACACACTAAGAACCACAGTATGTGCTGCACATTGAAGTTAGAAATCAAGTTCAGCCTGAAGTATGTGAGTCAGAATATGCGAGAGAGAAACAAACCAGTGAAACAGAAGCCGTCATGAGATCCTATAGGAGACGGAAGCGGCACTGACGGTGGGACAACTGATGGCAAGGTCCAATTACCAGGAAAAAACGACTCCCTCAGGCGAATGACGCTGGTGTAAACACTGCACTCTGACAGGTGTATGTGTATGTGTGTGTGTGTGTGTGCGTGTGTGTGTGTGTGTGTCAGAAATGGAGAGAGTTAAAACTGGGAGGTGGGTGGTGTCACTATAGAGCAGAGACTTTCCTATACTGCCCGTGACTCAAAGTCATCTCTCCCGTTCTCTCGTCTTGCACCACAATTTCCTCCGATAAGGTGATTGTTATTCGGAGCACATGGGAGAATTGTATTTCTCCAGCAGAGAGGAGTCTTTAAACACAACGCTTCAATTCGGTCTGCAGCAAATCACGTCCATTTGCCTTTGGACCAATCTAAATTCACATCTTGTCGCCTGGCGGTGCAAAAATCTTTAATCCGAACATAATTTGCTTCATTGCTGCTTTTGTTTGGTTAATTACAAGCCTGGGGGGAGCATTTACTACGTGAGTAATTATTCTATTATTGCAACTTGCAATTAGCACACTTCCATTACAGCTGCATGAAGATGCTGTATAGTCTAACTCTACTTTATCTGTATTAATAATCAGCCCTTTAAGATCTGAAGCTGAGATATTGTTCACAACTGTTAAATGTTTTGTTGGTGATGAAAAAAAATGTTTTTCTATTGGTTTTACATGTTTGCAGACTGATGTAGAGCAAGTTGGAGAAATGGGGTGATCCCTTCAAAGGACAATTCGTCTTTTAAATGGGTTTGTATGTGATACGTGTCAATAGTAAGTGTATTAGCTGAAGATGGCGCTCTGCTGGGCCTCTCCAGTGCCAACACAGAGGCTAGGCTGTGCATTGTTGCAGAAGGGGCCGACTGAGTCATGGAATTATTCTTATTTAAACGAGATAAAACAAAAAATACATATATGTTTGGGTAGGAGCACACTAAAAAGAGATGTCTTGTTTCTTCACCACACACTGAAAGTGGAAGGGGGAGCCAAGAGAACAGGATGTGTTTTTTGTGGTTGGTGTTATTTGTAGAAAAAACATTCAAACAAGGGATAAAACATCAGACACAAGGACATCACTTGCATCCATACATTAGCTAAACCTCATACGTCTCTCATTGTGGGGGCAAGAGCCTATCCCAACTGACCTGAACGAGAAGTCACAAGGCTGACAAATAGGCCTGTGGGCAACTTGCGGTCAAAAATGAACGCAATTATTTTTTTGGTCTGTCAGAGGAAAGCGAAATACCTGGTGAAACCCAAGCATGTGCATGGAGAAGCTGGAAACTCCACACAGAAATCCCCCGGCCAAACCAGAGAGTCAAACCAGAAACTTTCTTGCTGTGAGGCACAAGCGCTACCTGTTGCACAACTGTGCAGTTGCTCTTTATGCTCTACCAAGAGGCAGTCAGCACAATCAACAGTGATTATGTGTCTGATGTTGACAGCAAATCTGTGTAGATAAGAATGGGCGTATCAATACTGCAAGACCAAAGTATTGAAAGGTACTTAATTAGTTTCAAGTATTTCCATAAAGTATTGATACAAATAAGTTCTCTAACCAAAACAAATATCTTTGCTCCTCTTCCAACTGTTGTCAGTCTCTTTCTCTCCGCCAAGGCAACAGTGCCCTCCATGTCCTGTGACTCTGGAGACAAACGGATACATCTACTGGCTCTCTGCTGCACCTGCAAGCCTAAACACAGATACAAAATAGAGCTTTGTAAACAACTATGTGAATGACGAATTAAAACAGTTTAATGCATTACTGTTTTTACAATTTTTACATTGTCTTGTTTTTTTACCCAATTTGCTTTTATCTTTCATCTTACCTTGTTTTATCTTGCTCTACGATTTGTATACGTAGGCTACTCATCAACGTTCGTACATCTCCCTCTGTTCAATGCTTGACAGATTGATTAATTACTTATTTATGTTGCTGACTGACTGTATGCATAAATGTACACTGGAAAGCTACAAATGAATTGCTCCTTGTGGGATAAATAAAGTTGTCTGAACTGAACTGAACTAATGCATTGTCCCCACAATCCCCACAAAACAGAAGGATACATATTTTTTCGAACAAATTCAAAGCATAAAGTTATGAGGATGTATGGGAGCTGACATAAAAATATGCTGTTGTATGTTCCAAGTCTGATCCTTGGCACCTTCAGGTCTTGGACTCTATAGCCGATGTGTTTCCTGTTTGTGCTCTTGGCCATTCAAAAAGGTCAGGTGTGGGATCATATACTAGGTCAGCACTTTGCAGGGCCCTGTATTGCTCCGGTCTCCTAATAGCCAGGCCCATGTTCCATCTCTCCAGATATCAGTCGAGCTGACCCCTCCATGATGCATGCGGTCGCCCCATTTCTCTGGTCGGACGCACAAAGTCCCAGGCACCTATGATGCAGTGACCTGGATGAGGTTCAGGGAAGTGCACTAGGTGCCTGTAGAGGCACAGCTGCTGCTCCTCTATCCAGTAGCAGACCCCTCCTTTTCCCCACCCTCCTGAGCACGTCAGCATTGGACAGATGGTCCTGCCAATGATACCCGCATAATGTGTCCAAGGGAAGTAGTTACGAAGGAGTCCAGCTAGCATCTCTGGCCACAAGTCAGTGTCCACGCTTCACAAGAGTATAACAAGAAGGACATAAACCTGAAGATTCTGACTTTTGTCTCCCTGCTCAGATCCCATAAGTGCCATACCACCTTGTTCCAGAGAACTCATTGCTCTATAAGAGAGGCCAAGCCTGTGATTGATCTCAGCCTCACAGTTAGCAGACTGATGAGTTACACTGCCAAGGTAAGTGAACTGCTCCACAACTTCCACGCTCTCATCAAAGGCACAGATTCAATGGCAGCATCCAAGCCGTCTCTGGCAAATTCATAAAAATGTATTCATTTTATAGGATTGGTATTGGTATTGTTATGGTTATCAAAAAATATCAAAGCAAAAAGTATTTTTAAAAGGCCAATTTGAAGAAGTTTGGCATTGCCCATCACTTGTGTACCCTACCTTTTTACACACAAATAACATCCAGGAATTGATATGGGAGAAATTTAATAATTAAATTGATAACAACAGCCTATAAAAGTAATTTGTATTAAGGAAATCTTACCAAATAACATTCTAAAAAGGAACCAAATGTTTTGTGAAGATAAGTGAACTGCAATGTTTTCACGCCTTTTGCTAAGTCAGTGGGAATTGGATTTGCCCTTATCGATTCTGCCTATCAATCTGATTCTTTAACAACTCCTGCAGATTTTCTGTGTGTGCAAAAGTTGGCCTTCACAGGTTCTCAGTGGCAACATTGTCAAACAGATGGTGTTCCTGATATTGAATGCCGCGCTGCATAGATAAGTGCTTCTGCAAGTTGATGATCTTACCACCCACTAATGTTCATTAAGTGTCTTTTTTGTCAATGATTAAGCCACAACTTCTGCCTCCTGTCTGCCATGATTACATTTTTGACTTCTCTGTTATCCTTCCTGCTGACTAATTCTGATAAGAGTGTGATGTCCTTGATTTACAAGGCATGCAGAATAATGTGAGGGAATTGATAAACAGAAAGACTAATGATACTAATTCCATGAGGGAATTGTTATCAGTTCTTAACTGGAATTGGTTTTCCATTCCAGTCCTTACAAGGCATTGAAGTACCTCAAGGCTAAGGCATCTTATTTTGTCTGCAGGTCAAAGCAGACAGTCTGAAGCGCAATATGAGACATGAAAGCAGTTTGCTGACTGCATTTCTTTCCATGTGTCTTTTATTCAGATATTTATTTATTTATTTATTTATTTAAGGCAAAATCAAAGTGAAAAAAACAGTGTCTTCTGGGTTACTTTTTGAGTTTGTATGTGATGTTTTTTTTTTCTCTCCTGACAGGCTTCATTTGGTTTAATGCTTCAACAACAGAAGAAAAATGATAAAGGTTGCCTTGACCCCCAGACTGAGTCTGAATTTACTTTCAAATTGACCAGGGACTGAACGGAGAAATAGATGAAAACATAATTACTACATTATTTAGCCAAGGAAAAAATAACTTCTTGCACACCCTGTTGGAAGGTGATGGATTTTGTTTGAGTCCACAAGAAACACACTCTTTATCTTGCCCCTCTGGCTTCTCCTGTGTGTGTGTTTAACTTGGCCCATCCCTTCGTCACAAAGACACATGAACCTGCAGCTCGGTGTTGTAACTAACATCCATGGCACAGACAGAAAGCAGATACCATCTCCTCTTGTTGTGTTGTTGTAGACCTGCAGGTGTTAAAATGCTTCAGGTACATGCACTGCAAGCACATGCAAGTCTTCAGTTACTTTGTTACAAAACAATAGTTTAAAATGACCCTTCAGATCAATAGTTAATGCATCGAGGATGTTTACAAAAACCATACGTGAAGAGAACACGTTGAGCCTATGGGTGATACAGGCTGGATGTTGTTTCCTTGCAGCGAGTGCAGTTGTTGCCAGGTAACCTGCAGCGCATGTGAGGACATTTAGGCATGCAGATTCAGTTATCTTTGGACAGAACAAAGACATTTGTTTCCCCTTTCTTCAGTCTTTGTGCTACCAAGCTACTCTGTGTCAGGCTTTTCTTCTGACCATGCAATCTTTCAATACAACAGTCTAATTAAGCTTGAGAAGCTCTGTGTGTGAATGAACTCAAAATGATGAATGGAAAAAAACATTCCCCTTGATAACTCTGTTACCGTCTCTTCCTGTGACTACAGGGATCACACGACATGGTATTAAAGTTCACACTGATTCCTTGAATCCCACCAAGTGACAGACATGCTGACCGACAGCAGAAATCACTGGTGCATCAACAGGGAAGCAATCGCGTGTCCTCTTCACACCATCCACACTACACCGCCCGCTGATTTCACTGAAACATCCATACAGGCCCGAGGGGCTGCTGAAAGCTCCAAAGACTTACAGTTAACCCAAACAAGTTATGACACCAAGTAGACCATAAAAATACTACAGAAAGTGGAACTGTTAACACTGGGTGAAACTTCTCCTTCACTGGGTGAAACTGGGAGTGTCTTCATTTTTCCTAAAATGTATTAATACGGCATATAAAACGGCAGTTTTTTCCGTAGTTTCAAATTATTGATGTGTATCCAAGGTCAGTTATTAACTGCACATAATTGGAGATGCTGAGTCTGTGTCTTCTTGATTTCCACAAACTAAAGCAAATACACTTTACCCCCATGATTACATTTAAACTGATAACATTCAAGTTACACCGTGTAAAAACTGAAGTCAGGTTGATTACACTGAATGTGTGTGTTCAAACTGCCTGAGTGATGCAGTGCTAAGCTACACAATGCCATGTGGAACTACGATCTTGTCTCTACGCTCTTGTCTCTACGCTCTGACCCTATTTCACTCTCTGACACTGGCGTTAACACAGATGACAAACGTTTGTTTTTCTTTGGCTGTAGTCACTATGTAGGTTTGTCAGTTTGTTTAACAAAGAGGAGATAGTGGAATACTTGTCCATTTCTGTTTGGATGAGTGTCACAAAACTTAACATTACAATACATCAGTTCATGGAACATCAACGTACTTTAGATTATTTTGGTATGAAATGTTTTAAAGAGTACATTAATTATGTAATTATATGTTAAAGGTACATTATGCTACACTACATGGTTATTTTAAATATCCATAGTTAAATTGTGTAATCTTACATTACAATATATCAAAGTATGCTCCACTTTTGTATGTTCCACTATGCAGTTTTGTTTTGTCAAGTCACATTACTTTTATTAAGCCACGTTAGTCCCACTGAGTTCAGAGATCGCGTTTTCAAGGGAGATCTAACCAAGAATGGCAGCAACATGCAGTTTCAACAACAAACACAGACTCATACAACACACGATTAACATTCAGATCAATAGCAAGTCATCAGTAAAAACAGTTGCACGCTGAAAGCCTGGATTGAAGATTTTTCACCAAGGATTTAAAGCTATTTAGATAAACTAAACTTTGCAGTTTGACATTAGACTAAAGATGGTTCCAAACAAAGGAAGCAGAGAATCTAAAAGCTATCTTTCCCGACTCAGTTCGGACTTTGGGGACAACGAAGGGAATTAAGTCCAAAGCAGGAAGGTCGTGCGTTTCATTATTCAAGATTAATAGGGAGGAAAGGTAGTCTAGAATCTTTCCCTGAATGGCTATCTATATAAAGATATAATATAAGGATACAAATGTGTCAGTCTGTGAGTGCTTATTGAAGTCCAGTTCACTTTAGAATATAAAGCACAATTATGAGTAAGGAATCCACAGTTAGTCATAAATCTCAGAGCACCATTATAAACACTGTCCCACATGAGAAGGCTCTGAGCAGAGGCTTTCATATACAACACATCTCCATAATCAAGACCAGGTAAGAAGGTCATCTTCACCAGCCTCAATACAAATGCCCCCCCCAAAGGTCTTTCAGTGTGTTATCAGGTTTTTACTGAGATTTTTACCAGATTTTACCCATGATCTCAAGTTGGGCAAAGTCTGCACCAGTCTGCACTAGTTGAAAAAGTCTGCACGGCTAGGCACAAAAATCTGTTGGTGTGTGAGAGCTGAAGACACAAACCTGCAAATCTCTCAAAGGGTGAAAAGAGAGGGTGGGACACAGAAATAGTGCCAGAAGACGAAGGAAGTAGCGGGATATTAAAACAAATCGACATACTCGCAACAGTTTGATGTGTTCAGTCGGCTTAAGTTGGTTCGACAAATCACGCAGTCTGTGATCCCTCATTAGGTGTCGTTGTTATAAAGGACATGCCAACATTTTTGTTGTTTTCAAAAATGTTGTCACTCCCCGGTCCATGACAAGCAGGCAGGCACAATTCTTCATCTGTGCGTCCAGTAACAAGGAAGAGACGGGCAGAGCTCACCCACTGCTAGTTAGTTTAGCTCAAACACTGGGAGGCAATGGGTAGCGCTAGCCTGCCTCTACCTACAGTTATCAGATAAACTCTTCAGCAACCGCCACAGAAGTAGGTCAACAAAACAAAGCCTTTGTTTAGGAGTAGAAGAAGATAATATGACGATATTAGAAGATAACGTAACATAAAGGGATAAAAATGAGTCACAACAGGCACACAGGACCGTTTAGAGTTGCTAAAGAGTTTATCTGATAACTGTAGGCAGAGGCAGGCTAACGCTACCCATTGACTCCCAGTGTTTGAGCTAAGCTAAAAAGCGGTGGGCGAGCTCTGTCTGTTCCTGTTACTGGATGCACGGACGAAGGAATGGTGTCTATCTGCTTGTCATGGACTCGGAAGTGAGGCAAGACACAAAAACAACAAAAATGTTGGTGTGTCCCTTTACGTGTGTGGTCTCCAGTCTTTCGGCAGTCAAACAAAAATCTGCTGAATCTAATCGGGTAGTGCAAACTCCTAGTCTTATCAAAGTCTATAAAGCCTGCAAAAGTTGTGTAGTGTGTCCCCAGCTTTAGATGCAACACCTTGACATAAATCTGTGAAAAAATATTGCAAGCTGTATTCATCAACAAAGCTGTTATGTTACGACTTTACATAGGCTTTTTATGTTAGTTAGACAAATAAAAGTGCAATTTTCATAGAAGAGACTTAAATCAACATGACAATAAGTTACTTTACAGCCTGAAAACATTTCAGACAACATAGATATACACTGGTGGCGTATACCAATTTTAATTAATATTTCTGAAGATAAGACAGCAAAACCACAGCTTTTCAAGGTCTTTATTTTTCAAAATGCATATTATACACTTTTACTCCCTGTCTTTCTTTGCTGTTTTATCTAAAAGCACTCAGAAATGTCTCAATATGCAGAGAATAGAAAAGCAAAGGAAAAAGAGGTTAAATTCATGATGCACCCTGACCCAAGCCTCGATGAAAGACATGTCAAGCTCACAACTCATTCACACTATAAAATACAAAACATTTCTCAAAGCCATTCATGTACATAAAAATACTCACAGGTATTTGTACGTTTCCCCCTTTCATTGACCATGTGTTTATTGTACTTCCAAGATGTATTCAGCGTGAGTGCCTGTCACAATGAGGCAAAAAAACGATTAGAGGCAACACATGGCTGCACGCACTCCACAGAGGGACACAATGGAAAACAAATCTCTGCCATTCAAAAGGCCCACCGCGGTGACACTGTGCTGCGATAAGGTCTGTCGAGCTGAATTCTGATAAGTGATGCATGCTGACGGCTGGTCCCATCGCTGTCTCTACTGATGTGGAAAAAAATAATTGATCATCAGTGCTGATCTCAGGGTGCTGGCAGTTCTAGTAAAAAAAAATTGTTAAAAAAATTAGTTTGTGGTTCCATTTTTTGGGGGTAATTGCTGTTTTTTTGTAAAATGCATTTAAACTGCACAATGATCACTTAACAAATATTTTCTCTAATTTGTTTTCCCCAACAGAAATTCCTTCAAGGAGGCAATAAAGTGTGTTTTAAATACACCATATAGACAGTATAAGATAGAGCCAACTGCAATGCTGGTTTTGTATGAAGAAGAAAGAAGAGCTAAGACAGATAGCACCAATAACAAGACTCCTCCAACCACAAAGTCCTCTCTATAGATGTTTCCAAAGTAGCCATTCCTAAATGCCCAAACACAGAAAGCCCAGCAGACCCAACCTCTGCTCAGATGCAGTCAGCACACATGACAACAAAGACGTAAAAGATGAAATCATGGCAGAAAGGAAACAGAAGAGTTCAAATGTGCGACTCATTTTAACTCAAAATGACACTAACTGCATTATGTCAGGTGTCTGTGTGATTTCAACCAGGAGTTGAAAACCAGTGATTTGGGCCAGCAGTAGCTTAGTCCAAAGGCTTGGGTTGGGGACAGGTTCAAGTCCAAATTAAAACCCATGTCTGGGAGTTGGTCTTAAAGCTGGAGAGGTGTCAGCAAACCTCCTGGGTACTGCCAAAGTGCTCTTGAGCAAGGCACTGATTGTTAGGGAGCAGCCAGCTATCACTCTGATATCTCTGTGTCAGTACATGATCATAGGACCTATATGTCCATGTGCATGTGTATCTCAGTCTGTGTAAATGGCATGTCGTAACACAGAGTAGAAAATAGAATTCTCATGAGGGATCAATAAAGTATGCTTCTTTCTTTCTATCAAGCAGAGGGATTTATCCCTGTGACATGGCATTAAATAGCAGCAGTGCCTTGTGTTCAAGGTTGTTGCCTTGGTGGCCTACTTTCTTCCACTTAGAAAACCCACAGGAATTGATAAGAGAATTAATGAAGAATCAGATCAATGAGAAGAACCTGTAGTGGCAGTGGTATCACTAAAATCTTATCTATTTCCATCCCTAAAGAGATGAACATGAGGCTCAGAAGTTAATCCTTTGACCTCTGACCTTCATCCCAAACATTCCCTGGAGCATTCTTGCTCACGGTCGCAATAATGGCCCAGACGAATTGACCTTTAATCTGCGTTTCCACCAAGCAGTTCGCTTCAGCTTCGCTTGGTACAGACCACAATTACAGTGAGGAGAAAGGGTTACTAAATTATAACTTGTCCCAGCTTTTAACAACCCTCTAAATGGCTGTTGAGTGTACCAAATGGACCCTAAAGGTGGAGCTAAAAGTGCTCCAGTCTGTTGATTGGTCACAAAAATCGTCAATTCCTGTGTGACAGCAGCTAAAATGAAAATACATACCTCGTCAATTTGGAGTGATTTGTTCACTGATGTAAAGAAGATTCAAGCAAAACAATGCTCCCTGGAGCACCGAATGCTGAATAATCCCGCTCTACCAAGTCACACTGCTGTGACATCATGCATTTACATCGCCGACGTGACCCTCTTCACAACTCACCTCCCCGCCCTCAGGTGAAGGCACACGTACGGCTGAGGTGGAAACACAAACAAGACCGGGAACAATCGCTCCAAGCCGTACGAACTGTACTGAACCAGACCACTGTGAGGGCTTTCACACCAGCACGGTTCTGGTTCTGGAACCAGTTCCGTGCTGGATTCTCAGAACCTTGGTGCTTTCTAGTGAACAGCCCACATTCATACCAGTTTAAGCGGAACAAAAGTGGGAGGGCGTTATGCCATGTTACTCAGGAGGAAGAAACCACCCGACCAGCAAAATGGCAGATTGCATCGATATTCTAAAAGCGTTTGTTGCTTTACTTGCGTTTTTTTTCATCCAGTAATCAAGCACGCAACAACAGTTGTTGATGAAGAGACCTTGAAGACATTTGCAGAAGGCATCTTGTATGTAAAAAGTGTGTGTGTGTTCCTCTACGTCCTCGACTTCCTGCTCATTTTATCAACACAGAATACAACATGCCCACCAGTGATGTCACAGTTCGTGAGCTGGAACTTTTTTTGGTTCCGGCGGTGAACCAACTTCTCAGGTTCCAATTACTTTTCAATCTGAACACTCCGGCTGGTTAAAAATTACGTTTGGGAACTGGAACCGGCACGGAGCTGTGCAGGCGTGAAAGCCCTCTCAGTGGAAGCTATAGTTAACTCCAATACATGGTGCTTCAAGCCCGGGCTGTGTCGAGTGCTGGAGACATAAAAAGGAAGATCCTTTTGATGAAAACATTAAAAACGCTAAATGAACTCCTCACCATGCTGACACTTTAACAGAGACCGAGTTAAGATTGAGGATAACAAGGTTGTTGCAGGTTTGTGACTGATCCATCACTGACTATTCACTGAATTAATACTGTGACGCACAGACTGACTTAGCAGTAAATCAAAGCTTGAAGTTTTACATTGTGAGTCTGGATTTACAGGATTTATAGAGAGACGCTGGAGTCGTTGGAGCTATGACAGCTCTCCCTGCTCTCAGTGACAGGCCCCCCTCGCAGACCGTCTTTTTATTTATGTTTCTGATGCTGCATCAGATAAAATCAATCACTCACTTATCACACTTTCCTTCTCCTCCCTCCTTTCATTTCACACCCATAAATGCAGAGACACCTAAAAGCATGAGCAGTCCCACACGGCACACACACTTGAGGTAACGTGCTGTGTGATGTCACCGGGGTATCCGGGCGACCGGTCATTGAACCCTCGGGCCTTTGGTTACAGTAGAGCTGGAAAGATGTGGTCACTCAACTGTCAATAATAAATGAAGTGTAACTAATGGTGTGTGTTGGAGTGTAAACATACAGTTAAGTGCACAACAGGAAGAGGATTACACTGGGTGTGTATTCCTTGTGTGTGGTTGTAAATGTGAGTGTGAGGTTTAAGGGCTCGGGGTAATTAAAGATAGAGGTTTACGGCGTGTGTGTAAAACAGTCCTAAGCACAGTGGGAATGTAAAATTAGGCAGACATTTACCCCACACTGACACATCGCTCCTATAGCCACTGAAATCTGTCTAATGTGGGTGCATTTGTGTTTGAGTGAATCTTTCAGGTTTGCGACCCGAATGAAACAATGTTTTAGAGAGTAATTAAGAAAAGATATTTTACATAATTTACAAGTCATTTGGATATGTTTGCTTATACTTCCATGATAAAAACACCCTACTACACTACCTGTAATTAAGGCTGTCACAATATTGGTTTTTCACCTCACAATCATTGAGGACCAAAAATATCACAATATCAATACTGTTGCAATATTTAAAGAAAGCTGAGAAAAAGCAATACTGCGGGTTAAGCCAGGATGAAAAAACAAATATTCATCTTTTTAAAAAAGCTTTAGACAAAGGACTTCTGCAAGGCAATATTTAAATTGAAAAACACCTGCAAATAATCCCCAGTTAGAAGCAGGTGGATGCCAAACTATGTTTCACTGTACAAATTCTGGTGGTCAACAAGTGGATACATAGTGAGAATAAAGAGATATTCTATTCTATTTTATTCTGTTCTGTTTTATTCTGTTCTATTCTATAATATGCATCACTTGATTGGTTTTGGTCCACCTGACAAAGTGCAGTGTGAAAGAAAAACCAAAAAAAAAAAAAAACATTATGACACTTCACCAGTGAATTGAAAAGAGTTCGCCAATTTTAGGCATGAAAGCAACCTAAACTGACACTTTACATGTGACCAAAACTTCAAATTGCACATTTTAAGGCGAAGCACCTTCATGAAAAAGAAAGCACTCGGAGAGTGCAAACCTCCTCCAAGGTAGCTCACATATTGCTGTCACATCTATAAGGAATAGTTCCATAAAAAAAGTTACTATCATGACTCTTTGACCCTGAAAGCCACACGTAGCACTCAGAATCATGTTTATATCATTATTAGTTAGACAGTTATGGAGCAAAAACGATCCTTCACTAATGGCGGTTATCTGGATCACCACCAAAATCGAATCATTTCTAAGCTGGGGCATTACCAACATCTCCTGAAATTTCAGCAAAATCCTTCCAGTAGTTTTTGCGTAATCTTGCATAAACAAACAAACAGAGGTAACAACAAATATAAACCAGCAAAAACATAACCTCCTTGGTGGAGGTAACAACAATAAGGACTGAAGTGAGTGACAAGGAAAATGAACAATCAGTCCTCTAAATCATGTATTGTCACTGAATGTTTTCTGCATGGGCTGAGTGAACAAACAAGGGTAACAAGGACAGGTCAGGTCAGAGCAAAGGGTATTGATGAAGTTACTGGTCCCCAGGGTGAGAGAGAATTCTCATTTTGACCCGATAAACCTCAATGAAGCATGACTACAAGACCACCAACTATGTCTAAATGCCTTCTTGCTGTATTTTGCTTATGCAGTTCTAATTAACTTTATTCAAACTGCAGCCATTTTGTTTCAGAACATTGACCTGACTTATTTAAATTAAAGTAAGACATTATTGTATTCTTTTTAATGAATAAGCAACCCTATAGCAACCAACAACAACAGCTAACCATTAATATTTAGTCACCTCCTACCTAATATTAGTGCTATCTAGGGATGGGATTCGAACACCAATTCCAGTTAAGAATCAACAAGTCCCTCAAGGGATGAGTCTTTTTGCGTAACAATTCCTCCCACTTTATTCTGCATGCCTTGTAAGTCAAAGATGCCACACTTACATAAAAGCCAGTCAGCAGAAATGATAAGATATTACTACAAAACGCTCAGTAAGTGAGGACACCAGCACCTTATAGAAGCATGAATATCAGTGTCATGTGTTTGACATTGTTACCAGACAAAACCTAAAAGGATCGATTTTTGCTCAAACAAAAAATCAGCAGGAATAAGGGAATTGTTGAAGAATCAGATCGATTAGCAGAAACGTTAATGGCATTGGTATCAATAAAATCTGATCAATTCCCATCCCTACTGTTATCAAGTAGCTTTTTGCTTTCCAACATCACTCAGTGTCAGTTCATCACAACACTAACTAAAGGTACATACCTTGTTTGCGGTAAGCTTAGCTAGCTGTTTGTAAATGCCAATGTAAGCTTTGTCCTGATGCTACCCTATACCTAACTTAAAAAGCTGAATTTACCTTTGGATTGTGACTTTTCCTTAGTTTAGTTTAGTTTAGTTTATAATTATAAAAGCTGTATATAAGAACAACACAAAATATTAAAAAAAATATTGTAGTAAAACATTTTTCAAGGGAGATTAGAGACCTCCAAAGTCTCAAGAAATAGCTCCCTTCTTACAACAACAAATGTTGCAGGCGATGGTTTGGTGAGATTAACTGAAATGCAAAATTAAAGAGTTGAACAGCAAACACTTCAGAAAACAATCATAAAAGATTCAAGATCCAGGAATTATTAAATGTATTGCAAACTTACCTGTTTGAATGATGATAATGTAAGTGCTGAATGTAGGGATGTAGGTGGCTTATTCTATAGAGATGGTCCTCTGTATTTTAATGTGGTTTGACTAAGGAAAGTAAAAAATAATAATAATTAAATGCCTCATATGATATGAATGAATATCTGAAGAAGACATAAAAAGATTCTAAAAAGTGCTGGTCTCGGATTAAGTGCACATATTTATACATAAACACACAGGTTTGAAATGTTCTGACAAACTATGACCCAGTTTTACAACCTTTCAAAACCACTTGACATGCGAGGAAAACTGCAGCAGAGTGAACATATTAAACATGGAAGGCAAATACACATTATCAAACATTTTTATTCATCTTGACATTCAAATTATGTGAGGGTTTATGCATGAAAGTCAGGATTAAGCCCAAAACCTGATTTGATGCTGCGGTTATTTTTAAAAGGTGTTAAACATATTTTTCATCTCAACAGTCGTGTCTTCTAGATGTTGCTTTCTTATTAGTCCTATAGATAGCAGCATTATGACACTGCTCTTCCATATTTAACAGTCTGAGGGCAGATTATGAGCAAACACAGGAGAGCAGGAAATCTGTTCTTTGTTCTTCCTGCTGTCTGTGACAGAGCTTACATAACGCAGCCCCCTCCCTTACATAAGTGTCATTAGTCAGCGGTAAATTTCAAACTCTTGAAATGCTTTGGAACAGTATTCAGTCTGCAGACCTGGTGGCCATGATTTGTAGTGATAACAAAAATACTTCTTTTTTATGGTGTTGAACTGTAAAACAAGAGACCAGATTTGCACAGCAGGGTAGCTCAGCTAAAACACATTTGACAATTAATTTGTTGACCTAAAGCCATTTGTAATATTGATGTTCTTTGGTGGCACTCATATCACACAGTGGGAGGCTTAGAATGTTAAAAGAAAAGATTTAGCTCTGCGAGTCAGACTGTTTTTGTATGCTATAAACAGCCCTGTCAGCCATGTAAGAGCATGGAATTTGCACCATTACGAAGAACAAAGTGCAGACGAAAGTGTATTTACATGTGAGACAAATGAATTGGCAATTTACAGAAATGGCAATAAAGGTATAAATGAATAAAAGAGTACCCTTCCAGGTCAACAGCATGCCAAATGCCTTTAAAGGGGCATGGTGCACAGTAATTTGGGATGAGTGTGTCTTAATTTTGCTTTGTAGTTGGCACACAATCTGGACTCAAATCCAAAAGCAGATTGAGAGGAAGTTGGTTTAAAACCTCCTTTCCTCTCACGTGTGCCGATGGAAGTGAGTCAACCTGAAGTCCATTCATTTGAGCAGGAACCCCTGATTTGTGCTGCGCCTGCCAAAGTCGTCCTTTCCCAAAAAAATTCAGAAAATGTCCTTGAGACTGAATGACGCTGTGTGAGCCAGAAAACAGGCTATTTCCTTCAGCTTAGTTGCTGATGTTGTCGAGTGAGTTTGAATAAAAAACTAACAATAACTCAAGTAAGGATGGGAATCAAAGACCAATTCCAGTAGAGAGTCAATAACATCGAGCTCAAGGAATCAATATAATTTATCTTATTGCTAAATTCCACTTTGTCTGCATGCCTTGCAAAAGAAGGACATCACGTTCTCTTCAGAAGAAACGACAGCAAAGTCAAGATTTCATCATGATAGACAGGAAACAGATGTCTTCAAAATTTTGTTTCAATTTTACATAACATGATGCTAACTAGGACGGCACAGTGGCACAGCAGGTGGTGTATGTACCTCACAGGAAGAAGGTTGCTGGTTTGATCCCCATGTTGACAGGGCCTTTCTGTGTGGAGTTTTTATGTTCTCCCAGGCATGCGTGGGTTCTCTCTGGGCACCCCGGCTTCCTCCCACAGACCAACAACATGCTCTTTAGGTGACTCCAAAATTGTCCTCAGGTGTGGGTGAGTGTGTGAATGGTTACTTTTTTTTTTAACTTTATTTAACCTTAATTTAACCAGGTAAATCCCATTGACATCATGATCTCATTTACAAGGGTGACCTGGCCAAGAGGTCAGCAGCACACGTCATAATAAGTACAAATTCAAGATAAAAGTTTAAGGTAATAAATAGCAAAGTAGTTGCACGTCTGTCTCTGCGATCGGCTGGCAACCCATTCGGGCTGTACCCCGCCTTTCACCAAATGCCAGCTGGAAAAGGCTCCAGCCCCACAACCCCAAGAAGGATAAGCCGTACAGACAATGGACAGGTGGATGGATGATGTTAACGGCACAACATCTGGTGTCTATGTTTGTGTAGTTACAAACAAAGGTGGGAACACCTACAACTTTCAAAAGTATTTGTCCATGCAGCACAGCATTAAGGCTGGATCCAGATACGAACAGAGTCTTTTGTCCATGCTGTGTTCATTTCATCCGTATTTCAACATGTTTCCATAAAGCTTCCGGATAAGGGCAAAATGGAGCAGTACCACTGAAAACCATGGGGGCAGTGTTGCTGTTACTCCCAAATACGTAGCTCTAGAGAGACACTAAGAAGAAATAATAATGGCGGAACTTTTTGAAGAGAAACTCTGCGAGTTAGTTAGAAATTACAAACATCTGTATGATGTTACTTCACCTGGACACCAGGATAAATAAATGCAAAAAAACAGCTGGGAGGAGACTGGAGAGCAATTAAATATCAGTTAGTTGGTTGCAAAGGAGAAGTGGAGGTCTGTGTGAGACAGATTTGTCAGAGCCCTCACTGGTGGATGTACTGGTTAACAGCAATGTCAACGGAAAGGACGCACGGAAGTATGTAAGCAGTGACGATAACGTCATTTGAAAAGGATGTATACATTTTCGTACATAAAGGGAGTATAAATGGGTCTTTAGATATCAGGAGTGTCATGTGTTTGACATTGTTGACCCTGAAAACCTTTGCAGGTTGACTTTTCTCCTCAGAAATCAATAAAGAGCTTTCTCGATAAAAAGAATTGATAGTGACATCGGTATCAGTAAAGTCCTATCTATTTCCATCCTTAACTAAAGTACCAAAAAAATCTTGTGAAAAAAAACTCCACATTAGTTATTAACTTGAACTCCCTCCGCTACAATGTGATACTTGTGATTTTCAGAGCTGTTAGCCCAACCAGTTGGCGACTCTAAATGCCTTATGTATGGCAAGGTCAGCTAGATAGCCGTGGTACATCAAAGGATACACCCATCTTGTCAAATTCTTACTGGTGAAACAACTCAACAATCAACAATATAGCTGTCATTAACTTTAACTGCAGAGGTGACTATTAAACTTTAAGCCCAGCTCCAGCTGTCACATGTCGATGTGACCTTGGGCAAGACACTTAACCCCAAGTTGTTCCAACTGCTGCGTCAGAGGCGTGGAAATGGGTTGAAAAGGGCATGGATGCGTTAGCTAACACTGATGGACAACATACACAGAAACTCAGAACCATCAATGAGTGTGAATGGGTGTGAACAGGTAGATGCTACCTTCAGAGTAAAAGCACTTTGAGTAGACCTAAAGACTAGAAATGCACAATATAAGCTCAAGTTCATTTTACAATCTGGTATTTCTATGAATTGTATGTTTTTTCCTTCTAATAAAATAGTCTCCCTAGAAAGTGGGCAACTTCCTGTGTTGCTGTGGCATGTTCCAGTTCTCAGGGGTGAAAAAAGGCAGAAGCATCTGTCGCTGTAGCCCCGATAATCTGCTTTCTGCTCTCATTTTGTTCAGGTTTAGGACTTCTTAGACTCAATTCTTTGGTAAAAATCCCCTCTGAGGGGCTGACGCAGAAGGGATTTGTGAATTTCTGGCTGTTTCTCATGCTGCCAATCTCTTCCTCTCTATATCTCACTGCAGAGTCTTATCTTGTGTCAATTTCAATTAATAGCCTCTTATTTTGGCAACACTTTGGGTTGTCTTTATGTCATTAGACCACTCGGTCAGCCTTGGCATTGGCCGGTCTTCCATTGTTGATAAAGCCAAGAAAAAAGGCTGAGTTCTCTTAAATGTAAAATCCACATGTATTTACTGGAGCGTCAAAGCCTCATAACATGAGACAAAGATTCAGCTGGGGATGTAACCCTCTCATGGTTGCTAACTCCAGAGGGAAAACAACAAAGGAGAAGAGGAAATGTCTGTGTTTGCCATACAACTGGCTTAAACCTTACTTTCTTTATCCTTTACAAGAGCTTTATAGGGAGTTCATGCATTAAGCAGAAAAAAGGAACATCTGTTTCTTACATTGTGGGTTCAGCTCATGCCATTTTTCTTTGCTTCTTTCGTACTGACTTCTACTGATCCCTAGTTCTGCTGGGCACAAAGTGTCTAAAAACGTAAGCACATCAAGTGTGAATAAAACCTCCTGGGTTTTGGATATCACTGGAGGTTTTTTTGATGTAAAAGTGTTGAAGATTCAGGAAAAAGTTTAGAATTTATTTTTCTGAAGACATTTTAAAAAAATGTGCAAAAGCCTAAGCTCAAGCAACCATGAGACAAAGAAAAACAATTATAAGATCCAGCTAGGGATGGGGGATATATCAGTTAAAATTATAATTTCAATTACTTTCTGCAGAAGATTTAAAAATTAAAAATCAAGGATGACTTGCTCCAATTGCAAGTCATTGCAGTGTTTTAAAATATAAATACGGAAAATGTACAGTTTTCATGATTGTAGGCCCTTTCAGGTTTTGCACAGGCACTTTCATATGTTTGTATTTGTTTTTTTGTTTCTTTAGATGAGAGTAGATTTTGATCACAGAATTTTATGTTCATATACTGTGAAAATACCTCAGCTTTCAATGTTTATATAGACCAACCTGCCTACGTCTGACTTACATAGTCAATATTTTATGATACACACTGTAACTTTAAGAGGGGAATTCTGTTTGGCTGGGGAATTTTGACAACATAAAGGCAAAACTTGATCCATGTTTTTTTTTTTTTTGTTTTTTTGAGAGGGAAAAATTCTGTCTAAATCATAAATGGAGTGTTGTGAGAAAAAAATTGGATTTAACTTTTGGGCCATATTGCCCAGCCCTAGATCCAGCACCTAATTGTTCACTTTGTGAAACAAACTCTCAGCAAAACATGCCAGTAATGACGCTGAAATATCCTTTCTATAAAGAAGTTTGTAGTGTGAGTTGATATTTTTTTTTCATTCAATAAATAATAATAATAATAATAATAATAATAATAATAATAATAATAATACATTTTATTTAAAAGTGCCTTTCATGAAGCTCAAGGACACTGTACAACATTAAAACAACAACAATAAAATCAACAATAGAACAATAAAATCAGCAAAACACAACAGAAAATGACAGGTAAGGGAATGCAAATGGCAGGGTGATGTTAAATGGAGTATGCAGTCCTGAACAGGAGGGTTTTGGGTCTTGATTTGAAGAGGGGCAGGGAGTTCAAATTTCGGAGGCCCAGGGCAGAGAGTTCCAGAACTGGGGAGCAGAGCAACTGAAGGCCCTGCTCCCTATGGTGAGAATGTGGTCCAGAGCTAATAGAGCTGCAGCTGCTTCTGCAGTTGTCTCGGTCCTAGCTCCCACCTCTTCTTGCTTCAAAGGCTGTGACTGGGATGTGCCACTTTGGGCTGCTCACAATCGCTGTAGATTGGAGCTTGGCAAGATGGATTTGTCTTAAATCAGGCGGATCCAACTGCACTGCAAAGTTAAAACTTCAGTGCTTGAGCTAGAAATGAGTATTGGACTGGTATGCAGCACACTTTCATGACTTCATTGTGTCATTACAAAATTAAATAACCAACCTAGAAAGCACTCGGAGAATGCAGACCTCCGCCAAGCGCCACAGTTCCCCCTATTTGTCATTTGCACCATAAATATTAGTCCCACATTTTATTTTGACTACATTTTTAGATTCCTTGACCATGAAAACATACCATTGCTAACTGAATTCATAATGATATCAATATTAGTTCAGCAGTTATTCACGAAAATCAAATTTTCCTTAATGGCGGTTTTCTTCTGGATCTAGCTCCCTAGCTTTTGAAGATACAGCAATCCGTTGGCACCTTCCAAATTCCACAATGCCTTGGTTATTTAATGGTGTTTGTTGTGTGTTTATAGCTTCATGTGTTCTCTTCCTATGATAAAAATTCCAAAGGTCCCCTATTTTTTTTCATATTCTGGATCATAGTATCCGGAATTATTCCTTTATCCAGATCAGTCTTTGATACACTGTAGAGCATGTTAGAAACTTGTCCTGTATTTTTTTCCCAAGTGCCCTGAACCATTATTTGTGGAGTTATATGCAGAAATGTCGAAAATGGCCCTATCTCCCAATGTTAAAGAATCCTTTAAAAATTCCTGGATCCAGACGGAGATCCGGATCACTTCCAAAATCTAATCATTTGTTCCTTATCCCAATCCGGACATTCCCTGAAAATTTCAGCAATATCTGTCCATAAATTTTTGAGTAATGTTGCTAACTAACTAACAGACAGACAGACAAACAAACCCTCCCAAAAACATTGCCTCCTTGGCGGAGGTAAAAAGGAACAAACATATGAGGTGATTAACACACATTAAACTTTCCCCCAAAAAAGGGGGAAAGTTGAAGGTAACGGAAAAAAGAGAGGAGACAAACTGTCACACATGCACACAAATACACACATACATGTTATTTCTGATGCAGAAGGTGGTCATGTGACTAAAAGACCAGGAGGAGATTGCAAATTATGATTGTTACATGGGATAATTATAATTTGCTGTTGGTTTTTGTGCTGCTTTGTGTGCAGTGCTAGAAACATTTCCCAAGTAGAGTGAACTCAAATGAAGTATAAAGGGACAAAAGTTAATCATGCACAAAGAATATGCATAGAAAAGTAGTGTGATGATAATTAAAGGGGTAAAGATGGGGTGGTGGTAAAAATGGATGGGATGAGGAAACACGAAACATCCCTGTGAATGGAGACAACAG
The DNA here is from genome assembly GCA_037902135.1 of Cetoscarus ocellatus. Lineage (NCBI taxonomy): Eukaryota > Metazoa > Chordata > Actinopteri > Labriformes > Labridae > Cetoscarus > Cetoscarus ocellatus. The sequence continues at coordinate 429,642 of JBAMNC010001464.1, forward strand.
CACGTACAGCAGAGTTCTTGATGCACGTGTGTTTATGCTTCAGTCCCCCTGCAGCATGGGACTCTACCCCCCTCCATATGAACTTGGCAGCGTGTGACAGTGTATTAGATTTCATGCTATTGTGTTTGACTCAGGTACAGAGTTATCTCATGAATGAGAGCCACTTTGTAGAAATGACCATGGCTGCACTTCAGCATGCATTATAATTTGTCTCATGGGGAACAGACTGTACAATAGACACCTGGAACATAATGTTATCTAATATGTCTGTTTAGTGTCCAGCTTAAGCTCGTCTCTTGTTACTCAGTGTGTTTCATACACTCTATGTCACTCTGAACATATGTTTACTGGTCCAAAGAAAGTTCACTCTGTCAAAAGAAAGCCTAGGATTTTAAATAGGTTCTTAAATAATGATAATTCAGTCAGTGGATAAAAAATTATGAAACTGACTGTACTTTCATAACACTTAAGCATAATCAGTGAACCTCAGAGCTTATTTCTTGGTATTTATAACTCTGACTAACACCAACGCCACCATTTTAAAGGTATCAACATTTTTCTGAGTGTCTCACCTCTTTTATAAAGACTTTCCTAAAGAAATGGCTGGGCCCCTGAAGGGACTGTTAAAATTTTAGGCTGTAGTCCTTGAAGTAGCTGGCCTGGTTTAAATGTGGAAAGTGGATCCTTTAACCCATGTCATTCAACATTCTCTCTACCCAACTTTCAACTCTATACACCATCCTGTCACTCAAATAAAGTACTAAAAAGTAAAACAATCAAATATATGCAAAAGAATGAATGGTAAATGGAAAATGGACTTCAGCTTATATAGTACATTTCCAGTCTTTTGACTACTCAAAGCTGCTTTACACCACAGGTCATACCTACACATTCACACCCATTCACTCACTGATGTTTGGAGTTTCTATGTCAGTTGTCCATCAGTATCAACTAACACATTCACACCCTATCATATAATACACGCCACTGACACAGCAGTGGGAGCAACTTAGGGTCAAGTGTCTTGCCAAAGGACACATCGGCATGTGACAGCCTGAGCTGGGCTTGAATCTGCAACCTTCCGATTACCAACCAAGCGCACTTTCGGACTGTGGCACCGATGTCCCTAAAACCAAAATAGACAATAATAATATCAACATGTAAAGTACGTTGGGTAAGTCACTCTCTGGCCTGCTTTGGAGCAGACATTATAACAGTTTAGGTTTAAAATTTAATGTGAAATCACGTCTTAATTTAGGATGGATTATGTCTTTACCAGTGTTGCCAGAGTTACCTTAAAACTAATCTGAATACTGATAACTGATTACTCCTTTAAAAGGTAACTTCATTATTTTACTGATTAGTTGATTTTAAAAGTTGCTAAGTTAGATTAAAAGTTACTTTATTAGATACATTCAATATATAATATATCAATATATGTGTATTATATATATTGCGAGTCAACTGTGTTTAAGGGCAGCATTTCCTCTACAACATACTGCCCGACCAACTCTCTTCAGCTCTCTCCCACTTACTGGTTTTGCACCGAAGACCAGCTTTTGTTGTTTGGGTGCCAGGGGAACTCCTGCATTAGTCACAGCTCTCTGCTTTGCGCCACCTGGTGGGACTTTCTCTGTCAGTTTGTCTCTTGTCGCCAGAGCAGAGTGTACAACGATCATCAACATTGTCATCTTTGGCTGATACAAACTCAAAATAATGACTGTATGTCCTGCTAGGAAACACGCATCTCTCTCCTCCCTCCATTGTTGTTTACTTTTGTGTCACTGGCTGCGACACAAACACACAGGACAACTCGCGTGTAATACATGTGTCTTACATGTGAGTTGCCTTCATGCTGAAAACGTGACTTGTCGCATACGTGACGTCCCTCCCCAAGACGCAAGAAGAAAGCAAATATATCTTTTTACAAAGGAAAATGAGAAAAATTGTAAAGCGCCGTGACTTGAATAACTATTTTTAATCTGATTACTTGGAAATAATAATAATAACTGAAAAAGTGGTCATATTAGGGTAACATTACTGGCATCACTGGTCTTCACTAACCTTTATGGGCCCCAGAAATCTACTCCCTTTATCCCCCTTCATGGGTGGTCTTGGTGTAACCTTATCAGGTTGATGGTCATGGTTGTTTCAATTGAGTTTCCAACATGTTTGTTTGTCTTCTAACAATCAAAAATGATAGTGCTCCATGTCCTAAACAAACTGTGTTCCTAGTTAGCAACCATTCTTCTTAAGATGCAACAGGAAGAGCACAAACCTCCAAGGTGAGGCCCTTCTGATATTAGAGCCAAACTTTTCTGAAACACACACACTTTGCTTTAAGTGGGTTGTCATTCAGCAGTTTTGGGAAGGAGCTTTTTCTGCCCCCTTCATTCTCAGTCAGAACAATAAATAACATTGCCAAAAAAATGACAGTTGGCTCACTGAGGGCATCAGTTACCACCTACACCTGTCTATTTGCCCGTTTTCATCTTATTTTGTGTCTGCTTTGGCTGAAAGTGACATGAACACAAGCTGCGACTCCGTGTCTTCTGCTAAAAGGTGTTTGTAGATGTAAATATCTAAACTTCATGCAAGCTCAAAAAACACTGGAAAACCATGTATCATGGTGGCAGAGAAAGACACCCGGTAAACACACTATTACATAGTTAAACAATGGTTAAATGGCGATGTTTTTCTGTTGACACATCTCTGTGATAGGCCCCTTAGCTGAGTTATTATTAAAAATGTGGAAAACTACCCTTTCTTACAATGTTAATAAATCTTTTGAATTATTCCTGGATTCTTATCATCACCAAAATGACACTACTTCTCCTTTTTGCCATGACCAACATTCAGAACAAATGAACTGGAGTTATGCTTTTGTGTTTATTTGATTTTATTGATGTAACTTCCAAAATACATGCACCTATGTATAATCAGGCCACTAAATCTGACCTTTTTGCACTCTGTGTTCCTCATATGCTGCGGTTGAACACAGCATCAATAGCAAAATGTGGTTGGACGCACCTCAATCACTTTGTGCCATGTACCTTGCTGTCAAAATAGGGCTGAATTCTCTTATTACCATCTGCTTGTTAAATCATATTGCATGCTCTGTGGTCGGTTATTTTGAAGGTGTATATGTGAAAGGAAAGGGAAAGATACCAGATCCTCATTTATACACACCACTGACTGCCTGAATTCTTTATTCTGAGTGGTAAAAATACAATAATTCTCTGCCACACATTAAGTCACATTATTCCCCCACAAGTGTAAGGATTGTCATTTCTGCCAATTTCAGAGCAGGTTTACTGTCAAATCTAAAAAATGCTTTCAGATCTGTTGAATGCATATATCCTAAAAGGAATTGATCACACTAACTGCTAAATCAATAAAGAGTGAAACACGGTGGCCCCTCAAATTTGGTGCTGAATAATTTGGGGACTTACACACACTTACACTCCAAAGAGCTGGACTGGATGATTGCAGGTTTCAGCACCAACAAGTAGCTGCAGGGGACTAAAGGTCAATACAACAGGCCTGTTAATTAACCCATTACCCGCTGAGTGGCAGATACCCATTTAACCATGATGTTGTCATGCATTGTAGAGAATAAACTTGTATCCAAATTCCATCCTTGGCATGACAATCATGAAAAATCAGAGGACTCAGCTCGGTTCAGGGGTAAAGTTGAAACATTTTTTTCATTTTATACTTGATTTGCTTTGTTTTCGCACCACATCTAGTCAGGCGGACCAATTCCATATCATCTGTTGTGTAATATAGCTTCTTGCCACTAGTTGGGGCTGTAGCTGCGGCAAGAAATACACAACCGGCTTGAGTAATAAGATTATTTAGCAGGAAGCAGTGCTGTAGTATTCTGTGCCATAAAATAAAGATAAAGCTCAATTTAGGCTGCATCGGGAGGTACTACTTGCATATTAACTAGAGCATGTATAAACATATTCCTTGTGGATTTGGAGATGATAACCTGTAAAGAGGACCCTGAGGCTGGCAGTGCTAGCTGTGCTGAAGTTAGCTGCATTACCCTTTATACTGTCGGTGAAAGCTACGTTAGCTTACTCACAGCTATGCTCTCTGGCCAAACACAAGCCACAATTCACTCCCTTTTGGTTCACTCGCCTTGTACTTGTTTGGTTCAGATTGCTTTCAAACCCACTGCAAACCGAACTCCTGTCCGCTTGGAAGTGAACCAACACCACAGTTTTTTTTCTTTTGTCCACACCAGAGTTTGCGAGAGCTTTCACACCACCCTAAACAAACCAAACTTTCCAAAAAAGCAAACCAGAGTTTGTTTGGACATAATATGTTTGGTGTGAATGCACCCTTAGTATTCATGTGTATTAAATTAGGTTTGACGAAGTTTGAATAAAAGTCATGCATACAATTAGGAACATAGGGCACCACTCTGAACCACATTCGCACATATGTTTACACAAAATGACAGATTGTCTTGATCAACACACTGGCTAACACATCTACAGTTGCTATTAAACCAAAGTCAGAGCACACACACAGCTGAAACCATAGACCACTCTCTAACCAGAACTTTCTTTGAGATTGATAAGGCATTTTAAAATCATCCTGAGACTAACTGCCCCTTGAAGACTTTTCATGACAGCAGCTACTTCTCCTCCCGGTCGAGTGTTTCTCTAATGAGCTATTATCACTGATAATGAGACTGTTTGCATCTCAGGCAGCGTCAGCCGGAGCAGTGTCTGACTTTTAACATGCAGCTGAGACACTCAATAGACTCAGTACTTGTCAGAAAAACTTGTGACCAACACCATCTCTTTTGTACTGCTGTTTCTGTTTTATCTCCGCATAATTAACTTTTTCTAGATATAATTCAACAGAGAATCAGATGTCTGACTGATCCTCACAGGAGTGTTTCCTCACTTGTGTATGGTGAAACTAGCTCAAATCTTTTGTTAATTATTTTTCTTCCTTAAGTTTGTCCCTATTTTGATGTCAAGTATCAACCCTAATTAGTTTCTTTTTTACGTCTCTCCTTTCCTTTTTGTGCTTCTCTTTTTATTTGAGTAATTTTCTTCCTGCTGAGCTAATGAACCTAAACTTGCCTTCTTTTGTATAGATATGTCTAAAGATTTCCCGCCCCTAAACTAGCTGTAAGCTGAACAAACACATGTCTCCCAATTTTAAGTAAACTATGAGTACAGGTTATATGAATGGTTATTCAAGCAAGACAGGGGGAGGTGGAGTTTTTTCATGGGGGGTGGGGTTGTTTGACAGGCTGTGAACACATACTTTTCTACTGAAAATTATCAAAAAAATGTATTTTGCATAATAACTGGCAATTAAATCACAGTTATTTTGTTTATGTGCATTGATTAACACTTGTTTTACTATCACTTTGATATAATATCGTTTATTTTCTTCTTTCAAAAGCTTTGGGCAATTTCATCAGTGAATGTCAGTATGAACTGGTGGTTAAATAGCCGTCTTAGGTTGAAAAGTAGTCATTTGATCTGATGTTTAAGAGAATAATTTTAGCTGATACTGAGAGCGATGATTTTCTAGTTACCTCTTTTGGTGTAATTCTCCCATAACACCAATGGTGGGCAAGTGGCAGCCCAGGGGCCACATGCGGCCCTTCACTTCACTCAATGCAGCCCACCAATCATTTAAAAAGAAAAAAAAAAGGGAAATACAAAGTAAACTCAACAAAAACTGCTAAATTTAATTGTCATGAGTAATCAGTACTACATAATGCGCAAATTAGGACGGGCGATAAAATATTTCTCCTAACCTTAGATTGATGGTACATGCTATGTTTTTTACAAGTCACTAAAGAATATACTTTGCTATGATTGTATCTCTAATTACCTCTTATGAAGCATTAAATTACAGTATTAGTAAAAAGTATAGGTGTAATAAATGCTAAAGGTAACATATTTGTGCTTTAAAAACTGGTAAACATTATTTTATTGCATTAAAAAGAAGCTTAAAGTGGCTTTAGTTATGTGTTAATATAGTTAATAAAGTGTTAATATATACATAGTTAAAATATTAATGTTGGTGTAATACTCTCTTGAAGCTTTGTATTTGCTTTATTTGTTTATTCATATATTTTTTTTCTCATTGAGAGTGCCTGACAATATGTAGCAGTGTGTCCCTTTGGCAATGGAAAAAAAATTATGTGACCGTCTTGGTAATCAAAGTTGCCCACCCCTGTTTAATACCAATACCATTACTAACAGATCACAGTTTGGCCAGCAGGTTTATTTTGCTGACCTAAATAGAGAATCCTATCTTAATCAGACATTAAGGGTCTTAGATGTCAGCCCTCAATTGATACACAACAGAAAAACATCCATAAATGATATCTGTTCATGTCATATTCATTTGCCCATGGCTGATGTTTGTAAATTGACTGACACTGATGTTTAACTGATGTCCATGCGCATCCCTCCTGAAAAGTACAACCTTCTTTTCCCACAAAGACTTTGCTGAAGCTGCAATAAAACAGTGAATAAAATGTAAAAAGTGCCATAAGCATCCTGACCCCCTGAGCCAGACATGTGGAGAAAAGGTCTCTGCCTTTAGAGATGCCTGTCATAACGCTGGACATTGTTTGACAAATGATCCAGCAAAGTGTAGCAGAAAAAAAAAAACCTCCCTCCAGCTCTGAAACCGTCTTGTGGTTTCAGTGCAGGTTGCTTGCGAGGCGGCCCCTTGTGACAGCTCCGGACAAAGAGAGGACACATAGCAAGTGCCTCTCCTGTCAAACAGACCAAAAACATTTAAGAGAAGCTTGAGTGAACCTTCCTTCTTCCCCTGTTGCATCATTCTCACATCCTTTCCTTTTTTCCCTTCACAGTCCTCCTCTCTGAAGTCACCTTTACTATTGAAGAGGATAAAATGCTGATGTATAACATAATTCCCTAAAAGCCATCCTAACCCTCTTCAGATTTACAGCCATAAAAACAAGAAGTGACTGAGAGTAAATGACGCGTTTTGGTGCTAATGGTGTCTATTTCCTGGTTACATGAGCCATAAAACATCAGATTTACTGTGAAAAGCATCATTAACCTGGCTTTATGATACCTGCCTACCTCTCCATTCTAATCAAACCTTGATGCTCTTATTAAACTAAGAATTTGTTATCTGATCCACCCACTGCATACAGCCTCTAAAAACATGACCTGGACAGTGTTAGTCTCAGCTAGCAAAGACATCCTAATGCATAAAAAGCCTACAGTAGCTTGGCCCACTTCTGTGTGGTCCAACTGCTTGCTCCTTACGTCCGTTTTTAACTGGAGCAAAATTACACCACTACTGCAATACAGATCCAGATTGTCAAACTTCCTGTGGGGTGAGGGGGTGGGTCTGACCGATTTTAGGAAAAGATTTAATTGCGATTTTTCTGGAAGATACTGTGATTTCAATTCGATTCACGACTTTCTTCAAATCAAGCTTCAGTGTAATATTCATAATGTGTACAGTAACATTACAAACATGACAGAAAATTACATCATACCATGAAACAGTAAAACCTCTCAGGCAAGGATGAAAACTAAAGGTAAGAATTGCTTCCAAATGTATTTATTAACAAGAAACATGCATGTACACTCTTTAAAGTCCTTGACCAACGGCAGTTATTACAACTGAAGAACTAAAAAAGCCATCTTTGACTGTCTTAACTTAAAAAATATAGTGCAAAAAATCCTTAATTTTTTTAAGTTAAAAAAGTTAAATAAAATGCAAAGAAAAAAGCCTCTAATGATAAATAAGTAATAATAAGAAAAATAAAGTTCAACAATTCCAATAAAAGAAACACCCAGCCAAATCAGTATGTCAACATTTGATGGTTTTGGACATGAGCGCTGACATGTGACAACGACTAGCAAATATTTGACACAACAGATCCTGGGTCAGTCAGGAGTGCTGCAAAAAATTGCAGCGTCAGGGATCATATGATCACGTTGTCTGAAATTGTGATTTCGATGAGAAAATGATAAATCGTTCATCCCCGGGTAAGGGTATGGGTCAAGACACTTTTTGGGGGCTTTCATGTAATGCATGTGCTTATTAAACTGAATACTCCAAATTCAAACCTGAAAAGGACTTATTAGATAAACTAGGCAACAATTGCGAGCTCAGGCAGACAACTTGAGCTGCATCAAATCACATGATAAACATCCAACAGATTCACCAGCTATTTGCAAGATTGTCAGTTGATTTCTCTACTTTGCCTCAGCCAGCTCTGGCCAACATTGGTACTGCGCTCTCGCTTTCAACCCCCCGCATGCATGTGGTCATCATGGACACATCTCAGGTATTCATTTGAAAAAGATATTCTAAAATCCCAAACTTTGGGCCGTGGGAACTGGAAGTGCAAAAATGCTAATTCACTTCCATGTTTTTGGACTCATGTTTGTGCTCTTTCTCTTGCTTTTGATCAAAGATATGACTGAAGATCCAAAGTTTTCGGACTTCTGATACTTTGCTATGCTATCAATCATGGCACAGTACTAAACTATCAAAATACTGTAAATTTTGTCAACCCCATATGAGAAACATGATCAAATAAGACACTATGTTGAGTCATATTTATGTATAAAACTCTGAAAGCCTGTCTTTGACTGTTTATCCTCATTCACCTCATTGAACAATGTATGTAACACTGATTATATTCACTGAGTGGCACTGCTGTACATAAATAAAATTGCTTGAAAACTTTGGGAAAATAAACAGAATTGACTTGGTTCTGCACAGCTTCTCAGAAATCTCAGAGTAAAAGCAAACATCCAAGTAAGAAAAAATCTTTTCACATTTCATTTCTAGACCCTCTGACCATCATCTCTCTCACTCACTCTAAAATAGAGAAAAATATTTGTTAAATAAATGAAAGGTTATTTTAATAAATTCTACTCTGTGTTTTTTTGTATGAAAAAATTAAAAATTCTGTCACAGAAATGAAAAAAATCCATACATGCCAAGTGTGACCTTAAACGGGCAAGTCTACCAGGTGGTTGACCTGCATATTTGCTTCCTGATTGAGTAATCTGAAAAATAAAACCTAAAACGTTGCTAAATGAAGAGGCAAGAACACAATTTTACCAATAAACAATTTTTGCAAATGTATTACATAGGGTTATACAGCTATGATCCATTATAGATGCTATTTAGCGCCTTTTATCCACCAGCATTAGCATTTCATCAATACCATTCTGTTTGGCTTTTTTTCTGGCAGAGTTTAGCTTCTCTTAATAATGTTTGGATAGCCAGGTCACAACAAGCTTTCTGCTGGCTGAACTCTTAGAAACCACATCACAATATCCAAAACAACTGCATGCATACAAACAGCACATACGGCTGAAACATGCAGAGTCACATCTGTAAACGCACAATTACACCACAAATCTGGAGCTGGAGCTACAGTGTGGGTTTTGCTGTTTTTTTTCTGTTCCGCCTTCATGATTATATCCAGCGTCGTGATAACTGTTCAATATGGAGATGATGCCTCGGGGCTGCATGTGTCACACGCTGTCAATACATCAGGCGACGGCAGTAATAGCGCAACATAAGGAGGGTGTTACAGCAACCCAGAGTGGATGATAAAAAGTCGGTCTGGCTGCTTGTGTTGGCACTGTGAGTTATCTGGTGTACTACTTGAGCTGCGGGGGTAAATGAAGGAGTTTTGCATATTTTTCTATCTAGGCCACAGGGAAGGTGGTGGGGGAGGAGGAGGGGGTAATGTGATTGTCAAGAAGGGCAGATTTGACTTCTTCTGGCTGTGGGAGAGAGAGACGGGGCGGAAAAGATGGAGAGAAAGGAATGAGAGAGGAGAGAGATAAGGGGGAAGTATGCTACTGTACAAAAAGAGGACAGACTTTAAAGCCTTGGCTGATATTGAGAATAAAAACATCAATATTCAACCAAGCTGATCTGCAGGCCTGATTCAAGTTCTGCTCCCTCTCTCTCCTTCTCTGTGTCAGTGATACCGCAGAGCTGGGAGGAGGACTTCTCCCTCTTGCTTCTTCTTTCATGTCTTTAGTTCCACAGATAACGCAAACATATGCACACGCACACACGTGCCGAATCGTCACTGCGGCACTCTCAGAGGTGAGCGAGTGCCTGCATTAAGTATATTTTCAGGTTAAGTTCAAATGCTTGCATAGAGGGAGAAAAGCAAAGAAGAAGAAGCAGAAGAAGAGGGGATGGAGATGGGGGGGGTTGTTGCTATGCGACCAGACTGGTGTGCTGTTTTTGAGTGCATAACCATCCACTCTGCATTGAGTTAATGCATGCCTGTGCACACACAGATACACACAGGCACATGCAAGGAACCCACGCACATGCAGAAACTATGGGAAATCTGCAGGGACAGACACAGAAAAACTCCCATGATTCCCAGCGTCACACGTAGTGAAATACTCCACCGCTACAATCCTGTATACGTGTACCCTCTCTTTTCAGTGACTGGTTTACTAATTGGTTAGAATAAAGTGTTTTGCATTATAGAGCATCCTTAAAGCAACATAATAAAGGGATTTGGTTTGGTTAACTCTGACGCAAACCAAAGAACCCTGAGCAACACTTCAATATCATAAAATCTACAAAGTTTGTTACCAACCCATCTGAATCAACATTTTGACTAACAAATGTAACTCGTGTTTGTGGATTTAATAAATATGCAGATGATATGCCTTGAGTCCAGTGCAAGGATGGATGTATAGAAACCTAATTAAAACTACCTGTAGCCATGAAGGAAAGGTTATTAATGTCTGATTTTCAGTGTGTTTTAAAGCATCTCATTGTCTTTTGTATCATCAAACATCCACACACTCATCAGCTTATACCTCAACCCCGGCCTCCTGTGTGCCGTTCTCAGAAAACTAATTACTGCAATTGCTGCTGGCCACAGTTTAAAGCCTGTCATGCCATCGAGATATTCAGTAATAAGGTGTTATGAAATATGCAGCCATTAGAGATTACTTAATATGAAACATTGTTACACGGACCTGAGGCCTTAAAGAGTAAAAGGTCATCTTGTAGGCAATGAGGCGACATTGTTCTTGCTTTTATTTGTTAACAATGGCCACAGTTACATGATGTTGTTTAATTCGGAATTAAGTATTCAGAATTAAATAATTCGGAATTAAAGTATTCTCCTTCGCGTTTATGTGTAAATGGTAATTCCAAATTGAGGTTTACATGGAAACACATTTATTCGCCTTTATTCAATTCCGCTTAATGTCTGGGGGTTGAGAATGGTTCTGATTGGACAGGCGGCGGATGCGACATATTTACGTCTACTGGAAGAGAACAAAGTCCAGTTCAGCGTCTCCAGCGTCTCTGTCAGGAAAACCTCGTCCAACTTGGACGCTACAACTTTAAAAAGGTCTGCATTCTTATGCTTACGTCCATCCACTCTTTTCATTATTTCCAAATCTTCTAAGGCTCTTATTAAATAAATTGCCTCGGCTTGAGTCCAATGCTTGCTTCAGGCTGCCATCATGTTCCCGTCAGCGCGGAATATGTGCGTCATCGTGACAGGACAAGGGAACGAGCACGCGTAGAACGACTGGAATTAATTTAAAGCAGAATGAACATTTACATGATCGAGGAATAATTCATTCAGATTTAAAATCAGAATGAACCAGGCAGCTACTTCAGAATTAATTTTAATTCGGAATAGTCATTTTCACTCAGAATTAGGTGTTTACAAGGTCATTTTTAAGCTGTAAAAAGAGGATTTAAGTTTTGTTCTGAATTAAAGGGGAATTAAAGCTCATGTAAACGTAGCCAATGACGTTTACAGTTTATATTGTCCTCTATTCTTTAACTTTTAGGTCTTTATGTATTTATTTCTAACCATTTTTATTTTATGTTCCTCTTATTTTATTCCTGGTTTTAGTGTTATTAACATCATCTCCAGTGTTTTCTTATAGAAGACTCATGATGGGGTTTCTTCAGGTTCTCAGTCCCACAGTTCTGTTTTGTTCAATATGGGTTTTTTGTTTTAACTGAAATTTTTATGTCTGTCTTGCCTGTTCTTTTGTTGTTTCTGTCCATGTGCAATATTCTTTTTTGTTTAAGAAGTGCTATACAAAAAAAGTCTGATTGATTGATTGAATAGCCATTCTATATCCCTGTTGACTATGTTTATAGCAATTATAAATGTGGACATTAATTTGAAAAAATTAATTGGTGGTTGATGAAATTATATTTGGGTAAATCCTTGTCCTTAACATTATTGTTTCTTAAATTCATTTGTATAACGTTCAATGCTTGCCACCAGTCTTCAAGTATGTGCCAAACTAAAGCTGCACGTGTTGACCAAACCCCAACTCATCTATCTCTTCCTCCTTCAAAATGTTGGGATGAACAGATGTATAAGCATTTAATACTGAGGACAAATCCCTGCAAATGAGTGCCTGGTTTTAACAATACATACCATGACCAGTGCAGGTTTGCATGAAGTGGCTTCATACCCTTTTATTGACTCTATGAATATATCTAGTTGCATGGAGGATGATTATAAAGGCAAAAACTGTCAGACGTTGTTGATTTGTTCATTATCTTGAAAAATCCTTACAAAATTGATAATAACTCACTCCGCCATGCTTGTTAACTTGCATCACTTTGAAAGCAACTGAAACTAGAGCAAGTTTTTTTAAGTGCAGCATAAAATTGATTCAGTTATAATTAAATATACTTTAAAAACCTAACTTGTAATGAATAATTGATTGTTAAATGATATTATCTGAGTCTAGGATCTTAAAAGGTATTCCCACACTTCAGGACTGACTGGAGTCAATGGTTGCCTCCCAGTATCGGCCCTTACTCTTCAAGCACTTAATGATGGCGTATGAAATGACAAATTGAATACCATTTCCATGTTCAGAGATGTTTTAAACTCACAGCAGTGGATACTCTGTGGTTTTAGAGGAACATTTTAATGACTAAGGCAGAAGGCATTAGAGGAGCCATAAAAAGGAATGAATTAGCTGTCATATCACCACATCAAAGCACATTAGCAGAATATTTAGAGGATTTTCATGACCCAGTAAGCTCCCATCTGATTGTTTGTGAGGTTTGAAATGAGTCATAAAGTAAAGACATACATTTAAGTCGTATTCTGGAAGTTTTGTAACTCTTAATGAGGCATATTAGGTATCCAGTGTTGTTGTAAGAGCAACTTAGGAACGTTTATTACATAAATGCTTTCAAAATTCTCAAAGTGTGACAAGTGGAACTGATGGTAACAATGAAAATAAAGGCAAAGCAAAAAAAAGTTGGTGTTTTTTCAAATCTTTTCTGACAAACCTCAGTTTAAAATGAGTTGGGGCATTGTACTGAATGTGTATATGAACAGAAAACAAGGATTTGCAAATGCTTTTCAACTACTGTTCAATAAAAACAACACATAACAAGATATTTACTTATGCTTGAATGAATAACCTTGGTTTTTATTTTGGGATACATACACTCTGAATTTGAGGCTTTTGGTATGTTCTAAAAACAACACACACAAAAATATTAAAATAGGTTTGCTGTATCAAGCGGTTAGCCATTTTTATAAAAAAGTATTCATTAGTCAGAGAAAATGCAGTATTACACCTTCATTTTTGTTGTTGTCAGATAAAAAAGCTAGAATTCGGAAATGTCTCCAAGGTATCTATTGTTTCAGTTTCTTTCTTACCTGTTAGCACAGAAGACTGTCAGAAGTAGTCTTCTACCTGTCAGAAGACTAGTAAGCACTTGGAAAGCGTAAACCTCTGCCAAGTTGGCTCACATATTGCTGTTACATCTATAAGCAATAGTTCCATGATAAAGTTACCATCATAATATGATTCCTTGACCCTGAAAAGCCACAACTAGCACTCAGAATCATGTTGATATCACTATCAGACAGTTATTGAGCAAAAAACCATTGTTTGCTAGTGGCCGTTATGTGGATCAACACCAAAATGTAATCATTTTTAAGTTGGGCCATTACCAACATCTCCTGAAAATTTCAGCAAAATCTGTGCAGTAGTTTTTTGCATGATCTTGCTCACAAACAGACAAACAAACATACACTGGCAAAAACAAAAACTTCCTTAGCGGAGGTAATAAATGCACCTTTGAGAGTTTGCACCTGTAGGGAAGAAGTGCAGCTAATGCTGACTTTTTCTATGAGACGTTTGTGATACTTTGAGTGTGGAGGTTACCCATGCCATCGGTCACTTGCATATCCAAGAAAGCATCAATGATACTATGAGGTACATACTGTTTTAACAGCAACATAAGCCTCCATCCAGGTCAGGGTTCCCACTCTTTTTGAGAAATCATTTTACAGGACTTTTCCATGACTTTTCCAGGACGTTTTCCACCATATCATATTGAACTTAAGATTCATGTATTTCTAACTCTCAGGCATGAACATTGTCTGCTAGCTTTCTTTTTAACCTGGCTTTTATGTAGTGTTTTACTATTATAAATTTATGGTTTATACTTATGTTTTATCTTTATTTGCCCTGCTCTTTTAAAAATAGATTTTATTGATTTACTTTTTAAATAGCCTAAGTTTTATCTTGCAATTTTATTATTTATTTTTGTCACCATGGTTTTGAGTTATTATATTTTTTTCCTTAACTTGCATTATTTTATCCACTCATATTTTATGTCCCAGTGTGCATTTGTTACCAAGTACTTTTTTACTTCATTTCCTATGTTTGATTTTTGGTCACTAACAAGGTAGAAGGAAGATAAATAATTTTCCAGGACAATTCAATCTTTTCCAAGGCATTTTACTTTTTTCCTCATTTCCCATTTTTCCATGACTGGAATATTGGTCAATCATGTTCCAGGTTTTCCTGGTTTTCCAGGACGTGTGGGAACCCTGCAGGTGATGAGCCACATCTTGCAGGAGTTACAACACCATAGCCTCACAGTAAAAGAGGGGAGTACATGATTGGCCTGCATTCTGCCCCTACATGTCTCTAATCAAAAATGCATGGTACATTGTGTGGTACAAAATACATCTGCAGAAAGCATGCACTGTTGAGCAAATCTAGAAGTCTGTTAAGCCAGAATTTGAGGCAACAAATAGTGTCTTCAGTCCTTGATGAATACAGGGCGATGAAACACAAGGTAAACGTCCCCCTGTCCCAACTGCTCTTGGAGTGTGTAGCAGGCATTGATTTCAAAAAGAGTGTATATTTTAAAAAATGAAGTTTTAACACTAAGTATCTTGTTTCATACTGCACTGAAATGAAAAGAGTTGGAAGAAAAATCACTGTATTCATTTTAAATAAAGTTCTAACTATTTTGGGACCGTGGCTTGTATGTCCTGAACATGTCCCACTCCACCAGTCCAACCCTTTCTCACCACTCTATGGCCTCTACATCCAACATCCGACCCTCCTCCCCTTCACCCACCACCACCCTCGTCCCCTCTTCCAAGCCCCCACCACCATCCTCCACCCCCTCCCTCCCAGTATTGGTCTTCAAAGCAGCAGGCAGAAGTCTCCAGCAGCTCTGCAGCTCTTGAAATATAGATTTTATTGCCTGTGGGACCCTGCCTGCTGCTCTGTACATTTCTAACACTAAAACAGACACACACAGATAGATAGATACAGCTGTGTGTGCTGCACTGCACATGGTTTCACTCACATTCACACAATTTTCTCTTTATGCCACATTACCAAAGACACTCATCTCGACATGTGTCTTTTTGTAGTAAAGTTTGTTCTCCTGCAGTGGTTTGATGTTATGAGAAGACCATTGAGGGATGAACCGCAGCATTTGTTAATATGTTTAACATCACCACGACTCTACTCTATATGGTCTCTTACACTATGTTCATCTTTACTCTCTGAGTTAGATTACTCTGTAGACCAGGGGTAGTCAACGTGGTGCCCGTGAGCACCTGGTAGTTCACATGAAGCTCTGAGGTGCCCCGGGAATGTCACCAACAAAGAGCTTAAAAAGTTCTCACTGTGTTAATATGAACATCTCAAAGTGTAATGATGACAGAGCTTCGTTGTGCCGCTTTTGCGTGGATGCACTTTAAAAAGGTTTATGGCTTTCTGACCAGGCTCGTGTGTGCAATGCTTTCACTGCATCTTCTCACTCCTTAAGCCTTGTCTCCCTTCATAAGTTTAAATCAATAAAGACCATGGATATGTACATGTATTTTACTCTCCTGGCTTTAAATGTACATCTATGAACAGGAGAGGGCAAAAAAAGATGTGTGTCACAGATCATTAGGAAATACAGATTTTACACATGGGTCTCTAATCAAGGTGTAGCTGACCTGGAAAAGCTTCAAAATAAAAGCTCTCTGTACAAGCTACAACAATCTCTCAATGGAAATGATAAATGGGGCTTTTATTTGAAAAAGCAGAAACAGAAACGTAATAGTACTGTGTTGATCTTGTCTGCGACATATTTTACATTTGAGAACATACATACATTTCTCCAGAAATAAGGTAATTACAGAACTCTATTTTTAATTTTCCTATGAAGTTTGACTGAAATATGCAAACAAATCACAGTAAAAATAGGGGTAATTCCTGTTCTCAAGAATGCCTCTTAACTTCACATTTAGGCTCAAAGCAAGAGGAAACTGAACAAAGCTGACAAATTGAACACAAGTATCTGCTTTGAGATGTTAAGCATAGTATTCTTCATAAATCAGCTCTCGAGACAGAGCAGATGGTAAGAAGTTCTCCAAAAGGCTTCTTCAGTACTAAGAGTTGACTGGCTATGAACCAGACTATAAAGCCTAAAGGGACCATTAAAATGCAAATGGTCTGGGTACTCACCTGAAGCCCCATTTGCACGACAACGAAAACGGCCTAAAACGAAGAGTTTACGTTGTGTTTGCGCCTTCCCATTACACAAGAACGGTGCCCGGAGTGCCTGAATCTACAGTATCTCCATGTAAAAGAGGATCAACGTTTTTAGGGAAAACGTTGACACGCAGTGCATACACAGTATTCTTTCACAGGAAGGTTGCTTGCGCATCCCAGGACAAAAACAACAACAGCTTCAGCGATCTACCAAGCAACATGTGTGCTGCTTACTGTGCTCAGTTTGTTATCCAGTCAAAAATATCCAGATACATTTGTTGTCCAGAAAAGAAACTCCTGCGTCTTCATGCATCCACTTGCAGATTGTTTATGAAAAGTTTGTCCTCACTGGAAAGCGTACACGTGTTCTAACACCGCTGTTTCAATACAAACCTACATTGCCAACTACTGGCCTGGCATGCATGCTACAGTGTTTTCAGTCATTCTCGCGTCTCTGTGTGAAAGAGGAGTGCTTTTGAAAATGCAAAGGAAAACTTTTCCATTTCTGGTGACAACGTTGTCGTGTAAACGGGGCATAAGAGTTGTTGGCAGAGCCGTTAACCTAAACTCCGCCAGGAGGCGTGACTGGTGGGCATTTCCTGGTTTGTTTGGGTTACGTGCTCTCTGGTCCTGGTCTGGTTCTCTGGAAACTGGAAACTGGAACGCAACTCATAGGCCGTAGTTTGGACATTTACATGGACAAAACAATGGTTTTCTTTGGAAGGGGCTGTTTTCCTAGTCATTGTCATACAGAGACAGAAAATGTTCTCCAGAAGGAAGAATCTGTGGAATACACTTGCAAATCTTTCTTTTCTCAATTCAGCAATTTAATTTTTTCTCTCTCCACATTTGTTTTACTCACACAGCTCTATAACCTCCTCCATGTTATCCCAGTTAAAGTCAAGATGAGCTAGAATACCTAAACATCTCAAGCAATTCTCAGTCCATTGGTTCATAATGGAAGAAAAAATCTGATCACTGAGCTGCGTCTTGGTGAAATGGGCCCGTATATCCATTGTATGTGGACGCAAATCCCACAGGATGACTCTCCATCTCTCTCATTTTCAGCCACTCACTCTTTTCCCCACAGTCTCGCTCGTACTCTCACTCATTCGGGCTCTTTCTCCTGTTTCCCATCATCCCATCTTTCATTATTGATTCGTTCAAAAACCTCTCAAATCCGGGAGAGTTGCCCTGCCCAAGATTGCAAGTGTGTGTCTGCAAGTGTGTATGTGTGTGCACCAGCCATGTGGGACTTTGGGACCCACTTTACTACATTGACATCAGCAGTTGCCGGTTGTGTTCATAACTACGGTGACCCTGTTGTCTGGTCGACGGCCATTATGTTGTCAAGGAAGCACTCAGGCTAATGGAGGAGCCGTATAAATGATGATGCTCCGTCCCGCTGCCTTCCTTCTCTTCCTCTCACTCTCTTTCTCCACTTCCTCACACGCGTACAGATATGCACACATCACTAATGGGCCTCCATAATAAATGCAATCTCCCGTTTTCAGACGCCGGCCGTAAATCGATGAGACTTTTACCTGACCTCCTTTTCGTTTACTCGTTTGCTGACGTGAACCTCAACACAGACAAACATCCAGTAGGATGTTTTTTCCCAGAGTCATTCCGCCCTTTGATTAATTTTTTGGCCCGAGCAATTTATTCACAGTGAGCAAAAAGATTCAGACGTTTTATCAGACATTATGTCTGACACACACTCAGCTAGTAACAAAATACTGCACACAGAGTAAATCATTATCAGTCATACCACGATTTTTTCTCTGTCAGGGAAATGCTACCAGGCATGAAAGCTGAAAAGCTCACACCTGAAAATAAAAAGAGCAGCTGTTTTGACCTACACACGGTCTGAATATGAATGTATTTCAGTGGAGAATACTGACAATTTGTAAGACTGAAATTTAAGTTACGGGGAAAGGCTAAAACTGCCCAAACAGGGGCCTCTAAATTAAAAAAAAAAGGACCAAAATGTACTTGAAGACAAAGCCATATCCACCCTGTCAGCCTCCCCTGACTATTTATTGTTCTTACTTGAGGACTCTATTGAACAAAAGCTACACCCCATAAGATTTCCTATTTGGACAAATTCTATATAATGGAAGAGAGAAGCTGTTAAAATGTGGTCTTCTCGGTTCACACCCCAACCTACGTGCAGGGCTTTCTGGAATGGCTCACCAGGAAGGCCACGTTTAACAGCATTTTACCTTCATTATGTGAAATTCTAACCTTGCTCAGCAGCTGGATCTGCATGATTCATTGTCTGTAATCAGGCAGATCCATTTTGCCAAGCTCCAATCTACACCAATCTACAAGGATTGTGAGCTTCAGTAGCGGTTTTATCAGAACTGGACCAAATTTCTTGATAAAATGAAAAACAACACTGAAAGCATTTCTAGAATAGAATTGATATTTTCACTTCACTATGGACATGTTTTGGTGATAGTTTGTTCTACGTAGCAGATCATGTGATTAGCATTTGACTCCATTAAGCACCATCATCAAAAGTAAGAATTAAAGATGCAATGGTAAGACAAAGGCTGGGACTGGAATCAACAGATTTTAGCCTGCTTGACCCTGACCGGTGATCGGCCCGTCCTCAAGGATAGCTGATAATTTTACCGATCCCAGGCACATGCACATGATCCCTTTAATGCCCATGCATTATATGTCCTGGTTAAGGTGGGACACACCTCAAGACACAATAGAGAAGTAAAGCTCTAGGATAAATAACTGGATAGACAGACCAAGGAGGAAGAAGCCTGTTTAGACCAGAGGTTACTTAAAATCGATTAAGCTGTTTGGACTACCTTTTCCCGTCAGGTCTTCCTTGGAAAAGAGATCCCTGATCTCAGTGGAACTAACCTGTGGCGGCCGATGAGGGTAAACGGCTGGATCGATGCAGTTCAATAAAACGGCTTCAAGAACAAAAGCCACAAATTTACATTACTTGGCAGAGCTTTATCTTCAGTCTAAGTCGTATCTGCTACAGATTCAAACACCAACAATCATGGATCAGCTGTTCTCACCCTCTCTCTCCCACACACTCCCCCCGTAGGCCTGGAGCACTCCCATTCTTGTACTTGGTAATGCTGCATTTCTGCTCTTGCAGATGTTCTCTGAGGCCCCGTTTACACGACAACATAAGTGACCAAAGTTTTCGAGTTTTCGTTGCATTTTCGCCTTTCGTTCACACGAGAACGGTGCCCTGAGTGTCTGAATCTGCAAACTTTTGAAACCAGGGTCCAGAGTGAAGAGTTTTGAAGACGTTTTCATATCTGTAACCGTGTAATCATCAGCGGGATCAGCATTTTCAGGGAAAACAGTGACGAGCGGCGCATGTGCAGTACTCTTTCACATGAAGGTTGCATGCGCATCCCAGAAACAACAACAACAACAGCTTTAGCCGTCTACCGAGCAACATGTGTGCTGCTTACTGTGCTCAGTTTGTTATCCAGACAAAAATATCCGAGACACATTTGTTGTCCAGACAAGTAACTCCTGTTGTTTGTGAAAAGTTTGTCTTCACCAGAGAGCATACAAATGTTGTAACACCGCTGTTTCACTACAAACCGACATCGCCATCTACTGGCCTGATATGCACGCAAAAGCATTTTCAGTTGTTCCGTGTGAACGCGGAGCGCTTTTGAAAACGCAAAGGAGAAACCTTTCAGTTTCTGGTGACAACTATGTTTTGTGTCTAACTAGCAGTGCATTTGCCATTAATATATTTGTTTTTTATTCTTGCAGCACCTCATTTTCATTTGCACTAGGTTTCCGTGAATGTATTTTGTTCCGACCTTTGGTTGTGTTCCTGTACTTGAATCTTTTCTGTTCTTGAAGCTGTGTTTGTCTTATTGAACCACACTGAGTGGTTGTAGGCTGCTTGCTCTTTGTGGCCATCACACTAACCTGGCTAAATAAAGGTCCAATAGAAAAGTGATAAATAAAAATCAGAAAAGAGAAGGGAGATAAATTTGACAGACAAGAAAGATAGAGCTAGAATGAGGAGACTGTTGCGGCAAGAGCTCACACCCAAAGAGTTAGACTGGAGAAATGACGACAATCCTCAAATCTTATAAAACAAAGCCAACAATTTGCCTGAAAGTGACTTCTTCAAACACTACTTTTTCCTTTGCAGATCTGGAACAATGATGTATCATTTGTACAAATACTCCTGATGCAGCAGTGTATTCTCCTTTTCTATTGTTGAAACCAAAGCGTACCTCATTATCCACATTTAAACCATTACATCATATGACTCCTCTGTCTGATGCCCACATTTCAGCTGCCTTCTGTCTGAAACGGCTCTGAACACATATCCTTTGTATAGACTCTTTTGTTTCAAGTACTCACTGTATCATTCCTCAAAAATCCTGTATTCAAGTCAGAGCCATACGCCAGAAGTCAAATTATCAAACAAGCTTTTCACACGACCCCTGTTGTTCAAAAAAGAGAGCTTACTGAACCCCAAACTGTGAAACTGTTGTACCTCTTAACTGCTCGCTGATGAGTGTTTGAATGTGAGTAACCCGCCCTGCCTTGAAAACTACTTTCCCCCAGGCTGTTACTGTAAATAAGAATGGGTCTTTAAACAGCTTGTCTGGTTAAATGAAGGTTACAAGATCCTCATCAGCTTCCAACAGCAGCAGCGGAGTGGCGATACATGGGAGATTGAGAAGTTGTACCGCCAAAGCAGGCTTAGTCATTTTCAAATAAATTCCAGTGATGTTTCGATCCGATGATGGAGAAAACATGTGAGGTTATTTGTCACCACTCTTGTATTTGTTGGGCAGTCCATTTCCAGGAATTATCTTCACTGAATATGTTACCATTGTGAGGTGGTTTTAATTTACTGTATGTCAGCTTTTCCAGGACTCTCCTGAGGATTAATGTAATGTAATGATTTCCCCATGACACTACAAGCAGCAGGTAACACTCGCTTCAGGCCTTGACTGCCCTCCTCTATGCACCTTGAATGAAGGAGAATATGAAGGATAATGATTGAGGTTGTTAATTCCACCATCCATTCACATATCCATGGTTGTGTAAAGTCAAGAGGGTCAGACAAAGGACGACACTATTTTACTTTCTTCTTGGTTAGTCATACAGTTTCCCTCACTAAAATGCAATGTGCTTAATCTCTGCATGCTACAAAAAGAGAGAGCTGTCATAGTTACTGTGTAATCTACAGTATTACACAGTGAAATTTTGATGTCAGACATTTTTTTCTCTCACAGTTTAATCAAAAATATATCTTTATCGTCCAGAAATGTGAAAACTGAGTCCATAACGTCTATGGAAGTCAATGCCATCAATGATTATCTAAAGGTACGTTGAGTTGTATTGTAAAAAAAGGTAACAAATTGAATTGTCAATAGAGGGTATGCACTGATGTGACAATTTATGTGCCAGACTCGCAGTTCGACCCACTGAGTGGCAGAGAGAAACATCTAGCAATTGATATTCGGTGGAAAGAAACTGCAAAATGCTTTAATTCGCCTGAAACTGCTGGGTTTTTGGTGATTTTCAGTAGGCCCAATTATTTTTGATGATGTCCATTATGAAAAATGTAGATTATAATCTGATTTATGGCTGAAAATGGCTAAATGAACTTTTGGAGCCATAAAGTTACATATAATAATGCAGCATTTAATCTGCCTATGCCAGTGGATAAAACCCTGTAGTGAATAAAACTCTGTATGTGTGATTTTGCATATATACAAAATGAGATCCATGTACCCAGGCTTTCCCGAAGCATACAGTTTTAGCACTAATCTAACCATTTTAACCATTTTATTGTGACACCTGAACCAGTTGGAAACCTAAATTTTATTAAAAATATGCTAAATTAATGTCAATAACTGGCCAAATGGAAGTCATATTTATTTTGTTATTTCATTAATCAGTGGAAAAGTCTATGGACTTTACTATTTCTTTAATTGTTTGTCAAACCAGCCGTTGTAATCTGACTTCTCCGGGTTATTTAGGCAACAAGCATGAAAACATCATAGTTTGAGATACTGATGATTAATTTCATGGTTGATTTGCTGAAATTTTATTTTTTGTAAATGAAATGTAGAGACGAAGAAAAGAGGTTTATATCCATCATTACCTGAAAGTGTGTGTGCTCAGTGATATACCAGTTGCTGTAACAGCCTGGCTTCCTCTTTGTAAGAAACCAGATGTTATGGCTCCAAATGTTTCTAGCATCAGCTGAGGATCTTTAATACCTGCAGTCAACATTATCAAATAACAATAACAAAAAACTTGAGAGCTAGCTAGCCATGATGCTTATCATGCACCTTGAATCAAGATAGTTAGATAGATAGTTTCTGTCAACTCTATACACTGTTATTTTCTTATTGTTAGCTAACTGTTGACTTTATGCCTCATTGCTTGGTGAGAGGGTTTCATCATCTTAGAAGTCTGGACAACTCCCGTTGCTAACTTCCAGCTATGATGCTAAAAGTTGTAAAGAAAAAAATAGTATTGGTCAGACCCTAAAAACAAGTTCATTAATGTACACAAAAGCTTAGACACTATTTGACTGCAGAAGTCTCAATAAACAATCAGACTTTTTCTGCTCGCAGGTGAGCATGGTATTAGTTGGTTAATCCCCTCCCAGAGGTCCATTATCAGGAATTTATGGCCAGTGTGTTGGACGGTTATGGCCTACATGTTGTCCATTAATTCCTGATAATGGAGGCCTTGTCAGGCATTTCCCTTCACTCAAACCACAGCCAACAGTGCACTGGAGACTGATTTAACATCACCACTGGAGACAAAATGTTGCATTACATTAGTCATAAATCACCTCTGAGTTAATGTTTCCCCTCTTGTGTATTCTTCATTTTGACCACTCTACCATCCAGGTGTACCTCTGTTAAATAGCCATTTCAGACGTGTTCCAGAAATGCCAGATGTTGGAGCAGATGTTTGGGATAAACAGGTGGAAATGTACAAGAAGATCACAGCCCCCCTTTGGCCTTTACTGCTCTCCCTGCTATGGCAAATAATGAACCGAGATCACCGTAGCAAGACTTTGTGTCGAGGAGTGCAATATTCTGCTCTACTGAGCTGTTTAGAGGCAATAAAAGATGCTAAGGAGGATATTTCTATTCATGGAACAATGTTTGTGTATTTGGGATATGGCTTTACGAATATAATGGCAGTGCCAAAACCTGTGTGCACAAAATTACAGTTGGTTCACAATGGCTCATATAAAGGAGTATAATCTTGTCAAAATTCAACAAAGTAGTTGTTCTGCTGATTTCATCTGATCCCAGCTGCCACTCCAACGTTTATTTAATGCTTACTGAACACCTTGTATTGCAGATCTCACAGGTAATTCATTCCCTTATGTTTTAAGCTCAACACTTAATGAAAAATGTTTCAATTTCTAGACTTTCCACTTCACAGTTAAAACATGAAGCACCGAAGTCAGTTCAGGTCAGGTATGGGAGCATGTGCCAGCTCGGCACTGTATTGCTTCAGCCTCCTGATAGCCATTTACCAGGCTCATGTCCCCTTTCTTCAGGTATCCTCTGAGCTGATCCCTTTATGATGCAAGGGGTCGCCCCATGGCCTGGTCCATCCCACTGGGCACCCAGTATGTGGTGAGCTGGATCAGGTTCTAGGAAGCGCACCAGGTGCTCATAGAAGTGCAGCTGCAGCTCCTCTCTCAGCAGCTGAGCAGTCCCATTCTCACCTCATTCTGGACACATGGTCCTACCGGTGATATCCAAAAATGAGTCGAGGGGAAGTAGTCACGAAGGAGTCTAGCTGGTATCTCTGGCCACTGGTCTGGCCTTACAAGAGTATAGCAAGACCAGGGACATAAAAGGGACATAAAAAGTGACTTTCATCTGCTCAGATATCGTGAGCACCATACTGCCTTATCTAGTGATGAAAAAAGGGACTGCTGTGTTTAAGTGTTTATTAAACCCAAAGCACATTAAGTTCTGCTTCCAATAAAAAGGCTGAACCTCTTTTTGGCTGAGAAATTTAGCTCATTCAGAGGTGCCAAAATCTGCAGTTCCTCCATTTGCCACTTGTGGCTGGCTGAAAAGTGAGTCAGTCTTCATAAAGCCCTATATTTTCATGTCTAACATTACAAACACACCTGCAAGAGTGTTTTTTCTCTACTGTCTAAAGCTTATTTGTGTCTTAAAACAGAGTAACTTTCCTCTTAAATATGTAAGCATTCCAGTTTTTCCTCATTTATTCAATTAATTTCTTGACAGATGCTTGGTTTGAGAAACTTTGCAGAGACTCTTTGGGATAGAGCCCAAAGTGATATGTTTTCATGGGGCCCCACAATTTCTGGCAGCACCCCTGGCTACGTCAGTATTAACTGATGGCTGGAATTCATAAAACTAAAAGTGCTCCAACTGCACAAACCTCCACAAAGGCACTTTGGGCATCAAGTTATTCTCCAAAATGTGGAAAACCGCCCTATTGCACAATGTCAAATCCTTCAAAAAAAATCACTGAATCTGCATCCACATTCAGATCACCACAAAAATCTCATCACTTCACGCCTGTGCACTGACCAACAATTTCTGAAAATTGAGAACTTTTCGAGTAATTAGCAGAAATGTGAAAAACTGTCTACTTTATCCCTCAATGTTAAAAAAGAAAAAATCCTTTAAAAAATTCCAGGACCTGCATCCATTCAGATCACCACCAACACTACCTGAAAATGTCATTCACATCTGTTGAGAACTTTTTAAATTGTCTTGCTCACAGACAAAAAAATTAACAAAGTAACCAAAAAACACAAGCAAAAAATATATACCTCCTTGGCAGAAGTAAAAGATAAGTCTTATCTGGCTTCAGAAAGTGGACATCCACACTCCAAGGAATTCCTACCCATTCTAGTCAATGTTTTAGCATACACAGTCTGTGCCGTGATACATTTCTGGCACATGCCAGACAGTGGTAATTTTGTCAACTTATTATTTTCGTCAACAACCTTTTTTCCATGATGAAAACTAGACTATAACTAGAACAAACAAGTGTACATTTACAAAAACTAAAACTAAGTTAACTGACATGTTCGTCAACAGATAAAAACTAGACGAAAATGTTTGACAGAGACTTAATCCAATCAGACCCAATTTCGTCATGTAGGAAGTACAGACAAGTTAGGAATCACAGCTACTTCGGTTGTGTGAAAAGGTTGGATGAGTTAAGAGGCACATCCAATCACAACTGCTTAGCTTCATGGTGGCAGAATCCAAGTGTAAAAGATGACTTCAGACATTCAAGGAAACATAAAAAATGCCTTACACTTTACACTTCATATTTCAGTTGACTAAATTTACAGTAGATTTCGTCTACTAAAACGTTGTGAAATTTCATCGACTAAAACTAGACTAAAATTAAAACAATTTAGATGACTAAATTATAAATAAAACTAAAAGATATTTTAGGCAAAAGACTATAACGAAAACTAAATTAAAAAGTGCTGTCAAAATTAACACTGATGCCAGATGCGCCACTCTGCTCCACTCGAGATATGCTTTAAGTCCTTTTTCGAAGAGGTTGCTTCCAGCACCTGTCAAGTTGAACAAGGATCAACTAAAACAGGAGGTCAAACATAAGAACGCCCTGAGCATCAAGTCAATTACAAAATAAAACACCAGGAAACCAGGAAGCAAATTAACTGCAAATCAGTATGTTGTTTTCTTTGTTTCATGCAAACTTATCCAGAACGCTGCGGATCCTACGAGTCCATTGGAGCTTTGAAAAGCCAGCCAAGCATCACAACACAACGTTTGCACTGAAGAACTAGGTATGCTCAACTGGCCTTAAATACTCACTCCAATATACCCTCTGAGACCTTCACACATACTTCTTCAGTGTCTCTCATTAGCTTCTGTTAACACTTCCCTGCTTACCTTACTCACCTTCTCTAAAACAGATCCCTTTCAAACCAACAGCTCCCTCAGTTTTTGCCCTCTAACTTTCCCTTCCTACAACCTCCTCCTCCCCTTGCTCTCTCCATCTCCTCCCCAGTGAAGGACAGTCGAGGTTACAGAGCGCTGTGTTAGCCTGCGGGCAGTACAGGAACTCAGAGGAGACATGAGGTTGATGCTGCCTGGAAATTCAGGTGCCTCTTTCACCAGCAGTGGAGCAACTGCTCCCCTGATAGCTGATTTTACTCTCACATAAATGCATATTGAGTTTTTGTGGCCAAAGCAGGGCGTAACAGGGGAGTAGACTGGAAGCTTTATTCAACCACATTGCAATACTGAGAGTAGATAGATTTCCTGTTTACAAACTCTGAAGGATATGTTCTATCAGAGACATATTGAATACTTTTGACCACAATGGCATGATAGCTTGTAAATGGACTTTCAGTAAGCCATGAGGAGGTTTATCAAGTTTCTGGGAATTGGTAGAGGTTTCTCAGGCTGCATACTGATGGATATCTTCTACTGGGAGTCTGCGAGCTGAAATCAGTGGGGTAAACAGTGCTAATGAGTTGACCAATTATCTGCTGCTACCATCAAACAAGAGCTGAT
Source organism: Cetoscarus ocellatus (assembly GCA_037902135.1). Taxonomy (NCBI): domain Eukaryota; kingdom Metazoa; phylum Chordata; class Actinopteri; order Labriformes; family Labridae; genus Cetoscarus; species Cetoscarus ocellatus. Next base: position 457,024 of record JBAMNC010001464.1, read on the forward strand.
ATTTACATTGTGGTGCAGTTACAAGTATGAACTGAAAAAGAGTTTTATACCACTATGGTTTGTCATGACATAATATGATAGAAATGTGCAACTTTCTTGCAGATATTTACATAAGCATGGAAATGTTTATGAATTAATATCAGCTTTTTACTAGTACTTTTAATCAGTTAGCTGACTTGTCCCCTGCTACCCTCAGACAACAGCTAAAGACTAGAAAGCACTCGGAGAGCATAAACCTCAGCCAAGTTGGCTCACATAGTGCTGTTACATCTATAAGCAATAGTTCCATGATAAAGTTACCATCATAATATGATTCCTTGACCCTTAAAACTCACACCTAGCACTCAGAATCATGTTGATATCATTATTAGTTAGACAGTTATTGAGCAAAAACGATCGTCAACTACTGGCGGTTATCTGGATCACCACCAAAATCTAATCATTTTTAAGTTGGGCCGTTACCAGCATCTCCTGAATATTTCAGCAAAATCCACCCAGCAGTTTTTGCGTAATCTTGCTAACAAACAAACAAACAGACAAACGGGACCAAAAACTTAACCTCCTTGGCGGAGGAAATAACACAAGATGGCTTTTACCCTCAATAATCAGATGAGGCTAGATGTAAACAGTACCCTTGTTAGCACAGAAAAATATAAACTCTTATGCTACATAAAAAGTGGTTGAGAATTAGCTTTTGTTGAGTTACTTGTCCTGCCATAAGACAAATGATAGCATGATGTAGCTTCCTCGAAATAGTCTACCTGTTCACTGGCAAAAGGTTGTATGTTAATCACATTTTCTAGTGCCACACATGGTGCCAAGAAAGGTGGGAGTTCCTAACAAATATCAATGTTAGCTTGGAGGTAGTTGAATTAGCCACAGTCTGATTTGCAAGCCCTTATTCTAATGATATTAGGCCATTGTGTAAAACAAACAAAAACAGAATAAAATGATTTACTTATACACTGAAAAGACAAGATATTTAATGTTCAAACTGATAAACTTTATTTTCTTTTTTTATTTACAAATGTTACTCATTGATAATAATAATACACACATTCCAAAAAAGCTGCATTCTAGTCTTCATCTACATTCCAACAAAAAGGTTTTCAGTTTAACCATTAAATATCTCATCTTTGTAGAGTATTCAATTGAATATAGGCTGATGGATTTGCAAATCATTATATTCTGATTTTATTTAAATTTTACTGAACATTTCAACTTTATTGGAATGGTGTTTGTATATCTAAAGAGTTAGTTGACTTGTATGTTGTGACAAACAACAACTAACATTTGATGCTTAAATAACTTATCATTAGCAAAGGGGCTAAATGTAACAGCACTGTTAGCATGTGCTACAAAATATATCGTAATTAACTGAGTGCTATTTTTCTATTGTCTGATTAACAGCTAATGATTTAGTTGACTTGTCTGTGACTGACATCAAAAACCAGCAAATGCTAAGTAGTTTTAAACACTGTTAACTTGCAAAGGGCTGAAAACTCACAATAGGTTACCATTAACTGAGATACAATCTGGTTAAAAAGGTTTGAATTCCTTGAGGCTGAGAGATAGTTTCAGTCTAATTTATTGCTAATGCTTTAGTGGTCTCTGCTGCTTTAAAAATAGGATGGTACAACAATTTACAACTAGACAGTTTATAAACTGGAATCCATCTGTCTAAACAGTACATGTATGCTTCCTTGCCTTTTGATTACATCAGAGGAAAATGGCCGCCATTGCCAATAGATTCCAGTTTTGTGTCTCTGTTGCAGTCAGCAGCGATGTGTGCTGTCACAAAAATGTAGGAATGTGGATGTCCACCTACCTCTTCTCCCTCTGACGGAGTAATTTACGTGAAAAAATGTCATGGGCTTGGGGAAACGGAGGTGTGATGGGCTTTACATGACTCAAATAGCAAAAGTCTGCAGACAGAGTGAGGGAGACGAGGAGACAGATGCTGGACTGAGATGGATTCAGCCACAGGAGCACCTCATTAAAATGAATGTGGAGAGTTGCAACAGACAGTTAGGTTCTTTTGGTAAGAAGGGCCGAATGTATGGTCTGTCACAGGTATCATCACACAGGCGGTTCACCGAGTAAAGCTGGTGAGTACAGCCGGTGCTGAATTAATGCACAGTATTACCAAAGGACAGGACAATCTGCTGTTTCAGCTTTGGGGTGAGAGTAACCACAATACAAGAATGAACACAGTCTGACAGTTTTTGGGGTGAATTTCTTGTACCATGATAACAAAAACAACAATTAACATATAAGGTATGTGTTGGTGTGAAAACTTTAACCTGTGATGCAATGCTCCCGAAACAAAATCTTGTTCTCCTTTGAATGAAACACTGTGAAAGCCTTGAGGACATGCATTCATACCTTTTACTTCAGTTCCTGCAAGAGCAACACGGATTGTAGTTATTCCATCAAGATCCTAATTTCTTCATCAGCAGCACAATCTGGATTGTAAGGCTACATCCACATGTAGGTTGGTATTTTTGAAACACTGATTTCCCGTCTGCAAAATAAATGTACCCTAGAGGTATTAATAAAGAAACCTTAAACCTTTTTCTTCTCTATTTTCAAAAATAATTCAGTCCACATGGGTGGTGTTTTTAAAAACATCCCCGTCTACCCAAAAATGCATGCTAAACACTGTTAATTACCTTGAACCAATGTCCGTGGTATGCTACTTTTTTGTCTGCTTTTTGCAATTTCTATGAAAGAGCTGTTTTATTTTCATGTGGACTTGTGGCTATGTTATCTGGTGATAGCACGTGAATATTCTAATTATATTTCAATTCACACCAAATCTAACAATCTTGATCAAATGTTGTTATTAAAACATATTGTGGGACGCTTGTTGGTTTCAAAATCAGCTGTAACCATGGCAACCACTGACGCAAGCACCCAGAGGTCACCAGTCAACATGGTCACTTGTAAAACAGTAACACCAGGTCTCACCTATGTGGGGGCATCGCCACTGTGCTCCCCAGGTCCAGCATGCTCCTGAGGACAGACAAAGTAGAGTCTGAAAACCGCAGTCCGCTATCTTATATATATATATATATTGTTTGATTTTATTGGTATTTTTTATGTTTTATACATGTGAAAAAAGCTTTGGGGCATGCAGAAACAACCAACATCTAATTTTATACGTCCACTTCTTGATGATTTAATAAGTAGAAGTAATCAAAGCATTGTGTTGGGATATTTCTAGTGTTAATGTTTTCTTTAGGTTTACAATCTATGAGTATTTGAAGTTGATTTTAGAGGCTCATGTAGTGAGAAAGAGTCACATGTTGCCCCCAAAGGCCGATCTAATTGGTACCATAAATGAAAAATACCAGTGTGGGAGGTCATTTGGTATTCAGGGTCACTGATAATAATCAAAATCTCAGTCAGTTTCAATTTGCTGGCTAATTAACAGTATAACTCCTCCATTAATCCATCTTTCCCTCTCACACTTCTTCCTCATCCTTAGTGTCATTTTTTTGGACATTTGACACACTTTGTTACCTTTCCCTTCCAGCTGCCCCCCCCCCCCCCCCCACACACACACACACACATTTATATTCTCCACACCAGCCCAGCGCTCGGGCAGCAGGTTAAGTGTCGGGGGCTTCCTCTTAGGAGCAAAATCTATGAACCAGTGGTCATGGACCATTACTCACTCACAGTTTGAAACATTAACCCCCATCAGCGTGTCTCACTTCTCACAGTCTATTCTGTGAGTGTGCAGCCAGTTGAAAATGAGCTAAACATGACTCACCGAATTATGCTTGTCATACATAATATTTTGTGACAGTTTGTTAGTAAACCAAGTCTGTATGGTGAGAGTATGTGTGTTTAGCCAAAAAGTGATCTGTCCCCGTGTTCCTCTCCTCTACTTTAAGCCTTGTTTCAAATGAATCACAATCACCTGGAGGGTACTTGAGGGGGGCTCTTCAGAGGGACATTTTCTCCAAGATGCTGCTGCAGCTTCAGGACAGGAGATGATGATGTGCTCTGTAATAATCAAGGAATAAGCAATTGCATTAGGCACGCAATGTATTTCTGTGAGATGTTCTGATGCCATTTTTTTCCTGTTAAATTCCAAATTTTTAATAGCAGAATTAAAAAAATGCCCTACCAGGTGCAAACTCAATCAACTGATAACTGAGAATCAATTATAATGTTTTATGCTGTCATTTCCCCTGTGGGGATGTAATAGAATTTCCGTGATATTTTAACTGTCTGCTTTAGAGCAAAAGACAGTGACTTTTTGTTATTTTAATAGCTCGACAGTCAGGGGAACAGATAAATAACTAACAACTCACAAAACAGATGAAGTTTCAGTGCAAAATAGAATAACGACGCTGTTCGCTGGTTTCAGTGCTCAGCGTCCTGAGAGCAAAAACAACCTCTGGGTCAGCTTAGTCATGTTTTTGTCATTGCTAAGCATGGGAATCGGAAACCAATTTCAGTTAAGAATTAGTAACAACTCCCACGATTAATCAATCAGTCTTTCTGCTTATCAATTACCTTATCAATTCAGTCCACTTGGTTCTGCATGCCTTGCAAATCAAAGAAATCCCACTCATCAAAGGCAGTCAGCAGAGATGACAACAAAGAAGTCAAAAATCATGTCCGACAGAGGGCAGAAGAGGTCAAAATTGTGCCTAAATTTTTAACAAAAAAGTGCTTACTGCAAAACTTTCAGTCGCAGAAGCATTTATCAAAACAGCACAGCATTGAATATCAGGAGTGTCGTGGGTTTGACATTGTTGCCACTGAAAGTCTATGAGGGCGAACTTTTACCTACACAGAAAATAATCGGGAATCTGTAAGGAAATCTTTAAGGAGTCAGACCAATCAGCAGAATTGTTAATGGAATTGGATACAATAGAATCCTATAAATTCCCATCCCTAGTTGCTACACACACAGTTATAATCAGTTCAACATGCTCATCAATTCTACTTTTCTTAACCAATCAAAATGAAGAAGGGGTCATTCTTTTACCGAGAATGGCAGCGAAAGAGAAACTGATCTGACTCTTTTGAGGGCATGATTTACAAGACTGGAGCTGCTGGAAAAACTAGGAATCAATTCCTTCCCATCCTTTTTGTACGTTCACTTGGTTGTACTTTTCTTTGTTTAGAAAAACTCACGGATTTTCACTTCAAATTACCACATTACATTTTGTTTTACTTTTATCAATGTATTCTTTTATTTCGTATCATGGTTCGATCACATATTTAAATACAGAAACTCCAAATTTTTCACACACTCTCCAGTTTTTGCCATTTTTAGGATTTTTGTCAGGTTTTATGAGGTTTTGTAAAGTTTCCCCCCTTCCTCATGTTTTATTTGTTGTTACATCTGTTCTATTATTTGTGTGTCATAAAGGATGACAGTATCTTTCTGCCTGCAAGAGTAGACCTCAAGTAGCCTGAACATTCTTTCAAAAGTATATAAAACACACTTAGATATTCTAACAAACAGTCCCAACAGGGGGAAGCCAGAGTTGACTTTTGTTCTTGGGTTAAAGTAAACACCAGTCAGAGGCACTCTGAAACTAAAGTTTATGGATGCTGATAGTGCAAAGTAAAGTTATTAATAAAACCGGCCCTACAAGAAGAATGTGGTCTAAGTAAAGTCATATAATTGTTTCTGAAGAAGCGTTTTTAGGCCCTATGATGGTGGATTAAGAACTGAAAATCCTGAAAGTCAAAGAGGTGTAGTAAAGGTGGCCATATCTCAACTTGTTCTGCAGTGTTTAGCCTGACAAACTAGAATATTTGTTAAGTCTAAGCTGATATTGAATCTGGATGCCACACTACATTAAACAATGACAGGTTTAATGATTCTCTTCCCATTGGTACCTTGCAGTCACACGACCAGTGCAGAGGACTGAAGGGCAAAAAGAATGACAGCTAGCATTGACTATTGTGCGGAGCTGCAGCACAGGCTTTTTAATTGTTGGATTAAAAAAAAACATCTTTTCATACCAACTTAGAGTAAGAACATGTTATATTGATGCAAATTGTAAGAGCGCAAAACTCATACAGTACCATGGACATTAACTATATGAATCATTACTTTGCTCACTTTAGGTATTACATTTTGCAATAGCGGAAAATCATTCCCCTTACACCACTACCAAACTGAAAATTTACATTGGCAATGTTCTTTTTTGAATGTGTTCAAATCAATAATGCTTCTAAGTGGGGAACATTATTGAGTATCAAGCTAACATGAGGTTGCTAATGTTACTAATAGTATTAGAGTCACTAATTACCGCTTTCAGTCAGTGATTCTGGGGCAGTAATCTTATCAAAGGAATTAATAATCTGAAGTTATCAAAAAACAAAAATGTGCTGGGATTAGAAGAAGTCTCTTCAGAGCTACTGCCCTTCCAGACACAGTAGAGCATCTGATAGAATTAATCTACTATTTACTCTTATGGATTTCTTCCTGAGATCCAGGACTCCATATGTAGTAGTGCATCCAATAGAAAATAACCTCTTTCATTCAAAAACTAAGTTAATAAATAAACAAATGTTTTAAACACATTGATTGCAGTTGAGACTTTTCACGTCTCCATAGTTTAGAACAGAATGACACTTTTCTTGCCTACCAGGGGGCCAGACAACATGTAAAAGCTATCACTGCTGCATTTACAGTAGAAGAGGCATTTTAAATAAAAGCAATAAGTATGGATTTGATCTTCACACCACTTTGAATCATCTTTGTAACGGCAACTGTTGCCAGAGAATATTTTTGTAAAAACATGGCACCACATATTAATTTAAATATATAGATTTGTGGGCAATGCAAATAAGCAATTTGTTGTTAATCTTTTCAGTATTTTGAGGCTTCAGAAAAAGGGTCTGGACACATTAAAATCCAACTGGGCCAGTGGACACCTTTGAACAGCTTACTGAACAGCAACCATTAAGGGGTCGCCAAGTGTGAAGATCTCGTACCGCAAATTGGGCTTTTGTCAGGAAGACAGATTGTTAAGGAGACTGAGAAGAGACAATAAGGGGTCAGCAAGGCGGAGAAAGAAGGTCAGGATGGCAAACAGAGGACAAGACAGAGAAACAAGGAAGGTGGATTAAAACACCAGATTTAAGAAGACTAGCAGAGGAATGAGGTGAAGTCAGGTGAGGAGGAAGAAAGAGGGGCAGGATATCAGCTGGTAGATGGAAGGAAGAAGAGGAGGAGCAGTATGGAGATGATTGAAGATGAAATCAGGACACAGAGATTGCAAAAGGTGGGGTAACAAACAGAGACAAATAAACTGACAAGAGGGAAAAAGGAGGGCCAATGAAGTGGTGGGAAGAAGATAGGGAGGGAAAGGAGGAAGCTGGAAGTGGCAAATTTAGTTTAGGACAAAGGGGGGGGGGAAAATGAGCTGACAGAAAAAGTAAAAGGAGGAGGAATCAGACAGGAAAAATGGGTTTGTTGGTGAATGGGGAAACAGAGAGAGGGGAAATTAGTGTGTGTCATAGAGCAGATGGAAACTGTTGATTTTCAACACTGCAGCTACAGTGTAGCTAATTATCCAAACAAAAGCAGCAAATGGAGTTGAAGTCAAATAATCACCCTAAATGATATGCTATTTGGTGCCTAAAGTCCCTAATAATGGGCTGTTTGGGTTACGTATAACACATAGACTCATATGGTTGGGTTTATAAACCTGCTTGATACTTCCACAGTTTACTGATTGTGCCGTATCAGCAAAATCAAAATCTTGTGTTGTATCAAAACAAGGTTATAATTTCTAACTTATATGGATTTCAAATGTGGGCTACCTCTGTAATTGTTCAGGTTAGGTATTTACAGTTATTATGCAACTTAATTTTACAATATGTTGATGAGAATGCTCTAAAAACATGAATAAATGAAAGAAATGTTCTTTTTTCTTTTCAGGGATCAGAAAATGTTGATCCAAGAACATTTATTTATTTTCCATTCAGTTTTAGGATTTAATAGAAGGTGAATATGGCAGTAAACAAAATATTCAGAAGTAACAAAGCAGATTCAAATGCTTTCATGTTAGAATATAAAAACTAAAACAATACTGGGTGGTAATAAAGTAAAAGTTGCTATACATGTTATACATTTGCATGTATTTCAATGGATATTTAGGACACGTACAGCTGAAATATCCCACTATTTATTCATCACTTTAGTTGTATTTTACTCTTGCATCAATCATAGGGGAGACCAGGGCTTGTTATCAAACTTTTATTCTCATGTGCATGTCATAATCACTACATCCTATGACAATCATTCCTAAATTAGTAGGATTCGAAGATCTTGTGGTGGCATTTGTACTGCTTTCATATTTATAGATTAATTAAAAAATAAGTTAAAACAAATCACAGGATTGATTGTCCCAGTGGTTTACACTGGGTTAGTCAATTAAAAATATACTTTTGATTTTATTTTTCAAGCAACAACTGCCAAAATAGTTGATTAAAATAATGACTCAATATGATGTACCCTACTAGTGGCGTACTCTGCCACTCACCCAATGTCAGCTGGGATAGGCTCCAGCCCAGCAATGACCCAAAATATGTTTAAAAATAGCTTTCAGATTAATTTAATGTTAATCATTTGTTTTCTTAATGAGACTAATTGCTTTTTTTTTTTTTTTTTTGTTTACCACAAAAAAAGAGCTTAGTGTTGGGGTTGTGGGGTTCATGTCTAACCTTCTGGCAGGGATTCATGCAGTCCTCACTTGAGCTGACTGGATTGACTTCGTACCCCTGCCGCCATCTTGTGGACAAGTCGCACATCACTTTGGCGCACTCGCTCAGTTTGGACCTTGCCGGTAGCCGTCAGGAGGAGCAAACGTTGCCTTAGCAACAGAGAGAGAGAGAGTGCAGGAAGCAGGAGTAGCTGCTGAATTTTCTCTGTTAGGTTTTGATTTTTAAACGAGGAATTACCTTCTTACGTTTTCTTACCGTGGCTATCATGGCTGTAAGTAACCCGACCGTGTTCCTCCTCACGGTTAACGGACAAATAGAGGGAGCGAACGTGAGTATTCCCAACGAGTTTCTGCCAGTCGTTAGCATTGCAGCTAATTTATGCTACACTGCTCTAGTCAACAGTCGCTGTGGCTTGTTCTGTTGTAAATAGGAGCTCGTTTTCATGACTTCCGCGACTAAGTAATATATATATTTGCTCCATTTCAGTTCCCAGAGTATGACAACTTGTACTGCAAATATTGTTTCGTCTATGGCCACGACTGGACTCCCACATCGGTGAGTAAACAAACGCTGCATCCACCTGCTGCACGGACCTTCACAGGTGTGTTCACGAGCTCTAATTAACAAGCACGTGACGAATCAATATAACCGCGCGAGACTGACCTCTGTGGTCGTCATAACCTGGTTTTATACGGCTTTAGACTTCATGACTTCATAAAATAGCGATTCATTTGTGTCTTTGTGTATTACAGAACTGAAGGAATCCCTGAAGTGAGCTTTCTTACTTTAATAAAAATGTGAAGTATTTTTTACACGATGTGACTGCAAGCAAAGTCAGGTACATTATAGAAAAAGTTTCATACTCTGCGCTGTAAAAAGGAAAATTACAGAAAACTAAAGATTTCAAGGCAACTGTCTGCGCTAATTTTTTTTTTTAAGTTTTGGGTCAAAACTCAAAATTATGAGTTGAGAAAACAGCTATTTAAAATAAAAATAATCCCAGGTGGGATTCGCACCCAGACCAGTTGCAACTTTTGTTTACTGGTGTATGTTTGCTTACCACTGCACCAGTCTACCGCTCAATGATAATGTCTGTACATGAACCCCATGGTCAAAATTTGGGCTGACCATATCTGACCTTAAACTGTTTTAAGTTTTGCCAACTCAGTTAAGAAATTAGCCCAACTTTACTTAAAAACTTAGAAAGGATAGTTGAGATTACTCATTTGATTAAGTTTCACAACACAACAGAAAATGTTTTGTTTTGTTTTGTTTACTGAAAAATTCATTTGATGCCAGTGATTTTAAGTTTTCATCATTACAGTGTGTAGTTTTTAACAAAAAAATGTCACAGCCACATAAACATGGTCACAAGCTCTGTCTAAAAATTGCACAGGGAAACTTGTTCATGCTTTTTTTTTAGCAGGATGGATAATTGCAAAAGTGTTTATATGGGTCTTGCTAAAAAAATAAAGACACCAGAATTACCAACATCATTTAACATAAATTCATACCTTTAGACCAGTTAAACCCATTTTAATGGCAGTTCAGCTAGATGCTGCTATATCAATCAACATCATTCCAAATTATAAATGTTAATTTCAATATTAGATTTATCTCTTTATCCATGGTTGTATTGATTATACATCCATATTGACAATCTCTACAACCATATAGACATGAAGTTCCTTTTGAAAATGGGATTCCACATCTGAGGTTTACCTCTAATAACTTTATATCCAATAAAGACAAATATGCTGCCATGCAAATAAAGATTGATTGAATTCAGCAGAGACTGATGTGATGAGGACAGATTTATGATCTGGGTTTGTTGCTGTCATAAGTTATCAGGCGAGTCACTGCCAAAAATCTTGAACTGTTTAGAAATCCATGAAAAAAGAATTCCTGGATCCACATCCAGACTCAGATCAAAACCACATTCCTATCACCTTTTCCTTGTACCATCATCATCAACAACATCAAAATCTCATGGAAATAACATTGAGAACTTTTTGAGTTTTTAGCTAAAATATGAAAAAACTGCTCTGTCTCACGGCGTTAACAAATCATTTAGAAAGTTTTTGGATCGGCATCCGATTTGGATCACAAAATCTAATCACTTCTGTCTTATGCCATGACCAGCATTTCCTGGGTTAGGGTTATCGTCCTCCTGGTTTATAGAGCACCTAACTGACCTCCAGGACCGGCTCACTCACTGTTTCCAGGGTCAAAACTAACCAGCTCAGACAGCTTTTAGCTTCGATGTTCTTCACCTGTGGAACAAACTACAGAGAACCTGAAACTACATCTGTGAACACTTTGAAAACAGCTCTGCCACTTTCACACAGGCTGAACTTTTCTAATTTTTCTTTCTTTTTTACCCCCTATATTCAATTAAGTAAATTTACATTCATTTTTCTGTATCCTTTATTCTATCCTCTGTAGGCTGTTCATACAGGGAACCGACGCTACCTGTGCAATAACGCCAATAACAGCAATGATAATAACTAAACACCTACCTCCTGATGCACCTTATTGTACAGATCTGTTGAGCCACCTTACGTGTTGATATTGCTTTTATATTTCTATTTATTGCTTTAATATTTCTGTTTATTGCTTTTATATTTTATTGCTTATTGTTATTTGGAAATGTTTTTTTTATTGATTCTATGTACAGCACCTTGGAGACGTTTTTGTTGTTTAAATGTGCTATACAAATAAAGTGGATTGGATTGGATTATATTTCTATTATTGCTTTTATATATCTAGTTATTGTTGATATATTTCTATTATTACTTTTATATTTATATTTGGCTGATACTGGGACTTCAGGGACCAATTTTGTTCTTTTCTCATGTAAGTGCAGACTAGAATGACAAATAAAACTCCTTTGAATCCTTCAATATTTAATTCTAACAGGTCTTCATGCAGATCAGAAGTTTCTGCAGCTCTCTTGGCACTTAATCACATAAGACAGATTATGGTGCGTTCCTTTTGCCGCAGATACATTCCAGTTAAGAGCATGCAAAGTCGATGTGTCTGACTTCCAGGAGAAATACTGACCAATGGGGTTTTCCAGTGATTAATTTGAACTCAGAGAATCAGACTTCCAAGATTTAATGGAATCAAAATTTAATGGATTTCATGGACTGCATCATTAGTTTGTGTGTTTACTGGCCCTTAGAATGCATTTCTGTCTTAATATTGAGGTCTTGTCTGCTCTTAATAAAACTTTAAGTCTAAGTTTATTCCATGTTTCTGTTTCTCTCCAGGGTCTGGAGGAAGGTATCACTCAAATAACCTGCAAAGGCAGTCAATCTTCAAACAAATTAATCTGGAACTTTCCACTGGAGACGACGTTTAAAAGCACAAATCCATTTGGATGTGAGTATGAATCACACAGACGTGGACTGAACTCACAAACAGATCATTCCCCAAGGACTGCCTTTTTTGGGAGGATATCAGGCTTTATAGAAACACACTATCACTGTTAAAAACACCACTGTCATCACACAAATCCTTCATTTTCTCCCCCAGGGCCTCAGCTTGTAGTGAGCGTGTACGGCCCTGATGTGTTTGGAAACGATGTGGTCAGAGGATATGGAGCAACACACATCCCCTTCACACCTGGACAGTCAGTATCGTCTCCATTCAATGCCAACTTTTGCTCCTTAAACCACCAGATGAAACTTGATTTATAGTTTCGTTCTAAAATCTGTGCAGTTGTGGCTTCTGCTGTTGTCAGGGCTGAAAAAGGAGCGTCTGAGATCACTGATGTGCCCTTTGTATCACATCCATTAAAAAGTCATAACAGCTGTGTTTTCATCTCTTAGCCACACCAGAACCATCCCCATGTTCGTCCCTGAGCCCACGTGGAGGCTCCAGAAATTCACAAGGTGAGGTGTGTGTTCAGACGAGTGTTTGTGTGTGTGTTCAGTTTTCTGTCTCAGCAGCTGCAGAGCGGTGGAGTTTTGCCTGCTGTGAGAAGCAGACAAGCTCAGAGTGTCATCAAATATTTACTGCTCTGCTGTGAGTTTGAGAGTTTGGATAAGGATTCAATCTGAGAGGATTCTCCACATTATTGAGGACAATGACTGCTGCAGGTGTTGGTGAAATAAACAAACAGACCTGCATCAGCGCAGGAGTTTATCACAGAGAAAGAGCTACATGCTGATGTTCACTCACATTCTGAATTGCAACATTTGTTGAGGTGTGCTGTAATTTTTCCACTGATTTAATAAAGTCTCAAAAGTTTATTTGGATGATGCTGCTTTTGCTAAAACAAAAGATCTAGAAGTACTTTACAGTGGGCAGATCAGTCATTGGTCCTCTGGTTTATTTTGCAACAGTATTTGCAAAGTATTTCGTTGAGTTAGATTTGGAAATCTCTTTATGCGTAGGAATATCAATAAGTAGATTGTACTGATCAGAAATGGAGATTTTCAAAAATTATATTTTTCAGTTTATAACAAATTTTTTTGGAAACACTTTATGGAGTGAAAGAAAAAAACATAGCTAATTAAAGTTAAGGCTTTTGTGAATTGGTCTTAAAAAAACCTCAAACCTAATCGCTAACAGTTGGCTCTATGTTCATGATGAGTTCATTTTCAAGAGAATCACATAACTATATGCTTGATTTAAGATGCTGATATTTAAAACCAGCACTTTACGCAACGTGTCTTGTTTTGTAAACCTAGTTTTGTATGTATATCTTTCAAAAATTACATTACGTGCTAGTCTTAGTCTAAAAATAAATAACGTAACATTACATGGTAAAAAAAAAAAAAAAAGAGTCACAACAAGCACACAGGACCATTTAGAGTTGCTGAAGAGTTTATCTGATGACTGTAGGCAGAAGCAAGCTAACCCTACCCACTGACTCCCAGTGTTTGAGCTAAGTCAATTAGCAGTTGGCCAGCTCTGCCCGTCTCTTCCTTGTTACTGCACACACAGTTGAAAGAATGATGTCTATCAGATTGTCATGGACTCTGGAGTGAGGCAAGACAGGAGAAGAAAAAATGTTGGCGTATCCCTTAAAGTGCAAGGCTATGTCAGATGTATTTGATGTTGCATAACAAAACATTCAGATTTCATCTGAATGTGTTCACTATGGACCTCATTTCAGGTAAAAGCTTTTCTAAAATCCAATATACTTTTGCATTGAGAACAGATAGTGCTAAATGCTAACTCATTTTGGCGTTTTTAGCCTCATTCCTACACCACTCTGCTCAGTACATCACAGCTTCAAATGGCTTCATCTCTGCCGTTCTTTCTTGTCTTGGTTAGCTGGCTCTTAGGACGGAGGCCTGAATACACAGACCCCAAAGTTGTGGCCCAGGGCGAAGGACGAGAAGGTTTGTTTGGCTCTGTTTTCTTTTTATCTCCTAACATTTGTTTCATGGTGGTTTTCACCAAGTCTATACAGAAACTGTTTGATTACATTTTTGTGAACTTCTTGAACCAAACATTTCATATGGATGAGTCACATTTAAGGAGAAATCTCATTTTGAAGCTGGGCTGGAGCAGTGAAACAAATATTGATTCACATCTTTTCATGATTATATCTGCTCCGTTTGTTCACTTTTTTTCATGTATGGAAGTAGCTGTGGGCGTGAGCTGGATCTGTTAACTCTAACATGCAGATTTTTTACTTACACTGATTTCTGTGCTTTATAAGACTCAATTTAACACGTTCTGTTAAATTTATATTTCAGTGACACGCGTTTGCTCCCAAGGCTTCGTCAACGTCTCCTTCCACATCATGACTAAAGACATGAAAAAAATGGGCTACGACACCGGGCTGTCAAATCCTGGAGGCACACAATCCACCACGTCTGGGTGGTCTACAGATGATTAGCAAAACACACAAACAGCTACACGTAACTTTTTGAGACATCTGGTGGAAGTTTGGACAGTTTTTCCCTGCATCAAGCTTTTTTTGGTCAAAGAGGAGCCTGACAGTAATTCAAGATTTTTTAACCGACTTTTTACTTGATGAATTTTTCAGGGGAAATAAGACTTGAGGACACACAAGGAATTCCAAACCACGCTCAAGAGCACCCATGGCCTGTTGTGTTTAACTGTTCACATCATGTCTGGGTGTCTGTTAATCAAGGATTTGATTTAAAGTTAAATAAAAAAGTCATGCAGCAGACCTTCAAAACAGTCATAGTGTCTGCCTTTGAAGAGCAGAAAACACACATGTAGGTGGAGGCTGTTTAGCTATGACATCATAAACTCCAGGAAGTAAAAACAGAGCATTTTAAGGGGCATTTTCTTAAACAAGGCATAGCACCTTTCACCGCAAACCCAGAGTTTAAGAGGTGTCATGTTCTTCTGTTTTCCAGACCCCTCCAGATATAAAAAAAAAAGAAAATGGAATTTGCGGGACATGCGATCTTTACGTGTTTAAGCACAGCTCCTGCACGCTTTGAGGAGAGGGGCTTTGGCATGGCACTGTTGCTCATGCATGACAACAAGCACGTACAAGAGACTGCCCTTCACAGAAACATTTACATCAATCGACTGGTGAAAGCAGCAGGATGGTTTTAACTTCTTTATAGAATCAGCAGAAACAGAGGGACCAGTGTGCATCAGGGGCACAGAATTTGACTATTGGGACTTAAATGTCTAAGATTTGCCAAATGATAAATTTCACATATTTATGTATTTTATAACTTGTTCCACTTGCTGTTCTTTTCATGTTTTTATAAATAAATGTTTGAATTCTTTGCTGTTGAATATTTTTTCAGAGTAATAAAGAAATCCAAGGACACACAGACGGTGGAGTTACAGAGCTGAAGTGATACACATTTTATTTGAACCGTTGCAGCTACACTCGTCCTCATCCAACAGGGTGTGGCTCGCTGCGTTCGTTTTGTTTAGATGCCGTTAAAATACCACGGTGACTTTTTTCCTACAAAAACCCATTACACAGAATAATAAGGTATACAGAGGAACAGTATGTTACAATAGTACAAATGATAAATTATATTATACAGTTATAATGCCAACAGGTTGAGCACGTATCCAATAAAAAAAGCAGCCTGCTCCCAGTACTATGAGAAGGGTAAATAGACAAGACATCGAGATTAAAGGAGGTTGTAAATGCATATAAGGACAGACAGACAGACAGTCCATAAGGTCGGTTAGTCCTCTTGATAAAAGCATAGTGAATACACAGAAACACGCAGAGGAGCTTGCTACACACAGGCCACATTTTCACTGCAACCATAGCAACGACTGTGAAAGAAACTGTTTCGACTGCAGTGTCTTCTGACCGCTTAGGAGTGCTGAGTTTGTTCAAGAGTTTGCCTTTTATTTGTAAATGCATTGATTTCTTTTTCCACAATCGCTGGAGTGAAATTAAAGGCCAGTGAGAGAGTCGCGTGTCTTTGCTAGAATATCACATTTCAATAGACACGACTTTTATTAGCAAATCTATCCGAGCCATTATTCCTCTTGTCTTCTTCAAATTTTTGCATATATTCGTTGAGATAAAAATGTTTGCTGGTCTGCAAGTCAGTGTCATGTCCATTCATTCCCCCCCTTACCCAAAAAAAAAAATCATAAAATCATCTTCATTACCATCATCATCAAAATCATACACACGTTTGGAGCTGCCCCTCCTTTTGCCTGAGAGAAACGAAGGTCTGCATTAAGTGGAAATATCAAGGGGTCCTGTAATGTAGCTACCATACCACGATGCACCAGGAGAGGGCGCCACCTCGCTCCAAAAATAAAACCCTCCATTGGAATAGCTGGCAGTGATTAACAGAGCTGAAAAGAGGGGATTACAGTGACCTAGAGAGAGGAAGGGGCTACACCAACCCACTTTTTCCAACCAATAGTAAACCGACATTGAGCTTTTAGTCAATAAATGTGCTGCTTTACAGCCAAGAGTAACACTTTCCTCCACAAAGGGCTCTGAAATATAAAAAAATAACAATGGAGTCATGAATATCCAAAAACAAAAGTGTTCATACTACACCAAGAAATACGTCATCCTCAGAAATCACAGTCGCTATGACTTTGGTAACAGTTGTGCTTCTACAAGAAGAGAATAAAAGCCTACCCAGGGTGAAAGAAAACAAGAATGACAGAAAGAAAGAGATTGAAGGTGATACATGGCATAGCTAGTACACAGCCCCAAAACTCTAAAAAGCTTGGATTTACATCTAACGTGTAAATAACAAAAAAAAAGTAACACAAAATAAAGAACATCTTGTTTACAATGACATGTTTAGCTGTTGTTTGCTGCAGGATTCCCCGTGCTATCAATAGACCCATCCTAGAACAGCCCTGTGTGAGTGTAGGTGTGTGAGTGTGTGTGTGTGTGTCAGGTAATGTTCTTGTAGAAAGATTAGCCCCGTAAATCCACTCAGAGGTAAACTCTCTTCACGGTGCAGAGTGGCTAACATGCTCTTTAAACTGAGAGCTTTCTTAAAGAGACGCGTCGCCATGGGAACACTCCGAGATACATAGCTGCAGACACACACACACCGTCACACACATGCACGGTTAAGGCTGCTGATGTCTACATTACGCCTGTTTACACTCACCTTTCTGGAGCTAACTTAAGCAAAATCTAAAGGTGTTTTCGCACATGCACTCTTGAAAAATTCCAGAAAGTTTCAGGCACTGTGTCCGTTACAGTTTCTGAGTTGCTTGATCACACTTCACCTCAACAGCAGAGCATTTAACAGGCAAAGCAGAAGGTAGGGGTTTGGATTCTACCCACTCAGTATAAGTTCACTGTACCTCCTACTGTACCATCAGAGTGTGAAACTACTGTGGCATCCTCCCGAAACAGAGGCGATAGAGCTGCCACCCCACATGGCTTTTCTCAAACAGTGTGATTATTTCTTTTGTTATGACGGTGACAAGCAGCGAAAAAACATACTGGAGTTTAGGAAGTCATATGGCATCCCAGAGCCAACACTAAGGAGGGGGGTGTTTCATTTCTGTGTTCGATACCCCTCAACCTGTGGCAACACTCTGACCATTCAGCCGTCAGCAGTGTCTCAAATACAAAGGACGGGCAAACTGAAGGAGCTCTTTCTGTTTGGAGGCAAGAAAGTAGAAAAAAAAGAAAATTTCAGGGCAAGAGGTCCCGAAAAAAAAAAAATAATAATCAGGAGTGAACAAACTCAAACTGTTGGTAAGGGCTAAAGTCTGGGTTAAATGTGTCTGTTTGGATTTACCTACAACATTTAGATTTTATTCCATGAGTTGAAAGCATGTGTGAATGGGGCATGTAACCTTTGCTTTACAGAAAACCTCTCTTCAGCCGTTTAAAAAAAATTCAAGAATTGTCCGTGTACAAGCAAAAATCTGTCTTTTTGTTCACAGATGCACCCAACCCCCAAAATCCTTGACATTTCTTACAGAGATTAAAAGGGCATTAGTCTGAACCCTTTCTTACAACATTTAAACATATGTTCAAAACTCTTGAAAATGTCGTGTTTTTTTTGGAAGTGTAAATGTAACAGAAAGCTTCCCCAGACTTCACGCAGATTTATTCTTGCTAACCCCCCAGTATATTTCTCCTCCTTCAGAGCTCTTGATATATTCTAGAAAATATCAGTAATGCATGTGTGAATGGGATGCTGGAGTTTCTTGTTTCTTGTAAAAACAGCTAAAATAGAGGGCTGGCATTAAAAAACACTGTAACAACAATTCCATTGTTTTCAGCTACCTCAGAAAATTAAGGCTATTTTCAGGAGTTTTTGCATTAAAAATGGGGCTTACATTACTCTTACTTCTCTCAGATGCTTTCTTGAGCACTATTCACACATGCAAAAAGCCCTGAAAATGTCTTTATTTTTTCTGGATAAGCTAAATGTGTGAACACAACCTTGCATATTTTTCAACCAGACTATAACTGCAACTTTTCCTCACTGACTCCTGGTATTTTCCCCTCCCTCACCCGACAAGAAACTTTTCCTTCGAGGGACGACTGAGAACAAGAAGCTCTCCTGAAATGTTCTAAAATTCAACATGGTGAGCTGCATGTGCAGTGGCAAATAGCAGGGTAATTACCTCCCCCAAGGAGGTTATGTTTTAGCCAGCGTTTGTCTGTCTGTCTGTCTTGTTTGTGTAAGAAACTTAAAACGTTCTGGATGGATTTTGATGACATTTTCAGAGAATGTTGATCATGACACAAGGGAGAACTGATAAGATTTGGTGGAGGTCTAAATCTAGATCTGGCTCTCAGAATTTCTTAAAGAATTTGTTAACACTGCGAGATAGAGCAGTTTTTCACATTTTACTATTGTATGTCTTTGGCAGATGTTTGTGCTCTCTGTGCACACCAAGGAGGTTATGTGTTTGTCTTTCTGTCAGCAAGATTACGCAAAAACTACTGTACGGATTTTGCTGAAATTTTCAGATGTTGGTAATGGCCCAATTTAAAAATGATTAGCTTGGAAGTTTTTGCTCAATAACTGTCTATTAACGATACCAACATGATTCCAAGTGTTAGGTGTGGGTTTTCAAAGTCAAGGAAGCATATTATGATGCTAACTTTATCATGGAACTATTGCTAATCGATCAAACAGCAATATGTGAGCTACCTTGGTGGAGGTTTGTGCTCTCTGAGTGCTTTCTAGTCTGTGAGGGTTACCATAGTATTTCCTAGGAAATGTCATTGTTGCATGAGTTGAAAAGGGGGATTTACTGGGTCAGATCTACTGGTATTTCTTGGAAGTTTTCAGGAGTGCATGTGTGAATGGGGCTGCTGTATTTCCTCTTTCACAGCCCCCTTACATTTTAGGGAAAACTTTGCTGAGAAGTGTGAACAAGCGTTTCAAAAATGTCAGGGCCAGCGCTCTTGAAATCCTTTAGATTTTTTTCTGAGTGCATCTGCTGCAACAGCTTGATAAAGTACACTTGGAGGCTAAACCTGTCACTCAAATGCACACATTCACAGCCCACCCTCTTTCCCTTTGAACCTAGAAACAAACTAAATTAGAAAAACTGTCCCATGATGCCTCTCTGCATCCTTAAGTTCAGCTGGCAAAGTACTGATGCCATCACAGTTCATGTCTTTTGCTTGTAACACATTTGGGGAAGAATCGCTGACACATACATCGACATGTGGCTGTTAGTATCTGAGCGTTATTAACTGTAAGTCCACGTCTGCCATCATCTCCAATTTGAGTTCATCGTCTATCCCAATGTCCCCTGCTGGGGTTCAGTTCCTGTGGAGGGACGAGGGGGAGTCAAAGGTCCGAGCTGACGGGTATTGACCGGTTGTGACTGAGAGGTACCGAGAGTCGAGGCGGTGCGTGAGTCGTCTCCCTCCCTTAGCTAAGGTGTAACGGTGAGCCCAACAGTCGCAGAAGGAGAGAACAAAAATAAAGGAGAAAGAAAATTGTGCAAAATCCCTGCTTAGTAACACACAATCACGTACACATTGAGTAAAAACACATCTGCCCGTCTCTCATTCTTCCTCCAGTGTGTGTGTAAATGAACTCACTGGAATAAACACAGTGTAAAAGTACTGAGATGTGCACTCGTCTGCTCGCACACGCACAAACACACACACCAGCTGACAGGGCTTAGAAAAGATTAGCTCTAGTGAAGAGATAAAGATCCTGGCGTTAGTAGAGGCAAAATCTCCTGTCCCTCCACCGCAGGAGACAAAATAAAAGAACTCTAAAAGGGAGACGTGACGGGAGAGGAGGGGGAGTGAATGAGTGCGGGACAGGGAGGAGAGACTGTGCCCTTTCTGGCCTCTGTGGGGACAGCTGTAAACACCACGGTGTCTCTGTAAGTCTGAGGACAGATGCAAACTGTCAGTATGAACACACAGGACTAGGCAGCTTGTAGCATTAAGAGGAGGGGGCAGAGGAGGGGGAGTGTGTTAAGGTAAAAGGAGGCCTGGCTGGGACTACGACCTGGTGAGGAGTTAAAAAGGAAGAAACAGGATAAGACATCTCCTTTAATATTTTGAAGCTTCTTGAGGAGCCAAAGTGGAAGAGAGAGATAGAAAGAGAAAAAGGGAGGGGGGGTTATCTGTCAGAAGTTCCCCCTCACAAAAGGAAAGGGTTGGTTGTTCCAGGGGGCTGTGTCCCAGCCTGGGGGGGCATGCTCATCAGCGGCTGGGGCATGGACATGGAGGCCGGGATCCCGGCACTCATCCCAGCATTCGCTCCCACAGAGCCGACACCCATTCCCGGCATGACGCGGCCCATGGGGGCCATTCCTGCCAGAGGGACCATGGTGATGGGCTGAGCCGGCACAGAGGTGAGGGACATTGGCTCAGCAATGGCGCCGAAGCCGGCGGGCATGGGGCTGACCCGCATCTGGTTGAGGGTGGGGGGCGCTGGCTGGCTCACTTGGAATGGGTTGGCGTGGGCTGCAGGAGCTGGAGCAGAACCACCTGGGTAAAAAAGACACAGAGGCCGAGAGGGTTAGTAACTGAGTGTAGACGGGAAAGTAACTGAGTAATTGAGTGTAGAGGTTAGTAACTGAGTAACTAAGTGTAGAGAATCAGTAACTGAGTAACTGAGTGTAGAAGATTAGTAACAGAGTAGTTGAGTATATAGGGTTAATAACCGAGTAACCGAGTGTAGAGGGTTAGTAACTGAGTAACTGAGAATAGAGAGTTAGTAACTGAGTAACTAAGTGTAGAGGGTTAATAACTGAGTATATAGGGTTAGTAACAGAGTAACTGAGTATATAGGGTGAGTAACAGAGTAACTGAGTATATAGGGTTAGTAACTGAGTACATAGGGTGAGTAACAGAGTAACTGGGTATATAGGGTGAGTAACAGAGTAACTGGGTATATAGGGTGAGTAACAGAGTAACTGAGTATATAGGTTATTAACTGAGTAACTGAGTGTAGAAGGTTAGTAACTTAGTTACTCAGTTACAAACCCTCTATACTCAGTTACTAACCCTATATACTGAGTACAGAGGATATGCACTGATGTCACAACTTGTTTGACAGACTGGCAGTTTGACCCGCTGAGTGGAAGAACAATGTCTGCTGATGGTAAGAAACAGAGAAACGTTTGATTCAGAGGAAAGTACCGTGTTTTTACTCATTCATAATGAAACTTAGATTTTAGTCTGATTAACACTCAAAAATGACTAAACAAAACTTTTGGATCAATTAAGCTACATTTATAATCAGAATCAGAACTTGTGTTCATTGCCAAGTCCATTTGCAAATACAGGGAATGTGACCTGGTGAATTGGTGCAAAAACAATCAACATATGACAAGAATAAGAATAATACCAAGGGTCAGGAGGAATAGCCTTGCTGAGGAGACAGACCTGCCTGATTGTGAAATCCTGCAGGTCCGTCTTGCCAGCCTCCGTTGTTCAACGAATTCACTCGGCCGAATTCTTAACGGCCCAATCAGGGAAGAGAGGCGGGAGCTGCGGGAGCAGCGGATGTGACGTGCTAGTGCTGAACACTGGGTGGACGTGACGACAACAGGAAGTGACTGCATGTTTAGCCCTAACGGCTAACTGTTAGCTGATAGGGCTAATGGCCGTTAACTGTTGTTAGCCATTGTTAGCCGTGCTCATTGTGGCTCAGCGGCACTGTCACTGTCTCTTGCCCCGGGAATCGTGAGTTCAATCCTAGGGAAATGAAAGGAAGTAGCCGTAGCGCTAACGGCTGTAACTGTTGTTAGCTGTTAGCTGCTACGTGTAGCCGCTACGTATGCTACGCTATAGGTAGCAGCGTTGCTCGATGTAGATTGATGAGTGTGACGAGCCGAACGATCATCCAATCAAAAGCTGCTGTTGTTTTTGAAGGTTCTGCCCCTGAAAACATTTTCTAACGGCTCCTTCCCAGATGGAATAGTGAAATATTTCCAATATGAAACTGTCCATCTGGCATGTCAGGTTACAGGAGGAATAAAATAAGGTATAAGAAGAGATAGAAAATAGTGCAAAATTGACTTGGGTACATCAAAGATATACAAAATATATAATAGGCACAAAAAAGAACAAAAACAAACAACATCTACAAAAGGAGTGGTGAAGGAGCTGTACAGAAGGGCACTGAACTGCATTAATAAGCCTGAGTCATAACATGGATCCCTGTAGTGACCATAACTGTATCTGTGACTTTGTGTTTATCCGAAGTGATATCGATGTACCCAGCCTTTCTCTCAGCTTACAGTTTTAGCATCCAGTGTTGTTTCCTTCTGTTTATTTTTAGTGTGACACAAAAATGGGTCGGATACTTTCAGATAACGCCAATAATTGGCCAAATGGAAGTCATATCAGTTGAATTTTTTCAACAATTTCAACTTTTTACAAGTTGTTTATTACCGAAGCAGCCATTGTTTTTGGACTTCTCTTGGTTTTATATCAGCAACAAGCATGAAAACATTACTAGTTGTCTTCAGCTCAGTTTTTTCAGTTAAAATATTGATGTTTGACTTTCTTTTTAAAATTATAGCAAAAAGTCCAGGGTAGCTAGAGGGTCAGGTTTGATTCACGCCTGAGGCAGGTTTCCATGCCAACTGCACGTCATTCCTCACAGCAGTTTTCTGACTGTATCCCAAATTTGATCAAATAAAAATATTTTATGTCATCATATCTTCATGTAGCTGCATAATAAACCTAAAAATGTTGAGTGAGCATTTTGTTATAGCAGAATTTAACTCTTCCAGAGTGACAAAGGACCTGCAGCAGAGTTACTTCAGCTGTTGTTTAAAAAAACACACACATGACTATGGGCTATGTGTAATGTTGATTTGCATTACAATTTCAATATGAGCAAACACAGCTGACTTGTATGTATGATCTGACCCACCTGTGGAAGCGAGGAAAGGATTAACGACGGGTGCAGGCTGGGTCGGTTTGGTCACCAGAGAGTCCAGATTGACCAGGGCAGCATTGGGACCCAGGAAGGATTCTGGAGTCTTTCTGGTCGGGTTGGATGTGGCGGACATGGAGGTGGGCAGGGGGTCAAAGAGATCCAGGCTGCCACTGCTGGCCAGACTGGCTTGAGAGGGGAGAGAGGACGCTACAGCCCCCTCACCTGGAAAAGAGAGCAGTTGTGTTTCACAGATGAGAAGCTGTAACTTCAAATCTCCTGAGGAAACACAAATCTATGCAAATGTTCTAATTATGCTCTGACCTGTCACCAAAGCCTCAGTTCTCTAAAACACAGCACCCAAAAGTACGTGAGCACCCACATTTACCGGGAAATTAAATCGAAACGATGCAATGAAATGATCAGAGGATGCTTTTACGGAAGCAGATCTCAGAGGCAGACTGTCTGGCTGGTTTTTTGTTTGCAGCGATGGAGACATTCATTAATGCACTCGCACAGGGACATTCACAAACCGGGCATGCCAGCTGACACACAAACACACGCGAGGTAATGTCAGAGAAGGGAGCTGTCCTCTGGAAACTGAGATATCACAGAGCCAAAGCAGGAAGGTTCACGAGAAGTTCAGACAGTCCAATGTCAAACTAGAGTTTATTACAACTGCAGGGCTCTGGAGTCCAGACTGGACTTGCTGTTCAATGTAAATATTAATAGCAGAAAGCATTCAACTTTCACGATCATAGAAACTGGCCTTTAAAATCTCACATACAGGTGATGCTAAAGAGTGTGACCACACAGCAAACACCAGCAAACTCAGCTCAATCACATTGTTTCTTATTTTAATGTCCTAACCAGTGTTCATTTGGACAGCACTTTTTAATTTAGTTTTAGTCTTTTGCCTAAAATATCTTTTAGTTTAAGAAATAAATTAGTCATTTAAGTTGGTTTAATTTTAGTCTAGTTTTAGTTGATGAAATTTCACCACATTTTAGTCGACAAAGTCTACTGTAAATTTTGTCGACTAAAATATGAAGCATTTTTTATGTTTCCTTAAATTTCTGAAGTCATGTTTTACACTTGGATAAAATGAAACATCTAATAACCCTTTATTGAATGCTAGTAAAGTTTGAATGTATAAATGAACAGAAACAAATTTAACTTTAGTGTGAAATACAGTCACCTTTATGTAGGCTACCTGGCAGAGCATCTCAGTTGCAATACCAGAGTTGACAACAAACAGTGAACCTGCTCTACATGAATAAATCAATTCATAAAGAGAGTAGCTCTGATTGGATCGTTCCCCAACTATTGTTGACGAAAACTATGACAAAAATAATTTGTCAACAAAATTGCCACTGGTCCTAACAGCCTGTAAGGGATGCAGCATGATGCCACATATTTACCCTCATGCCTGTTTTCTTTTTTTTCCTGTTACTCACTTTGACAATTTTAATTTTCAAGCTGTTGGTTTATTTTCGGAATAAAGCAACAGCTTGGTTGCTTTATTCCAATTCAGTTGAAACGAAACACTGCAGGAAAGCTAGGCTGCAAGTCTTGCAATGCATTCTGGGAAGGTACTCAGCAGGCTAAGCTAACAACAAGACAATTGTTGTTACCTCTGCCAAGGAGGTCATGTTTTTGCCGGCATATGTTTGTTTGTTTGTCCCTTTGTCTGTTGTTTGTTAGCATGATTACACAAAAACTACTGGACAGATTTTGCTGAAATTTTCAGGCGAAGCTGGTGATGGCCCAACTTAAAAATGATTAGATTTTGGTGGTGATGCGTATATTTGTCTGGATGCAAAAATTTCAAAAAATCCCATAAGTTAACATTGGGCGGAATATTAAATAAATCATACCTCTGCCATTTTTAAACACATTCCCTTCCAATTTCACAGGATAATATGGGGTCCATGTGTCTATCATCAAGGTACATTTCATCTGGATCCAATTCAGATTGACGTCACAAAAAACATTGAACTTTATAATGGGGAAATCCCATTGACGACATTTAATAATTCATATAAAATCAAAATATTAAGTGATGTTCCCAAAACTTGTTGTGTTCATACAGGATAACAACCTCCCTACATGTGCTGAGTTTGGTCCAGATCCTGGCACATATCTTTAACAGGGCTTGTGGAAAAGCCACTTTAAAAGATACTACTGTGGATCTGGTGGCCATGATGTGTCATAAAACATCATACAGATGAGCATGTTTATCTATGTTTGACATACCTTATAATATAAATGTTTACTAATTCAGCACAGAGAGGAGAAGCTTTAACTAAGGTGTCGACAGTATAACAAAGAGGACACCAAAGTTAAGAATTTCTCTGTCTTTGAAAACTTAAGGAAGCATTTGAGGTAATATGAGCTTTCTACAAAAAAATTAACAGAGAATTATTTAATTAAGGGGGAAAAAAGATAAATTTTACATACTGTACATTTAAGCTCACTGATAGGATCATGCATAAATATGTTATCATGCTCTCTAGACGGTTGTGGGGAACTTTCTGAACTTAAATTTATTCAGCTTGAAATTTTACTTCATCCTTCAGAAAAAGATTTAATGGAAAAAAGCTTCATACACTGTTCCTTGTAACCTAGTCCTTAAATTTATCAAACATGTTTGGGGCCAAAGTCAGACACCGGTTAGCTCTCACGCACCAAGAAACAACCAACCCACATGAGAAAAATAAACAGACTTGTGCCAAACTGTTCACTGGAACCCTCTCACGCAGCTAAATCAATACAGCTCTGAGTGTGTTTACAGAAAATTGTATTTAAAACAACTAAGAAGTATCACAACTGGTCTGAGAGGGATTCAGTAAAGTGAATATCACAGGTCTAATTATGTTTAAATAAACAGAAGCAGCATCAGAGGACACCACACTGATATGGGACCTGACTAGAGCAAAGAGCGAGTACTCCAGATGTTCAAATACTGTCTTTGCTCAGGTCTGGTGACATCTACATAAAAGACAAGACTTGAGTGTAAAAAAACCCACAAACACAGACTCCATGTAATTATTAGAGAAAGACGTAGACAAGGGTGAGTACCAGTGGGGACAGAGGAGGAGGAGCGCAGGCTGTCAAACTCAGAGAAGTCCTCTTTAGACGTACCGTTGGATGCATTGAACAGGTCAAAGCTACCTGAAAGGGGACAACGCATATACATAGACAAAATAATAAATAAATAAAATAAACACACTCAGACAAATGGAAACAAAAACAAGCATGAATGAGTATGGATAATGTTGTAAACTAGAGGAGGAAATGAATACAATAAGCACATAAAGCAAGCAGACAGAAAATCTTACAATGTAGCTGTGTCCCAATCCAGGGGCTGCCTACTTTTGAGGGCAAAAATTAAGACCACAACAGGACGTCAAAGGACGCTCCATTCCAAAGGCTCTTATAAAGCAACCTACTTTCCCTGGTGAATTTCCAATAAAACCAATCTGACTATTTAACATTAAAAACACCTTGTGTTAAAAATGACGATAAATAAGACTTATCAATAACTTGAATTTATTAGACAAAAATATGTTGCAATACTCTTTGTCACCATCAGGGGGCTGCTTTGTGCTTCTACTATTTTACAGAAGCAACAGAATAACAGGGTATTTTGCAAAATGAGTGTCACAAAGTCAAAATAATGGAATCTTGTTCGTTTTAAATTTAAGATAAGAGAAAATTAGATTGTGTCCCAATTATCTGAGGCATATTTTGTGATTTTGAGATAAGCGAAGACTTGCATCTGTACTTTCAACTCAGTAAAATCAGTTTTTTATGAAGCCTTGAAACTATAGGTTACTATTAAAACACTGGTTAGATGGCGTTAGTTGTGTTAGCTGTGTTAGCTAGTTCCTGTAAAGCCATCTTGGTGGCTTAAAGACTGTAGCAGTGCTTGCTAGAGCTGGGCAATTAATCAAGTTCCAATTTCACAAACAATAACTGCCTCCCACAGTTCTGAAAGCAAAATAATCAAGATTACAAAAATTACTTTGCAACATGACATTACACTTGTTTTGTCTTTATTTACATATTTGTATTTTTGATGAATATATTTGATTTACTGATGAGTTTTAATTTTAAGAATGAAAGTGTTAGGGATGTTTAAGGTAAATGATTGATTTAGTGCAAGTTTGGTGCAATTATCGTGTTCAATAATCATGATCACAATATCCACCAAAATACTTGAGATGATAGTTTTTGCCATAATCGAGCAGCCCTAGCGCTCGGTTTGTAAAGGGTAGGGCAAGAACAGCTGGTGATGCAAACAGGACATCCTCTGTGGACAAAAATGTCCCATTTCAATTCAGCCTTGGTGTTCTCTGCAAGTAGCTACCCCTGAATTAGGACACAGGGAATACTTCATCATTCCCAGACAGACATAAACCGTGTGTTTCTCGAAAAAGTGCTGTTGGTGAGCTGTGAAAAAGCCCTGACAGCAGGAACTAAAAATAATCACCCTGTTGGTCACCTGCATTGGAAGTCTTAGGGCGGGCTGCGGTGGAGCTCCAGGGGTCAGAAGCAGGAGCGGAGTTTGATGCCCAGGGATCATTGCTCTTCATGGGTGGGACAGAGGGAGGAGCGCCCCATGGGTCCACAGGGGCGGCTGACTTAGGGGCAGAGCCTGGGGGGGGAAGCAGGGGGAGAGGTTCAATGTTGAGGGAGGAGATTGGGAAGGATGGAGCATGCAAGAAAGGAGGAGGAGAGAGGTGAAAAGCAAGCATGCATTGGATGTGACCCAATTGGAAAATCTTTCTGAACAACCTGAAAATCAAACTGTGAAAGCTTTTCTTATTCGACACAATCCTTTACTTCTTGGTATCTTCCTTTAACATCCTCCCCCCTTCGCTGTTAAGCAATGCTGCCAGGCGAGTGGAGCAGCATTCCTATTCAACAAAGAGTCACAGTCTTTGGAGCTGCAGGTGTAGGGCCGAGGCACACGCACAAACACGCACAGGAAAACAGACTCTCTACACCGATACTGCTGAACGAGGACGGCCAGGGCATTTAGATCAGGGTTGTCATGATGCCAAATTTTTGACTTCCCTAAATAAAAGCGAGAGATGAAGCAAAGGGAGAATTTGTAGACACCAAAAGTGGGTCATCATTTTGTTTTTTTAATTACCAGCCTTCACACAGGGCTGGTATTCACTGAACACACGCCCACACATTTACATAATGTGCCTAATAATCTTAGGGAGATGATTAGGGAATTCCCAAATCTGTCTAAAACTGAGTTTTAATTTTGGGCACAACTTTATTTTCCCATCTGAAATATACAGTATAATGAACTTGAAGTGTAAAGCATGCCTACAACATAGGCATTTGTGTGCTCACATCAAAAATGAAAAACAAACAAACACTAATCATGTTTTTCAGTAAAAGAAAAGGGCCCTGGACTTGTTTTTTCTACAGTTTCATAGATGAAAACCGCTGTAGATGTAACACAGGGCTGAGCAGAGAGGATACAACAAACAGGAAGCAGCTTCAGCTCAACCAAAGGACTTAAAAGTTTGACACTTCCACAAGGTTAAGTGTAGCCAAGAGTTAACTAGTTTTTTTAATCAGTCATAAAAAGTTTTATTCCTCTCAATACAGACTTCTTTTCCAACTCTAGATGTGCAGCTTTGTGGACCAAATTGTTTGAAACTGTAGGATACTCTCAGTTTTACAAGTTTCAATACTTAAAATTTAAAAATGGGACAAATACACCCTTTAATGAACCAATATTTCTATTTCTAAACTCAAATGCAAGCAGTGATTGATTTAATAAGCTAAACACATTTACAGTGACCAGATTATTTACTGACCTGTATTTAAATGTCTTCAAAACTGCACCCATTAAAACATTAAAAGACTTAAGCAGAAACAGTCACAGTTTATTCTATCAGTAATTTTTGCAAAAAGCATAAAAAGGCAACAGTAGAAGAAGGGTTGGTACTCTGATTTAAATGTCAGATTCAAGGTAAATTTCAAGCTTTTCCAGCACTTTGCTGCTTTGATAAGTTATAAAATCAGAGCTGCTGGCTGCTCTTAATTTCAATTCAGAATAAGTGTTGCTCAGCGTTTCCAGCGCTTAAAGTGGAAAGACGCCTTCAGTATCAGCTGCTTTTGTGGCTGTGCTCCCAGAACTTTTATTTAAAACAGTTCCATATGTAGAAGCAGCGACGGTGGAAGCAAAAGTGAACAGTTATATTTTTGATTTTTTTTATCTGCTATCATAGCAGGATATGATTCCTTGACTTTGTTTTCATGTTTTTTATGTGATATATCATTGGATTTAAGAAAATATAAAGCACACTGAGTGATATTTAAAGGCCTTACATATAGCACAGACGAAAGTGTAAGTCAGTGTAACCTAGCAACATTAAATGTTGTGAGGAGCGCTCTGAAACTGCAGTTGAGAGCACTTGCAGTGCTAAAAAATGACAACAAAACTGCTTTTAAATTTACTTATAATATGAAAAAACATTATACTGTATAAAAATCAAAAATGTGTTTTATAATTGAACTTTACAGGAGGATTACAAATTGAAGAGATGTGAGAGAGTCAGGGTAAAATAATGTACTGACAAATAAATTTATTTTTAATATCTGCCATATTATTTTGCCATTCATTTTAATAGCAGTAGTTTTACAGCAGTGATTCTTGACAACTCTCTTCAGTCAGACAGCTTTTAGTTATGGAATACACAATCTGAAACAATTTCAATTACTTCATCCAAAGTCTTTTTATTCCTTGAAAACCATCCATCATTATCTATACTGCTTGTCCCAGCTGACACTGGGCAGGAGCTAGGGTTCACCCTGGACTGGTTGCCAGCCAATCTCAGGGCCACATAGATGGAGAGACAACAAATCATGCACATACCCATACTTAAGGGCAATTTAGAGTCACTACTTAACCCAACAAGCGTGTTTTTGGTCTGTGAGAGGAAGCCAGAGTGCCCGGAGAGAACCCACACATGCACGGGGAAAACATGCAAACTCCAAACAGAAAGGCCAGGATTCAAACCAGCAACCCTCTTGCTGTGAGGCATGAGCACTACCTGCTGCGCCACCATGCCACCCTGACCTTGAAAACCATTACTTAAAATTCAAGCAGAGTTTTACTGAATTTCTCCTTCCAACGTTTTCACAAAAGATGTGGCTGTGTTTACTATGTTTATAATCAATGGGGTTTTTTTGTTTTGTTTTGTTAACATTTGAGTCTTTATTGATAGAAGACAGAGACAGTGGATAGGCTTGTGAAGGGGGGGAGAGAGAGAGCGGGGGGAGGACACTCGACAAACTGGCCACAGGCTGGATTTGAACCTAGACCGCCAGAAGCATATATGGGTTGTGCCTGGTTGCTTACCACTCCACCACACCAGAACCCCAATCAACAGATATTTGAAACTGACTTGCAGACTACACTGATTAACAAGGAGGGTTGCAAGTGGCCCCCAGTTGCCCATCCTTGGTCCCAACTTTGATACTTTTAAACATGAGATCAACTGAGCTTGAATCCTTTCACACAAACTGTATGAAGCATAACAGTGATGATGCTTTGACAGCCCCTCTGATGAAATCTCCAGATGTAACCAGTCCATACGACAGCTTCCATACGAGTGTGTGTGTTTACCATAAGACTGCCAGGGATCCTCTGACGGAGCGGCTGCAGTGGCCCCAGCACCCCATGGATCAGCACTGGCTCCTGGTTCTGGGACATCCATAAGATCCATCAAAGATGACATTGGCTGGAAGAAAGAGAGAGTGAGACTTGACATTAAAAAGTGAGCACACAAAGCAGACGGACAAAAAGTGCACTGGATGAAACGTAGGGGTGGAAAAACCATCTGGAAGGACGATGTGCTGCTCAGCCATTACTCTCCACAGAACATAAATGGTTCAGACATACTGACAGCAGTCATGTTATCATTAAGATAAACACGAGTCGTTCTCATGCAGCTGGAACTCTAAATCACTTTAGCTGTGCGTGCCCTCAGACTGCAGCCAGCCCGTTATTCAGGCAGAATAATGATGAGCAAACTGGGCGGCCTGCTGCCAGGGAGAGGTCTGATTTCTGTTCCTGGAGCAGCAGACACGGACGAGGAGACAGGAGACTATTTCAGGATTATCGTCATAATAAAGGAAGGACTGAGTCACTCCAGCCTCTTTGTCTCTGTGTGTTTTACCTCTTTCTTCTTCTTGGGGAGCTTTGCAGAGTCCGAGCCTCCTTTCTTACTCTCCTCCAAGGCCATCTGTAGTCTCAGGTCGTCCCCTCTGCGGATGCGCTCCTCCTGAAAACACACACCCATAGCAGAGTTAGTGTCAGCGAACAGAGAACAGGGCTAAAAATTGGAAGAAAACCAAGCATTTTTAGAATTTAGATGAGAAAAATTGTTCATCCTTTTAGATATGGGACACACGTTTTTACCAGGGCTTTTCACTACCTGTATTTGCTTGATCAGCTCGACTTTACTTGGTTGTTTTGGTTTTCCATTGGGGATCGTCCCTTGTGCAGCTTTTTTTGTATCACCTCCCAAGTGAGCTGAGGTGAGCCTGAACGGGACATGAAGACACTGCTGACCTCTGAGTGGTCAGAGTATCGCTACGAGTCGGGTTATTAAAGCAGAAATGAAAGGTCCCTCAGCTGTCGACTCCGGGATGTTGTATGACCTCCCAAACTCTCCTCTTCTTAAATAGCATGTTGTTTTGCTGTTTGCATCTGTCTTTGGAACAGAATTGATCTCCTAACTGTTAGTCAAGCCGAGTTGGGCAGATACCACAAATGTAAAAGCACCAAATGTTTACACATTAATCCTGAGATAATAGGTCCTCGATAGCTGGAAAATCTGGAATTTAAGTCACACTGGTATACATGCCACAATTTATTCTTACAATCTACATCAGGAGTGTCCAAACTATGGCCTAGGGGCCAATTGCGGCCCTTGGTCCACTACTTATTGGCCCTCAGCAATTTCAAAAATGCAATAATAAATTTGTCTCACATTTGAGTATTAAGCTTTTGCTTGAATGGTGACTATTAAGAAAGTTATTACTTTAGCAATTTTTGTTAATTTGCTCTACCTGCACCATGTCGAGGTCCAATGTACATGGATTGCTAACATCTTCAAACAGCAACATTGATTAAAATTACAGCACTTTTGCAGTTTTGCTCTTGTTTTATATCTAAACGTAAACAGTCTCCTTTATCCTGACAAGGGGCCCCTCCAAGACTTGTATTTTTCAGCATGTGGCCCTTAAAGAAAAAAGTTTGTACACCCCTGATCTACACAAAGAAAGACTTTGTCTTTTAACTCAAATACTCGTATTATGCAAGTATTTTATAATATAATAACTGTATTAATTTTTTATTATATAATTCCAGAAGATTCCTCTTTTAAGACACAGTTATGCCTTTTTTTTTAAGCCCCGTTTACACGAAAACATTGTCACCAGAAACAGAAAGGTTTTTCCCTTGCATTTTCAAAAGCACTCTGCGTTCACACGGAGACGCGAGAACGACTCAAAACGCTGTAGCGTGCATGCCAGGCCAGTAGTTGGCAATGTCGGTTTGTAGTGAAACAGTGGTGTCACAACACACGTACACTTTCTGGTAAAGACAATCTTTTCTTTAACAACAATGGCCAGTGGACGCACGAAGACGCAGGAGTTTCTTGTCTCGATAACAAATCTGTCTGGATATTTTTGTCTAACAAACCAAGCACAGTAAGCAGCACACACGTTGCTCGGTAGACGGCCGAAGCTGTTGTTGTTGTTCCTCGGATG
Source organism: Cetoscarus ocellatus (assembly GCA_037902135.1). Taxonomy (NCBI): domain Eukaryota; kingdom Metazoa; phylum Chordata; class Actinopteri; order Labriformes; family Labridae; genus Cetoscarus; species Cetoscarus ocellatus. The sequence goes on from JBAMNC010001464.1 coordinate 490,329, forward strand.
TGCGCGCAGCCTTCATGAGAAAGAGTACTGCGCATGCACCGCATGTCTACGTTTTCTCTGGAACCGTTGATTTCCATTTACATGGATACAGAGACGAAAATGTTTTCACAACTTTTCAGCCTGGACCCTGGTTTCACAAGTTTGCTGAGTCAGACACTTCAGGCACTGTTCTCGTGTGACCGGGAGGCGAAAATGCAATGAAAACTCTCTTTGGTCGTTTTCCTTGTCGTATAAATGGGGCCTGAAACTGTGAAAGTGTACATGCTGTCAATTTAATCAAGATAATCAGCCCTTGGTGTGTCATTTTTTGCTTGCACATCAGCAGGCAAAGTTCCAGATCGCAGCAGTGCAGACTTAAGCACTATGTCTAAAGGCCAGTATCATAGAATACATTTCTTTGCATCCAACAGAATTAAATATCAAACAGACAGATTGCTTTAGATTATCAGTGTGAACTTAAAAAAATGTTTTAAAACTCAAAATGATTTATAGATGCGACTGAAATTATGATTGATTGCACTGAATAATCGAAAACCATTGATTTACTCAGTTTCTAGAGTGAAGTCATTTTGCAGCCTCAGCTTGCACAGATGTCATGAAGACTTCTGTTTGTACCTGCTCTGCTGCCTCTCTGCTCATTGCCAGAGCCAGTTGCAGCTGCAGCTCTTCCTCTCCGCTTGTTTGAGGTCTGGCCTGCTCCAGTTCTGAGCCCATGTTGGGAGATGTGGCTGAGGGACAGAAACAGATTATAGGTGAGCATCTTTGCCAAACAGGACACATGCTGTATTCAGTACTAAAGACACTTTAAACTAGCTTTAAAAATCCTCATACAGATATATGTGTCTGAAAAAGAAGCCACACAATCGTGGTTAATGAACAGAGATACAGTTCTTAAAATACTGAGTGTGTCTGTGTGTGAGTGAGGCCTTCAGTGAATGAGGGGGTTAACAGGTTTACTCAGTTTATTGGATTAGATCAGGCCATCAGACAGCCATTTAATCAATCAATCAGTCAATAGATCAATCAATCTTTATCTGTATAATGCCAATTAATAACAAATGTTATCTGCAGACACTTAATGGAAAAAAACAGATCTAGACTCTACTCTTCCTTCTTTCACAGCAGGTAAAACACAACATATGGCAAACAGACAGATAAAAGCATCACTACCTTTCTACCTCATGATTCAGAACATAACGTTTCCATGAATCAACAGAAAAGGATATTACAAAATATTCAAACTTGTTCTAGTTCAAGGTATTGCATAATTTCATATTGGATCATTTTTTGCGACCTGACAACTTTCACGGGTAAAAGAAAATCTGTAAGATGTTTACTGATGTTGTCACCAGTGTTTTCTTTGACACACATCAGAAATGGTAACTTCACAGCATTTATGGGAACCATAGCGTGGTTGTTGGCGACAGCACAGAGTAAATTCACCACATCTTTTACCACACCCAAGACTTTTTCCTCTCCACATGATGTCATTGTATCTGTCATCGTTTCTCAGTAATGCAGTCAGGACAATCAGGAAATTAAACCTCTGTTTTCTCTTGATATGCTTTGGATTTCCTGGCAATAACTGGCAGACAAAGCTGCTCTACCAATAACTGAAGAGTGTGCATTAGAATGTAAAAAAGTCACCCAGAAAATGCTTGGAATTTTTCTCAGTGAGCTGCATATGTAAAAGCAAACAGTGATCTTCCCCTCAGACTTGGCCCAGAATAAATCCTGTGAACCCCTTGTTCTTTCCCCTCCTTTTCCTGACAGGGAGGACTTCTAGCTCTGAGGGACGAATGTGAACTAGGGCACTCTTAGGGTCAGAGTTTTTTAAAAATTGCACAAGAAAAACATGTCAAAGTCGTGGTCAAATAAGACACAGACACAATTAGAAGTGCTCTAAGAGCAAAAACCTTCAACAAGGTATTTCCAACATTGTATGGAGAGTTATTTTCGGGAATGTGGCAAATTACTATATCCTGCAATGTTAAACAGGGTCCCCACTCTGTTCTAGAAATCATTTTCCAGGAGTTTTCCAGAACTTTTCCAGGACATTATTTATTTCTAACTCTCAGGCATGAACACTGTCTGCTAGCTATTTTTTTTTGTCTGGCCTTTATGTAGTGTCTTACTATTATAAATTCATGGTTTATACTTATTTTTTTATCGTTATTTACGCTGCTTTTTTATATATATATTGTTGATTTACTCTTTAAGTAGCCTAAATTTCATTTTGCCATTTTTTTTTATTTCTTTTTGTTGCCATTTTTTTTTTTAGTTTTTATATTTTATTCCTTCACTTTTATTATTTTATCTACTCATATTTAATGGCTAAGTGTGCATTAGTTACCAAGTACATTTTCCTTCATTTCCTGTTTGATCTTTGTTCATTAACAAAGTAGAAGGAAGATAAATAATTTTCCAGGACAATTCAAGCTTTTCCAGGACATTTTAGTTTTTTCCTAATTTTCCATATGTTTTCCACGACTGGAAAATTGGTCAATCGTTTTCCAGGTTTTCCAGGACATGTGGGAACCCTGGTTAAATCTTTGAAAATATATCTGGATCTGGATTGGGATCACTGCTTAAATCTAATTACTTCTTCCTTGTGGCATGACCAACATTCCCCTTTTGGGGTTATCATGCTCACAGACAGACAAACAGTAACAAAAACATAATCTACATAATTACGTGCGACCAAAATCAGCTTGATGACAAGGGATGGGAATTAAGAACCAGTTTGTTGAGAACTGGATCTGTTGAGAACTAGATCAAACTAATTAAAGGAACGATGATGACATCCACTCTTCTGATAACTTATTCTATATTGCACCTTCTTAAAGCTCTCAAAAAATACCGACTGGTCTCACGCCCAGACTTGTTCCTTGTCAAGCCCATGTTTTGTTAGAAGTATCCCTTGGGGAAGGTGATCAGAAATACCCAGGGTTAAGCCGAGTTTGGTCAGCTGGTGGGAATTTAGATGTAGGCTCAACTTCAACATTAACATGTCAGCAGAAAGAATGTCACCCTGCAACATTTGTTGGTATACATGCTTTAATGTCAAATCCTCAAGTCATGGTGTGTGTCAGAGGCCTCCTGCAGAGAGAGATGTTTCCCAAAGGCGGTATAAAACACTGATGTGGTTAAAGTGATACTGCCCTTTGGTTTCTCAGACATCTTCTGAAGCCTAATGATGGCAGTCATAGTGGTGATGATATCCCTACCTAACTCTCCATCAAAGAGGTAGGGGAGCCACACAGCTACTACAGACTGACCTGTCAGTCAACACATGGGTCTATGCCTACGACTAAGTCTTAGGTAAAACATTTTGACCTCAAGGAAATGAGCTATGGAGGGCAAATCAGATTTCTGAATTGAGCTGTGAGTGCATTTTAGAGATTTTGTGTTAACTGGTGCTCACTTCAAATGGACTTTCAAGAAACTGGATTTTTATTTGTTTCTACTTTTGCTTAGGCTTAAGTTTTCATCACTGCAGTTTGATGCGAGGTCAGAGTCATGTTTATACAAATTAGTTCTCCCCCATTGTTTTGTATATTTTCACAAGTTTCTGTATTTGAATGACTCAAATTTTCCCCACTTCTTAATTTAGCTATACTTGCACAATTACTAATCTTTCATTTCCAATTCTGTAAAGCTGTATGTTTATGATTAAACTTGACCTCCTACCCAGTGCAGCATGTATATTTCTTGACTGCTGACAGTACTTTCTATTCCCATGTCTAATGCGTCGGTTCCCGTGTGCAGTTACACTTTTCATTCAACAGAATTTTCTATTAAGATGCTTTGAAGTTTCTACAAAACCAACACTTTGAGACCACAAAGCCTCAAGAGAGGCCAAACTGGCAACTCCATGACTCTGAAAGCACAAAAAGTAAAACTGGTGAGTCAGAAGTACAAATAAACAAAACTCAAAGCCAAATAAAACACTCTTCTCTCTGGCTCTGCCACCGTGGGAATGTTCCATATATGGATAATCACAATTTCTCAGTGTTTTTCATGGACAGGTTAGTCAGCAAGAAGGAAATTGCCTTAAAATTTGTCATTTTCCTGGACATCCTGTTTATTCCCCATCATTTGTACAGGTTATTGATACAAGTCAGATTTTATCCTGTCATGTAAACTTTTTGGGACCCTCCAGTTCAATTTAACTGCAAAAAGGATTGTGCTTCCCAGGGACAAAAAAAAACTCTTACACATCAACATCCCTTCAAACATCATATAGCAAAAGACTTCCTCAAGATATGTCTGTAGAACAGCAGAAAAATAGAGTGGACACTGATAAAAAAGGATGACCAACACAGAAAAATGCTTTATGTGCATTTCTTAACACTGTTCATATTGCCTGAGTCTACTCTGAGACTTGAAACGACAATTTCAATTTTTACCCTGAGCTGTTAAGGCCTTAGTGAACTGAAAAAATCAGCTGAGAGACCTCAGGGGAACTACAGCGAACGAAACCACTCCCCACTACACCCATGCACACAAAGGTTAATGAACACATGGAGACTCACAGGTGTGTGTGTGTGTGTGGGGGAGATAAGAGCTTCACACACCTTAATGTTGCAATGCTGGATGAGTTGACAATAAAACATAAATCTTTCTTAAAATGATGAAAATCTTAAACAAACATACAACAATACTGATGAAAAATTAATTATTTCTTATATGCTGATGACAAAACAAAACAGGAACTCATAGAAACAGACGTTACGTCTTTAGAAAGTTCTGGACTCTTCTTAAGTTCCTCAGTGAATGAAGGGTACGTATACGTTAACACTAAAAGAAAACATGGTGGTCATTCATACACACCCTCTTTTGGACAATAACTCAGATCGGAATGTCAAAAATCCAGTCTGGCAACGCCTACAGTGACGGCACAGCCTTGCTCTTATAGTCCAGTCACTTCTTACGTTTTCTTAACTGATGACTCAGCAGCAGGAGCTTCCTCCTCTGAGCTTCACACTGGAGCTTAATGCACAGGGAAGACTTTGGAAACACTCATGTTAGGATGAACCTTTGTTAGATAAATGCAGGCACACTACAAGAGACCACCTGCAGTGAACACAGATCTAGGGGTCAGGGATGTTGAGGATAGGAGGCCAGTGTTAATTCTCTCATTCCTACTTCTCTTTTCTTTCCCTCTGTCTGTGTGACCGCATTTCCAGACGGGAATTTCAGTTTCTTGTCACTCTCACACTCCACCTTTCCGACAGTCAACTGGAACTAGGATTGGCTGACATGGCCTAAAAATAAAATCCCAGATTTTTTTCCACAACACTCGGTTTATGATTTTAATCAATTTTTTTCCTCTCAAAAAAACAAAACAAAAAAAATCCCAGTGACACAAAAATGACATAAATCAAGTTTTGCCTTTATGATGACCAAACATGTTCCCCAATCAAACAGAATTTCCCTCTTAAAGTTAATGGAAAACCTTTTTAAAACGAAATAGATCATTTTCATCTCCCTGCGGACAGGGCCTATTATTAATCTCCATTGTTCTTCTCTCATTCTTCTGTCACTAAAATGAGGAAGCGGGGGGAGGTGGAAAACAGCCCAGATCTGGGGGAGTTAACCCAGAACAGGGCACCAGGCCCTAGCTCAGCTTTCCTCACTGTAAAGCATGGCTTGTACTTCTGTGTCAAATCCAGGCTGTAGCTTCACTATAGTGCTCAACAGCATCTTGTGTAGACACAACTTTAATTTTGTTGTAGACTAGAGAGCCCTGTGTACTTCTTTATTACCTCCGCCAAGGAGGTTCTGTTTTGGCCGGGGTATATTTGTTTGTTTGTTTGTTTGTTAGCACGATCACGCAAAAACTACTGGACAGATTTTGCTGAAACTTTCAGGAGATGCTGGTAATCGTCCAACTTAAAAATGATTAGATTTTGGTGGTGATCCAGATAACCGCCATTAGCAAATGATCATTTTTGCTCAATAACTGTCTAACTAATAATGATATCAACATGATTCCGAGTGCTAGGTTTTTAGGGTCAAGGAATCATATTATGATGGTAACTTTATCATGGAACTGTTGCTTATAGATGTAATAGCAATATATGAGCTACCTTGACGGAGGTTTGCGCCCTCCGAGTGCTTTCTAGTAAATGAAAATACTTCAGTGTTGGTATTGTTAATGTGTTAGAAATTTAACATCGGACAAAAGCAACATTGCTTACATGCTCACTCTGTATCAATGCACAATCAGCTATGTCTGAGTTACGGTATCATTTTTCACACCCTTTCTCCTGCGTGTTTCAGGGCTACACAAACCAATGCCACTGATTCGACAAAGAAGTATAAATCCATCTCTAAACTTTCCTCTGTGCCTTTCCATCTGTTGTGTTCTTCTTGCTGCTCTTCTTTGTACGTAATGTTGGCACAAGGAGTAGTTAAGTTCTGTTTGTGGGGGTAATTTGGGGCCATATGGTGGGGTAGTACCAGCATTGCCACTACCTAGGGCTTGCACGTGAAGAGCTCGGGTCTGTCAGTGGTAGTGATGTAGTTTGGGCTCTGATGGCCATGTGGGGTAAGTAAGGTGTAGGTAAGGATAAGAGGGGCTTTTGGGGCTTTATGCCTGCACAGTGGACATGAAACCAGCATAGTGGGCTTGGTTCTGGGACACTGGAGCTCAGTGTCCAGCCTCACACATATGCATGGTACTGTGCATCTGCAGGAATTAAGGTAAACAAATGTATAAAATCTGTCCTAACAGTCCAGATATTTGTCCAAAGTGTTTAGAGGAAAAGGGAACACTGTTCCATTGTGTTTGGGAACGCTCAAAAACACAATCATTTTGGCAGACTGTGGTGTGGGCCATTTCCCAGATGGTGGGTAAGAATGTTCCCCTGCAAGCCAAACTCTGTATCCCGGGTATATAAATTTGGTCGTCAATCAGTATTGACTGATTTTGGGCTTCTACAAGCTGAAGACTGTATGCTCTTTTCTGGAAAAATGTAAAATGGCCCTCTGTTAAGTTATGGTTGAAGGAGATTGCAACATATATTGTGTTGGAAAGAGTTACATATATTGTTAGAGGTAAAAGAAAACAGTTTGTCAAAGTATGGAGACTGAATTTCTAATTTTTGGAGGATGAGAATGTTGTAATACCACTGCTGCTGCTTTTTTAGTTGTTTGTTTTTATTTACTTCTGGTACTTCTGTTTTATTTGTATCATTATTGCTTATATTATTTTATATTTTTATTTATTTATTTTTCTCTTCTTTCAATCCTTTGATAGTTTTGTTGTATATATGTATATTTACACATTATTGCTATTGCTGTGCTCATTGTTATTTGCATTTTTTAATATTAAAAACTAAATAAAATATGGTTTAAGAAAACAAAACAAGACAATAAAATGGATGAATTCACAGCCACCTACAGTTGCACAGTGGAAACAGAAGCTGAGGGAGGTGTATGGAATGGAGGCTTTAACTGCTCATCTACAGTTACGGTCTGATATCTTTGAGAAGAAATGGCTACCTATAGCAACTTATCTCTTTAACTAAGGGAACCCTACACTGTGCTATAATGTCTTAACTATCCAATTAATTAATTTGCACCCATTAGTTTTATTCAGCTTTCTAGGCTCCACTGTGGTTTTCTGTCTGTTTTTTCTCCTCGCACTGTAACACATTTTCTATGATGTTGTGTTTTTTCCATGTTTATTAAAAATATATAGAAATAAAGTTCCAAAAAAAATCAAAACAGATGTCATTTTATTCTCACTTTTTAAAGCTTGTATAAAACTGAGTTTGTACTTCCCAACATCTCTTCTCCAGACCTTTATCTAATCAAATGCTGTAAAAGTCTAGTTCCTCTTCATGATTTGTTCTCTCTCTGTCATGCAGTCCATGTCATGCTATTACAGTCTATCTGTCTTCTCTCTCGATCTGTCACTGTGTACTTCTGCGAGTCTCCCTGCTGTCTCTCTGGAAGACTGAGTGTATCAGTGCAAAGAGGAGCAGATTCCTCTGTCATGTGGATGATAGAGGCTCAGGGGGGGTGAACTCTGCTTCCTCTTCTCTGTGTGTGTCAGTGTGAGTGTGTGCGCTGAGGAATGCAGCCCTACTGTGGGACTGTGAGCCAGAGACAGAGAAGAAGAGGGGGGAAGGGGCGGGCTTCAGGATGTAGGCCAAAGTTGCACCAACTGGGACAGAATGTGGTTTATCAGAAGATTCTGTACTCCACGTGTTGTTCAAACATGCAGAGTGAGATGTCTAAGGGTTCTGTGTGTACAGCCTTAGAGGGGACAACCAGGTCATACTCACAGCCATGGTAAGAGGCAGGCGAGCCTTCCGACCTGCCGTACTCTTCGCTGTATGAAGTGGAGAGGTTGGGCTGGGATGAACCTCGGCCAAAGCCCATCTGACTGCTCCCTGTGGACACCTGGGCCATGCGCTCTTTGGTCTTCAGAGCCTGAGACCTGGCAGGACAACAAATGAAAGAAGAAAATGATGACACTGACAAAAGGCAAGACTTCTTCTACTGCAGGATGAAACAAACACAAAGAACTTAAGTGTGACAAGCTTTAGAAAGCTAACAAAACATATATCAAGATCATTACCTCCATCTTAACAAAATGTGTAATTTAATTTAAAGGAAAAATTGATTGAATATGCAGCTGCAGAGAAGATAAAGCATCCCCACTGGATTGTAAGTGTAATTTTGGAAATAAATCGTGTATGCTGTACAAATCTGATGTTTTACAAATCCATCAAAAAACTGTTACATCTGAACTACACACAAATGGATGTATCAATCCATAAGCCAATTGTGTGGACAAGTGCATTTATAACTGTAATTATGCTAATATTTATATAAATTAAGCTTTCAAAATGGATGGGAATCAAAAACCAGTTCCAACTGAGAATTAAACCACTAGCTAGTTAGTCTTTATGCTTAACAACTCCTTTATCACTACCTTCCACTGAGTTCCAGAGGCATAAATACTGAACGTGGCAGAAAATATCAGTAGTGTTTGAAATTTTTAACATTGATAACTTAAGCAGTCCTCCTTTTTTCACCCCCATACTTCCACCAATGTTCCCCTTACCATTCACTGGAGGTGGTGTCCCTCCACCTTAGCACAACCTGCCACCACTCAAAAAGAAAGGAACTTTTTTTAAAACTGGAAAGATCATTATTAGTGTTCACTCATTTCATTCCACTGTAAAATAAGCATCTTTTATATGTTTCAAAGCCCAGTTAGTTAGAAACCACAGTGTTAGTTTCGAACTTACTGGGCTGTCATCTTACATTATACCCCTGTTACATCAATGCACCATGAAAACACTCTTTAGAGGTTTGACAGCCAGCACAGAAAATATTTACTTTATAATAGAAGGTGTGAAACCACCATGACAACAGTTAATAAGTACCCTTTTAAACCTGAGCAGATAAATTCAAGATAACACACTAAGAAAATAACCCAGTGTGCAACCTGAGTAAGTGTTTTTTGCTTCTGATATCAGAAAGAGTTGCAGCTTTGTTGCTAAATACCATCAAAATTCAAACAAATTCCTGTTAGTGAATGGCAACTGAAAGCAGACAATCAATCCACATCCATCTCCAACTGAGGGGTTTGCTTGAAAAAGAGCCATTCAAAGATCTGATATAGAGTGTAGCAGTGCTGGGACTGTGTGTATCACTTCACTGATGTTGTTTTGTTCACATTACAGCAAGGAAACTGTTTCATCAAATCGATCCATGTTCAAATTTAGAGGAACAACACAACACATTTTGAAACTCTTCAGTTTGAGTCAATGATAAAAACAATCATTCATATTTTTCTTCACAAATATCAGACACTTGTACATCTTTTATGTGATAGCACAATATCGCCAAAGGCTGTACTGTTGTGCTAACAAGTAGCGCAGTAACTATCACAGCTCTGTCGATACAACGCTGCAGCCTCTGCTGTTGAAAAATGATGCCAATGCAGAGGTGCAAAAAAACTGCAGTTCCTTGAGTGTCCACATGAGGCTGACTGCAAAAACACAGGAAGTCACATAAGCACTCAACCTAAAATGTCAATTTTAGCAAGAGAAATTACCAAGCTTGACAAGGGCGCCAGCAAAAGTCCAATCCATACCAGAAGTTGGTCTTCTTTGTGTATATTATTTGCCGCTCTATACCAGTTTTGTGATCTACCTAAAGTTTGCAACCAAACTAAAGTTTGCAATCCGGCATAAAGCCAGAATTTAAAACTGAATAAGGATAAAAGATCTATGTCTCTATGAGTGTTTTGGTTCAACAGATGCTGGAGATGGACGACGACAGGCACTGACGTTGGCCAGCCCTTTTCTGTCGTATCATCCAACACACACCCAAACACACCTCGCCCACTTTAAAATTCTGACCAATCGCACACTAGAATTTGGACATCACATGAGAAAAAAGTTCTGCCCAGCTTTTTTAGATATAGGGTAATTAAAAGACTCTTTCTCTTGCTATTCAATTTCTTTGTATCTGTCGTATCATTTTATAGCCTCTTCAATCTACAATTTGAACGCGGTGCCGAATAAGTAATAATATACAAGAAGTAGGCTAACTTCCGGTTGGGACTTCCGGTATGGCTTGAACCCATGGTGGCACTCTTGTCCCTGCAGACTGTCCCTCTCAAGCTTACAGCCTGTTAAGTAAAGAGAAAAAATAAACTAGCCTAGGCAGAGTTCATGAAACAATGTCCTCACATAGAACAGGGGGTAAACTTTACAATAACCCACCTGTTACCCATCATAAGAGGCAGTGACTGGTTCCAGTGCAAGCCTCAGGCTCCACCTCAACTTAATCTCGATCAGTAAATCTTTAGACCAAAAGTCACTCTGAGGCAGCATGTTTAACATGGCGATAGCTGCTAACTGAATCCAAAAGTCCCCTTCAGGAACCTTGCATTTGATGTTTCTCAGTCTATGTCCAATATTTCTGACAGCCTGTTGCTGATACACAGGACAACACTACCCAAACGAAGTAACTGTAGTGAAAGATTCACGCAGCTCCGCTTACACTCACAAACCATGAAACTGATGTACTGCTCTGTTCATTGATGTTGCTTCGTCCCTTATCGGTCCAGGGTTTGGAGTAAAAATATTCACTAACACAAAACCACACAATATTGCTTCAGTGAATGTTTTCTTCTGCAGTGGTCTGAGATCACACATTACCTTCAGTTCAGGTAATTTCAGGAAAAGCTCTGTGAAGATTTTCCTCACCTTTGTCCGTAAGATGGATAGGGCCCTAGAAGATCTGCGATAACAGAATCGCGGATGGAATCAAGGAATTGGACATTAAACGCGGAGTTCAATATAAACATGGAATATCACGGAAATGGCCAACATTTTACGCAAAAGCTTTTTTTCGGACTAAAAAGGAACGTATCTCTCAGGAAAATGCTCCTAGGGGGTCACTTAGGCTGGGGACAGTACACGTTTCGCTTCACTTCACCCTATTTTTGTACTTCACAAAAACAGACTTGTTTGTTTCAGTGTTACAGTATATTTTTGTGAGGAACAGATTTAAAACTAGAAAAACAATTTTAAGTTGCAAAAATGAAACCCTTGATTTTTAAATGTACCCATGCAGTGATGAGAAGGTGCATCAATATTGTACATTTGTGTAATTTGCTGATATTCCAGCCAATATATGGCTGATACATCTGCTGTAAATATCTGAAAAAATGTCAATATCAGCCAATACAGGTACTCTACTTTTTAGGCTGATATCTGCCAATACCGATATCAAACCGACTACTTAAATGTGGCTTCTAAAGGTCTTACCTCTCTCCTTTGAGGCGGTCCTCATCTTTCAGTAGAACCACCAGCTGCTTGCTCTTCTCCCTGACGTTGATGCCCTGATCCTTCCCGTCTCTGTCTATGTACTGGAAATCCTTTAGAGTCTGAATGGCGAAGATGTTCTCCTTACACTGCAGCGCCACTCGTTCCGAGCCCGTCTTGATCAGGTAGTCGAGCAAGGTGAGCGCCTTGTAGACATGGCGCCAGTTCTTTCCGTGGTCATTTAGCCGCTTCCAGATCATGCTCATGATCTCGCTGAAGGCCACCACGTTGTAGGTGAGATCAGCGATCTCGGACATGAGGGAGGACGATGGACCCCAGGGGTCATTTGAGGTGGCCTCTCTGACTTTCTTCTCTGCGTCAGAGTAGTTGTTCACCATGTTCTTCATCTGCCGTCTGATGCCGCTCGGCATGGTGGCGGTGGAGATGGGACAGACGGGGAAAACAAAACACTGTAGACCTCACACAGGAGAGGGGTGATGAGTGTCTGTGTGCCTCAGCGGAAGCTTGTGTTGTGTGTGACTGCGCCTGTGTCCTTTCTCAAGGCACGGCAGTGTTGTGTGTTCGTGTGTAAATGTCTGTCTGTACAGGTGTGTGTGGTGTGTGTTTGTTTATGAGGCTTCTCCAGGCCAGTTCAGTGTTCCTGAGTCCTCCAAAACAGCGTCTGTTAAAACCATCTCCACACACACAGCTCCGGCTGCACACATGACCAGGCCATCACCTAGGACAGACAGAAAGATACGGTTTAATGTAAGGGGACAGGAGCAGCAAGAGTCATACAAGAAAAAAAAAAAACGCTTAAAAGCAAATTTGACACATCTTTCATCCAAAACACTGAAAAACAACTCAAGGAAACAAATATTTCCCCCTCAACGTTTTACACAATGATCAACCTAATCACACAACTTGTGGAAATGCTGCATTTTCAACACCTGAACAATCAGATGATGGAGATCATGTTGTTCAACTAATTGTGGCGATGACTTGCATTTATAAGAGCAGCTGTACTGCCTTCCTTTTTGAAACTAGATAAACAATGTGTTTCATACTTTCACACTTAGATAAGCAATTTCCATTCACTAAGACAGAGCCTGCCTGCCCTTGTTAAAGAAGGCCGAGCCATGCTGTGGCGTGAAGTGTTTCCACTGTTCATTTGCCTACCAAGTTCGAAGTAATCTGACTCAGTTTCAGATTTCAAGGGTGTAGAAAAACATGATTTCATGGCTCAATGTTAGGGCTATGAAGCGGTGAAGTTGTTATTAGATGGATGTAGCAGCTACCGCAATATTTAAAATCAAAAATACATCTTTTCTGAGAGGCAATATTGTAAAAACCCCAATTCCAATGAAGTTGGGACGTTCTGTAAAACCTGAATAAAAACAAAATGTAACTAGAAAGCTCTCGGAGAGTGCAAACCCTTGCCCTGTAGCTCACATATTGCTTTTACATCTGTAAGGAATAGTTCCATGATAAAGTAACCATCATAATATGATTCCTTGACCCTGAAACCCCACATCCTAGCACTCAGAATCGTGTTGATATCGTTAGTTAGACAGTTATTGAGCAAAAACGATCGTTCGCTCATGGCGGTTACCTGGATCACCACCATAATCCAATCATTTTTTAAGTTGGGCTATTACCAATATCTCCTGAAAATTTCAGCAGAATACGTCCAGTAGTTTTTACGTAATCTTGCTAAAAAACAAACATATGCTGGAAAACACATAACCTCCTTGGCAGAGGTAATGATTTGCACATCCTTTTTAACTTGTGTTCTACTGAATGCAGTTCAAAGACAAGTAACCTAGTGTTCAATCTGATAAACTTAATTGTTTTTCTGCAAATATTAACAGGTGAACAGGTTAGCTGGAAACAGGTGAGTGCCACGATATGGTATAAAAACATGTACCCCCCTGGCCTTCAGTTACCCATCCCTGCTCTTTATGGAAGACACTCCCTGAGCTAGGTGTTTGCTCAGCCCCCTGCAGCTGGAGGAGACAAGTTTGAGCAGTCAAAGTAAACATTAGAGCCTAGATGCAGAAAGTTTCAATCACATCCATCTCTTGAGGGGGCACTCTAATGAGTCTGTTTTGAGCAGGGCTAAAGAAAGAGGGTTTTTAGATATGCCATTCTGCAAAGTCTGAGTGGACTTTACCGCAAGAAACTTTAAAATAACATTTTGAGAATATATGGGATCAATGTAAACTTCATGAAAAGAAGCAAAGTATGTGACCTTAAAGCACACAATGCAATCCCTTATTTACAGTAAAATAATTAACCATAGGTATAGTAAAAGCAGATAGCTCTAGAATTACATGAACAGTCAGAGGTGAGAAAACCTGAAAATGTATTCAGCACAAATCCTAATAAGCAACTACTAAAAAAATCAAACTTAAGTTGATCAAATTTAATTTTAATGAAAGTGTTTTCCTAAATTAGTTTCACACTTATAGCTATTATTTTCTGCACTTTTTAATCAGTTTTTTTTTTTTTTTTTTACAGACATGAGAGTGATGAATGAGTTTCCGGTCCCCGGTGGGTGGCAGGGGAGATAAACCATTTCCAGTCTGATGATGACAGACTGATGACTCCTCTGTCCTGTTTCAGACAGATCAGCAGACCAGCTTCTAATCACTTCCGCACTAACACACACCCATGCACATATGGAAAGTGTGTGTGTGGAGACTCACAGCTGTGAGACCTACACAGCTACAGCTCTGTTGAGCATGAGGTCACTTCCCCAAGCAGCACAAAGTCAAGAATAAGGTGATAACTCTCTGGCTTCTTCTAAGTATCATGGGCTAAAAAAACAATAAAAAAGAGTTTGTTTTTGTAAAAATATTCAATGATGCAAATTACAGTCAAATAAAAAAACAGATTCCAAATCCATTAAGCTGAATTGTCCCTTTCAGTTATTTTTGTATTGCACTACAATTTTCATGAGGTGATTTTCATTTAAAAAAAAATAGATTAAGAGTTAATATTTATGATAATTCCCTAGTCACCTGTTTTAAAAACTCATGTCTGTGGCTAAAAGCTACACCATGTTTAATGTCATGTAACTATATAACTGAACTGCCAGACTTTAAGCTGTTTAAGCACATTATCAATGTAAATCAAATCAAACTGGAAGGCAGCAACTGTCTGCTTGAAGATAACACAGTCAACCATCTGCAGCGGCTACTCTGCTTCCTCTAATCAAAGCAGCCATTAACAAAATCCTCCAAACTCTGTTATAAGACACATCAGGTAAAAATATCATGCAAAATTACAATCTATCTCAATATTGACATAAGATAAAATCACGGTGTGTTCAAGGTTGGCTTGGTAACATATCTAGCTATTGTAAAGAAAAATGTCAGTGATGTGTTCAAATGTAAATTGAAAATGAGGAAATTAATCATGAGCAATAAGAAATATAAAAGGACGACATCAGGTGAGTAATATGCATTATTGTGTTGAGACTTACTGCCACCTCTTTGATAGTAAACAGAAATCATACAGGGATGGGAATTGATTAGATTTTTTTGATACCAATGCCATTGTCAATCCTGTGTATCAACACGTTTCTTTAACAGTTCCCTTGTTCCTGTGGATTCTCCATGATGGCAAAAGTTGGTCTCCACAGGTTTCTAGCGGCAACAATGTCAACAACATGTCATTCCTGATTTTCAGCACCGTGCTGCATAGAAAAATGCTTCTGCATGCTGTTTGTGTTTCCACCAACTAAAGAGCGTGCAACAAGCATCTTTTTGCAAATAAATGAAGACATAATTTTGACCATTCCTGCTCACCGTCTGCCATGATTTCATTTTGACTTTTTTGTTGTCATTTCTGCTGGCTGCCTCTGATGACAGGGTGATGTCTGATTTACGAGACATACGAACAAAGTGGAAGGAAGTGATTGGAGAAGACTAATGATATCACTTCCTTGAGGGAGTTGTTATTGATTCTCAACTGGAACTGGTTTTTGATACCCATTCCTACTGCTGACCGAAGCCTGCTTTATATTTTGGAGCTTATACTTTGACCCTGATCAGACCTTCTTTGGCTGAAACAGATCACCAATCACCTGTTGTTTTTTTTAGATCACCCCATATCAATCATGTTTCATGTTTTTTTTAACAAATGGCTGAAAGGTTTGCTTAGAAAAGCAAAACAAAAAGATCTCAAGGAGCAACGCAACTAGAATCCTACAGTAAAGACATCTGAATTACACAATGAAAAGGCAATATAAAGGCAATATTAATTCATTCACATAACATGATTATTTAATATCCACAAGAAAACAAATTTCACCCACTCTCAAATTAATTTATTTGAGGTTCAGCAAAAACCTACATCTCCCACTCTGTATATTACATTTAAACACATCATGTAATTAGCTTTGCCAAGTACTCATTTTACGTAGCATATCACAATGTTTCCAACGGTCCTTAAATGCATCACTAAACATGATGTGCATTTGTTTTGGAGCAGTGTGTCACTCGTTCAGCTCTGCTGATTAGCTTTTATCCTGTTAGTCTCAGCCTGAATTTCAGTAAAGCCTTAGACACTGGATCAATATGTTTGACTTAATGGACTGAAGACTAAGTTTTGGAGACTCTGCTGCAGTTTGTTTCAGAGGATGAGAGAGCATCAGGAGCAACTGACAAGCCGACGGCTTCCACTAATTAATATGGTTAATCCACAGGTGATCAGTGGTGGGTACCAGTGTTTCCAGCCTTTAATTTCAATGAGCCCATCACGTTTTTTTCTGGGGTTTTTTTGTTTTTTTTGTCAGGAAACGTCTGATACTGTGCCAATTGAATCGGGGCGCCTTTACTTTGACCTTAAGATTAATATGCAAAAACTGTATTAATGTGTGATACTTGAGGCTAAAATATGGGCTGTTAGGGCCCTATAAAATATGTTTTATTTTTCCAAAATTCTCTTTGAATTTTTCCCATATTTTGTTTTTTTTTTGTTTTAATTTTTTGAGAATTCAGTTTTTAGTATTTTACGCAAATTTAACTCTGAGACACTGTATAAAGAAATGAAATAAAGACTCTCACTCTTCAGATGGTCCTCACAAGTATCTGTACGGGTCCAGTCAACAGTATGATGACAAAATTTGCAGAACATCATGATCGCCTGACACATGATAATCATTGGGAAACTGCTCTGCCCTGTACTTTGGAGTTAGGTGGGAGTTTTGTAGCTTCTTTGCTAACTTAGCCGGTGTTTCAGACGGCCGCTTTGACGTGTTTGCATTGTTAATGAGGGGAGGGGGAGGGTGAGGGGAAGTGAAGTGTGCATTGTCCCCAGCCTTAGTAACCCCCGGAGCATTTTCATAAAAAAACTTTTAAGTAAATGTTGGCCATTTCCATGATATTCCACGTTTATACTGAATTAAGCTTTTTATGTCTAATTCCGTGATTCTGTCAGCGATTCTGTGATTGCAGTTTTTATAGGGCCCTAGGCGGTAAATACTGACTGACATTTCAGATCTGTTGACAATACTTAGTTTTGGAAGTGATTATCTGGCATACCAATACCATGCTGATAATAATGTGCATGCCCATTTTTAACCTACAGGACTGAAAACAAAGTTTTGCAGATTCTAGCAGTTTCTTTAAGTGGATGATAGAGCAGCAGTAACAGAAACAAATGAACATGTTTTGTAACCCAAAGGTTGTGCATGGAAAATCACCCACAGATGACTGAAGTAGTGATTTCAGGCATCAATTCAGACCAGCCAAATCAAATGAAACAACACATTATATCTAACCATCAAATTATGTGAATCAATTGTCTTCACTGTCGGATACTTGTTACATTTAAACTAATAAACAGCAGCTCTGGTTTGCTGGCTTCTTTCTGTTCCCTGCACTCATCTGACAGCGATCTAGGAAGTCCGAGGATAAATTACCCTGATGAGTAATCTAATCTCTACACTATGCATGCACTGACATGCTCAACAGCCAGTGTATTCATAAACAGGAGGAGTGTTAAATGTGTCAAATATGTTTAACAGGCATGTATATACATGTGACTGGACTCTTGGGGCCTAACACTGCCCTGGAAGACAGCTGTGGAGGACAGCGAGGGTGAGGAAACGAGGAGTGTGAGAGTATGTGCTTCAGGGGCAAAGAAAACAAGTTGGCACATCCCTTAAATTCACTGGTGAAATGTGATTCCTGTGGAGTGTGCCCCCCTTCCCTTCTTAAAGCTCCTCCACCCTCCTCCTCCTCCTGAGCCTGCATTTGAATGAATACGTCTCAGAACTAATGACACATCTGCTCCCATAATCAACTATTCACCCATGGCAGACAGGAGGAAGAGAGGAGAGTCTGTCTCGTCCATCCCGTCCCCTCCACACCTCCTCGACACCCCGGAAACAGCCCCCACCATGGGACGCTGTCGGCATGCCTTCCCGTCAGCGCCTCTGTGCTTAGATCACTCAGGCCCAAAGACCCAGAGGAGAGAAATGCAGGTTCATTATGTGTGAATGACTGAGCCTGTCATTCCCCGCAAACTGCCATTAGGCCATGTTGATACAGAGCTCAGGGTCGACTTTCTGCTGCTTTAAAGGAACCCAAACATCAATCACCATCTGCCTCCTGAAAAACTGTGTGCTACTGTGTCAGTGTATCCCTTACATGTGAAAATGTTGAAGGCAAATTACCAATTTCCAATGAAACAGTGATTCACTAATAGTAACTGGAAAAGCCCTCAGAGAGCGCAGACCTCAGCCAAGCAGCTCAGTTCCTACAGTGGCTTTTCCACAACTCCTGTAAAAGATACAATTCTGGATCACTAGATCCCAAAGAGTGCCAGGATCCAGGCCAAACTCAGCACATACATGGAGGCTGTTATCCTGTAAGAACATGACTAGTTGACTAGTCATGACAATGTCGGCTATCAAAATTGTCGTTGGCTAATTTAATAATCTACGCTGTTGGGTTTTTTTTTTTTAAGATTAGTTCTTCTCTCAAAACTGCTGCTGTACCTTCCCCTAATTTGTCTGCCATGATGTTACCAGAGGAGTTGTGCCCAAACAGTATCATGGCTAGCTGGCAACGGAGCTTGGAAGTTTGGGAGCATTTCATCAAAACAAAACAGAAGAATGGGCAATGCAAAATCGGCAAGGCAGAACTTCCATGGCAGCATGACGGCGATGTATGAGCATCTGAGAAGGAGATACGTCATGGTTGATTTAATTTCTGACGAAGAGGGACAGTCGTCTTGGTAAGCTTAATTGGCTAGTTAGGTGATAACATTAGCGTCTTTCTTATAGCTGCAAAGGTTAACATTAACGATGACGATTTCATTCGCCTTAGAACACATATGTTACGTGTTGCTGTAACGTTATAACAGCTGCAAAGTTCATTAAAAGTTGAATGAACTACCATCTTACATCTTAATTGTCTTTATTTTAAGTCAGCACATACCTTAAACACTTCAAGCTGGAAGCTAATGATGGTTATACAAGAGCAGCTGCATGCTGGTGCGGTAAGGTGCAATTCATGCATGATCCGATTAGCCAACTTGTTGCAAAAAATAATCAGTGACTAGTCGATGGCAACAAGTTTTGGGACTATCACTTCATATTTTGATTTTTTATGAACTACTGAAGTCAATGGGATTTCTGATACATTTCTGATACAGAAATGTGTTCACCTGTGACTGTTCCTCCTGCTGTGATATATCAGTGATACAAATAAACATAAAACCAAAAATATATATATATTTGTTAAGTCCATCATAAATACACTTAATGCAATTTCTTCATGTAGACATGCTAAGATGATAAAACAAAGCACCATGGCATAGCTTCCCAACATTACTGCAGATGTAAGAGAGATACACTCACCGGCTACTTTGTAAGGTGCTGTACAACTGTTCATTAACACAAATTATTTATCAGTCAATCATATAGCAGCAACTCAATCCATTTAGGCATGTTGACATCATTAAGAGGATATGCTGAACTTTAGACAAATCATCAGAACAGGGAAGAAAGGTGATTTAAAGACTTTGAGCATGGCATGGTTGTTGGTGCCAAACAGGCTGACACTGTATTGCATCGTATTTATATTACATTTAATAATATTATATTATATTTTAAATCTAAAGCACGCAGTTTTACATAATCACAAGCAAATTTAACATTCACACACCCCCAATACAACTAGACGCACACAAAACAACCTCACAAGAACATTCAATACCCACAAGCAAATAAAAGTGCTTGCGTGAAATAAAATTCTGCTTTTGGAGAAAATAGACTTTTGACTTGGCAGGCTCTAGCCGCTCAGTGATTGGTCACCCTCAGAGCTGGTCCCTCCCACATAAAACCTTTTTTTTTCTCTCCTGGATGACGACTTCTGTCAGCACCAGCAGGTAGAGGCAATCACGACGGCAAAAAGAAGGAGGGATGTGGCGCCATTTCCTACAGCCTGGGGGCTTCGATTTTGAATAAATGTGAATCATGATGTCAATGTCCAAGAAATGGTCAAATTAGAGTACCAAGCCAATTAAAAAATAAAAATAGATTTTCAAACAAAATAGTTCACAGTTCTATTGACTTCATTTCTTTCCAAAAATATTAAATACTGATCAATTATTAATTTTTTAACACTTTCCAGACCACTCACGCACAGCATCCAATGTTCACTGACCTTAACATAGAGAGAGATAAAAGAATTATTTCCTGTAATAATTTATTTCCTGAAATAAAATAGCATGGGGAAAAGTTTTTTTTTCACAGTCTGAGGATGGAAATCAACAGGTAATTTTATTTGATTGTATTTTTAATCCTATTCCTTTGTGAAGGGTCAGCTTTTGTGTAAACTGTGACAACACATAGGGTCCAGTTTTCAAATACTGACACATAAGATTAGCAAGCGCTCCCTTATTAACAAAATTTACAATTAAAACCATTTCAATCTTGTAATTAACCCTAGCCCTTTGAGAAATGATACATGTCTGTCTGATAAATGATTCTATTTTTAGCCCTTTCAGTACCACTCACATTGAGCAAACAACGCTCACTAGATTTCACAGAGAAAATAGAAAAAAATGAATGATTTCCTACAACAAAATGCCATGGGTAATTTGTTTGTTTTTTCCACAGTCTGGAACATGTCATTGATAAACTTCTTGTTATTTAAATGCTTTTGAAGGGCCCCATAAAATCTGTGATCATGGAATCGCGGACAAAATCACGGAATTGGACATTAAAAGCAGAATTCAATATAAACACTAATTATGGAAATGGCTGAAATTCTAATTTTTTTTTTGGAATAAAAAGGAATGTACCCATAATTTGGTGATTATAATACGCACTTTTTTGCTTTTACATAAGCTCTAATTTTTCTGGTGCGTATTATACACAAGTACAAGCAAAATCCTTAAATATTTCGTCTCGCCAACATCGCGATTGCAACACATCTGATAGAGAAAGCAGAAATGTTCTCCTCCTCTGCAAAACATTCCAAGCAAACTTGCGTAATTCTTATTTAACTGACTGTTCAACTGTTCTAATCAAATATTTTGAGTCTTAATTAGTTTCACTTTGTGTAATCATTGTTTAATTCTCAAGTAATACCACTCACCGGCAAACACAGGGCGCTGCCATCTTGTGAGCAAGGAGACGCAAAATAACTGCGCTGTGATTGGTCGAAGACATCGGCATGTTGATAGCTGCTATCTGATTGGTCAGGACACTACGACTGAGCATGCTTGGACAAAAAGCGAGTAATTGCTCATGCATGAAGCAAAAGGTGTTTCCGCATCCGTTTGAGAGTGAGAGAATCATGTATTTGCTGTGAAAATGCAGAAATTTCATTGATTAAAACTTCGAATAAAGGTCATTTTTGAGCTGTCTGAGAGAGTAAAGTTTAGGCAAAATTTGGATGCATGTTACATTCGAGTACAGTGTTTGTCAGGCACAAATCGTGAAAATTTGGTGTCCGTGTTATAATCTAGTGCATGTTACAATCGAGAAATCACAGTATCTCTTAGGAAAATGCTCCAAAGGGGTCACTAAGGTTAGAGATAATGCACGCTTCACTTACCCTCCCCCTCCTCCTCCACCTGATTAACAATGCAAGCAAACGTGTTGAAGCAGCCGCCTGAGACACCGGCTAAGTTGGCAAAGGAGCTTCGAAACTCCCGGCTAACTCAAAAGTACTGGGCAGAGCAGTTTCCAAATGATTATTATGTGTCAGGCGATCAAATTTTGACAACAACGTACCAAAGATATGTGTGCGGACCACCTGCAGAGTGAATGTCAGGGCGTCAGTGGCGCAGTTGGATAGTAATCGAGAGGTTGCACGTTCGAGCCCAGCTCCGGGCGACACATGGCGATGTGTCCTTGGGCAAGACACTTAACCCCAAGTTGCTCCTACTGCTGCATCAGTGTCGTGTAAATGGGCATGAAAGGGCATGAATGCGTTAGTTGATACTGACTGATAACTAACATAGAAACTTTAAATCATTATTGAGTGAGTGTGAGAGTGAATGGGTAGATGGGAACTGCAGTGTAAAGCAGCTTTGAGTAATCAAAAGACTAGAGAAGCGCTATATGAGCTCAAGTCCATTTACCATTTTTTACCATTTCATTACTTTATACAGTGCCTCTGGGTTAAATTTGCATGAAATACTAAAACAACGAATGCTCAAAAAAAATAAACCCCCCAAAAAAAACAGAATATGGGGAAAAACTGAAACGGAATTTGGGAAAAAATAGAACGGATGTTACAGTGGCACTTTTATCCCATAGTAAAGACCTACGTTGAAAGAATCATAGGTCCAATACACCAACGAGAAGTGAAAGCTTCATAAAATCAAAGTGTCTGCTGTTGAAAAACGAAGATTCATACCTGTCCAGTGTGTGTGCTCTTGTGTTTGGGTGTGTCTTGGCAAGACCTCAGTGATTGTGATTAGCTTAAAGCCTGAGAGGCAGTGCACTGAGAACAGGTCTACCTTGCCAGGCTCACAGAGAGGGAGTAAAGCTGATCTGGAGATAGACGGCTTGCACAAGTGGGTGCCTGTGTGACAGTGAGTGTGTGTGACAGTATCATGGTGCGAGTTAGAAAGAGAGAGGGATGGAAACGTGGCATCAAGTTAACCGGCTGATTCTTTCAACACTGATATACTTCTTTTCTACTACCCTAGTTCAGGGCCATAAACTGAGGGTATCAGTAATAACTGCTCAACCACAGCATTAGAACTGCTTTTGTCTGTTGTTGGAATGTCTAGGTTAGGGCTGGGCAATGTGGACATCAGTCATTTTAGTGTTTTTTTTTGTGAAACACAGTTTACATGTTGATATTTTTTCTATCAAGAAATCATAAAGCTTTTCATGATTTATATTGTTTCCATGAATAATGACAGCTGGCAATGAATTATGATGTAGTTCAGTATTGGATCTGAATTGCAAGGAAGGGGCAGGACCAGAGAAGCTCTTTGCTTCATTCTGTCCCTTCTCAAACTGGTTGTGGTGTTGACATACAAATGAATGAGAAATATATGAGAAATTACGGTAAGTCGCATCAGTCAAAAAATGCATCATGAAGAGGAAAGAAACATATATCAGTCGCACTGGACTATAAGTCACATTTATTTAGAGGCGGTTGCGTTGCATGAAGCAGTAGCACCAAGAAGGCCCATCAGCAAAGTCATTTAAGCCCTGTTTACACGACTGTCTTCGTTGCGTTTGCGCCTTCTGTTTACATAAGAACAATGCCTGGAGTGCCTGAATCCGCCAACTATTGAAACCAAGGTCCAAAGTGAAAATATTTCAAAACTTGTTGGTGTCCAAACGGGGATCAGCGTTTTCAGGGAAAATGGTGATGCTTGGTGCATGCGCAGTACTCTTTCACATGAAGGCTGCATATGCATCCTAGGAACAACAACAACAACAACAGCTTCAGTCATCTCAGTCTTTCTCATACCCCTTTCAGACTGGCCAAAAAACCCGTGCAAAACCGCCAACAATCGGCTCCTGTCCGCAGTTTGAAAGGGTCTAATCGGCATTTCCACCCGGGTCGACTTACCCTGCAAGCAACACGGGTTTTCATCAGCTCGTCTCCGGTCGGCTTCGGTGAGAACATCACACCCGGGTCAACCCACTAAGTTACGGATGACGTCGGCATTACGTGCTCACGGTATAACATTGCACCCGTCCCCTCTGTCTGTAACTTACGTGACTCTTTGCCATCTCAGCAACAAATTCCATCCGCCTTTGTATCATCAGCGTAGAGTTTGTACATTTTTAAAGAGGGACAAAAGTACAAAGCACAGAAAATTGTGTCCGCAACGTCCATGCAAAAAGTGTGACTTATAGTCCGGAAAATAGGGTACCTGGCTTCATTCTCCAAATTGGGTGGTTTTCAATGATGCCTTAAAGCTGTTTGCCACTCGCTAAATTAAAAAAAAAAAAAAAAGAAGAAGAAGAAGTTATCTGCATGTTGGTTTGTTTGGGTTGCAAGGGGGTAGTGAGAGTTAAGTAAATTTGGAAAAGAGGGTTAAAAAAGCAAAACAAGAGCCGAGGGGAGTGAAGTTAATGATGGACGTGTGCTCAAACTTGCCCAAGCCAAGGATACTGTTGATTAAAAAAATGTTAGACAACATCAATCATGTAGAAAATGGAAAACCAAAAGCCAGAGGGAGTGAAGCTAAATATACTGCCAGTTGGTGCAAACCAGGACAGGAACACAACAAATCTCTTTCACCACCTGAAATTTGTGGGCAAGACTTAAAAAAAATTAGTTTAGCTGAATAGTAGCGCTTTTTGTCAATTTTGACAGTGTAGAGAAGTTTGCCCACATTTTTTCTTATCACCAAAATGATTAAATTAATATTGGCTGTCTCTGATTTTTATTTTTGTTGCCATGGTGTCAAGACAGATATTGATTAGACTGTTGGATTTTTGCTGATATCAGACATGCCAATACTTCCAGTCTGACTGTTGCTGATATAATGCCAACATAAATATGCATATTTTGGTTAAGAGTCTCTCCAGCACCGGAATTGATCTATTTTTTCATTGTGATGATCTATTTTTGTAAACATACGTGAATGAAGACAGATGGCATTTGATTCTATAATACATACATCTGCCGATACCAATGGATAACATAGTACATTAAATCATTTCATTTTTACAAACAATATAAATCCTCCTTAAACATGATAATGTAAATAAAAAGATAATTCCCCATTTGGAATTGACACTCCAAAAAGGTTGTCTTGAGGTCAATTGTAGTGATGTGCATTAGTACTGATCCAATGTCTGTAACCAGATAATTATAAGTGATTATCAGTATCCCTGTTATCAAAATTTCTGCCATACATATCTATCATCTAAATGTCTCACAAATTGTCAGAATGTAAAAACTGGTGCATAAAGCTTCACCTTATATCACTGAAAATCAACCTTTAAAAAACAATCCGGTATAATTTATTATGGAGACTGTTTTTTTCTGTATAACATCTGGTTATACTTTTTTATAACACAAAAACCCAATTTCATGCATCCTGGTCAATACTCACATTACTGTCAACTAGTGCTAACCAACCTTAAATCTTATAAATGAAATGACATCTTTTTTTAAGTTTTATGAAGCAAAAAAAAAAAAATCAGATCTACAGCATGTTGTATTGCAGTCTCAGAATGATGGAGACTGTGTGAGAATCATTTGATCCCAAAAATCCCAAAAATATATATATATATATATATATTTTTTTTTTGGTAAAACATTATTTTTGGCCACTTTTTTTACATTCAAAATCTATAATAGTGTTCAGAATGGGAGGAAATAATCCATGTGAGTACCTATGTGAGCTTATATTAACTGGGGAGCACGTATTAGGTCTCTTCTTTGGTTTGGGTGAGGGACTCATCTGTGCTCCGTGCTCCACCCCTGCTCTCCTTCCTTCAAAGCTCTGACGTTGACACAGGCATGGAGAAGGAGAAACAATGATGCATGAGTCTTTATGAATTAGTCATTGAGAAAAATTGTGGTGCTTGTAGTTAACTTTCTAAAACACCATCAATCAGCTCTAACAATGTTAAAAGTTGTGACTGGTCGACAACGACGTGATGTTAAAATGGAATGAAACATGGCCACACACACACATGCAGCTTATTGATAAATGATCACAGCGGCATGTTCGTGCTTTTAACAGACTCTATACTCAGAGTATTAATCAGCAGCAGAACAAGAAACTGCTACAACCAGGAAACTTATTAAAACACACCTTGCTCGAAAGAAGGTCATTTGCGTGCCGTGTTGATGTGTCTTTGTCTGGAGCAGTGTTGTCGTTAAACATTCAATAAAAGATAAACCTTTATTGAATCCCCCAGAGGGGTTGCAGCAGCACAGGGGTAAGTACAAGGGTAAGTAGCATGTATTAAGGTCAACAGAATAACATATAATATAAAGACAGATATTAATAAACTGTACAGTAGCAAACAAAAAACCAGAATAGGTGGAGGTGTTTGCAGTTCATGTAGGGCCCTATAGAAGAAATCATGGAATTGGACATAAGTGGAATTCAAAATAAATACAAAATATCACAGAAATGGCCGTCATTTTATGTAAAAGCTTTTTTTCTGAATAAAAAGGAAGTTATCTCTCAAGAAATGCTCCAAGGGGGTCACTAAGGCTGGGGGCAACGCACGCTTCACTTCCCCTCCTCCTCGCCTAATTGCCAATGCAAAAATGTCGAAGCGGCAGTCTGAGACACCGGCTAAGGCCCTGTTTACACAACAACGACAACGGCCAAAAACTGAGCGTTTTTGTCTCCCGTTTACATGAGAAACGGTGCCTGGAGTGTCTGAATCTGCAAACTTTTGAAACCAGGGTCCAGAGTGAAAAGTTTTGAAAACATTTTCATTTTCGTCTCCGTGTAGACGAGATTCACCGTTTCACCCTGAAAATCTGACGTCACCGCATGCGCAGTACTCTTTCACATGAAGGCTGCATGTGCATCCCAGGAACAACAACAGCAGCAGCTCTGGCTGCCTACTGAGCATCGTGTGTGCCACTTGTTGTGCTCGCTTTGTTATCCAGACAAAAATATCCGGACACATTTGTTGTCCAGACAAGAAACTCCTGCATCTTCGTGCATCCACTCGCCATTGTTGTTTATGAAAAGTTTGTCTTCACCGGGAAGCGTACGCGTGTTCTAACACTGCTGTTTCACTACAAACCAACATCGCCATCTACAGCGTATTCAGTCGTTCTTGCATCTCCGTGTGAAGGCAGAGCGCTTTTGAAAACATAAACGAAAAACCTTTCCGTTTCTGGTGACAACCTTGTCTTGTAAATGGGGCCTACGTTGGCAAAGAACCTACGAAATTCCCGGCTAACTCCCAAGTACAGGGCAGAGCAGTTTCCCAACGATTATTATGTCTCAGTTGATCAAATGTTCAACAAATTTTGTCAATACACTGTTGACTGGACCCGTAAAGATGCGTGTGAGGACCACCTGAGAATGAGGGTCTATATTTCATTACTGTATACTGTGTTTTGGGGTTAATTTTGTGTAAAATACTAAAAACCTAATTCTCAAAAAAAAATAAGACGCAAAAAAAAACAGAATATGCGGAAAAATTAAAATGTAATTTTGGAAAAAAATAACATGGATTTTATAGGGCACTACGCATACAAGGACACACAGAGTCTGCATGCATGGTGAGCACTTATCTGACTACTGAGGCTGATATCAGGCAAACTTTCATTGATTTTAAGTTACAGGAAAAAAAGAAACAAGCACTTTAGGTCTCCATTAAGTGGATGTATGATGTGGTTAAAAGGGCACATGGCCACTATTGCACGTCCTGCAATGTGATTATTGTGCATGCCCACATTGTGATGTAAAAACGATAAATTATTAAACGGTGTTAATTTTGTCAACTAATTATTTTCATCAGTTTTCTTCAACTACCTTTTTTCCCCTGACAAAAACTAGACTATAACGAAAAAAGAAAAAAAAAACAAGTGCACATTGACAGAAACTAAAACTAAATTAAGTGACATTTTCCTCAACAAATAAAAACTAGACGAAAAAGTTTGACAGAGACCTAATCCAATCAAACTTAATTTCATCATGTAGAAAGTAGGGACGAGTTATGAATACATCCAACCACAGCTACTTTGGTTGTGTGGAAAGGTTGGATGAGTTAAGAGGGACATACAATCACAACTGCCTTATCTTCTTGGTGGCAGGTTCCAAGTGTAAACCATGACTTCAGAAATTCAATGAAACACAAAAAATGCCTTGCACTTTACAATTCATATTTTAGTAGACTAAATTTACAGTAGATTTTGTCGCTGAAAATGATGTGAAATTTCATCAACTAAAACTAGACTAAAATTAAAACAACTTAGATGACTAAATTATGACTAAAACTAAAGATATTTTAGGTAAAAGACTAAAACTAAAACTAAATTAAAAAGTGCCGTCAAATTGACACTGTCATTCCGTCCTATTTTCAAACAGAAATTTTGTTTAAAATTAGGCTTGGCATGTCTTAAATGTAAACTACACTGATATTAACAAAACTGTCTTACCCTACTTCTTTTTCTAAAATAGAGTGATTGTCAGAGTCACATAATATATTGCCTAGCCCTAGTTTGGGTCATTGCCCAAAAGCCTAGGTAAAAATCTTTGCAAGACCCAAAAAGCATCCTCTTCCAAAGTCTCTTAACTGGCTTTCAATTGACAAAGTTTTATGTGTATTCAGCAAAAAACAAGAAGAACAAGGAACGAAGACTCTCTGTCGGTGACATGTCACCCCGCCTTTTGTTCTTCCTGGCTGGTCAAAAAAAAAACGTTTCAGAGAAGGGCGGAGGACAGCGATGAGGCATCTGTCACTTACCCTGACAGGCTGATTATTGATGCGTCAGTCGAGATAAAGTCAGCAAGACCTTGTTCCTTAATATGAAAAGGGATATCACCCCTGCCTGCTCTTCAAGTCTGTGGGTATTTAACTCATTGAACATCTGAGTAAAAAGGTTTAAGCAGTTTGAAAACTCTCTGGATCCCAGAAAAGGTGTTCAAATGCAAGAAGAGGTCGTATGGATTTTTAAACAGGGATTAAAAGTGACTTCATGTAGACACTGAAAACACACTGAGCATCTTAAAATCCTTAATCCTCAAGAAATAGAGCTTATGTCTGCTTAAATTTTGGCTCGGCCAGACTGTTAGGTAAATCTGTGTCCCTCAAGAAAGACTCCATGATTAATGACTCAGAGCAGAACATTGTAAGTTGACTGGAGCAGATACTACATTTGAGGACTTTTTTTTTTCCATTTTGTTTGTCCAGTCCTTTTTTGCTTAAAGTAATTAACATTTTAGTCTTATAAACTAAATCATTTTGTTTCCTCTCTAATGCCTTTCAAAGGTCTTTATGATATAAATGTTTCTCAATTAACTCTGTAAAAAAATTAGTATATAAATATTGCTCTATACCTTTGAAGTGCATGCAAATGTTATAATCATACACTTATAATTCTAAAAATACTTTGACGTTAAGTTATTTCTTAAGGTAATTTTTTTTGATTGCATTAGCAATGTATGCAAATTTTTTTTATATATATTAACAGCAACACCAAGCTAGGTCTAAGTTTTTGAAGAGCTACAAACAACTCATGTCCTGCTGACAGATATTGACCTCTAAGGTGAACCAAAATAAAAAACAGCCTTTAATGTGATTTTAATACTTTGAAATGAAAACTTCCTTAAATTAGACAAGTTTGCCAAACTTCACATAAGCAGTCAATATTCATATCTGTTGGGACAGAAAGTCTCTTTTAAAACTTTTTCTCCACAAACACTAACGTCAAGCTGGTCATGACATGCATCCCTAGCTGTAAACTGTTCAAACCACAATTTCATTCAGAAAATGAATAAAGTCGGGAAGAGAAGGTTACTTCAGTGTAAGAGAACATATGGATTTTTCCTTTTGTGTATCATTATAAGCACAACAATTAACAACCATAATGTATTAGATAAATTCCCTGACTAATTATGCAACAAATAAAACAATTTGATCTTTCTAAGTTATTATGTTCAAAATACTACTTCTATGTTGCATTCTAGAGCTAGGCAATATATCCATTAAATGTATTAAGTTGAATTTTTGTTGAAAACGGTCTAAAAATTAAATTATTGATGTTTTCCTTGATTAACTCTATCACTTCTTTTGCCCCTTGAACATAAACGCCTTCAAAAGTCTCCTTCCAGCAGAGGCAGTAACAATTTGTAGATTATGATTTAGTTTAAAGGTATAAAAAAGAAAATTTTCTGTTTAATAACTTTTAAGGGCTTTCTTAGTATTTTAGGAAGATTTAATACTAATAACACAATGCCAAAATATTGTGAAAATTTTCAGTGCCAATGTAGACAAGCATGCCTACTTCAAACTATATAATATACCTTTGATAAAAAATAAATAAATAAATAACAGGGTGCACTTTAATACTGAGGGGAAAGTTGAGTTTAGACTTGGGAAATATTTAGGCACCACGAGGGCAAACCTTGTTCTTTGTCATTTCTGTGACATTGGGACATTTGTTTATTTGAGAGGGCAAAATCTATCAAACTGGATTTTTTTTTTATCTGGAATTTTATGTTAGGCCATATCACACAGCCCTACTTTTCGGTAAAAAAAAAAAAAGAAAAAAGACAAAGAAAAGAAAAGAAAAAAAGTTTGCTACGCTTCTGGCTACAATGCTTTTTGTGACAATATTGGTTGAAGGCTATTTATTTAAAAAAAGAAAAAAAAAATCTAAAATACTGCTAGATTTGACTAAATCACAGAATACAGGAGGGGTGATAAATGAAATAAGTCAAAAGAGTGGTCTCTTACTGATGAGCTGATCCAAATAATCTGGTCCACAGACATGAGACGACATTCCCATCTCTCTGACTGATCATCCTGACAATAGACAAAGCCCTGCCCCTATCTCAGGCCACACTTAGGTGGGCTCTCGGGACTAAATAAGAAGCACATAGCAAAAAGCCAATACTTGTCACACACAGAGACGACTAGGCCCGAAAACTTAAAAAGGATAGTTCAAAAAAATTACATAAGCCATAAATAATCGGATGTATCTAATATTAAGGGTGAGTATACAGACAGCGTAGCCACTGTTAAAAAAAAACCCTCCTAAAAATAACCCTTGAACACACCTAAAGTTTTGCTTTGATGACACAAATTTACAGTTAAAGCCTCACACCTCTTGGTAAAGTAACACAGCAAAAGGAGATCACAGATAACACAGCCTATTGCGAAATTGAAAAATCACTGCGTTTCCTCTAACTGATGTGATTGATAGCACATAGGCTAGCGTAGCTTTGGCTAACGTTAGTCTCAGTGCCATGTTATATATATCACTAACATGTTTCCAAACCAACCAAATTACGAGTTTAAAAACATGTTATGCTGCTTATGAAACTGTTAGTGGCGATGGTGAGTGCAAACACCGACGTATTGTTTACGGTTAGCAAGTGTAGCGCAAACTTGCGACAAGTAGTTGACTCGGTTAGCAAAAAAAAGCTAGCTACAAACGTTAGACTGGATATTCGGTTCGTGAATTCGAGTGGTTAAAAAGTCAATAACCAGCCCATCTTTTTACAGCCGACCTATCAAATATTTCGTGCCCATTTTTTTCCATGCCCAAAACAAACGTGCAGAATATCTATGATACGCCCTCAAACTAACCCAAATATTTTTTCTCAACAGCGAACAAAACTTGGCGTCAAAAAAAGTTGGATCAAAGCTAGCTGTGCTTCTTTTGGGTTGCCGGTGTCTCGAGTCAAATAGTTACCGTATTAAAAGCTGACTAGCAGCTGAATGCCTGTGTTGTTGTCGTAGGTACGTACAATTATTGTTCACTTTTATTTGTTTTACAACACTGAGGATATATTTGATGAGTACCCTTTAACATTGTGTAAAGACTGATAATAAAAGGGCATCCTTTGGAGTACTTTTCCATTGTAACTACGACAACCACTGATGCTTTCCTCAAGAGCCGTCAAATAGCACGGTCACTCACTACACCACAACACCGATCGCAGCTCCCCCTTTTCGCGCAGGTGGGCTAAAAAAATCAACTGTTGCTCCCCCAGCATCTAAGGTTTAACAAAGACACAAGCTGAATTATTCAACAGTAGAGCTTGTGCATGGTACTTGACAAAGGAACCACTCCGATGGGCACACACTCCTATTTTTGAGCTATAAAATCCAAATAGCATGCTAAGCTAGTTAGCATTCCTCCAAGCTAGCATTGAAGACGGGTGCTCGGTGGAGACATCACCAAAGCAAACTGGATTACAGGACACCCTGGAAAAACAAAACAACTCGACTGTCTTGGAAGCTGTCATTCACTTACCATATCTGTAGGGATCAGTCGGGCTCTGCTGTTAATCCACTGACATGAAACCATGGACAAATTTCACCAAATCCACAGAAGAATCAATAGAGAGCACTTATTTCGGCGTTCTGGGTGCTTGTTGCGCCTCCGCCAAGCTATGTGTTGCTAATGCTAATCCAGCTAAAGCCAAGCTACACGTATCTCCTCCTCCAGAACATGGCGGGCAGAGCGGGAGGGTGGAAAGCGAGATAAGGGTGTGACCAAGGCGGCTTGACTGGCCAGGGGCACAGAGGGCTCCTTTAATTCATGTCTGTGTTAAAACTTCACTCAAGTCATCCAGCAAATCACCGGGGTAAAGTTACAGCATCAGGGTGGGCCTGTTTCAGACTGCACTATCGAGTCAGCTTGGTGTTTCTAATGTTTTCACAGTAGTGACATGCAACAGGGTGGGCCTTTACATCATATCACAGGGTTGGCTGGTTCTAGCCGTGATTCCCAACTTGTGGGTTGGGACTGAAATGCAGGTCACAGGAGTGTTGTCAGTGGGTCTCAATGGGTAAACAGACAAAATGAGCCAAGAACTCCAGGCATGGAATGTGAATTCAGGTATAGATTAAATTAGATTAGACAAAATTTTATTTACCCCATGGGACGACTCCTTCAGGGAAATTAAGATTCCAGTAGCATTGTATAGTACTTTATATATATATATATATATATATATATATATATATATATATATATATATATATATATATATATATATATATATATATATATATATATATATATAGTTTTGTATAGATATAGTTTTGTTATATATGTCTTTTTACTTGAATCTGTAATACTGAACTGCGACGGAATCTGAATTTCCCTGAGGAAGGTTTTCCAAGGGGATTAAAGTATTAGGCCTATCTAATTTAATGTAATCTATACACACTGCCTGGCCAAAACAAAGTCGCCACCTGGATTTAACTAAGCAAATAGGTACGAGCCTCCTATTGGATAATTACTGCATGGGCGATTATCTTTCAGCTGGCAAAAAGTTATTTAACCCCAGCTGATGCAATGAGTAGCTTCTTATTTTTTAGACAATCATGTTGAAAGGCACATCCTGTGGTCGTGGAAAAAATGTTACTCTGTTTAGGAAGGGTCAAATCATTGCCATGCATCAGGCAGAGAAAACATCTAAGGAGATTGCAGAAACTACTAAAATTGGGCCAAGAACTATCCAACGCATTATCAAAAACTAGAGGGATGGGAAACCATCGTCTTTGAGGAAGAAATGTGGTCGGAAAAAAATCCTGAAAGATCATGATCGGCGATCACTTGAACGTTTGGTCAAATCAAATCAAAGAAATACAACAGTGGAACTCAGGGGTATGTTTAATCGTGAAAGTAAGAGCATTTCCAATGCAAAGGGAACTCAAGGGATTGGGACTGAACAGCTGTGTAGCCTTAAGAAAACCACTAATCAGAAAGGCTAACAGGAAAAAAGGCTTCAGTTTGCCAGGGAGCATAACGATTGGACTCTGGAGGGATGGGAGGAGGTCATGTGGTCTGATGAGTCCAGCTTTACCCTGTTCCAGAGTGATGGGTGCATCAGGGTAAGAAGAGAGGCAGGTGAAGTGATACACCCATCATGCCTAGTGCCTACTGTACAAGCCTGTGGGGGCAGTGTGCTATGATCTGGGGTTACTGCGCTTGGTCAGGTCTAGTGAAATTGCTGACCATTGCCACAGCCATGGGCACCAACTTGATCAGGTCACTGGATTAAGAGGAAACACCCAAACAAGGGATTACAATGTGGCGTCATACACTGGACGTGTGGCTGTTGTTTTGAAGCCCAACCCCAGTGTTGTAGTTCAATAATATCTTGGTAGTAGCTTTTTACACTCACCAATTATGTTTCAGTTTTAAAAAATGTGAAAGTCAGGGTTGGTTCGTGAATATTATCATGATGAACAAAAGGTATACTTTTCATAAACTTTTGTTCACTACAAGTCTTATTTATCAACTATAATCCCAGAGCAGAGCGAAAAAAAAAAGAGAACCAACAGGATGCTAACTTCTTGGTATATGCCAACAAAAATGTGCTGTTCTTGTACCACTCCATAGTAGCTAACAAAGGGGTCAATACATATTAAGAGGTCACTCATTCAGTGCATACAGAACCGCCATAGATTTCTTATTACCTCCGCCAAGGAGGTCATGTTTTTGCCAGTGGATGTTTGTTTGTATGTTTGCAAGATCACACAAAACCTACAGGACCAATTTTGCTGAAATTTGTAGGAGATGTTGGTAATGGCCCAACTTAGAACTGATTAGATTTTGGTGGTGATACGTATATTTGTCTGAATGCAAAAAATTCCCCAAAAATGTAAAAAAAATCATATCTCTGCCATTTTTTTTTAACGGATTCACTTCAAATTTCACAGGATAATATGGGGTCCATTTTATCTTTTACAGGGGTTGTGGAAAAGCCACTATCAGAACTGAGCTGCCTGGCAGAGGTCTGCGCTCTCTGAGTGCTTTTCTAGTTGCAAGATAAATCATTGTTTTCACAGTAAAAGCTCACATTGCACTGTCCCTGTCAAACAAAAGTAGGCAATGCTGTCCCACTAGATAAAAGCAGGAATTCTTTTACTTTTCTGCCCTAAAACATTGATACCTTGACCGGGGGCTCCTCTGTCCCCTGAGATAGATTAGGCATAAAAAAATAATAATAAAAATAATAAATGGGTTTTTCTGTATATTTTATTTTCTTTATAATCTTAAACTTGATTCATGTTTAATTGAAATTTATTTCATGTAATTTGGTTGAAATAAATCATTTTAAACCATGCTGAATGTTTCTGTGCCCCATAAAAAGCAACCCACAACCCCCCACCCCTCCTGATTTTGGAGCTATTTTTTACCCCTCTAAATAAACATCTTTCCGGAAGTAACCTCAGTGTTATTCCCCTATCTCCAAAATCATTTGGACGTGAGTACATTGTCTTATTACACAACCTTGTGCCTGCCATGATTTGTCAATGGCAAGAAGCAGCCTGTTGTGTGTGTCTGTGTGTTACAGGTGTGTCAGAACAAGCCACAAAACTTTGCAGGACAACATTCCTTCATTTTTCCACTGCCAGAGTCCAACCGTCTCATCACATGAGGCCTGAAAAGAGGGAGGGGCTCTGGAACGGCACACAATACTGACACACATGCAAAACAGTCATTCATTCAAATCAGTTTCTATGAATAGATGAGAACAGTGTACTGATGGCTATGAATAGACCTCTACGTGTTTGCATGGTATGTATTGTGCTTAAAAATAGAAATAAGGATGCTTTATCATTGTTATGACATTTCCTGCACTAATAGATTAATTGATATCACCTGAGTTGCAGTTGTGCAGATGGGAAATGTGTGATTTACAACAGACCTACGATTCATTTGTTTACCTGTGACAGTTTATTTTGGTCTTGATCTCAGAGGAGCGTCACTCACTCTGCGTTGTTTTGGAGAAAAGGATAAGCCAAGGAAAGCCCACGCCAAGCGGATTTAGATGAGTTTGTCAGTGCTTGTTTGGGACAGTGAATCCAGCAGGCTATTTAATAGATATCATTATGTTATCTGCTGTAGTCGGGTATATTTGTTTCAACACTGATGATTGACATTAAATGGCCAGAATTCACTAAAACCATAATATACTGTCACATTTAATTTTTTTGAAAGATAGTTGATCATTCCCATGTCCTACAAAACAGATTTCTCTTGTTTTAATGTTAGAAGGGGCTTAGGGAGCAGAAGAACATGACACCTTTTACTAAACTCTCAGTTCATGCAGAAATGTGCTCTGCCTCTTTAAAGAAATGACCCTTAAAACTCTGTTTTTTACTTCCTGGAGTTTATGACGTCATTGTTATACAGCCCCCACCTTTACCGAGAATTTCAAATCTTTCAAGGCAAATTATCCATCTGCTTTTATATCTGCTTTTCTAAACATTTGGTCAAATACAGCCAGCTTATGTAATAGTACAACAGAGTGCTCACAATATAGAGTCACTGATATCTTTGATATGTAATTTTATATAAATCAAAGCAAAGTGCTTCTCTGTGGTTATATTATACTATTTAGGTCAAATGTTGTAATATATACTCTATTAATATAAAATAAACTGGCTGGCTTGTCACACTTCACCTGTTGTTCTTTCTACCCAACACAGCAAAATGTATTTAAAATACTCAGTTCTTTGGTACATTTTGAATAAAGTATTTTTTTTTAGCATTGGTTTACACACAGAGTGCTACTTTGTTTACTTTAGTAAAATGTTATAAAAGTTACTGTTCTTTACCTGAGTATGATATATGTTTAACCTTTCCACCCCTTCTCCTTGGCCTCTTATGCTAACAGAGAAATAATAGTGAAGTGTAAAAAACTAATTTGTCACTACAAATACAAAAAAGTTTTCCTAACAAATAGTATTACATTTCCCAAACACATGACACTACGTTCTCAAGAAAAAAGACAAGTGTCTAACAAATAAGTTTTCACAACATATGATGACAATTTTAACAGCTTGTTTTCTTTTTCTTAAAGAGGATATTGAGTTTGACACTTTATCAAGTATTTCTAAATATATTACAACAGTTTCCAAACCATATCAAGGTTTTTGGGGTGTGTATTGTAAAGAATCTGACAATACAATCAATACATATTGTGATAAATGAGTGAAGATACAACATATCACAGTATATTAATATAGTTTTACCAGGGCGATTTATAACTGTTTCTCTAAAAATCCTTAAAAATCTACAATACCATATTCATTTAAATTAAGGCTTATAATCAGTGCTGTTTAAATAAATGATGGTCTCTGATTCATTTGTAAACTTTATTGTCTGTCTCAGAAAGAGGCATGATAGCAAGAAATGTTACAGATGCATTAAGAGTCAATAGGCTGAATGTCTGCTGCTAACTAAAGAAGCAGAACTGTAATATAAAAGAAACATCTGGAATTTCTGTAAGTGATTAATAACAGAATATCATGATTGCAAAAGAAATACTGACACTATTATATGATAACAAACACAAACAGTTTTCCATCATACTTTGTATCATTAATTCTAAATGATATAATGTATAATAATCTAATAAATTGCAGTGGGACATTTTTTTAAACAGAGGAGGGGTATGGCAATGTAGTTTTTGTTTCATGGATTTGAATTGTCCCTTTTTGTTTTAATTTCTACCATAATAGAGTGTTGGGTCGGTCCAATTTTTTTTCTTACCCCTTCCCCTTGTTTGTAAGTGCTCCCTCGACCCTTGAAACAGAATGAGACGTGGTAGTGGCAAAATCTTCCCCTGTGAAATTGGATGACACTGCGAGACAGTTCTCACTTTCTGTCTGAAATCATATGAGGTGACTGGTTTGCTGAGGTGTCCCTGGAAGAACAGAAAAGGGATAAAAGTGTTTCATTGCTCATAATTCACATTTCTCATCATTCCACATTTCCAGATGTTATTTATTGGATATAAACACAATAAAGAGACATTTGCTCCTGAGCCAATGAGACACAGATGTACTAGGTACAGTTATTAATGCTTGATAAAAGTAAATCAATCAATTCAATCAACAATTTTTATTCATATAGCGCCAATTCATTACAAGTATTATCTCAAGACACTTTACAATAGAGCAGGCTGAGGACAAACTCTTAATTTTATAGTTACATATATATGCATTGGATATATATAAAATACACATATTCACAAATATACACATCCATATATCCAAAAGTAAAGTAAACAAGGATTCTACAAATGACTAAACAACATAAAACAGCATATAGTGGCCTTCAACCATTATTAACATATAAACTAATTTCATTTGTTCACCGGGTGAGTATCCATCTTTCCAATAATTTGCAAAGCATTCTAGGTGTTTTCCTATAACACTCAGTTTTGCATGTGCCTCCCAAATAACCTGAGTTTTAAGGGGCATGTAGCCCTAGCATTTCATCCACAGCTCCATTCAAACAGGAATTGGGACACCTTACCCTTCACATAAATGCCCAAAAATGGAGGGCAAGTGATAGGGGCAAGGGGTGTGTGGGGAGTGAACCTTAGTCTCAACCCTGTTTAACATCTCATGCTTGTTCCTTTTATTATATTATAATTTAGCAAGAAGAAACAGGGTCTACATGTTCTAAATTAAAATGTAATATAAACTTTGCGTATATTACATTATAATTTAGTATTTGCTTCCACACTTAACGCATTTGTATTAGTTTGTATTGTAACAAGCTTATTTGAACTGTTATTTTTAATCAAGAGCAAAATATTTCAATTATTTTGGAGAGACAATAGAAGAGAAGACAGCCCCTCTGACCCTCTCCTCCCTCCTGCAGTTTTCCTCCTCACCACCAGATGTCAGCATTGTTCTTTTATTGCTCATGCTCAGGCGGCTTTATTCTTCTCACCAGACATTCAGACTGAACCCCTGCAGCTATGTGTGTCCTTTAATGTGTGATTATCTCTGACAAGGTCATCAGGGGTAATTAACATTAAGCACCATTTCCTGCCTGCACTCAGTTACTGACCCCACTCATGTTGTCATACTCTAATGGAGACTCTTGAGGCTGTTAGCTTACCCTTCATTCATAGGTGTGAACCACTGACAGGGTTATTTCTAGAAACAATACAGACCAGGAAGTGGGCAGTAGGTGGTCTCATTTCATACTGAAAACCCACATAGATCCTTTCAGTAAGCAGGCATTGTCCTTTAACATCTGAACTAGGGCTGCCTGCTAGTATTTATTTGTACACAAGCTATTCAACGAAAAAGTAAAGTGGATCAAGCAGAGGGGCAGGGCTGGCTTCTGAGGTAACATTAGATTGCAGTGGCCTTTCAACTTTTAATCAGTTCACCCTCAAGTCTAAAAGTCTCCAAATAGTTCTCTTAAATATATTGTGCTTACAAGATTTAATGTTACAGTGATCTTAAACTTCTTCCAAAATCTAAAGTTTGTCCTCAAGTCAGAGTTGCTCAAAGCATTATTGTCAAACATACACTGAAAGTGTTCTGGTTTACAAGCAAAGAATGGATATGAGGCCCAAAACCAAATTGGTTAATCCTTGAGTAAGGGTGGACATTTGTGCTAAGTATGAGAAAAATCAACTCCAACATTGCATAGTAAGGGATAGACATGAGAGAAACATTGCAGTCACCTCTGATTTATGGCTTCTAAAATCTTTTCATTTAATTCTTGAGTCATGGTGGACATTTCTGCTCAGTTTGAAGAAAATACTTTGAAGGGATAGTTCAGGATTTATGCTGTGGGTTGTATAAGAGTCATGGCCTGAAAAAAAACACAGTGGCAAAAACCAGCTCTTCATCCGTACAGAAAGGACTGGCAACCAGAGCTGTCATCGTCTTATTATTGAAGCTACATGACCTATCATTAGACATCCGTGCCCCCTGCTTGCTCTGTAAGTCTTAAGAAAATCTAGCAAGGGACACTCACAATCGGCTCAGTTCAGGGATGGTGCTCTTATTGGATCCTCTACTAAGGTATATATCCTTGGTATATCTAAACGTGCTTCAGCTGTTGTTTAGCTTGTACAGGAAATGTTAATTTTATAAAGGCAGATGTGGTTTGTGGCACTTTTGTGACATAAAGCTAATGGCTGCTAAAGGCACACAAACACAGTGGACTGGTTGTGCAGAAAGGAAGAGGCACATCTGTGGAAGGAAGGGGGGAGTAAAAAAAGCTTTTGAGGTTAATTTTCTGTGAAAAAAACTTACAAAACAAATTACAACAACTTACTCTTCCACTAGAAAGTTGTTTTGTTTAGGTACTACATTAGTACCCAGCACAGCCAAAACAGTGCCAGAAATTTAAAAACACACACATCATCAGATTTTTACACAAAATCACACGATAAAACAGGCTGTCCAGTGTGTTTCAAGTATGCAATAGAGAACAGAGCCAAGGATTCTTGCAGGGAAATGAGAAAATAAAACGCCTAAAGCCAACATTTGCTGGTTGATGTACTGTAACAGGTCTATCATAAACATAAACCTGTCTCATCCTGGTTTTCAGTTGAGATTTTGATAATTAACACCAAAGAAATCCGAGGGACATTTTGTGCCATTCAGTTTTTTTTTTTATTGACAAGCTATTTTGGCTGTGTTCAATGAATAAAGCTCAGAGGATTTTATCGTTAAAGATTTTTAAAATTGTCATCTCAGTTTCTTAACTTAGCCTAAAATGGCTAAGCTACACCAAAAAAAAAAAAAAGACATATTTGTTCCTAATGACAAAAATGTCCCATTTAAAACAATAGAAAATACATTTGTTTATCCCACATTTATCTTAACGCAACCTTTATGTTAAGGTCTCATTTTGGAACAAGAGCTTTCAATATTATTTTTTAATGTTTGTCCACCAGATGGCACTTTTTCTGCATTTGAAATTTGTTGTACACTTTTTTCTGTTTTCTTCAAGGGTGCCTGCAAAAAACAAACAAACACAAAGCATCAAAATCAGTGTTCTGCCAATTAATGACCCATACCAGGGCCTAATAATAACAATAATCAATTACTCCTTGAAATGTATTTTATGACAGTTATTTTAGTTTGGGTTATTTTGATTTAAAAAAACACAGTGGAGCTGTGTGAGCATACTGGCTTAAAGGTTCAAAACCCTTCAACATATAATTAATATTTGATGTAAATTTCAGGCTTCAGTAGTTTGAGAAGACTGACAAATTTAAAGTGGGAAGGAATATTAATATATATTATTATTACAGCAGTTTCTGTAAGGCTGACATTTTTTGCCAGTTAGGACAAAAGAGTTAGTTTATTAGTTTGTTAAAGGAACTCTTGTGGGTTGATGAGGATTCAACTTTACACTCATGCAGCATTGTTCTACTGGCCTTGTCGATAATTTCTTGTGCTCTGAATGCTACAGTGAAACACACTGATTTAAAGGGAATGAGATCTAATTTATTTGAATTACATTTTGCCCAAAAAACACCCTGCACCCTGTGAATTATTAAGGCACATAATTCAACCTCTTGTGTCCTGCACCTGGCTTTGGGCTAACAATTTGTGTCCTCAAAATCGCAAAATATAGTCCAGCATGCCCCAAACCGCCATACATTTTTAAACAACATGCTTCATGCTGACAAAATAGGACCCAATACCTCAGGAGTCTAATCAGTTCAGCCTTGGTCAGCAATGAATGTAATTGATGGAACAATCGTCCAATCACCTGCTGGATATGCTTTCAACAGGTTCTGTCCATTCCAATTTATTTTCTATGGGCTGTTGCCAGGATGGAGTGAAATATATTGAATGGTCCATCAGGTGTGTCAGGTTATAGACAGATAACCTAAAAAAACAAACCCGCTGCTGAGGCATAAAAGAATTGCAGCTTTTCCCCCTAAAGGTTACATCAGAGAATAATCACCCCACGAGAATAAAGTGAATGTCAAGAGTGAAAAAACATGCTGAATGCGATATGCAAAAAATGGCTATGCAAATGCTGTCTCTGCACAATTTAAACCAAAATTTAAGACGTCCAAAAAATAAACATTTGAGAATCCACCATTCCTTTATTCAAATTCAACTGGTGCTCATAATAGGAAATCTCCATCACAAATTCTTGATCCTCATTATATAATGTCTGTCACTCTCTGGATAATCCAGCGCCTACTACAATGAATCACCAAGAGAGCAGCACATGCGATTCACAATCATCTGAATAAATTTTACTAATGTGTGAAAAAAAAAGGTTCACACTAGGAGAAATACAGATGTATAGAGGCCTGATAGTCGCTGCATGTGCAAAGTGTAGATCACAAAGTTATATAATGTGTGAAAAAGAGGGAGACGTGTCAGGATTCAGTCTGTGGCCCGCAGATAAACGTGTAGTTCCAGATGAGTTGGAATCAGTGAGACAACAGAATAGGACAGAAAGCATGAAACAGGATCAGAATCAAATCTGCCACTCCTGCAGGATTATTGGGTAAATCTTCTCATACATGCTAATAAAATTATACTTGCTAAAGGGCGTTTGTGAAAATAAAATTCGACATTGACTTTTTTAAGGCAAACAAACTGATGAGCTCATATTGCCGGGTCAGCTTTAAGCTGTTAGTTACCACAAACATCCCCACTCCAGTGAGTGATGGTAAAATAAGAAAACATCACATTATAATCAATAACTTTAGGGCAGATGTCTGCCTCTCCATGCTCACGAGTCTAGCTGATAATATTAGATCCAACATTTATAAAGATGACATTTATAATACATACTATTTATCTTACACAGCAACAAAGTACCATATCAGTTCAAATACATCTCGCCATTTGTAATTCTATTTTTCATAAAACATAAAAACACTGAAACAAGTTAATTATCAGTGTATGGTCATGTTGATGTCAGAACAAGCTATTATCTCTCTATCAAGCAGCCATTAAGAATTCTCCATGCACTGTTAAAGGTAGGGCGTCATGTCGGTAAAGTTTTCTTTTATTTTGCACATTCATGTAATTTGTCTTGTCCTTCCTGTTTTATTTTGAAGCTCTAACCCTTGTCTTTGTTCCAGATTTGTTCTTGTCTGCCCTGCTCCCGTCTCGTCACACCTATTGCCACCACACTCATTATCTCTTGAATTTAACCTCATGTCTCCTAATGTCCTGTGCCAGTTCGTCGTACCTCACAGTCTTCGTCCCAGCATTCATCATAGTCTAGTCTTGCTTGTATTACTTTGCTTGTTTTTTTTCACCTTGCTTTTTCCCTCACGTTTAGGAACCCATTGCCTGATCTGACTGCCTTTTTGTATACCGAACTCTGCCTGGTAAACAATTAAACCTTTTTGCCTAGTTGACCTCTGGTGTTGGTGTGCTGCATTGTGTCCACTTCTTCTGAGCCACATTTAATGATTTCTCCAGCACAAGTCTGACAGATGTTCACTAGTGATAAAAAGCACTAGAAAAGGTTATTTTTACTGTTTTTGTTTTTAATTTCAAATCATGAATTGCATCAAGTATGGTTATTGAAATGTCATTTTTCCTAGTGATAAAATTACGAATTTGTCTAGGAATAAATAAAATAGCCTTTTCTCCTCAATTACCTCTTGCTGTTCTGAAATAATAATGGCTAAGACCACTCAGAGCGGAAAAATAAAAGAAAAGAAAAAAAGCTTTCAGTGGCCTAGTTGTCAAAACCAAACCAAACCAATTTGTGAGCTAAACACCAAGGCACGTACTGAACCACGTGCTAAGTGTAGTGTGGTTAACGAAAATTTAAAGATCGATGCTATAACCCTGTTCTCATGTGAAGCAACTGAGCCTTTATCTTATGCTTCACATGTGGGGGCAGGGTAAAGGGTAAAGTCTGCAACACATCGATGTTTGTCACATTGTATAAAAAAGCTTGTGTTATCCTAAAATAAACGGAGAGAACTGACAGAACCAAGCACTGGCTTGTCGTCTTTTCCCTTCTCTACCTTTGGCCAAAGACGTAGGCTGGGCCCACAAAAGATTAAAGCTAGGCCTAACAATGATGTAGGTTAGGCCTACAAAAGATTTAGGCTAGGCCTAACCAAGTGTTATTCCATATTGTTGCTTCCCTGGTTAAAGGCATCCAAGACCATATAATAATCTGCATATCTTGGGTGTAACCAGTGGTAATTTGAGTTACTATTGCTTTTTTATTATCTTGGACCACTTAAGTCATTATCCTCTGAACTCAGACATCAACAAGGCATTTTCATTGAGGACACTGCTGCTCACTTGATACCTTTTCTTTTTCGGACCATTCTCTAAAGGAATGAACATGAAAATCCAACAGATTTTAGATAGCAGGTCATTGTACACAAATCTACATGCCTAAATGCAATGACCTGCCGTCATGTGATAAGCAATATG
Organism: Cetoscarus ocellatus; assembly: GCA_037902135.1. NCBI lineage: Eukaryota > Metazoa > Chordata > Actinopteri > Labriformes > Labridae > Cetoscarus > Cetoscarus ocellatus. The sequence continues at coordinate 534,453 of JBAMNC010001464.1, forward strand.
TGCTAATGAGAAGTTGAACAGATGAAGTGGCTGAAGAGTATATTTGTGTTATCAGGCAGTGCTCTTCCTTTCTTGTTAAAAATATGACCAAAGTTTATTAAATTTATCTACTTTAAAACACCCTTAAAAACATTTCCCTTCCTCACTTTTGCCCTGAGCTGAATGGTAAAGGGCCTTGTACTGGTCATCTAAAATCTAAATTTCTTGCTAAAATCTGAAGACTAGGATAGTGAAAGTCAAACTCAGAGACAAAGAGGGATTGTGTCACAGAACATAAGGAAGAGAAAGATCTAGCGGACGGATATGACAGACTTTCTCACAGCAAACATGGAGCAGACAGCGTGAGAACAGACTAATGAGAAAGTGGGCTGTTACAGTAAACAGATGGAGCGAGACACTGTTGTCATTTTCTCTGAGAGGAAGTTTAAAGGCGTTGTGCCCACCTGCTTCTTCCACCGTTGCCCACTTCCGCTGAGGCACACACACACTAAAACTTGTTCACCAACTATTTCATGCCCACTGCATCAGTTGCTCTGACAGGATGAAATGTTGGCTTCACTCAGGCAGAAAAGCTTGCATACTAGATGTGACTGTGTGTGCTGTGTGACACATATGCATCACGACTTTAAACCACCGACTGTTAAAGGCTCTGAAAAATGGGTTAAGTTATTAAAATTGTACAAAGAAGTTCTTGTGACGTAAAAAAACTTTGACTGTTAAAAACTTTGAGCGCTGAAAACATCCACCATCGACTTCTTCAGACATGGACACGGGATGTGATGTAAGAGCACCGGCTGGGCGAGTTCAGCAGAAGAAAAGGGTAAGAGGAGTGAACACCATCCTGCAGGGAAGACAAAGAACAGAACCACCTACAGGAATTCAACTTAACAAAAAGAAGACACAGAAATAAAGAGATAAGTGTCGCCCACATGGCTGTGCAGAAAAATGGGATGTGCTCGTGAAAAAGTCAACAGGAAAAACCAATTAAGTCAAATCTGCATTTAGGAATAAAGATATTATTAGAACAACACAATATAAGTGCATAAGTGCAACATTCAATTGTGTTTAATATTCAGCAATTACATAAACATTATTAAACATAGGGTCAAATATAACAATATAATTCACAACACAATACTTTTTCCCACAAAATACAACTTAATCATTGAGAAAGGATAGCAATGTCAATATTAAAATAAAAAAAAATCACTGAAATTAAAATGTGATACAGTTATTCATCAAGTGTTGCGTAGAGCTGACCCTTGCCACACTCCCACTCTAAATTAAATAGAGGATATCATTTACAAGGTGAATAACTATAATAACAACTTTAAGGTTTTAACTATTATTGTAACTGTTAATATTATCAACTCCAGGAGAATAGGCAAAACTTATTTAGCCAGCTTTATTTTTATTTCATGTTCATGTTATGCCTCACTCCTGAGTCCATGACAAGCAGACAGACACCAGTCTTTTGACTGTGCGTGAAGTAACAAGGAGGAAACAGGCAAAGCTCGCTCACCGCTAATTAGCTTAGCTCAAACACTGGGAGTCAATGGGTAGTGTTAGCCTTATAAACTCTTCAGCAAGTCTAAAAGGTCCTGTGTCCTTGTTGCGACTTTTTTCTTAATGTGTTATGTTATGTTATCTATTATATACTAAGATTAGCAAGTAATTTTTGAAAGAAATACATACAAAACTAGACCGAAAACATGAGACTAAACTGAAACATGCAGTTCCTCCTCCGTATATTCTGGTTCAAATAGGTAAGGTTGTAGACCTTTGTCAGTCCCGAAGAAATCCTCCTTGTCCTCTCTAACAAAGTCAGCCATAATCCTTAGGACCAATCTTTTTCTACTGGTAAACAGAGGCTTTGTTTTGTTTACCTGCTTACAAGCATGTTTGCGGTGGTTTGTGCATGCGCCCTATGGTTTAGTTTCATATGTATGTCTTTTGAAAATTACATTAAGTGCTAATCTTAGTCTACATAATGCAGTAAAAAAAAAAAAAAAAGAGTGACAACGAGCACACAGGACTGTTTCCAGTTGCTGAAGAGTTTATCTGATGACTGTAGGCAGAGGCAGGCTAACACTACCCATTTACTCTGTGTTTGAGCTAAGCTACTTAGCAGTGGGCGAGCTCTTCCCGTCTCTTCCTTGCTATTGCACCCACAGTTGAAAGAATGGTGTCTATCTGCTTGCCATGGACTCAGGAGTGAGGTAATACACGAAAACAAAAAAAAGTTGGCTTATCCCTTTAAGAATTCAGAAAAATCAAAGCCTGACTCCAGGAGGAGAATCAACTGCAAACCTCCCCGACTTAGATGCTAATAAGTGGTGTGGGATGTGAAATTTGCCCTAATGGGTCAAACAGTAATGTGAGTCGTGGTGTGGATTGCTGTTCTCGCCTGCTTGGAGGCCACGCTGTGTTGTCTGGAGAGGCCTCTGAAGTCACGTGGAGTGAGGGTCTTTCAGAGAAAAGTTAACTAAAGTACTGTACAATCTAAAAGTAAAAAAAAAAAATCACCCCAAAACTCTCTAAAAGCTTAAAGAATTATTGAAAAAGTCAAAAATTTAACAAAGTGTGGTTATTTACATGGAATTGAAAATCAGATCAACACTGTAATAAAAAATCGAGGGAAAAACAAAAACACAAAAATAAACTCACAAACTCACAAATCTTTAAAATGATTAAGGAGAGGCAAAGACCCAAAAACGATGAATCAAGGGTCAAACTGTTGTGAGGCTGGCCAAAAAATGTTTGACGCCCATACTAGTTCAATTACCCTCATCTTATCACTAAAGGGTTCAAAAGTTTAAGACAGTTCCTCTCTCTCACCGAAAACTTTTGCAAGCCCTGTTGAAACCTGTCTACACTTTGGTCAGCCGGCACATTTTTCACTTGCAATAAAACCACAACATATTCACCTGAGTTAAAGGTAAATCAGAGGCCACATATGAGTTCAAACATCACTGATACAGTCAAATAATAAATGAATATAGCATAAAAGTGTAACAAAAAAAAACATGGATGAAACAGGACAAATTCAACATTTGCATATCTTTACAATTCTTTCAACACAAGTTTCTTTGATAAGTCATGGCTCAGTTAAAGGTAAAAAAAATCCATATTCCTTTGAGGATTTTCTGTGATCGACCCTGTTGTGTCCATTGACTTTCGGTTTGGAGGAAGGCAGTGAAGTTATGTCGCTGCTCTTCTATGTGTGACCCAAATGTGCTGCTTTTCAGCAGTGATGCACTGCTAACTGGAGGTCGACATATTTGTTTGCCTCAGTTGTAGGACAAAGGAGGGATTACTCCCATTTCAAGACATAAACACTGAATACCACATACCTCGTGCTTCCTGTTTCTTTTATTTGCATGAGATTGAGTTTAAAAGCAAATGGTGTCTTTTTACAGAGTCCTCTCACAGCCAAATTTTGAGGCACAAGTGGCCTCGTCCCTAGAGTCTGGAGTGGGGTGCGCAACAGCTTTTTTTTTTTTCTGCTTTTCTAATTGTGTCTTTATTTCTCCTTAATTGTTCTATCTCCCTTTTTGGCGAATTTTTCAATAAAACTAAAACAAAAATAATTTATGGCTCAGTCATAGCATAGTTAGTTGTGGCTCATATAATACAGCTCTTTTATGTCATTTTAAAAGTAAAGTATGTAAAATCTGACTTTATATTTACAGATTGTATGTTATATATAAATAGATTTTTGTTTGTTTTTCACCTCCGCCAAGGAGGTTGTGTTTTCGCCAGGGTCTGTCTGTGTGTTTGTCTGTTTGTTTGTTTGTCTGTTAGCAAGATTACGCAAAAACTACTGGATGGATTTACATGAGAATTTTACCAGAGGTGTGGTTTGGTCCGAGGAAGAAGCCATTACATTTTGGTGGTGATCCGCACATTTGTCTGGATGCAAAAAAATCCCCAAATTTGCAAAAAATCCCATAAGTTGACATTGGGCCGAATTTTAAAAAATCAGATCTCTGACATCACTTGATGGATTCGCTTCAAAATTTACAGGATAATATATATAATATAACTCTATCATCACAGTCAATTTCATTTGGATCCGATTTAGATTGATGTCACATTTCTCCTCGGCTGCTGTGAGGGTTCCGCCCCCTTTACGTGATCATGGGAATTGTAGTTTATTTGCAAACTAACGTCAACATTTTTCAAGCCTTTGTCACTACATTACCCAGCTTCCCTTGCAATGCCAGCGGAGGACTTCTCCACATGGACAGACATGAGTGGAGACTCTGCCGTCATATCGGAGCGCGTGGTGATCCAGAGTTGTATCTTGGCGGAGGTCTGTGCTCTCTTAGTGCTTTTCTGGTTGATTCTGTAATGGTTAATGCAACAGTATGTAGAAGCTTGAACCAAATTGATATTCATAATGCTAAAATCTAATTATTATTGTTGTCAATGAATTTTAAAAATTACAGTTTTACAAATGTATACAGAAAAATAAAAAAGCACACTATTATTTCTTGATTAAGATGTCAAATTACATTATTTACTCCCATTTTTTAAAAGAAAAAATAATTTTAGTGGTTGATTTGTCATCGGTTCAATCCTCAGGATGGTCAGAGCCTTCTAGTGTGGAGTTTGTTCTCCCTGTGCATTCGTGGGTTCCCTCCAGGCACTCCAGCTTCCTCCTACAGACCAAAAACATGCTCATAAGGTTAACTGGTGACTCTAAATTGCCCTTAGGAACGAGTGTGAGCATGAATGGTTGTCTGTCTCTCTATGTGGCCCTGCGATTTCCTGGCAACCAGTTCAGGGTGTACCCTGCCTCTTGCCCAGTGTCAGCTGGGATAGGCTCCAGCCCTCCACGACCCTGACAGAGAAAAGCAGAATAGATAATTGTCGTTTATAAACTCACTTCACATCTGTACTTTTCTCTTTTCATATTCATTTGCTTTCCTCATGTCCGTACACCTCTCTTATTCAGCTATTAAAAAAAAAAACAAGCTATGGCTAATGCAGGCTGTGCTTTCTGGTTATCAAGAGCACGTTATACTATGTTAAACTGTCCATGTTTGCTTTAATTTTTAAATAATAATATGATTTCAAAGTGTTATTGAATCCCTCCTTCAAACATAATCACACATAGTTGAGGTGGAAAAGCAGGACATTATGTGTTTGGCTCTGATGCAGTTCCACTTCCTCTCCTCCTCTTCCTCTTAAATTCTTCCACAGCTCACATCCAGCCCTCCTCTCTTCCTCCTGCGGACCAAAGTCTCGCTCCTCACGTCTGAGTCAAACGACCAGCTGACCGGGGCTTTCCTGGTCAGGTTAAGCTGCTGAAACTGCAGTCTGTGCATGCTGTCCTGCTGTTCCCCTTTCTCTGCGGCTCATTTTCCCTCACTGCTCTCATACATTTATTAGCTAACACAGTTTTTGAATCAATAACTGTAGCAGAAATATCTTTGAGTCCTCCAGGAAGTGCATGTTTTATATTCTCCGCAGGGTAATTCCGTGCTGAATTCGTAAAAACACATAACTCAGGATCTCAGGATTGAAGACAGCTACAGACAGCTGCAGCGTGTCTCATGACAGATTCTGACAAGGCGAGAGGGCGAGTGCGTTTTCTTTCTGTGACAGACTGTCGCCTTCATGAGCAGTTCAAGAATTTAGACCTCATAAATAAGAGCTGAAGTTTGAATGATTACTAATTTGTGATATGGATTCATGGAGAAAATAAGGGAGAAAATGGAGGTACCCGTGCAGTCTGAATTTTGATATATGTCCTGTTCTTTCATACGACACGCCGCCGCCGGCAGAATGTCAGCATTGACAACTCAAATATGAATGAGACAATTTTTTGCTTGTTTTATTTCATATCTACCGCACTGTACTTACTGATGGCAACACTGAGAATTTTGTTACAACAGTCAAAAGATTGTTTTTAGGAAACTGATCAACAAATTGAGGGACATTCTTAGTTCATATACATCTGCAATAACCACAACAAATCATGTAAATATAAAAATGCAGACACTTCAAGACAGACAACACCCTCAAAATGAAAATTCAACCTGCAGACAGCCAAATAGATGCTTCAACAGAATATTTGCCCGAATGGAAAAGATACATTCAGCTGCAGAAATCACAAACAAATGTCCAACAAAAACTGACGCAACTGTGACAGGTGCACAGCAAAAGCAAAAATCAGTCTATAAGAAGAATCCTCATTCCAGACACCAAAGTACAGTGGTGTTTTTTTTGTTTTGAGGGAGAGGGATTTGTAACAATATTATTAGTAAGGGTTGATCATCATCCTTACGTCAAAGTGGGCACTTGTTATATTTGAAGAAAGCCCCTCAAAGCATTAACTGGATATCATGTTCACTGGCAGGGGCTGAACATGAAGCCTGATGATCTGAGAACTTACAAGCATAGGATAACCTTGAAGCTATGTGACCTTGACCTTAGATCCATGACCTTCCAGATCTAATCGAGACATCCTTGAGCCATGTGGCAACCTCTGAGGGGTGTAAATTGAGGCCATGCAGAAGTGTCAACAGCTGTAGTACCCTGAGTGTCCACTTGAGGCTGGCTCCATAAAAATTAGACCTTAATGATTGTAAGCGGGGTAAAGATGGTTTTTGCAGCTTTAATAAACATTTTTACAGCCTGGTTTAATAAACAGCTTCATTTCAAAACTATAATAATATGATATAAATATATTTACTCTCACTGTGAAGGGGGGGCTTTTTCTTTTATGGAGGAATTATTGAGGATTTCCAGTTTTGGAAATGCAACATTGCTTTTGGTCAAATGGCTTTAAAGGTCTCATATTTTGCTCCTTTTCTGCAGTTTAACATGGATCCTCGATGTCTTAATGAAACTTTAGTAACATGCTTTGGTCCAAAAAGCCTATGAATAAAGCACAGCTGCATTCTTTCCATGCTCACATAACCCCTCTGTTCAGAGCAGCTGGTTTTGAGGGCGGTTGCCTTCATATGCTAATGAGCTAGAGCAGAGCAGTGTACATACAGGGAATTCACGATACAGCAAAGCGGGCGCTCCAGCCACGTACCACTTACAGTCCTGAACACACGCGAAACGTTAATTCATGTTTTTCACTAGATAACAGTGATCTCGTTTCTCCCAAATGTCACAGGCTAATGCACAACATGCTAACCGCAGTGGGATACTCAGGTAGACCAATCAGGTTAGGTATGCAAATGAAAATATACTGTTATGTAACAGTATATCCACAGACTCAACAGCTCGCCAAATACCATGAGTTTACATTCATGCAGCCTGCTAAATACAGGTTATGTTGTCACTATCACATTTTGTGGGCTGGGAGGAAGACCAAATGTCAAAAAATATGTTCAAAAGCCCCAACCTGCATTCACAAGCACCACATGATTAAGTTACTCTATGACCTTGACCTTTGACCTATGATCTCCAAAATCTAAACAATTCATCCTGGTACCATGCCGGAACTTTGTGCCAATTTTAAAGAAGATCTCTTGAAGCACTCTTGTGGTTTTGTGTTCAAAACAGCTTGTAAGCATAAGTTGATTTTGAAGCGAGGGTGATCTTGACCTTTGACCCATGACTTTTCAAATCCAATCAAGACATCCTTGAGCCAGCGTGGACATTTGTGCAAAGTTCAAATAAAATCCTTGAAAAATACACAAGACTGGTAGACCCCTGCTGAGAAGACAAATGTGAGAAGTTTGACAGCGACACCTAAAAGCTTTCTTAAGTCCATGGGATTGCCGGTGCCTCCAGTCACTAACATTGGAACTACTGACTTGTACTGATAACGCTGCAACGGACCTACGACGGTTTATGAAAGCTCACTTTCTTGATGAAAATTTTCAGTGGCATAATTCAACCTTCTGCCAGTCTGTTGACCAAATGAATGTGCCTAATTTCTTTTTCACTTGTTTTCTTTCTTGTAGTGTCCAATCAGGAGCAGCCAAAGTTCACCAGGATACAAGACACAACCTATCAATTCCCAGAATTGTTAAAAAAGGAAATGTCAGCAATGCCATGTGGCCCTCTTTACCATTTGAGCCAGAGACTGTATCCAGGAAAAAAAATCCAGGTGGACTAAAAATAGAAGAAAATGGCTTGGAGTTTTATGGGTTAAGTTATTGCTTTTAAAAACACCACATGATTTGGTTACTCTATGACCTTGACCTTAGACCTGTGACTTCAGTTCAGTCTTGTTCAAAAAGGAAATATTCTGTGATATAATTTGCATGCACGTTTCCACATTCATACCGAAAACCCAAAATCATACTGCTGTTGTACAAACGGAGATTAAAAAAGGGAAAGAAAATGCCACCGAAGGCAAAATTAAGTGCATCAATAATATTTTCACAAATAATAGTTTTAATGTACGGCCAAAAACACACACTCAGAAAGCAAGCGGAGATAAACCTTACATTTTCTGTCAATGCAGAACTAATTTATCTGGTAACAAGTGACAAATGACATTCTCATGGCTGGAAACATCACTTTTTGCTTGATAAAATCCCCACATGGGGGGTTTTTGGTTTGTGGATTTCTCTGGTTTCAATACAGAAGTGGCGACATGACCTAAGCATGCCCACATTATACCAGTTCAGACAGAAAAACAGTATATATCATTTGACCTTCAAGTAATACTCCTAGTATTATCAGTAATGTTAATCCTAATGATGTTCTCAGTTTTATGCTAATACCAGGCATATTTCCCCTACTAGTATTTGTTAAAATAAAGCTGTGTTTACACTTACACAAAACTCAAAAAAAATTTAAGAGGGATGATATGTAAAGTATGTTGTCAACACACAAGGAGATTTATTTTCATCCTGCTCTTATCTGGACTTCTCCAGCCAGGTCTTGAGTTCCCTTTATGATGGGCAGATGAACTGAAGTGAGACTTCAGCAGGAGGTTTACAGGAAAATGCTCACAGGCAAGGAAGCAGGGGTAGTGACATTTATATTATTTGATCAGTGCACAACCTGGGTTATATTTGAGCTTTTTATAACGTCACTATATACTTTTTACTCTGGTAGTTTCATTTTTTTTATTATGTGAATACATCTAATCAACATGGATATACTGTATGGGCCAATACTATCACCATCTGCTGAATTAATACAGAGAGCGAACTCCATTCATCACCTTCAAGGATTTTTTTTAGCTGCATTTGTGAAGGCAAATGGAAAATGTCTTGATACATTGCATGTGTGAACTCTGTGGTGAGTACTGAGGAGAATTCACCGTGAGTACATGTGCTGAGGTGTTGACATTTTCATCATAAGACCAGAGCACATAATGATTCTGCTTCATATTCTTTAAATTCTTTGTTCTTATTTGTTGATGCTGAAAGATATTAAATAAAATATATATATAGCATTGATATGTGGGAAAAAAGTCCCATTACATACCTCAACAAATCCTAAAAGGGTGACCTGCATGTGAACTCATACGGACCAACATTTTCTCAGTACAATCTTTGTGAGAATCAGAGTGTTATGTGTTCAATATCAGGAAAATTCACCAGAGGCAAAAGGCTGGAGGTGATGATGCTCGCATGTAGGACTAACAAAGCCCAAGAGTTTCAGCTGAAGTGCATCTATCCTGAAATAGTTAAAAAGGTGTCTTAAAGGGATGTGCCAACATTTTTGCCGTTTTCACGTCTTGCCTCACTCTTGAGTCCATGACAAGCAGACAGACACCATTCTTTCGTCTGAGCATCCAGTAACAAGGAAGAGACGGGCAGAGCTCGCCCACCGCTAGTTAGCTTTAGCTCAAACAGTGGGAGTCAATGGGTAGCGCTAGCCTGCCTCTGCCTACAGTCATAAGATAGCCATTCTTTAATGCAAATTGCCTGCGTATTGTAGAATGGCTAGCAAATGAACGGCTTACTCACAACTGCAAATCGGTTCTCATCGTTCACTTAAAAGAGCTGTTCAAAAGACTCGACCTGTTTGTAAACGTCACATCTCTAGCAAAAAACACCACGGAAGAAGGTCAATAAAACAAATTCTTTGTTTTGGAGTTTTTGTTGTCGTGTAAATGGGGCCTTACTTCTTGCTGTCTGGATCTGATAAAACTGCTACTGAAGCTGTTAGCATTAATGCTAATCTCTGTTTTTGAAGTCACTTCCTGCTGTCATCTCGCCTGTTGCCCCAACCTCTTCGGATGCTGATTTAGCCGTGCCACTTTGGGCCGCTCACAATAGTAGATTGGTGCTTGGTTAGGTGAATCTGGCTGATGACAGACATTGAATCAGGTGGATGCATCTGCTGCACGAGGTTAGTTCTTCAGTACAGTGTGAGGGAATTATAATGTTGTTCAAATCTTGTATGCAACAAATTGCAAAAGGGTTCGGAATCATGCAGACAGACGGGAAAGTGAAGAGAATATGGCTTTTTGTCGTGGATGAATACAAAGTGATGTCACTGCTGCTGGCCGAAGCCTGAAACTAAAATCGAAACGTATGATCTCTCTGCATGCAGTACGAGCATGAAGACATCGCTGGTGTCAGTAAATAATTAAAATGTTCACTTCTGGGTGAATAAACCCTTTACTTCTCGCCTCGCTCTGACCTTTACAATCACATTTCTTACATGTGATGGTGCAGATGTTACCTTTGACTTGCGTCTAAAGCTGATTCTGGGAGTTGTCAGAATTAAATCGGACCACGCAGAGACACAAGTGTACACAGACAGGTTATTGAAGAAAGACATGAACAAAGAGGAAGACAGAAACCACAGAAGCCGCACAAGCTGTATGAGACAAATATACACACAGGAAGTGCCTCCCACTCCTCAGCCCCTCTCCCTCTCTCTCTCTGAGCGTTACTCATGGCAGTGTGTTGCTGAGCAGCAGCCAGTCGTGTTGTTCCCCTCTCTCTCTCTCTCTCTCTCTCTCTCTCTCTCTCTCTGTCTCTCATCCTCTGCTCCGAATCTCTCGTGCGCTCTCAGGCTCAGCAGACAGACGAGACCTCTCCTCTATTGCACCTCTTCTTCTCTCCTCTTCTGTCATTCATTACATCTTCACCTGTTTTTCCACTTTTTCGGACATTTCTTCTCCATCTTATACCCCAAGCCCCTGTACTCGGGGCATTAGTGGGGGTCCAGAGTGTATGTGTCTGTGTAAGTGAGAGTCTGTTGGGGGTTTCAGCATGGAGGCAGTGGCACTTTATACGTTTCGTGCCACGGAGGGTGATGAGCTCAGTTTCAACAAGGGGGATATGCTCAAGGTAAGAAAAAACTACTAATATAACCATCTATTTATCCATCTGTCTGTCTGTCTGTCTGTGTAGCACATGTCTCTCCCTCATGAATCACACTTCGCTCTCAGCCTCCACTTTGATAATTACAACAATTACAACTTTGGTGTTCCAGCTCTGGTACTGTAGGCTGTTGCTGACTACAGGAGGCAGTAGAAGAACTATGGATACTCAGGCTCTTTCTGAATTTTGTGGAAAACATTTTATAGTGAAAAAGGAAAACCTCTTCTCAAATCAAGTCTCAGTTCAATGGCAACAATATGAATTACTCAAAATTTATTGACATAAAGAGAGATTTAGAAGATGGAGCGTGAGAGGAAACTCAAAAAAGCAGTATTATATATTTTAAGTCCAATAACTAACAAAAAACAGCCATTTTGTCGGATACACCGGATAAATAGAGTGTCACAGTTGAACCGATGTTGCATTACATTGATTAATTTTTATAAATTATCATACCATGCTGCTTGTTTCCTTTATTTTAAGAATTAATCTGTGCTCTTTGGGACATCGATGGTACTGGGAAAGCCATTGCAGAGTCTGAAATTATTTTAAGAAAACACTCTTAAAAAATAAAAAGAAGTAAAACTATGTACCTCCACTTAAATGTGTCTAGAAATTAAAAAAGAGGATGAAAATACTTTGGGAAAATACCTGCATTGTGTGTAAATCTCTCTTTGCAGGCTGATTTGAGTCAAATTCTGATTTTCAGGTGACGATTTGATTCATTGACATTTCAGCCAAATATATGAAAGATTTAGTCCTATTGAAGGTGGGCTGTAAGACATCATTAACACAGGAAAAAAACATAAACCTGGATAAAACCACATCACACATGAACAAAAATGCAGGATTAAAAATTTTAAACCCAAGAACTTACAAAAAAAAACGCCCTTTTGTCTGATAAACTGGATGAACGGAGCTAGTGTCACATTTGAATTGGTGCTGAATTAACTGTTTACTTTTCAGTAAACATCGTACGACACTGCCTGTTTTCTAATTTTAAGATTTAGTCTGTGCTTTTGGGGACACAGAAGGTACGAGGGGAATTTGAAGAGTCACAAATTATTTTTAAGCAAATTTTAAGCTTTTTTTTCACGCTTGTATCTGTTTCTAAAATGAAAAAACAGAGGGATGGAAACGCTTTGGGAAATGTCTGCATGGGAGTGTAAATCTTTGTTTGCACGTAGATTTGATCCAAATCTCAATTCACATCCAACAATGTGATTTACTGTCAATTTATTGAAATATAGAAAATGCAGGATTACAAATTTTAAGTCCAAGAACTAACAAAAAAAAACATTTTGTTTGATAAACTGGATAAACGAAATTGGTGTTACAGTTGAACTGGTGTTGAAATAACTGTGTAGATTTTATTAAGTATCTCACTATGCTGCTTGTTTTATTAATTAATTAATCTGTGCTTTTGGGGACATAAAATGTACAAGGAAAGTGTTTGCAGAGTCACAAACTTTAAGAAAATAATTCTGAAAAACAAAAAGTAGTAAAACTAAACTTTCACGCTGAGATCTCTCTATGAAATGAAAAAAAAAAAGGGATGGAAAGACTTAGGGAACATTTCGATTACATTCATATCTCAATTCGCACACTCGATCCACTGACAATTTAATGAAATATAAAGCAATATAGTCCTATTCCATCTGATTTAAATTGATAATAAAATACCAAGAACTTTTTTTAATGTTATGAAACTTGGAAAAACAATGGGGCTTTCATTTCACAGCAAAGATTTTTCATTGAGTTCATTCATAAAAGAGACGAAAAATAATGCTTCCTGTACCTTGAAATATTTAAAATTATATTTAATCATTATGCACAAACCCTTCTCAGTTCAACAGTTAATTTAATGGACAAACAGGATTTTTTTGTTTTATTTAACTGGTACAATATATTTACCCTTCTGCACATCATTTTATTGGCTTTATAGAATAATGTTAACAATAAAAACTAACTACTAAAATGTTTCATTTAATGACATATGTTTTCTAAAGGTGAAAATCTAATCTGCATGTTGCTCAGGAACTGTTAGCTCCTCTCCCTCTGTATCTGACGTCTTTTGCTTGTTCTGGTCCTCAAATTGAGATTGTGAGATAGTGTCAGTTTAATATCAGGTAATTTGTCTTTAATCTATTATTTATGCAATAAGGTCAGTTACTGTCAACACTACAGTAAGACCCAGAAATAAAACAAGCTGCTGATGCCATAATAACCAGATTCCATCAAGTTGTAACTGGATAAAGAGTTTAAAGCAGGATGTATTATTCTTTTCTGAGTTTTACATGCCCTTAAGCATGTTTCTTCTCTGCATGACAGTACAGTGATGTATACATAAAGACGGAGATAGTATTTCTGTACAAAAGACAACCCTTCCTGGTGTCAGTACCTGCATAAAACAGCTTGCCCGGCTTACCTAACAGAGCTGATTGGGTCCACATGGGGAAGGGTATGTTAAAGTTGCAGGAGCTCTAGCAGAGCGTCCAAGACAGAGGGAGAATACAGCTGGATCAGGGGTACTCAGTCTGTACGTTTTTTTTGAACATTTGCAATTGTAAACATGCTCAAGCAGCTGTCAAATACAAATATTTGAATCAGGTTTAAGGCAATATATGGGTGCTTTTAGGTCTTTCTGTGCTACTGCTGCTTGTTAGCATGTGCATTGTAGCTTTATGGCTCAAACGCACTGGATGCCTCAGGTTTACGTGTGTGCATGTGCTAAGTTTTGGCTGCATCTTCCTGCTGCCAGAGCTCTAACTCTCCATAAACATCACCTCAATAAATAGCTCAATAGAAGGCTCTGGACAAACCACAATAAGTCTTCACAAGGGACTTTAATATTTCACATGGAAATACTTCAGAAGTAATGCATCAACAAGAGGAAGTCCTCTAAAAGAGTAACAAGCTGAGCTTTAATTTTGAAAGACACAAACAGAGAGCATACTGGCCTATCTCTATCTTGTCTGTGATGTATTCTACCAATGTAGACTCAAATATCTGGTGAGACAGGGTAAATATGAATATTTTTATTTCTATGGCTATTTTGGCTGCGATATGCACACTGTAAATGTCAAACTAGGGCAGCATCCTATTCTCAAATTAAAGCTGGGGTGTGTAACTTCGATGAGGCTGCAGTGGAACTTTTCTGGCAAATTTTCTCCCCCCTTCCCTCTGTTGGTGTTTCTGGCAACGCCACTTCCCCTTCGTGCAACCCACCTGCTGTACTTGTTTGTCTTTAGCTGCTGTTATTATTACAGTGTGTTAACAGTCTCAAAAGAGCCACAGACCACGTCCTTACTTAATAATTAACATCACATGTACTAGCTAATCAACAGCAGACCTCATCTTGATACTGCAAGGACATCATCTCTGGTCTGTCGTATAAGCTTCCATCTTGAAGAACAACTTCAAACCAATACAATCACATGATTCTCTCCATCTAGCACACGTGTTACCAATGTACAGTGTATCCATGTTCAATTCCCCCTGCAGTCACTGTTTTTTTTGGATAGCTCTTGGGATACCTCTGTCTTCCTCTTTTTGGAGTTGCTTTGCTACATTATATAAGCAGTCGTTGCCAATGATAGTATTACAACCTGGAACCCTGTCATTGTTTACATTTTTTAGCAATTGTAAGTGCATACACATTTACCTAAAGCATCTCTGAGCTGTGCACTAATTGGCCAAAAAGTGTGTCCCCTACTAGATTTTCTGAAAGTTTAGTACAGAGCCATAAAAGTGTGCAGACGTTTAGTAACAATATATTGATGGATTCTCATGTTTTTTGGGGCCAGTGAAACAAAAAATAAATTGCATACTTGAGCTTTAAAGTCCTTGTAACTTGGATATCTGAAGTTGAGAACCATGTCTCTCTCAGGGGAATACTAGCACACTAGACACACACACACAACTGCCTAGCCATGCCACCACCTACAGGATTCTCAGAAAAAGGTAAAAGGTCAGCGTGTATCTTGCAGATGTGGAGGCTGAACTGAACTGAGGTGAGGGGAGTATGCAGAGCACGCTGCATGGGGCCTTTGTAAGCTGTTTGTTAGCTTTGTAACCAGGTCAATGTTCACTTCATGTTTGATTTCTCTGATGCTGGGATCCAGTGAACAATGTCTTTGAATCATTACAGTCGTGTTCAGATAATTGATTCAGGCCGTATTATCATCACACAACTAGTCTGTAAGGTAAAAACCCGGTGACACTCAAAAAAAGCTGTGTTCAGCAGTTCTCCACTATGTTATGTAAGATAGAATTCTCTTATAGAATAGTTTAACCCAGAGATAAGTATTTGTTCGCTAATGGGAGAGAGGGACAGTTTTCTTTTGAAAATACTAATTACAAGGAAGTTTTTTCAGCATATAATCACTGTCACGCAAAACCTTGCATCTCTATTTACATTTGCCCTAATTCTATAATTTCTGTGCAATCTCTACGCACAATAAAAAAAGACAAAACTACAAAGTTAAAAATATTTCCCTGCAAAAGCTCTTTTTTTGTGCCACACATGGCTTAAACTTGAAGTCCAGGGCTGCACAAAGGCTGAGACCAGCATCAAACATGTTGTAACTTCTGAACTTGAAGCGCCTTGAAATTTTGATCAACTATGCAATTATAAGAGGAGAGTAGACAATTTATGTGTTTTCGACTATTTATAAGAACCTGGGCTGGGAACAATGCTAAGCTAACCGACCATGTGCTAGATTTTGCACCATAATAAGCTGCATGACTTAGCAAAAAGAAGCTAACTAGCAAACTGTCCTTTTAAACAAGTAACTATTTTAATGTTGTATTCCACAGGACTTAGACATTTTTTGGGCAATTTTTTGCTTACGAGCAAAATGAAGTGTCAAGACGCACTGAGCCGAAGATTGTTGTAGAAGAAAATTTCACTGACCAATTGTAGGCAAGACCTCATAGATATATAAAAATGTCGTTTTAACATCCTGGCTTGAGTTATTTTATGTTTGTTGACCAGAAAATAATGTAACTAGAGCAGTCCCTGCCTTTCAGGGGAAGTACCTAATTAAAGTATTATGTATGATACAAAACATACTTTAGATAGCAGCTATTTTTAGCTAACCAAATGTGGCATTAGTATCATTTCTCCTTTTTACCCGGGCATTGTACTGGAAGACATCAGCAGTAAACTTCCCAAAATATGTTAAATATTCTGTTAAACAAACTTTTTTGGGTTGGCAAAAAGAAATATTTTTAATTCTGAACGCAAGGCCAAGCTGTATGCTGTCCAATCCATTCAACCATGTGCTTGATTTTGCATCCTTATAAGCTTTCTTGACTTAGCAAAAAGAAGCTAACTAGCAAATTTTCCTTTTGAACTTGTATTTCAATGTTGTTTGCTACAGAATGAAATTTTTTTGTCAACTTTAATTTTTTGCGCGCGAGCAAAGTGAAGTGTCAAGGCGCTTCCTGCTGAGCTGAAGATTGTTGTAGAGGAACATTTCACTGAACAATTGTAGGCAAAACCTCTCATATTTGACATTTTTTTTTATTTATGACAATGTTTTAACATCCTGGCTTGAGTAATTTATGTTTTTTTTACAACAGTCGCCATAACAAGTTCCCATCTCTGCTCCAAATATTAGGCTTCAAATTTTGTTAAGCTAACCCTCTCCTGGATGAAGCATCAAATTTAGCCATGTTACCTAAAGAAGAGGCTAACAAGTGTATTGTTCTAGTTAGAAATGATGTAATTAAAGTGGTCTAAGTTATACAAAACATTTTTAGATAGCAGCTATTTTTAGCTAACAAATATGGGACATCATTTCTCCATTGTAGCAGAATGTTGTACTGGAAGACATCAGCTGTAAACTTCCCAAAATATGTTAAATGTACTTTTTTGGGTTGGAAAAAATGTTGTTTACAACTCTTAACGCAAGGCTAGGCTGCATGCTGACCAAGCCATTCAACCATGTCCTGGATTTTGCATCATTATAAGCTTTCTTGACATAACAGAAAGAAGCTAAAAAGGCAACTGTCCTATCAAGCAGAAAGCCATTTTAATGTTGTTTGCTATAGGATGCAAAACAGTTTTGGCTACAGCTATTTTTTGCTAACAGGCTAAATGAAGTGTTAAGACACTTCCTGCACAGCTGGAGATTGTTGTAGCGTAAAATTGTAGAGAGAGATATCAGCAGTGACCTCGGGAATGAAGAGGGCTTCTCCTTGACCTTTACTAACACACCATCTTTAATATTAAAGCAGCACACAGAGAAACTCAAAGCAGAAAACACAGTACGATCAATTTCTCTACCTCTTTCTGCCTCATTAGAAAAAAAGTTTAAAGCCACTGCAAAACAGTTTTTCAAATGAGGGGCAGTCCAAACCTTCTTCTTGATTTAAAAGAAAACTTTGTAGCTGTGATCATCTTGATATTGCTTTGGGTGCAATCACAAACTATTTTGAACCTGTTCTCCCTCTGCTGTTGAACAGGCATCCTGGGACGTGTCTGAAAATCAGGTAGAAGAAAAGGGGTCAGGCTGAAGTCAAACCTCATCACAAAAATGCCCCGTGACATTTCTAAATCTTGGGCAAGTACAAAATCTGGGGGTGGAATTTACCTTCAATTTCGTTTGAAGGCTGCTTTCTTATGAATCTCAGACTGATTCTATTCCAGTATTAGACGCAACATAAATAAAGCAGCGTCTCATTTCTGCTGTCTGTAAAGAAATTTATCTGGAGCAGAGAGCTAGTGTGTGACGCAGACAAAATGAGGTGCAATTTAATTTTGCTGATGCGTCAGTACATTGTTACAATAAATAAATATGATTTAATTTCCTCCACATGTCCTTCCTATTTCTGTGAAAGTATCACTTTTAAAGTTTGTGACATGAGCGCTTTTGAGACTTCATACCTGTGGACTGTAGAACAGGAGTGGGCAACAGTGTGGCCCACCACCTTGCTCAACACAGCCCTTATGTCATTAAAGAAAATCAACAAATTGTAAATTTGAAGAAAATGGTATCAACAAATGGAATCTATCCTGACAAACCAACACAAGGTCATGCAAACATTTGAGTATTTAATAGAAATATTTCTACCCAGCCTTAGATTGCTGGTTTACATTTTGTTTTTAGCAAGTAATTCAATAACTTACTTTTCCATGACTGCTTTCCTAAACCTCTCTTGATGTCACGTTAGAATATAGTATAACAATTAGTAATTACAATACTTGGGAAAAATGGTTCACATATAAAATGTGTACTTCAAAAACTGGTGAACACTCATTGTTTATTTGCATATGAAAACAATCTTAATTCACTTCAAATTTGCGTCAAGGTCATTAAGTTTTGCATTATTATGTGTTTCACTAAAAAAAAAAAATATTTGTCATTATATGTGCCACTTTTGTTCGTTGATTATTTTTCTGTTTGAGGGTATCTGACAGTTTCTAACCATGTGGCCCTCAGGTAGTGAGGAACAGTTTTATTGTGTCCCCTTGGTAATTAAAGTTGCTCATACCTGATGTTGAAAATGTTCAACACAGTTGGACTGCCATCCAAGCAGAAACCTCCAGGGCTGAAAAATGCGAATGTGGAAGAACCAAAAACTGCAGATCAGCGAATGTCCGTTTGAGACTGGCTGCAGGAACCCTGGAGGTCACATGGTTGTGTGCCGGGAAAGGTTTTTACAGCCAAAATAAACATTTTTACAGCCTGGTTCAACAAATGG
The DNA here is from genome assembly GCA_037902135.1 of Cetoscarus ocellatus. Taxonomy (NCBI): domain Eukaryota; kingdom Metazoa; phylum Chordata; class Actinopteri; order Labriformes; family Labridae; genus Cetoscarus; species Cetoscarus ocellatus. The sequence goes on from JBAMNC010001464.1 coordinate 553,427, forward strand.
CTTCAGTTGGAGTATAGGTAGAGTCCTGACTGTGCATTTTCAAGTTTTAAATATCACTTAGTGTGTGTTAAATGTCCCTCTGCATGATAGAGTACGTCTATGTTCAAGACAAAAAATCTGCAGCATTTGTACTTTTCCCTTTCCTGTGTTTATAGCGACAGTAGCTGCCTAACATGTCTCATCAGACAATGTTTCATCAGAAACAAAAAAGCTGGATAGAGGTAGTTAGAATGTAATATCTAGAAGTTTTTTTTATGGGGATTTTGAACATACTCCTGCAGTCATGAATATTAAATTGATCAATCTGGCACAGATATTATTAAAATAATACTGTGTATCTCTAGAAATTGGCTTGTCAATTTTCTGTGACAAAATTTTCTTCCTGTTCTGTAAAGCATGCACTAGAAATTGTTTACTGGTTGTTATTATATTTTACTTTATAATGGAAAGTATGTTTTACAAGTGATTTTTTCCCAAAGAAGAAAGGCTTCTCTTCATTTTATCAAGAAAACTCAAGAAAAAGCCAATCTCAAATAACTTTGTGCATCATTACAACAGTGGGTTCTGTAATGATTTGTTAGGGTCTATCTAACAAATGAGCTTATAAAATCTTTTCTTCTCTTTTGTTAATTATTAGTAGTCATGACATTTCCGATCAATTAGACAATATATATAATTTTTTAACATTTAATTCAGAGGGTCCTAACCATTTTTCCTTTTTGGTACCAAAGAAAAGTCATGCACCCCCTGGGACCAACAAAAAAGTGATACATTGCTTTGCAAAACAAGCATCAATTTTTATTGTTAAATAAATAAAATCAGGATAAAATGGGCCTACAGACATGTTCTAGTACATCAGCCCTTAATGGAAGTATATGTGAATTACTGTTTTAGTTGGTGCATTGAAACCAAATTTTGACAACCTCAAGAATGAGAGACCCCTCAGGATCCTCTGGCGGCCCCCCAGGTTGGGAACCAATGCATTAATTTACATATAAATATGGTATGAATGGTCAAAAAATGACCACTATGGGAGCTCTAGTGAAAAAAATCTGGTAGTTTGAGTGTTAAAATCAACAGTGTCATTTATTAGAAAATGAAATGTTGCTTTTCTTGCTTCACATCTGTTCATAACAAAAATAAAGTGTCACAATGACAGGAACAGGTTAATTTGAGAGGAACAGAGACTTCATACTCTTGACTAAAGATATCAAGGTATCTTTGTCTATATCAGTAAAAATGACATTGACAATGTTGGCATATCGGATATCAGCAAAATCCAATGTCATGCTTCTCTACTTGGTTCATTGGTTGAAAAAGCTGAAAAAGAAATTTGTAAGTGTTAAAAAGAATTTGAATGGGCACATTTATTTCCAAAACCAGAGCCACTGATAAACTGGGATCTAATAAAGTAAACTCACACTTGTGGCCAAAGTGATGAACACCCCCAGCTTATATGACACTTTTTCTCTTTCCTCCCACTGGGACAAACTGCTGTGTTGTCTCAGCTAAAGAGCCTCTGTTCAGACTCTGGTCTGACTTTTAAATAATTCTTCACATTTCTTCACTTCTGCTTGCAGCACCAGATGGCCTGAGCTTCATAAAAGTCATTGCAATTCATACAGAATCATGCAAAACATCCATCAATCAAAAAAAAACACCTACATTTACTGTCAGGTTTGTCCTCTTACTACCAAGCTGGTGCTAATTTTGTGTCAGTTCGTTCGCTCAAAACACTTCACAAGCTCCTATTTCATCCTTTTGTGCCTTGATGCCTCTGCGCAAAAAAAACTGAAGGACATTTGTGTGTTATTATTTGGGGTGCTTGGTTTAGTTTGTGTCCCAGTTGTGCAGTAGCCATGTGGAAAAGCATCAATAAGGGTAAGTGGAGAGTAGACCCATAATGAGTGGATAAACGTAGCTTCACAGTTTTAAAAAAAGCTGCTCTGACATTCTGTTTGAAGCTTTTAGACAATGCAGCCAAGTCTGACACAGGGGACTCCGAAGTGGGAGTGGGGAAACACACAAGTCTCTTGTACCCCAAATACAAACACACAAATGTGGCAGTATTGGATTCAAGTTGGATTATGTGACAGAGTCCACTGTCCCCCATGGCAGCAGAAATGATATGAAGTCTATTTTTGGGGCCCTATCAGCAATCGCTCCAGCTATAATTCTATCCAATCATGTTAGCATCTTTGTTGTAGCAGAATAACACGACTGATACAATATTTCTGATGCTCATCTCCCCGTGATAATCTTCTATTCTGAGGCATAAAAGTGCAAAGAAGTATAACAGCAGTGCAAATGTTTGGAATTTTGTGTCCTTCCTTTATTTTCCGTTTTGGGATTGTGGCTTACAGCTTGATTATTAATTTAAGGGTCATTATGTAATTGTTAAGCAGCTGAGTCAACCACAGTTGAATAAGTGGGGGAGCCTGTGGAGAAACATGCTAAATATACACATCATCAGAACACCAGGAAAGAAAGATGTTATTCATCTATTCAGCCTACAAGAGAGCATGGATGGGTCTACGTCAAGATAAAGGTCTTAACTTAAGGATACAGAAGTTAGAAAAACCTTAAGTTTATTGTAAATAACTAATGAAAGACTACAGATAATGTGTATTTAGTTTACAACAAGTAGAGAAAAAGCAGAAAGGCAGATTAAATCACTAAAGAAAGGGAAAAACTGGTGTGTCATGCAAGATACGAAAAAGACAGAAGTCGACTGGGTGCTTGGTCGAACCAAACAAACTCGTATTTGCTTTGCCGGAAAGCTCGGTTGATTTAGGCTGGTGTAAAAGCTCACATGAACTTTGGTGTGGAAAAAAGAACTGAACTGTGGTTCTCCTGAAAACAGGGGGTCTAGGTTTGCTTCCAAACAAACCAAAAAATCAGTTCAGGGTGGGCTTTAAAGCCATCGAAACCAAACAAGGCAAGTGAAACAAAAAACAGTGAATTGTGGCTTATATTTAGCTGAACATCACAACAGTAACAGAGCAGATGTAGCATTCTCTAAAAATATCAGTCAGAGCCAGGGCTCGACAGTGCGAAGAGGTACTCGCATTTGCTACTAAAAATATTACAGTGCGAGTTGTGATTTGCATTTGGTAGCACCGGTGCAACTACAAAAAATGACCGTTCAAAACATGTTTTATGTTGTGTTGCATATGTTGGAAGTTGTGGCCGGTGGTGTTCTTGAACGCAGCCTCAGCTGAAAACATGTTCAGCTTTGAAACGTTTGTTTTATTGACCTAACTGCGCCGCTAGCTAGCCTTCAGTACACCCGACATGCCTGCACCGCCCCACGCGCGGTACAGATGAACACAAGCAGGCGCAGGAGTTGGATCGAATTCCTCGACTGAAGACCTCTCCAAGCATCAAGTCTTCGGTTGTCGAGACTGCAAGGCTGCTTCTTGTGGAATTCTTGATCCGGTTTTGGGCTGAAAAACCTCTCTAAAAGTATAAAAAAGTATATACTATATAGTAGTAGTAGTTCGCACATACCATATGAAGAATGTAAACAAAACTATAGCAGCATTTCCACATATATACGTAGAACCATACTATGTACGGTTGATTTAGTGTGACAAACACGAGTCAGAAGTGCTAATAAAAAGAATATTACAGGAGCTTAATAACTGTTTACACCCGAGGCAGCCATCTTCAACTGTCAGCTCGGGGTGGTGAGGATCCACCGACTTTCCAGTAGGAAATTCCGACCTCAGGGGCATTTCAGTTGAAATTTCCCCCTCGGAACTCAGAAATTCCGACTTCTTAGTACAGCTGGAATGCAGCATAACTGTTATGCAGCTAGTTTTGGAAATATTTTAGCAATTTTTTCCTCTTAATGGACTTACATTTACATTTTTGGGGTGTTACAATGGCTGATTTTCATGCAGAAGAATGTAAATGCAGCAGCAGCAGACGAGGTGATGGAGCTTTTTCAATCTGGAACTTTTCATGTTATGTAGCAAGACATGGAAACTATTTTTAAAAATAAAGTTCTATGTAGTATTTTTCAAGATCTTGCAATGGCTGATTTTTGTGGATGAGGATGACGAACCTGATTCAGCAGCAGACGAGGTGACGGAGAATTTTTTTTATTGTGTAGACATTTGATTTATTTTTTCTTCTAAATAAGACTAACATCAACATTTTTGGAGTCTTACAATGGCTGAATTACACGGAGGAAGATGATTGACCTGCAGCAGCAGCAGATATGTTAGCAGGTCTTTTTTAAACTAAAACTTTTCGTGTTATAATGTGGATCAATTTCTTATATATTTCCATATGAGGCTCACTGTGGTATTTTGTGTATCTTGTAATGGTTGATTTTGTGAAGTAGGATGACTGACCCCCAGCAGACAAGAGAAAACAAGAGAAAACATCAATTTAACCTCTAAAAACATGTTTGAAGCTGCCTGAGATTAGCAGGAGTTTGCTTGAAGATAAATTTCTTCCCACTCCCAACAAAACTTTTGTCCGACATTGAAACCATCAACTTATTAGAAGGTCAATCATTCAGCTCTGTGATTGATTCTCCAGACAGTAAATCACTTCATGGCCTGTGACACATTTTGCAATGCTGCTACAAATGTGCACAGTGTAACCATTAAAACAGATGGTGCATGAAATGAAGTTCCTGTAGGCGGGAGAGGGTGCGGGGTAACTTTTTGGCAGATGGGCAACACGGCCGCTGGAGCTTTTACATCAGTCCTTACACTGGGAGAACAAATTATAGATGTACATGATTTATTCAGGGCTTTATAATAGAACACGATTACCAAAACAGCTCAAAAACAGCAGCTTAAAATGTAATAAATGAGGTCAAGAAGCAGAAATGAATACAGCAGAAGGGAGAGAATCTGGCAAAGTCCGAGAAAAATTTTGAAGTAATGCGTGAGCACTTTGCCGGCCTTTAGTGTATGTGTGTATAATCACGAGCGGCTTTTGTGTGGCATTTTGAACTTGCCGATGGAGGTTTGTGCGAGTGGAGGGCCGCGGTTCACACAGAGATGAATGAGAGCCAGTGTAGCGGATAATAGAAGAAGAAGAGAGTCCAGGCGAGAAGATTGATATACAGCGAGCCAGAGAGAAATGATGGTGGCCTTTCACCCGATAGTAATAGCCTGCGTCAACATCATTATGGGCAATATTTCATTTCTCTGCCTGTGTGTTTGTGTGTGTGTTTCTAGATCACCAACATGGAGGATGATCCGAACTGGTACACAGCTGAGCTCCACAACAGGAAAGGCTTTGTGCCAAAAAACTACATCAACCTGAGGCCCCATGCGTGAGTACACACACATGAAAATACACACAAGCACACAAACGTCTTGAGATGAATATATTTCACACATCTAGCGCTGGTCTATCTAAACATCTCATCAGGGAGCGTGGGCAGCTCGGGGGCGTTCTCTGCTCTGCTTTGGACATCTGCACTCCGGCATACGGCTGCCTTACCCAAAGGGACACACACTCGCTCGCTGCCTTACATAATCACCCATGATACAGCCGTGTGTTTGTGTGTGTGTGTGTGTTTAAAGTGAAGCTGCTGGTACGCTCAGTGTCTCCATCAGATGGTCGTACACCAGCTGGGTTGTTACTTTTTTCTTGTGACAAATGTTAAACTAACAGCACGAACGCCTAATGAACGCCAGCGTACCTTCTGGCTGGAGACACCTTGTTAGGTTAATGTTCTCCTGATGACATGTGGTAAAGGTTTTTTTATGTCTAATACGAAGTGTATATATCATTTTTGACGATAGCAACAATTTTTGTCCAACAACAATTTTCATTTGCTGCAAATTTTCTGTTTAAGGTACAATTTTGAATTTTTGAAGGGAAAATGTAAGAGGTTGATGGCATTAGCCTGAATCTGTTTATAACTCCAGATGGGGCTGACAATGCAACGCATTTTAGTTTTCATTTTTAGGAGATCAAATGAGCTCCAGCAACACTTGTAGTTCAGGAAACAACTTTATTAGACTGACGCGCTTCAGCCTGTGGCCTTAACCAGGATCACTGAAGAAGGCCACAAGCCACAAGTCAAAACAAGTTGGTCTAATAAAGTTATTTCCTGAACTACAAGTATTGCTGGAGCTTACATTATTTGATCTCTTCAAGAGTTTTTCTCTCCAAGCACCTTGGAAGTTGGTGAAGTTGTGCCATCAGAGAACATCTGACCTTTGAGTTTTCATGTCTGTAAACACAGCATTGTTTGAAGAAATGTTTCCGGCCACATTAAAACACCGAAAGCACTGTAGTGTATATGCCAGACCTGTAGGTGGCGCTGTAGTGCTGCTACAGACATGAACCAAAACAAGAGAAGAAAACATGGAGCATAAAATACGTGCAATGTAAACAAACACAAGAAGAAAAATGCTGTATTTCATGTCCACTTGTTGCTCACATGCTAGTTGAGCAGAAGATTTTCCTGTAAAAGCCACAACAACCTCAGTCGCTCTGCAACACAAATGCAACAGCCCCATCACTTCTGTTGATGGACTGTATAGATAAACACATATACTGTATATATAAATATATATATTTCAGGTACACCTTGATACTACAGGGTTGGGGCCCTTCTTGCCCTTAGAACTGCCTTAATTCTTCATGGTGTAGATCAGCAATAAGCTAGAAACATTCCTACAGCATTTTGGTCTACCTTGACATGACTGCATCACTCAATTGCAGAAGATTTGTCAGCTGCACATCCTGGATGCAAATCTCCTCTTCCACCACATCCCAAAGGCACTCTATCAGATTGAGATCTGATGACTGTTGAGGCCACTGGATTACAGTGAACTCAATGTCAAGTTAAAGAATACAAGTCTGAGATGACTTGGGCTTTGTGACTTTGTGTGTTATCCTGCTGGAAGAGGCCATCAAAGGATGGAAACACCGCCGTCATAGAGCAATGCAGATGATCAGTCAGGTTGTGGTGATCAAACAATGCTCTGCAGGCCCAAAGTGTGCCAAGAATATACATCCCCCACAACATTATACCACAACCACTAGCCTTAACCTTTGACACATCACAGAAGGGATCTGTGCTGTAATGAAATATACACCAAATCCTCCCTCTACCTTTAGACTGTTGCAGCAGAAATCAAGACTCATCAGATGAGGCAACAATCTTCAAACTTCTATGGTGCAAGCCTGTGTGAACTGTTGCATTAGTTTCCTGTTCTTAGCTGACAGGAGCATCACCTGGAAAGATCATCTGAAAATGCAGCCCATCTGCCATCTGCGTACTTTGGTGGTGTCAAGTTGTTATTTGAGTAACTGTTACCTTTCTATTATCTTGCACTGCTCTGGCCATTCTCCTCTAACCTATGGCATCAAAAAGTCACTTTCTCCATGGGAACTGACACTCACTGGATTTTTTTTTTCTTTTTTTGGACCATTCTCTGTTAACTTAAGTGATGGGTGTGCTTGATAAACCTAGCAGATCAGCAATATCTGAAATACTGGCACCAAGAAGCACGCCACACTTACTTCAATCATCTTTCTTCCCATTCTAAAACTCAGTTTAACTTCATCTGGTTAATATTTAAGTCACTATGAACTTATAGGATCTTAGTTGACACATAGGCTGCTCCTGATAGCAATACTAACTAGAAAGCACTCGGAGAGAGCACCACAGTTCCCCCTATTTGTCATTTGCACCATAAATATTAGTCCTACATTTATTTTATCTACATTTTTAGATTCATTGACCATGAAAACATACCTTTAGCAACTGGATTCACATTGATATCAATATTAGTTCAGTAGTTATTCACGAAAATCGAATTTTCCTTAATGGCGGTTTTCTTCTAGATCCAGCTCCCTAGCTTTTGAAGATACAGCAAATCCATTGGCACCTTCCAAATTCCACAATGCCTTGGCTATTTAACGGTGTTTGTTGTGTGTTTATAGCTTCATTTGTTCTCTTCCTATGATGAAAATTCCAAAGGTCCCCTATTTTTTCATATTCTGGATCATAGTATCCGGGATTATTCCTTTATCCGGATCAGTCTTTGATATACTGTAGAGCATGTTAGAAACTTGTCCTGTATTTTTTTCCCAAGTGCCCTGAACCATTATTTGTGGAGTTATATGCACAAATGTTGAAAATGGCCCTATCTCCCAATGTTAAAGAATCCTTTAAAAAATTCCTGGATCCAGACGGAGATCCGGATCGCTTCCAAGATCTAATCATTTGTTCCTTATCCCAATCCAGACCTTCCCTGAAAATTTCATCAATATCCGTCCATAACTTTTTGAGTAATGTTGCTAACTAACTAACTAACTGACAGACAGATAAACCCTCCCAAAAACATAACCTCCTTGGCGGAGGTAATGAGTGAAAAGAAAAAGAGAAATTGTAAGGAAAATTTCCCAATTACTTCCACTTCAAGGATGACAAATGAAGTCTAGCACTTTGGGACTACTTTGTGCATGCATAATTAGCAGCTTTGACAAAAATAACACCTCAAAAGTGCTTATTCTAAATCCACCCTGTACCTCTCTTTGTCTTTTTGTCAGCATTGATCTGTGCTTTCAAATTTTCATCATTTACACTAAAAATAAAACATCAAAAGTTGTTGGAAATCTGAAAAGGCTGTTTTCTCAAGTTCACAGCCCCTGGAGGAACACGCAGCTGCATTAAATAGTAACACTGACACTCACACTCTTTTCTCTTCTCCTCTCTTGCCTCCAGCTGGTTCGCGGGGCGAATTTCTCGTGGTGTTGCCGAGAGTCGACTCAGACACAGGGAGTGCGGGGCTTTTCTGGTCCGAGAGAGCGAGAGCGCCCCTGGGGAGTTTTCAATGTCTGTCAGGTAGGAGATGAGTCATTCATGCACCAAGATAAAATGCACTGTTTGAGCCATTTTGGCACTTTTTTTCCCAACAAAATCACAAAATGTATAACCTCGATAGCGGTTTTACCATCTGGCAAATTTAAGCAACTGTCCATGGCCTCTTGTTTCAAGGGCCCTCCAGAGTTATACATCATAAATGAGCATCAAATCAGAGGAAAACATCAAAAATACAACTGATTAAGACATGTATTTCAAGAGCACTGCACACTGTCTACATTGTCTTAATAGGTTGGCATTTTTTTTACAAGAACAGCCTTAAATATGAGCAGTCTCAATATTTTACTAGTTTGGATATATTTTATAACAAATATGAAGTGTCTTTGGTGTCTCCGTTGTGATGACTTCACGAACTTAAAGGATTTTGAGGTTGACGGCAGGATAGAATACCCATCCTTGTGGAGTCTAGACAGTGGTGTTGATACAGGGATACAGGATTAGACTAGAAAGCACTTAGAGAGCACAGACCTCCGCCAAGGTAGCTCACATATTGCTGTTACTTCTATAAGCAATAGTTCCACGATAAAGTTTCCATCACAATAAGATTCATTGACCCTGAAAACCTAAACCCAGCACTCAGAATCATGTTGATATCATCAGTTAGACAGTTATTTGACAAAAAGGATCATTTGTTGGTGGTGGAAATCTCAATCACCACCAAAATCCAATCATTTTAAGTTGGGCCATTCCCAGCATTTCAAGTGTTCAGTTACTCTTTTGATTGAGACAAAATGTTTCATTATTTTATCCACCTTAAATCAAATCCTTACTTAAAAGGATACACCAACTTTTTTGTTTTGTTTTCATGATTTGCCTCACTCCCAAGTCCATGACAAGAGGATAGACACCATTCTTTTAACTGTGCGTGCAGTAACACAAAAGAGACGGGCAAAGCTCACCCACCGCTAGGTAGCTTAGCTCAGACACTGGGAGTCAGTGAGTAGCGTTAGCCTGCCTCTGCCTACAGTCATCAGATAAACTCTTCAGCAATGGCATGCACAAACTACCGCGGACGTGCTTGTAAGTAGGACAACAAGCACTTACAAAAAGAAAAAAATGGGCATATCCCTTCAATAGTTATCCAATACATGATGTAAACAGTCACCACACCAGGACATAGTGCAAAGTGGGGATGAGGAGGGTGGTGGTGACAGAGGCGCAACATATCGGTCTTTGCCAGGGCCTCCAAATGACTGAAACAGCCCCTTTATTACCAACTGTAAACCATGAATTCTTTCTTATTCTATCCTTGTTCTTCAAGTACTCGCTAATTACAGCCAGAGCCTGGTCTCCCCGCAGGGATCATTAAAGTTTTATTACATCTCTGCTTATGCTATCTAATTCAATTAGTAGACCTATGTAAACATTTTGTAGGCACAAATGCACACATCTCTTTACATGCTTCAGTCCTGTCCCTTGTTTGAGTGTGTTCATGCGGATGGCAAGCGATCAGAGGAACAGGAGGAGGAGGAGGAGGAAGAGACATGAGGATAAGGTGTGGGGCGGGGGGGAAGGATCTGCAGCCCCTTTGGCCCGATGTGAGCTAATCCTGTCTGGCACACCGTGGCATCTGTGCCGCCAAAGGGGTCCACATCGGTTGGGGTTACGGTCAGGGATGCAGCTGAGGCTCGGTGTTGAGCTCCTGCGGGGTCGTGTTAGGACCTTGGAGGTGGAGGGTTTAGGATATGAGGAGGGAAATGGAGTCAGACCTGGAACTAAAGGTTGGCTCAGGGGGTAAAGAGATGGATTTGTTTGTTATGGTGGTTTAATGTGACAATGTCTGGGCATCATATTGCTCTCCAGGTGGCTAAGTAGCCCTTTGGGAACAGGGGAGGAAAATAACTTGTCTTCTTTCATGTGGCAGCCATTTTCCTTTCCTTTCACCTCACACTCTGGGTTAGAGACTCAAATGTTGTTGCAATGTTTGACTATTGTTTTCTTTAGCATGTTATAAATTACAACATTCATAAATTACTACTGTCTACTTGGCACACCAGAACTTGGGATCAATTAAACATTCAACCATTCAGCACAATGTCCAATGGGTGCAAGTAAATTCCAGGGTTATGGATACAAACAACTTTCATTCATTTTTGCCATTTTTTTCTCTATACTGCAGCTCTACAATTGTGTCTGTGAGTCAGAACACATGGGGTACAAATATCATTGCAACCACTAGTATTTTATCAGTGTAAAATCTGGGTGAGCTGAAGTGTGAATGCAGCAGTAAATCATTACAATGATTAACTTAGCAAGAGGGGAAGGGTGATAAAACCATCCTGTGTGACTGGCGTGAAACTGGAAAGGGAGATAGATAAATAGTGACGTAGAGAGCACTCACTGACCGTAAACCTCCACCAAGGATGCTCACATATTGCTGTTACATCTATAAGCAATAGTTCCATGATAAAGTTACCATCATAATATGATTCACTAACCCTGAAAACCCACACCTAATACTTGGAATCATGCTGATATCATTATTGGTTAGACAGTTATTGAACAAAAACGATCATTCGCTAATGGTGGTTATCTGGATCACCATCAAAATCTAATCATTTTTAAGTTGGGCCATTACCAACATCTCCTGAAAATTTCAGCAAAACCTGTTCAGTAGTTTTTGCAGAATCTTGCTAACAAACAGACAAACATATGCCGGCAAAAACATAACCTCCTTGGTGGAGGTAGTAACTCCAGCCTCGACTGTCACCAGCACAGATGCAGTAAAGTCCCCATTATGCAAAGGCAGTGGGATATTAACCAGACATTAGTAAAAGTAATAATACACACACTGACATACCACAGAGTTAAGTATTACAGTTGCACTGCAGAGCTTTAAATAGAACGGCTACTTGATTTTCTTGCACCGGTTTGACAACAACCAAAAATATACAAATATGAAAATGACGTAAATCCACTGTAGCAACAGAGAACTTTAATCTCTGAGATTCAGTTTAATGATTTTATGCAACAGGCATTTCTGATGAGTAATATAATAACACAAGAATATGAGAAGCTTGGAAACTAAGAGGTTTTATTTGCATAAAAATAGGTTTAGGGACAGGCCCCTCTGGCTGCTGATGCAGGATAGTTTGGAGCAGCTTGAAATTTGGGTCAGGTGTTTGTGTGAATGTGTCTGTTTCAGTGTGTGTGTGGTGGCAGCTCTTCTGTCAGAGGAGACGTTCTGACAGCAGTGACTGTAAAAAGTCAATCCTTCCACATCGCAGGCTGGTTTTGACGTCAGCTGGTGATAACTGATTGACCCGACTTGCATGAATGGGACCTGAAGAGGAACTTTTGTTTAATGAAATTATGTAACAATACTCCTGGTAAAAATTATACAGTGGCTTTGTACAGTTAGAACAAATGTAATGATTTAGTCTATGTCTCAGTTAGAAGTTGGTTTAAATATGAGACATGCTTGTAGTGCTCAAATGTGTCCGTAACTTGAGATGAAGTTTAAACAGTAAAAATGAAACTCTATATGCTCTTTTGTTGTATATCTGAAGTTGCATTTCAATCAAAACAAAGCAAAAATTTCTGCCTCTGCCAAGAAAGCTATGTTTTTGCCGGTATTAGTCCATTTATCTGTCTGTCTATCTATCTGTCTGTGAGCAAGATAAATCAAAAGATCCTGGATTTTGATGAGAGTTTCAGGGTTGGTTTTGGCACAAAGGAGCAGTAATTAGATTTGAGTATTGATCCAAATCCATGGATCCAGGAATAATTTTTCTGTTTTTGATTTTCTCTAATTGCAAGATAAGGCAGCTTTCCACATTTTTGAGAATAACTTTTAAGAAATGCCTTCGCGGAGTTGTGCAACAGAGCAATTTTAGTTATATGGAGCACAAACAGATATAAACAGCACATCCCCTGATGTTGACAGGAAATTTATGCTGAAGAAAATCTCTTGACATACACTCAAAAGTACAAGATGAACATGTGACACTTTGACCTTGACCTACAACCTGTGATCTTCAAAATCTAATGGTGTGTTCCAGTTGTACTGGGAAGTCGGGATTCCTGAGTTCCAAGTAGGAATTTTCAACTGGAGCGCCCCCTGAAGTCTGAATTTCCTACTGGAAAGTCGGAGAATCCTCACCACACCTGAGTTGACAATCAAAGATGGCTGCCTCAAGTGTGATGGTGCATTCAGTTAATCTCAGAACCAGGAAAATCCTAGTTGCAAATTACATTAAATTTAGTCACTGGGAATGCCCCCTTTGGTCGAAATGTATCACTTCGAAGTCGGACGTCTTCAGCTAGCCCAACTTTACCAGCTACTAACAGGAACACGTCTAGCTGGGATGTGATGTAATTCCCACTCTCCTCTTCCCAGTTCCCGGTACCGATTGAAATGGAACGCACCATTATCATTCACCCTGTAGTCAAATGTGCAAAGTTTGAAAAAAATCCCCCAAGCATTGCTGAGATATGACCATCACAAGCAAGGTGTAAACAAGACCCTGTGACCTTTGACCATGACCTTCAAATTCTACTTATTTTACAACTGAGGCAAAGTGAACATTTCTGCCAAAGTTGAAAAAAAAAACCTTGATCACGAGCAAGACGAACATGAGTCTTGACATCTGACCTATGACCTCCAAAAAATAATCAGCACATCCTTGAGACCGACTTTAAATCCATACGAGTTTTAAAGAAAATTTTTCCAAGCGTTCTTGAGCCATCATGCTGACAAGCAAGGCATGTATTGATTCCAAACACTTAAGGCAAAGTGGGCCTTTATGCTAATTCTTAAGACAGTATCTTAAAGCATTGTCGACAAGCACTGGATGGAGAGTATAATATAAGACCTTAAACATTTGTGCAAAGTTTTAAAGAAACACATTTTTTTAGAGATATTGCACTCACAAGCAGTGGTTGAACATGATTGTTCACTACGCTGACCTTTGACTTTCTACCTCCAAAACCAGATGAGTCAATCCTTGAGTCAAGGTGGACATTTGTGCAAAGCTTGAAGAAAATCCACCGTACCATTGTTGGGAAATTGCCTTCAAAAGAGCTGGGCTGCTGTTATGTGAAGGTAATTTCTGTTCTGTCCCTAGCGTGGAGGTTTAAAAAGAAGCACTGTAGCGTATTCAGTTTATAAAGTGTTCTAAACCTCTAGAGAAGAAAAAAAAAACATGGACATAACCTTGATGCCCTCAATTTTGCTTTTGACTGGAGCCTTAAACATGATCGATCTTCATTTGAAAATCAGTCGAGCTTTTCGTTGGCATAGTCAGAGCTTTCTCTCTCTCTCTCTGCCATGATGGAGGGAGCCTTTTTCCAGCACAGCTCACGCTCAGAGAACTTTCGAAAGGTGGTTATGAAAGAATATGTGACCGGGGACGAGCCTCGGACCGTGCCAGGGAAACCGTCCCGATGGGTTATTTAGTAGCTTATTTTTGGAAAGTGGAACAAAGTGTTGCCAACACTGACTTTTTATAGAGCAGGATGAGGGATCCATCTTGCTAAGCTCGGCTTTCACAGAGCTCTTTGACGCAGCAGCGGATTCACCCACAGGAGGAGGGTCTGCTGAGGGTTGATCCAGTTTGAGAAGAGTCAGGCGGCGTGTTGTTTTCTGGGCTGATGTTATTTTCTTGTTGGGTTATTTTCCAGGCTGAAGAAGAACATAACTGTCAGTTCTTAGATAGAAAAGCTTACTTCTTCATACATCTGGTCCTAAATCTCCTGTAATATGATGACATCTATATGGAAGGGCTGCAGGACCAAATTTTTCCAAATCAGTCAAGACAGGGTTGGGCATTTTTGGCTATCACGAAGGCCACATTATTGTTATACATAGCTTAAAGGTGCTGTGTGTAGAATTTGGCATTTGAGCGACATCTATCTTTCAGATTCTAGAATGAGCAAAACAGTAACCAAAACGTCACATCGCTGAGCAACGGAAGCCTGTGAAGACCAAAAGGGATCGTGAACACGGCATCATTTACTAAAGTGACAAGGTTTGTAAAAGTTATTTTTATAGATTATAGGTCAGTTGTTAGCTGCCGATTGTAGGTTTTGTAAACTTGTAGTAACACGAACAAGCATTAGCGCATTAATGCTAATCAGATCAAGCCTGATGCAGATTCGGCGAAATAAAGTAAAGAAGAGAGAGAGAGAGTAGATACAATGTAGCTCAAAGCTGGTCCGGACGAATGAGAGTTTTGTAATATGATTAATGGAGTATTTATTTCTACGCCCACCGATTACGCGCTTTATTTACAATACCAACACCATACGGGAGTTGTGTAGCAGCTCAGTGGTTTACAGTCTGTGTTGGTCGTTAAAGTTTGCAATTTAAACATAATAAACACTGTTACAAAACGTTATAAAACTGCATGTTGCACCCTTATCTGCCCAGCAGAAAACAAGCAACTTCAGCGTCAGTCTTCAAACATAACTTTGTCAACAAGGCTCTCCACCTTGTAAAAGCAACACCAATGTTTACCCTTGTTTTTTGACGCTTTCTGTCACGATTCTGCTTCATTTCATCATGTTTTCTTTTTTCAACAGAAGTTGACCGGACTCTTGACTCTCGAGTGATTTCAAATAAATGTGGTCTTCCATTTCCAAAGCTTTAACTGTAAAATACACACAATTTAGATCCCTAGTGCAGAGTAACAACTGCCTCTACATCCACCACCGTCCTCTCTCCTCTTCTTCGCCTGCATTCCAGGTAGAACCGGTGGACAGATTCGCGTTTCGTTCTTTTTGTCACTAAAATCCACCCGTAGACAACATGGCAAATCGTTATGTCGGCCTACATGAACGCAGCCCGCAGTAATGTAAATTTTTTGAAGCTTTTTCTAAATAAATAAAAATAAAACAAACATTTTATGGGGATGATTGTTCTCCTATTTTGAAGGACTTTACACCCAAATAGAAACATTATATCCTATATTCACCGTTTCTGTTTGGTGAAATGCTGCCAAGTTCTACTCACTGCACCTTTAAAAGGGCCAAATGATTAATGGAAAACTACCTGTAAATACCTGGAATTTTTATTCATGTTTTCAAGCTCAAAACCAAATGGAAAGCTTAAACGTGGAGTTAAAGCCAACTAAAGGTAATTTCAATATGCAAAAAAATAGTAGGTACATTTTTTTTAATTAGTTAATCTATCTAAGCTTTATTTTACCAGTATGTTCCACAGAGAATAAAGCAGCAGGTACTCATTTTAGGTCTTTGCTCCCACTTTTTCTCCTTCAGCTATTAATAACACTTCATAAAAGACTTCTGAAGAAACCTCTCTAGAAAATGATTTCTACAAATTCTTAAAAATATTTATGTACTTAAAGACTACTGTGAAAGTATTTTACATTTTCGAATTGTAATGCATCTTGCCTTTAGTGGCAAATTGGACTAAAATATGTCATAGTAGATTTTTTTGTGCGTCGACAGTCGCAATTTTGAAAAATTTTTGGCTAGAGTTTGTTCACAAAGTGTCTTACCTTTTGTGCTTTACACCGTGTCTACGACATTATTTGACTGGCCTGTCTATCACGCGTAGGAGACATGTGAAACACACTAAGAGGTATGTAAATTCCAAAAAGCACAATATAGGCTCCTAATTCCTTAGTCATATAGACAGTGCTTTTTCTCATCATAGGTAAAAACTATAACTGAAATAACACTGTAACTCTGTAGTTCTTTATGCTTTTGTACTTCTGAATACCATCAATCACTTAAATGGCAGCAATTATTCAATCATAAAACACATGGTATTAAAAAAGTGTCAAAATATTGAATGTTCTGACAACCATACCACCTACATGAACTGACAACTGATTCTAACATCTGCTGTTTCTGATCGTGAGTCATCAAATGACACAAAGGAAAATCAACCACTGAAGAGGAAGAAATATCAGTGAATAAAATATCTCCATCAGCTCACCTTTAATAACTCCCCTTCATTCTTCAACCTTAAATTAAGCTTAAATTAAACTTATCCACAATGCAGTATGTCACTTTTGTCACTTTCTGTTTGGTTGTCTCAATCTGTAGTAGTGTTAATGTTTCCCATCACCACATCCTGTCCTCTTTGCACTGACAAGGCTGTGGTCAGCCCACTTACAAACACCTCTGCACTCATGCAAGCTTGCATATTTGTTGTATTCAAAGTGGCTCTTCTTGAGGGTCTTACAGCACAAAAAAGTACCTTCTTGAAACAAAATGTCTGCCAACAACCTTGTGTGTGACAGTTTGAACTCTCTGGGTTCACTCTTGGTCAGGCGTGTGCTGGACAATAAAATCATAAAGCAGAAAATATCCAAAACACAGAGCAGGCCTCTAACTCTGATTATACTTTGCGTGTGAGCAATGGGGGAGCGGATGTTTTTCTTTCCTCCACTAGTGATTTTAATGGAGGCATCTTTCTTTGAGATTATGTGGTTAAAAATTAAGGAACTCTTCTCTTTCTCGCAAAGTGTTATTCAAAGTATGCCATCCTCTTTTGTCACATCCAGAGGGTGATGTCGCAGAGGAGATGCCCCCAAAGCAGACGCATTTTAGATTCTCTGCCTTATGTAAGGTGGTCTGCAAAAGGCAAACACACTGCAGCTGTAGGAGAAAGACTTTCAGAAGAATACAGGCTGCACATTTAGAAACCAGATACAAGACTCAATGAAATACCCAAAACATCTCAACAGAAACATGCCTGAAGACCGCTATAGGTAAAAAGTAAAGAAGATAAAAAAAGATGTATGAGTCAAAACGAAGAAAGAAATTCAACAAAGCCCCTACCCTGCAAATTCAGTAATTGTAACACGTGCTGCAGGCCTGAGAAAAAAAGTCCCCTGTTTATTAGCTTTGGCAAATTTCAACAAAAATCACGTTCATCCGAATACAAAACAAAACAACACCGTAAAACATAACCAATACGGAATTGGAAAACACAATGGAAATTGCAATCCCTAGAGTGTCCACTAGAGGCTGGCTTGAAAAGCAGGTCTATCCCACTCGCCGTCATACTGAAGTGCTCTTTTTTACAGCATGATTAAACTTGGAAACGACCTCGGTCAAGAAAATACCTTATCTTAAAATATAATATCTTAACCTCAGCCAAGAGGTGATGGTTTTATTTAAGTTTATCTGTTTGTTTGTCTGTCCATCTGCGAGAAAGATAACTCAAAAAGTTCTCAACAGATTTGCTTGAGATTTCTAGGGAATGTTGGTATCTTAAAACTCATTTATATTCCCTGGCTTTCAACCCCACATGAGACTTTGCTCCTGTTTTAGTGTTTATGGTTCGTTTTTAGTTACTTGTTTTTGTTGTTTTTAAATTGCTTTGACAAACAATGAAAACTTTTTTTTAGTGTTTATACCTGCTTTATTTTTTCATTGTTTTAAATTGTTTTATGTCTGCGTTGTTTTGCATATTTCTGTAAAGCACTTTGTTTCGGTTGTCGCCACAACAAGTGGCATGTTTTCTGCAGTTTATGGTTTCATCAGAGTCTATATATCACTGTTGTTGGGCACAAACCTCGTCTCTCCATTTTTTATGATTTGCATTTTTTCACAAAACTGTCCCACTGGTCACTTTTATGTCGATGAGCGGGTTTTATTCACTTTTAACCACATTTAAGTTAAAAAAAAAAAAAAAAAGAAGAAAGTTTGTAACCAGAAAAAATGCAATATTCATTATTCAGTCATAAAGCTATTTTTAACCTCCTGAAAGGTAGCAGTTTTGGAGATAAAAGAGGTTTGTGTCCGACAGTGACGATATGCAGATGATTTCATTGCTCATATTTATATTTTATTTCTGAGTTTTTTTGCAATGCCTATAATCTTATTAGTTATTGCACCATGTTTACTTAAAAAGCCACCACACTCTCCGTCAGCATTTCAGCCCAAACCCACTAAAAAGTATTCTTGACCATGGGAAGACAAAACCCGCCAGCTCTCCTATGAATGAGAGAACGGTGCTCTTTTGTTTGCACTGTGAATTATTATAAACCCTCAAAAATGGATGTCGCTATTACTTCCATGATTTTGCAGACTTGCGAGCTAAAGTGTCCTGCATGTGCCAACTAAAAGAGCAGAACTGTGTGTATGGATTCAATTTGGGAACCAGCGTTTTTGACATGGTGTTAGACATCAGTGACTCATTCTTCCAGTGACAAAAGGCTCCAACAGTAAGTGCTGAATCAGGAGATTTACGCTGCTTCCTTGTCATCAGTCATCATCAGTGCCTTATCTGTGTCACAACTCCAAAGAGGAAATGTTGAGGGAAGTGCCCACTTAGAGCTATGCTTATTTTTCAGATCTATCATTTTATGTAAGACTGAAGTAACAAACTGTGTGTGAGTAAGAGATTCTCCTTTAAACCGAAGTCAGTCCATCTAAAACTACGAGTAATGACAGTGGAGCGAATGGGCAAAGAAAAACTTGAGAGAAAAATACGTTGATAAAGTTTGAGATTTAAATGTGCAATGCCACTCCAGAGAAAAACAAAAGCACTCATCAAATATATATTCGGTTAATTCAAAGGTCTGAATGAAAAGTTCTCATTTGACCTAGTACCTCCAAATTAGCTCATCCTCATGTCAGAATAGGCATTTGTGTAAAGCTGGAGAAAATTCCTTTAAGTTTACTTGTGATATTGGGTCCCAAACAAGCCTTAAACATGGGACACCATAACCCTAACCCTTCAAAATCTGACCAGTTCATCACTGAGTCAAAGTAGATGTGTACAAATTCAGTTTCAATGTATTGCATTCAGAAGCAAGGGATGGACATGAGGAACAATGACCTTGAACTCTAACTTATTATTGCCAAAAAAGAACAAGTTTGTTCGCAGGTAATGGTGTACTACATTTGATGTCAGGTGGTCTGAGGTTTGAATGAGTGGGTTAAAATCAGGATTTGTCATTGGGAACACCTCTTTAGTCGGAATTTCTCCTCTAGTAGTCAGACGATCTACCCTTAGTTTACCAGCTGGACTAGAATGGGTTTGACTGGGATGTGACGTAATTTCAAACTCAGATGTCCAGGTTCCAAGGTAAAAGACCGGTGCAAATTCGAAGAAAATCCCTTTAAATATTTGGCCAAAATTGAACTGATAAGTTAGGGATGAATAAGAGGCGTATCAACCTTGGCATTTGACCAATTACCTTGAAAATCTATGAAGTTCATCCTTGAGTCAGGGTGTAAAATTGTGCAAAGTTTAGAGAAGATACCTTACAAGGTCCCTGATATATGACAGTCAAAAGCAGAGATGAATATGATGCATCATAACTTTGATTTTTGACCTGTTACCTTTAAAATTACTGTTAGAGCAGTGTTAATTTTGACAACACTTTTTAATTTAATTTTTGTTATAGTCTTTTGCCTAAAATATCTTTTAGTTTTAGTCATAATGTAGTCATCTAAATTGTTTTAATTTTAGTCTAATTTTAGTTAATGAAATTTCACAACATTTTAGTCGACAAAATCTACTGTAAATTTAGTCGACTAAGATATGAATTGTAAGTGTAAGGTATTTTTTATGTTTCCTTAAATTTCTGAAGTCATGTTTACACTTGGATCCCACCATCATGAAGCTAAGGAAGTTGTGATTGGATGTCCCTCTTAACTCATCCAACCTTTCCACACAACCAAAGTAGCTGTGATTGGATATATTCTTAACTTGTCCCTACTTTCTACATGACGAAATTAGGTCTGATTGGATTTAGTCTCTGTCAAACATTTTAGTCTAGTTTTTATTTTTTTATGAAAATTTCAGTTAATTTAGTTATAGTTTTAGTCCATGTGCAATTGTTTTTTTTTAGTTATAGTCTAGTTTTCGTCAGTGGGTAAAAGGTTGTTGACGAAAACTTTGACGAAAATAATTAGTCGACAAAATAAACAGTCTTAGAGTGGACATTTCTGCTAAGCTTGAAAAAATCCCTGATAGCCGCTTTCAGATATTTCACATTCACTAGGATGTGACCACAGTATCTAATGAAATGATTCACTGCTCAAGTTTAAAATCCCCAAAGTGCTCTTAGGATATTGCTTGCACAAAATGGCCTGAGCAAAATCTCAGCAGACGGATCAACTGGTCAAAAAGCCAAACTCAGGGAGCTTCGCTTAAAAAGCTAAGCCAACAGGTCCTGTCTTAACTGTCACACTTATCATAGGGAAACAAAAGTGATTTCAGATGTCTTACCTGACTCTTCAGAAACTGAGCAAGTTATTCTGACATTGATGTATAAATATAGCTTATTGTCTATCATTATTGAAAAACGTGCAGAGGGAGGACTACCCTTGTAAAAATACATCTAAATCCTATACTAAATAAAGAAAGAAACTTTAAAAAATCTGTTTGATTCTGTTTATGTTCATCCCCTTTTTGGGGGGCAAAAACATATTCGGTTATCTTCTCTCTATTTTTCAGTCAGGTCCCTGCTTACACCACAGCCCAAAACACCATTAAAATATCATCTTAATGCATAATTCACAGCAGTAACTAAGAGTGAATAAAGAGAGACTTGAAAGAGATGGAGATATAAATACATAAAATAAAAGAGGAGACAGAAAATACATGAAAAGAGGATACAGAGAGACTAGAAGCATGCAACAAAACAGATAAGAAGAGCTTAGAAGAAGAGCTTATGATGTGAGTGTGTTGCATGATTTTACTTTATTTTTCTTTTTGCCTATATTGACAGCGAGGCTGACATAAGACCAGCCAGTACTCTGGGGGATAAACCCTCCAGAGATTCTCCTCCTTCCTCTACCAACTGTTTTTTTTTCTTACATTATTCTGCTTCACTATTCACCCCATCTTTATTCGGTTACCTCAAAGCCTCAGTGTAAAGCAAAGTAAACTGTCAATAAATCATAAATGTGCTTTGTTGTGTTGCCTGAGGGCTTCATCTTTAACTTCAGTTTGAGTCCTTTAACAGTAGACAAACCACAATAAAATTATCTTTTAATTTAAATCAGAAAATGTTCATACCTACTGTCTTGCACGTTATTGGTTTAAAGAAGTCACGCTGTGCGGATAACTGCTTTAGCAAATAGAAGCAGCACAAATAATGATGTGTAAAATGGCTCACCTTGCTCTGGTGGATGGGCTCGATGCCCAAAACAGGATTTTATTACAAGCTTTGATATTTTCTGCTGCTACAAAAATACAGCACTAATGAGCTAAGTAGGTAGATTTAGCTGCTAAGTTTTGTTTGGATTTTTTGTTAGTTTTTTGACACAGTCAGGCTTGCTATTATTGAATTCTAATGAAAGCTAAGCCAAGTTAAGTTGGCGAACTAACAGCTGGCGAAAGCTTTATGATAATTGTAGTATGCATGTATTCATTTGGCATTAAGAGGAACAATTTTTCTTCACAAAAGTTTAACTATCCTCTCAAGTTCATAATTTATCTCAGTCTTAATGAGTATGACTTCACTAAATATTCTCTAAAATAGAAAGGCTCAAACTATCCTTGCTGCAGGCTGGTTAAGCTTCTCTAAAATTGAACGAAAGCTAATAACACAAGACAAGTGAGGCACAAAATTCATATACAATACAGATGGCAGAATACATGCAGTGGTGTTCTGATATAAAAATAAAAATGCATCAATTAGCCACTTAGCCTACAAAAGTGGGCAATTAATTTACTGAGCTAGCTAAGCAGGTTCAGCTAACAAAAAAAGCCACTTACTTCAATGACCAAGCGTAAATGTAGGTTTTCATATTATAAAACAAGTAAGAAAAAACAATTAATTTACTGAACTAACTTATGACAGGCAGGATAAGCTAGAATTAATTAGCGTATACGAATGCTTGAATTTGGCAATTGATCTATTGAGCTAGCTTAAAGACAAGTGTAGCGTACATTGTAAAACAATCAGAGAATGCATGAATTAGCAACCTAATTTACCAAACTAGCTTACTGTAAGGTTTAGCAACGTCATAAAACAATAACAGGAAACTGTCATTTGCAAGCTTTTCTACTTAACCAGTTTAGGCAGGTAAAGCCAAGCAAGGAACAAACAAAATGGACGACAAAATAAATGGTCAAAAGTGAACTTCAAAGGTGCTTAGCAAAATTTGATAACTCTTGGAAATAGATGGTCAAAGTCAACATTAAAAGA
This sequence comes from Cetoscarus ocellatus, assembly GCA_037902135.1. Lineage (NCBI taxonomy): Eukaryota > Metazoa > Chordata > Actinopteri > Labriformes > Labridae > Cetoscarus > Cetoscarus ocellatus. The sequence continues at coordinate 576,383 of JBAMNC010001464.1, forward strand.
TATATCAAATGTAAAAATATAGCACGAACTAACTAGTAAACTAAACTTGTACTACTTAACTAGCTGACATTTTAAAACAACAAAGTTTAGAAACATTCTGGATTATTTCTCCCCTTTAATAATACCAATTGGCATTGAATTTTATATTATTGGAAAGCTTGAATAAGCACCTTTACAACAAGGTACTACTTGTAAGGATTGTGCATTTGTGGAACATGGGTAGTGCCCCCCACAATTGTGCCAAAATATCCTTCAGCTTAAAGCTGGTGCCCGGCACGCAGAGTGGCAGCATTATTTGGTGTCAGCCCTGGTGACACTTCCAAACTTAGGACCAACTTCCATGATACTTTTTTGACAACTATGTTTGGATCAAATGGTGAAAAGCTGGAACTGGCAAACTAGTTGATTGTACTAGCTTAAAGTCTGTGCAGGTTGACTTGTATAACTTGTATAATGGCATAAATAAAAACTTTAAAAACAAGAATGCTCGAATTAGCAAAGCCACTAATTGTACTAGCTAACTACTTTAGCTTACACGAATTGAATTAATAGCAAACTCAGTAAAGTATCATATTCTGTAACACATTTTTTTATTCTCAGAGAGAGCTGTAAGTATTCTAAGTTACATTAGTACCCACCACACTTCTCAGTCAATTAGCTCTGTGGCCTCCAAATAGCTTAGGGGGTTTTAGTTTGACATTACAATGCAAAACTCCCACAGGCTCTTTGGCTCTGTCTGTTGAGATTTGACTAAATGGATTAGACTTTTTCTTCCCCTCAGGCATATCTGGCTTAGTGAAACTCTTATATAACCACTCCAATCTATATTTATTTCAGGGTTTCCTTCAATGCAGCTAAAATCTGAAGATATAGCTTTTTGAATAACAATTGTTTGACCTTTTTTATACTTAAGATAATATAAATAACTCAGGGAGTCTTGGAGCCAACAGCCAATTAATGCTTTCTCTGATTTAGTGTTTACTGAGATACACATTTGTTTTCTGGTGAGAGCCATCTAGCAAAGAAACTATATGACCTTTCTCATGCCCATCGTTTTTACCAGAGATAGCAAAAGCTGGATATTTGCTGGTTGTCCAATCATCCTCTTGGGCACAAGAGAGACAAATATCAGCTCTGACTAAAAGATACAATTATTCAATTTTGAAGGTCAACATTCAAGGTTATGATTCCTTGCTTGTTAAGCGACATCTCAAAATCGAAATGAGGACTTGTCTTCATATGGCAGAAATGTCCACTCTTATTCATTGATTCAAGTTTGGAAGTCAGAGTTCAAGGTCCTCGGGCCTCATGTTCACCTGTTGCTTGTGAAAATGATTTCTCAGTAATGCATTGCTCAAATTTCCAGTCCGACGAAAAGATAAAATGGTTAGATTTTCAAGGTACTAGTTAAAGGTCATTGGGCATCATGGTCATGTCTTGGTTGTGAACAGAAGGATGATGGATTGCTTGGTTTTTAAAAAATCAAGAACCCTTCAAGAGATTTTTGTCAGACTTTGTGTAAATGTCCGCTCTTACTAAAGGATAAACCTAAAACAATTTTGGTGGCAAAAGATCATAGGTCAAGTCTACCAGACAGCATTTTCCCCTGCTTGGGAGCATCATACCGTAAACACAATTAAGGGGATTTTTTTAAGGATAAACTGAACTTAAGATAATAAACTAAAAAGATTTTGGATGTCTCCGGTCAAACACAGAGGTCATTTGGCCTTATGTTCATCCCTTGCTTGTAATAGAAATAGCTTAAGGATACCAATGGGGAGTTTCTTCAAACTTATGTCCACTCCAACTCAAGGACAAACCAATTAGATTCTGAAACTTTAAGGTTTGGTTTATCGGGCTCCATGTTTATCCCAGGCTTATGTACATGAAGCCCCAAGAGTACTCTTGAAAGGCTTCATAAAACTTTTCAAGAAACAACATCCCTTGATTGTTAATGCGATAAATTGAAAATGCTTTGCTGGGTAACCATGTAAATTATCCAGTCTGACATAAGGATAAACTTAGCATATGTTGTACTAGGAGGCCAAGTTTACTTGGACTCATGGTCATCCCTTGCTTTTCAACATGATAACTCAAAAACACTTCAAGGTCTACTCTAAATCTAGACAGAGCTTGTTGGATTTTAGACTTTTAAGGTCAATGTCACTGGAACTCATGATCATCCTTTGCTTGAGAACATGATAAATCAAGAATGCTGTAAGGGTTTTTCTTCAAACCTCACACAAATATCCACTCCGATTAAAGGACAAAGTAATTCATATTTTGTAGTAGAAAGTGATAGATCAAAGCCATTGAGCCTAACGTTCATGCCTTGCTTGTGAACACCTTGAGGAATTATCATAAAGTTTTGCACAAATTTCCATTTTGACAATTTTCCATTTTTGACAAGGTCCATGTCACTGGAACTCATGATCATCCTTTGCTTGAGAACATAATAAATCAAGAATGCTGTAAGGGTTTTTCTTCAAACCTCACACAAATATCCACTCTGATTTAAGGACAAAGTAATTCATTTTTTAGAAGGTCGTAGATCAAAGCCATTGTGCCTAAAGTGCATCCCTCGCTTGTGAACACCTTGAGGAATTATCATAAAGTTTTGCACAAATTTCCATTTTGACTCTGATTTTGAACTGATGCAATTTTGGAGGTCATAGGTCCAATATCAAGATTATTTGGCCTCATGTTCATTCCTTATTACCTCCACCAAGAAGGTTATGTTTCTCTGTTTGTTAGCAAGATTACGCAAAAACTACTGGATGGATTTTGCTGAAATTTGTTGGTAATGGCTCAACCTAAAAATAATTGGATTTTGGTGGTGATCCAGATAACTGCCATTAGTGAACGATCGTTTTTGCTCAATTACTGTCTAATTACAATATCAACATGATTCTGAGTGTTAGGTGTGGGTTTTCAGGATCAAGGAATCATACTATGATGCTAACTTTATCATAGAACTATTGCTTATAGATGTAACAGCAATATGTGAGATACCTTGGCAGAGGTCTGTGCTCTCCGAGTGCTTTCTGGTTTGTGAATGTGATAACTCAAGAATGCTTTGGTGCACACAAAATTCTAATCTCAAGATAAACTGAGGAGGTCATGCGCAAAAGATGTCAGCCTTTATTCTTGCTCTACCCCATGAGTTAGGACTTGTGTGATGCTTAAAACTGCCAGGCACTCAGCAATTCCAGTTTCGGACTTCAAGACATCATAATCTATCAACAAACTTTTGACTAAATTGCCCCAATAAACATTCCTCCTCACTCTCCTTGTATCAACTCCATCCCACCTTCCCCTTACAAACTTCTACACCCACTCACTCTCTGCTGCCTCATTCATCAATTGAAATGGAGATGCCTGACTGATGCTGCAGACGGTGCTGAACTTATCACTTATTTATTTCCTTCACGTCATGCCTGGTTGACACTAATTCACACACATGCACAAACTCACAGCCTTTACACTAAGCCTGTGAGTCATGAGAGACGGCCCGGAACAGCGATCAACAGAGATACTATTTTTCATGTGTTAAGTCTGATTTAATCTGTCATTTGCTGCATTGAACATGACACACAATCTGATAACTGCCTGACACGCATGCAGATACAGAGTCAAATTGAAAGCTTGAGGTGACGGTGTGGCAGCGTAAAGTGCTCCTGACGTCTGAAGCATTTTGGAAACTGAGCAGCACACTAGAGAAAAGGGGGAGTTGGATTAAGGAAGTGAAAGTAGATTGATGGAGAAAGTGGAGAGAAAGATGGACGGATGACCTTCACGCTGGTTGAATTGTGCTGGCGCGCAGTAAAAGTTCTAAAAATAACTCCCCCTCCTCATCTACTGTATAAATCTCACTCTCTCTGCACTTTATCTCTACATCTATTTCATTTTCGCCCTTTCAGTCTTTTCACCCTCCTTCTCATGTTATCTCCCTCTCTTCCTCCCTCTCTGGTTTCCTTTACCTTGGAAAAGAAAATAATCTCGGTGTATCGCTTTGGGCCCTAATTACACTGGATCAGGAAGATGAGAGGGCACTCGGAGAGCACACTGTGTGTTTGTATGTGTGTGTGTGTGTGTGTTAAGACAGATGCTGTCTGTGTTATACACACTAATGTCTCTGGGTAATAATTAATACAAATGTTGACATGACAACAACAGGGTTAGAGCTGCAATATTACATCTGCTCTCTCTCCATCTTTGAAGCTTTGCTTTTGCTCTCACAGATCACTTCTAATAGATCTTCACAGTATCTTTTCACCAATATTTGATTTTTAACTACGCCTAAGAGGTTACATTGTTGCCCATGTTTGTCCATTTGTTTGTTGGTCTATCTGTTCATCCTTAAACAAGATAACCTAAAAAGCTCTTGACGGATTTTAATTAAATTTTCAGGGAATGTTGGTCATGGCATTAGGGAGGAGCGATTTGATTTTGGTGGTGATCCAAGGAAATGTGGATTTTTTCAGCACAGATTGGACAGTTCTCCACATAAATTACTCTATAAGTTCTCAACGGATTTGGATGAAAATTTCCTAGAATGTTGGTCATGATACAAGGGATAAGTGATTAGATTTTGGTGGCAATTCAAATTCGGATGCTGATCCAGGAATTACTTAAAGAATTTGTTAACATCGCAAGAAGGGGGAGTTTTCCATATATTCAATAATAACTCACTGAAAAATGTAAGAAATGCCTTAGCGGAGGTTTGTTCTCTCCAGTCTCTAGTCTCCTGTATTAAACATGTATATATTTTTCACAGCTTCCATTGATTGAACATAGCGATAGCTCTGGCAGGACACAGAGTTAAGGTTGCCATCATGCCAAGATTCCATTATTAAACAGCTGATCCAAAGCTGGTCCATCACTGATGACGGCCAGCTGATTACCTCTAAGCTGCCCTGGGCTAAATGCACTTAGACCACCTTACTTTAGCTGCTTTAGCCTGCCTACTCTTCACTGCTCTACCTGCAAGCTGCTTAGCAACCCTCCTCCACCCCAGCTCCTCCTTTAAACAACTTTCTGACTTAATAATTGTCAGATGACATTGATGCTCTTTCCCTGCCTCATGCTTTCCTTATAGGCTCAAGGAGGGCAGGATTATGTGTTGTTCATGTCTAAGGGAAGGGGGAGACCTCATCAGCGCACAAATTAAAATATTTGCTGATAAAGCTTAACACAAAAAACTGCCATAAGTTAAATTCCAATAACTGTTTTGGTGTCTTTTCTTGACAAAGTGGTCTTGAAAGATGCTTGTGCTTATTGTGACTCATTTTATTTACCACGTTATGTCACGTTATCTTCTAGTATCAATGTATTATCTTCTTCTACTTGTAAAGAGTGGCTTCGTTTTGTTGACCTACTTCCGTGGTGGTTTGCGCTAGAGTTGTGACATTTGCAAATAAGTACAAATTGCCTGCAAGTTTAAGACCGACTTGCAAACGAACGGCTCACTGAAAACTGCGAATAAGTTCTCATCGTTCATTTAAAAGAGCCGGTCAAAAGACTTGACTTGTTCGTGAATGTCACATCTCAAGCACAAACCACCGCAGACATGCTTGTAAGTAGGACAGCAAAACAGAAGAAGATAATACGGTGATAGTAGTAGAGTTAATGTAGCATAACACAGAAAAAAGTAGAAAAAAAAAAAGTCACAACAACCACACAGGACCGTTTAGAGTTGAAGAGAAGAAGAGTTTATCTAATGACTGTAGGCAAAGGCAGGCTAGCTATACCCACTGACTCACAGTATTTGAGCTAAGCTAATTAGCTGTGGGTGAGCCTGACTGTCTCTTTTCTGTTACTGCACACAGTCAAAAGAATTGTGTCTATCTGCTTTTCATGGACTTGGGAGTGAGGCAAGACATGAGAAGGAAAAAAAAAAGTTGGCGCATCCCTTTAATGAGCCATTTTTAATGTTGTATGAGCTATTCTTGTTTGTTTGTAGTGTTAAAAATTTTAAAATAGCTTTAAGCACCTGCTAAAAATAACCATGTAAGAAGGTGACAGAAAGTCTATTTTTAAGATGTACATGTCACAGTCCTCGGTGTGATGCAGGAGAGATGGAAGTGCAGTTTCCAGCTGTTTTTTACTATTTTAATTTTATGCATTTTGAATTTAATTTTAGTCTCTGAATTCATTTTTTGTGAATGTGTTATGGCGCTGAAGTTCCAGGGGAGCAGCACAAAGTTTAGCATAGAACAAACTGAGTGTGAAGATGTGATGTTACGGTTTAAGTGTCTCTCCATGAATATTTGAAGGGATTCTGGTCAGCTGTACAAAGACGCAGCAGGAATATTTTTGGTTGGCATTGTTCTGACTGTCACAGCTGGAGGCTCCTCTGCTGACATGAAGCATAAAAATGATCTGCAAAATTCAAGATGCTTCATCTCACACCAGAGTTTCCCTGAGTCTCAAACCATGTTTCAGGAACAGGGTGACATATTCAAACTTTAATATGAGCCTCTGTGTGTGGCTGTATGACTTAGCCCTGATTAAATTTATATAATTTGAAAACTTCTGCATGAAAGATGAAGATAAGGGGGGTGAGTTTAGAGGGTGTGATGAGTCAGTGGGTCATTTCAAGCTATGCTAATGTTGCGAAAACTCAAAAAGCAATAGTATATAATTCTAATTTCTTGTCAAAATAAACCCACTGGCCATCTTATTAGGTCCATCTAGTTGGACCCCCTTCTGCCTTCAGAACTGCCTTAGTCTATCATGCTTGAAGTGGGTCAACAAGAACTTTTGCGGTGGTTTGCGCATGCGCCCTACAGTTTAGTTTTGTATGTATTTCTTTTGAAAATTACAAAAAATTCTAATCTTAGTCTAAAAATAGATAGAACGTTAAAAAAAGTAACAAAAAGCACACAGGACCATTAAGAGTTGCTGAAGAGTGTATCTGATGGTTGTAGGCAGAGGCAGGCTAATGTTGCCCATTGACTTCCAGTATTTGAGCTAAGCTAATTAACAGTAGGCGAGCTTTGCCCAGCTCTTCCTTGTGACTGCGCGCACAGTTGAATGAATGGTGTTTATCTGCTTGTCATGGACTCGGGAGTGAGGCAAGACATGAAAAGAAAAAAAAAGTTGGCGTATCCCTTTAAACAAGGTGCTTGAAACAACATTCCTCACAGATGTTGGTCCATATTGACATGATAGCATCACACAATTACTATAGCTTTGTCAGCTGCATATCCATGTTGCCAATCTCCTGTTCCATGCCATCCCAAAGGTGCTCTAATGGACTGAGATCTGGTGACTGTGAAGGCCACTGAAGTATGGTGAATTAATGAAGATGTAAACACTGTGGTGATAAAAGGATAGACATGGTTAGGAACAATACTCAGGTAGGCTGTGGCATTAAAATCATGTTCAGTTGTTACCAAGGGGCCCAATATGTGCCATGAAAAAAATCCTCCCTACCATTAAACCACCGCCAACTGCTTTAAAGCACTCATACAAGGCAGAAGTGATCCATGTTTCCCATGCAGTGTTGAATGTAGACTCTGATGTATTACATCCCTGCTGCCTAAAACACCGACATCAAAACCACATTAAAATGAGATAAAACAATATAAAATAGAAATCATTAATTACTTGAGAAGTTAGCAGAAGCCTTAAAAATGTATGTTGCACACATTTTTTATTGCAGGTCAAGGCCAGTAGTGAGTCACATAATGAAAGAGAGGAAAGCCCCTAAAATCCTTTCAAATTTGCCCAAAGAATGTATGTTGGTGTATATAACTCTGTCTATTGTAGCTAATTTAGCAAGTACATTTAACCATTCCCGCATGGTGGGAGGGGAAGTGTCTTTCCATTTGCAGAGACTGCAAAGACTATAGTCAGCCATTAACTGTAATTTGGGTGTTTTGTTCTAGAAAAGATACCCAGCAGGATCTGGAATTATTTGCTATTTTGGTGTTGCACTAACCTTTTGACAGACCGTTACCCAGAACCCCTTACATACCCTTTCAGACTGGCCAAAAAACCTGTGTAAATCCGCCAACAATCGGCTCCTGTCCGCAGTTTGAAAGGGTCTAATCGGCATTTCGACCCAGGTCGACTTACCCTGCAAGCGACATGGGTTTTTATCGGCTCGTCTCCAACTGGCTTCAATAAGGGTTGACCAGCGTTGAAAAAACCAGCGTTGACCCGCGGATTTTAGTGTGAAAGCGGTATTACATTACAATCCCAACCATATGGGAGTAGGTCCCTGTTTCAGTTGAACATTTCCAACAGGTGACCGTTGATCCAAGACCAACTCTATGCAACTTACTAGGAGTCCAGTGACACCGATGCACGATTTTAAGCTGTTAGTTTCAGTGACACATCTTTAGCCACCATTCACACCATATCCTGACCCAAACATCTGGATGTTGCAGCAAAATCAAGACTCATCAGACCACGCAACATTTTTCCCATCCTCTAATTTTGCTGAGCATGTGCAAACTGTAGCCTCAGTTCCCTGTTCTTAGCTGACAGAAGTACGTGCATCCAAGCTGTATCTCAGCTTGAACTTACACAGATATTACACTCTCACAATTAATGTGAATGTCATGAGGTGTGATCATGTGGGAGCTTCATTGCAGCAGTTTTGCACAAAAGGCTATAGAGAACATGTAGCTTCGAGGGGCCTGCTTACTTTCCAAAGAAGACCACTCGTCACTATCTTCAGTGGGGTACACACTGTCACAACCTGGCTCAATGGTCATGACAAAAGGACGGGAGGAGTGCGTTTTCAAAAAAATAGATCACAATACATAAAGAATATCAGGCTGTCTTTGTCCCAACTTTCCCCCTTCCCGACCAAGCACAGCAAATGCTTGATTATCTTCTGTCTTGTAAGATTATCCTGTTGTCTGAGGTATGTTAGGATACTCGGCTCCGAAACGGGTCGGGGCAGACAAGTTTAATAAATATTAAACTTGCTCAATATTTCTGACCAAAAATCTTCATGTATGTGGGGAAAGTTGACGACTCCCGGGTCACGACTTGGTGAATTGTGACGTGGAACAGAATGTAGCCAATCAAGAAGTGAGCTGACTGAGGGGCAAGGAAGCAGATGTAAATAAAAACAAGCACTGAAACATAAACATAAAGTTCGGTGAACCTCAGAAACGGGGGGACTAGCTCAGTCTTCAGGATTTTTCCACAGTTTTTTTTTTACTTAGTTTGTGATTTTTCCGTCAAAAATAGTCCCAAGACTACCATCATTCCCTCTTCTCGTATGTCCTCTCCCATGTTGCGTGTTGTGTTTTTCGGTTTTTGCCATAGACATATACGTTTATGGATGTTGTTATTTCTTCTTCTTTGTTTTTGTTAGATTACGTTTGATCACGCGAGATGTCTGGCTTGGAGGACTAGATTCTAGATCAGTGGTGGGACAGAATCGTTATGTGTGCTATATTGAGATTATCGAAGCACACCACACACAATACGATCAAAACTGTTTGTGTGGGGTCTCTAACAGATAAAAAAAAAATCTCTTTAGATTTAGAAAATCCTTATGTGTGTACCCCGCTTAAGATACAACATGGGACCCGGTGCAGCCACACTGTCTGATCTGTATGTAGCTGGTATAAGAAAGTATTTACTGAAAAATCCTTAAAAACTCAGGTCAGTTTTACTTTCAGCCAATGGCACCAGCCACAACACATTGGTTTTCTCAACTCCAACAGCTGCAGAGTAGGATGCAGTAACCCCACCCCTCCAGAAGGGTGCAGCAGATGGTATCAGACCACACTGAGCATGTGGGAGGGCTGATGGGGATCATTCAGACTGTGAACTCTATTTGTGTGCAAGTATGAGTCAGAAAAAGTAAAAGGTTGAGTCAAAAGAATCAACATGTTAGAGATTTCAAAAGGAGAAGTTGAGTACAATAAAAACAGGCCATTACAGTGACAAAAAAACTCATAACATATGCCCTGAATTAACGTCTTATCTTAAGGCACCATCTGTTTTTACACTCTAAAGTACAGTTTCATCATATTTGGGAACATCACTCAGGGTAAGAGGGGAGAGATGAGGACACACAGGGTGAAACACAGACAGCAGAGAAACAAGGGCAGGGCGGAGGTGTATCTGAATGCCATCCTGTCATCCGGGAGTCAGCCTAGCTTGTTCAGAGTGCTCCGCATCTGAAAAGAAAAAAAAAAAACTGCGGCTCAAACAAGCTGATGCTCATTTAACTTCAAAGTCTGGAGCCGAGCCAGTCTGAGGAGGAAAAGGGAGGAGTTTGTTTGGAGCATGATTGTTATATACTGATTTCTACGTGTTGAGAAATATGGAGGAGTTGCATCGACTTCCCCTGCATCTTACACACAGTTATATAACCATACGATGACGGTGAGATGTCCATATTTCTAAAGATAAAGCTGGCAAGTTTCTTAGCAACAAGCTCAGAGCTGGACGAGAGGAGGAGGTTTGATTGCCAATAAATTCAGTCCAAAACTCATTTAATCATCACAACAAGGCACTCACTCCAGCACCGAGGCTATTTTTGTTTGTGCCACTGGGCGTATTTTAATACTACTAAACTATGCTTGCTTATTCGTGTGTTTCTTTTAGCCCTGTTTTCTTTCAAGCGTGGTTATGAAACCATCATAGATAAAATACAAACCTGTGTGATACTTCATAAATCATACTGTGGAAATGTTAGGTGTTCTGTAAGAAAGAATAATTCACATTTTTTTACACTGAAAAACCATCTCTAACACTCACATTTGCTTTAAGTTACAATGAAAAATATTTTATGTTGACTTTTCTCCAACTTTTTGGGTTGAATTTTTTTAATCATCATCAGTTTAAATCATAGACATGAAATATTCTGAAGTTTTCAGATATTTTCACCCTTTCAATGTCTTTTTTTTTTTTTTTTTTGGATCACCAGATCCAGAATAGCGCCAGAATCTGGACCAAACTCCACACGTACATGGAGGTTGTTATCCTGTGTGTACACAGCCAAGTTTTGGGAAAATCACTTCATATTTTGATTTTTGAATTATTGAATGTCGTCAATGGGATTTCCCCTTTATAAAGTTCAGTGGTTTTTTGTGACGTCAGTCCGGATCAGATGTAGATGAAATTTACCTTGAAGGTAGAGACATGGACCCCATGTGATCCTGTAAAATTGGATGCGAATTTGTTGAGAAATGGCAGAGATATAATTTTTTAAATATCTGACCAATGTTAACTTAGGGGATTTTTTAAAAATTTGGGAATTTTTTGCATCCAGACAGAAATACATATCACCACCAAAATCTAATAATTTTTCAGTTGGGCCATTACCAACATCTCCTGAAAATTTCAGCAAAATCCGTCCAGTAGGTTTTGCGTAATCTTACTAACAAACAAACAAACATACGCCAGCAAAAACATAACCTCCTTGGTGGAGGTAATAAATGGTTTGTAGTGCAAAGTAGATTTTTTAGAGTGCTGAATTACTACAGCCTAAGATATGTCAATGATTAGCAGCTTCACTGATTTGTACGTGTTGTTACTCTCTGTGCAATGTCAAATACTCAGGCTTATTTTTATACTGTTAAAACAAAAAAAACAACAACAATCGCTATATTACCTGGCCCTAGCCTGAACTATTGACCATCAAACTGTTGATCCTATTCTTTACTGACTGAGCCACTGCTGAAGACTTCACCAAGTAAATGATTTCCATTCATAAAACGTTTTTTTGTTTTGTTTTTTTACAACGCAGTTAACCTTGTTTTTATTTTTATAAATGAATTTCCCGCAAGACAGAAAAGCCTTCAAAAGCGGATTTTCTGGTTTATGATGAGAATGATCATCTAGTGCTGAGTGAGTATCCAAAAACAAAATCCAAAAAATTTTTAGAGATTGAGATGGGGATTATAATTTCAGGGGCCATTTTTAATTTTAAAATTCATAGTTAACGCGCAAGAATGAAAAACTTTTGTGTTTCACGGTATGATGTTGAATTATGGAATGGGTTACAACAGGATCTAAAGCAATGCTCATGTCTGATGAAATTTAAAATAATGTATAAAAATATAATTTTCCGTAGATATTTGATTAACAGGAGGTATCACACTTAACTGAAGGATGACTACTTTGTTTTGCTGGTTGTTTGTTATTGATTTGCCTTTGTTTTCTTTTCCAATATATTGTATGTAACAACTACACTATATTTTCTTCTATTTCTGTTTTTATCTTTCTTTTGAATATATTCGAAAAAATAAGGTTCAATTTAATTCAATTCAGTATATCACAGTGCAAACATGAAAGGCCACTTTTAAACAACCTTAAATCCAAATTTAACTCACATTTTATTCCTTCAATATCATCCCACTGAATTGACCTAAACTTTGCATAAATGTGACTTTTTGTTCTTAAAAGTAGAGAATATTTGTACTTTTAGCTGCCTTCGAGTCCTTTTATCTCTTTCAGTTTCTTCTCATCATATTTTTAACAATTTTCAACAACATTCTTGTTGTATGTGTGCTCCGTGAATATTTAAATTAAATCAAATCCATGGTTACTCTTAAAGCAAATGAACAAATGAACCGGACGACACTGACAGCATGCCAGCCCCAACAGCTGACAGCTGTTGAGTTAAAGGGGCGGCTCAGAGAAATCAAGGCCAAGAGTGTTGGTCTCAACCCAAAGCTGCTGCACAAAAAGGCAATTTGTGATGTGAAGACACAAACTTTCTATGATAGGACTCATGAAGGACCCAATTATGTCTGTCTTGCTTTAAAGTTTTTGGCATCTTTTAGCAGCCTACATCACTTTAGACTAAAGACAACAGAAAAATATGTCCCATAGAAGGGGGTTTGAACTTCTTCCTCTGTTTCTGTTGCAGTTACGGGGACCACGTTCAGCATTTTAAGGTGCTGCAGGATCGCTGCAGCCAGTACTACGTGTGGGATGAGCTCTTCTCCTCTCTGAACGAGCTTGTGGAGTTTTACCATAGCAACAGCATCGCTAAGGAGAGGACCGTCTTTCTGAGAGACCCCGAGCACTTTGCAAGGGTGAGCATGACACTTCATTTGTTTGTTCTCTCCATCATTTTTGAACTGTTTTAACTATGTGCCTTAATACACTTATTAAATCAGACAAAGAAAAATGCACTATACTTCATTAAAACACAAAGTAATCAGAAATAGGTATGGATTTTCTGACATAAAAGCAACAAAACATACTGAATTGGTGCTATTACATACACGCTACATGTGTAAAAGTCTCTCGTTCCATTACTTATATTTGTAAGAGATCACTAATAGTATGTAGTTACAGAGAGAACTTCCTGGTAGAGAACAGTGTCACAAGAATAAAAAGGTTGTTTTGCTTCAAAGGGCTGATCTTTTGTATAAACTCCTCATCTTTATAAAGATGACACTTTGAGATCAGTCTTTAAAACATTTCTGGACCAATATAAAATTTCAAGACTAAAAGTAGCATTTTGTAGTAAATTTTGGCAGCAACTCACAGTCCAATAAATCAATAGCCTTGGAAAGAGCTGTACTAGATTGGTAATATGTATACTGACTGAAAGTCAATTGTTGATCCATTTATTGTAATACGTTTATTATAATTCTTGTAAGAAGTTTCAGTTTTTATGGGAAAACACTCAGAAGTAAAAATGGATAAACATTTGGCTGTTGCAAAACAAGAAATTTGAGACAAATATTACTTTTTCTGGCCACTTAAAGGTCCTATAGTTTTTTCAATAATTAATTTTCTGCATTACATTTTATTATTTTATTTTATTTATTTTCTTTTTATGTGAAGCACTTGTGCTTCTTTGTATGAAAACTGCTATACAAAGAAAGTTTGAATGATTGATATAGTGTATTTAGATCAGATTAAGCTCTATTTCCCTCCCCTTTGGTAACACCTGTGTCTGAGGGGACGGTGAGGCCACGGGAGGTTATGATAATGAGCTCTGCACTCATTAGCTGCCCAAATGATGTCTTATGAAAGCAGGGAGGTGGCTGGTGATCTGACTTTCAAAACAGTCATGGCATCTGCCTGTGACTAACAGAAGACACACATGCCTGTATAGCTATGACATAATAAACCACAGAAAGAAAAAAAAACTGAGGGTAAGGGACATTTTCTTTAAAGCAGCAAAACACATTTCTTTGTGAACTGAGAATTGGTTAAAGGCTGCCATGTTCTTCTGCTCTTCAAGCCTTTTTCTAACAACATTAAAGCAGAGAAAAAAAGCATTTTGCAGGATATGGGTAACCTTGCAGTGCAGATGGACTAGCTTAATTGAATGTCTGTATAAAGGCAGATCCATCTTGCAAAGTTTCACTTTACAACAATTGTCAGCAGCATAAAACAATCAGATCTTTTAAAGCAGGAAGCAGAAAGTGACTGCTCGAACAGAGATTAGCATAGATGCAAACAGCTTCAGTAGCAGTTTTATCAGATCTGGACTGCATTTCTTCATTGAATGAAACAAATAACAACACTAAAAACTTCTCCATAGTAAGGATATTTTTGCTCCACTTCCAACATGTTTTGGTGAGAGTTTGCTCTACGAAGTGGTTCACATCCTGTCTTTTACACCTTGGCAGTAGCACCTGCCTATACTAAATTATCTGATTGGCCTGTAATGAATGTGAATGACTGAATGATCCTCCAATCCCCTGCCGGGAATGCTTCAAAAGACTCTGCTCATTTCCTAACACTTTCTATGGGCTCTTTCTCAGATGGACTAATGACTATATTGAACAGTCCATTTGGTGTGTCAGGTTAGGATATGGGACCTGTAAAACAATTTCTAAAGCAAAACAAAACATTAAAACTGAAAAAAGTATTTCTTAGTTCTATTATCAGCAGCTTGCAGTCCTATGTTTCAAATGCTTTGAGAAATTCTACAAAGCAAAGCAGCACAACCCTATGTGGCTATCATAATGTTATGGAAGACATTTTTTCTCTTTCAAAGCAGTTTTGTGTGCCATTCTTATATCTATAAAATAAAGAAGCAGTCTGTTCTTGCCATTTTGTCACAGCATGTGTGTCCAAATTCACATGGCAGTGCATCTTTTCTTGTTTTCATCAGTCAGTTTTTATCTTGAGTCTTCTTGTCATGCCATCTCATATCAACTTTGGTATCCGGTTGGCTTTATAACAGTCTTTTTATTTGCTGTCAGATTAGGTTTTCTTCAAACATAAACAGCTGTCCAGGTGTATACATCTCATTTTTCTGTGACTTGGAGCCATAATCAGTGTTTGCTTAAGAGGCTGACAGCTTTGAAAAGACTCCATATGTTGGCAAATGTTGACGCTGTGACTGTAGCGGCAGGATTGACGTGGAGGTGCGGCTTGTAATGAAAGATCAGAGAACTGCTGCTGGTTTGGAGCTGAACCAAATCAGTCATCACAGGCAGCGAGCCAGGGTGGAGGGGGCACCGCAGTAGCAGGGAAAACTGATTTAAAAGGGCAATTATTTACATCAGTCATGATTAGGTTGGTAGACATCATGTTCGAACACAACATTTCTTGAATTTGTTGTTCAGGGCTCATTTTTCTTCATTATTTTGACACCTAATGAGCTTGGTTTATCAGCCTTTCTGTTGGGTAAAATAGGATTCATAAAGTATGAGTTTTGGTATTTAATCAAAAAGAGTCCTGTGGCAGGGCAGCAGTTGTCAGCTAACCACTGGCGTTTCCCAGATTTAAGCTTCTTCCAAGAACTTTCAATCACGTTTGGTGAGATACATGAACAGAAATTCCCAGGATGTGTCACCAGAGGAGACGCTTGTTGCTGTCACTGTGAGGCCATTGTGCTGGCAGGATCACAATAGCAAGTTAAGTATTCCTGGGAGTGGCAGGCAAGCTGAGCCTGCAGGGGAACGCCATCGCCCACAGAGTGATTTGATCTCCAGCCATCCTGACAGGACTACATGTTTACGTCATTTGCGTAAACACCAGCAGAGTGCTTATACCCACCACATAATATTCATATCCACAGCTTGGCAGCTGAGAGTGAACAGCACCGGTCTAATGGATCTAAAGAGGCAGCATCAATCATTAAGAGTGTGAGAAGTGATGGTAGAATCAGGAAAAGCTAAGACATGGAGAGTATGTTTGATTGTTGATTGGGGGAGATTGGAAATCCATCTGCTAGTTCACTGAGAATAAGTGTTTTAACACTAAACCCCTCCATGGCATGTTCTCATGTCCTTACTGTGTCACATAATCCAAGAGCTGTCAATCACAAATTCAATTGGCAGTTACATAGGGGTATATATTGTAATTTTTAAGGGCAATTTTCAGATAAATATATTTTTATGAGGCCCAGTGCCTCTTTGTTCAGATGTTCATTTAAGACTCAAACAACAGAATGTATATATTCAAGAATGATGATTAAAGAAATGCTAAAGACAAAAATACTCCACTTGATATGGTCACATATTTAACTCTTGCACTGCTGTATGTTGGCCTGTGCATAAAATATCGATATGGCAAAATATCGTCATGCACTCCTTTGGGATTCATGTATCGATACTGCCTCAATGTTTTGACAGCTGTTGTCAGTACACTTTGGGTAATGTTAACAATGGCACAGTTCAAAGTAGAAGCCAAGCTACACGATGAAGCACATGTTTCAAATTTGAACTTAGGTCTTCCAACTTTGAGGACCTGAATTTAAGTTTTTTAAGCTGTAGAATCATTTAAAACTCATCCTTGGTCTTTTTACTTCTTGTGATAAAAAACAAAACTTGTCAGAAATTCTGTTAAAAGCGTCGTAAGTGTTCACAATTTACGTGTTTCGGGATACATATCGTATTGTGGCCTCAGTGTCGTGATACATATCGTATCTTGAGGTAGCTGGAAATACCCAGCCCGAGCTGTAAGTCTGTAGCTCACAAACTGAACATGTCCGAAACTGAAATACTCTGCAAGCACCTTAGTGTCTGAGTAAGCTTTAAACCATCTCTGGAACAACACCTGCCGTCTTGTTGTGACAAATAAAAACCAAGAAAAACCAAGAGGTAGCTACACTGTTGCCTCAATATCAATCAATAAATTAATCAAACTTTATTTATATAGCACTTTTCACAAAAGAAAATGTAGCACAAAGTGCTATACAGACCACTCTGGCCATTCTCTTTACATGATAGTTGTACGTGAAGTTCCCAGTAGATCCCAGTTGGATGATAGTTTCTATAAAAACCGCAACTTTTCCTGACAGACCAGCCATCTGACACGAACAACCATGCCATCTTCAGTCAGTTATATCACCTTTCTTCCTCATTCTGATGCACAGAACTTTAGCAGGTCATCTTGAATATGCCTGCATGCTTAGATGCACTGAGTTGCTGCCATGTGACTAGCTGATTAGCTTTTGACATTATCAGCCAGTTGAACAGATGTACCTAATAAAGGATACATGAAACAGTCATTTGGTGTGTCAGATTAAGCTCAGAGGAAATCCTGAATGAGCCCCTAAATCTCACCAATGATATAAAATCATTTCTAAATCTGTAGTTTTTAATATTTGCACACATTTCTTTTAAAATTTTGTCTTTCCTTAATCTGTTGACACAAGGACACATCAACCAGCTTCTCTGCTAGTTTGGTTTTCTGCTCACACTTGTCTTTAGATTTGAGGGTGACAGGCTTTACTCTTTGTTTATCTGTTTGTTTTGAACTAGAACATGGAGGGCGTTCATGTCAGAAAGTTTTTAGGGGGCTGATAAAAGTCTTACAAAGTTTTGTCTTCTTCCCACAGATTCTTTTTCAATCCCACCAGAGCTGTAGAGATGTAGCTTTAGAGTTAAATGACTCACTCTTTTTCTCTCGATGAATTCATTTTTTATTTCCCCCACTAATGATGGAGTCACATTCTATATTTACTCTCATGAGAACTCGCTTCACGAGAACAAAACACTTAAAACATTTTCCACCCCAGGTGTATTGAAGCCACAAGCAACGGATGTGACATGTCATGTTGAGGTTGCATTACTCATTTCTTTCTATGTTGCAAACACTTTATTGCTTATGAGGTTCAGCTTTGTCCTATTGTTTCTGTTTTAATGTAATTTGGAACAAGTTCAAAGTGTTCAGTTTAGGCAAAAGGGAAATTCATTTGTCCTGAGAGAACGGCAAAAAAATAAAATAAAACACAAATCAATACTCTTTTGACCCTGGCTATTACAGAGTCATAAATACACTTCCAGGTAATTTCATTGGGTACACCTGTTCAACTGCTAATTAATGCAAATAGCTTATTAGCCAACCACATGGCAGCAACTCAGTGCATTTAGTCATGTAGACATGAGAAAGACAACCTGCTGAAGTTCAATGGAGCACCAGAATGAGGTAGAAAATGTGATTTTAGTGGCTTTTAACGTGGCATTGTTGTTGTTGCCGGATGGGCTAGTCCAGTATTTTGGAAACTGATCAACTTACATTTTCACACACAACTATGTCTAGGATTTACAGAGAATATTCCAGAAGGGGGGAATAATTTCCAGTGAGCAGTTCTTGAAAATGCCTTGTTGATGCCAGAAGTCAAACGTAACTCAAACAACTTATTATAACCAAGGTATGCAGAGGGCTATTCCCATACGTGAAATCCTGAAGCAGATGGGCTAAAGCAGCAGAAGGCCACTCCTATCAATCAATAACAAGAAACTGAGGCTACTATTCACACAAACTCACCAAATTGGACAAAAGAAAACTGAAAAAATGCTGCCTGGTCTGGTGACTCTTGATTTCTGTTGCGACATTTAGATAGTAGGTTCAGTGTTTGGTTTACCAACATGAAAGTATGGATCCATCCTGCCCTGTCACAATGATTCAGGATGGTTGTGGTGTACTGGTGTAGGAGGATTGTTCTTAGCAGACTTTTTCTTTCTTTCTTACCAAATGCACTTTGTTTAAACACCACAGGCTACATGATAATTGTTGTTGAACACGTCAATCCATTATAACCACGGCATACTTCTAGCAGGATAACCCCTATGTCAAAAAGCTAAAGTAATATCAAATTAGTTTCTTGAACATGACAGTGAGTTTACTGTGATCCAGTGGCCTCCACAGTCACCAGATCTCAATCCAATAGATCATTCGATATGTGGTGGAACATGCTTTCATGCCATTATGGACCAAAATGTTTCCAGCACCTTGTTGAGTTTATGCCACAAGTTTTACTTCTGCCAAGAAGGTTATGTTTTTGCCGGCGTATGTTTGTTTGTTTGTTTGTTAGCAAGATTATGCAAAAACTATGGGACAGATTTTGCTGAACTTTTCAGGAGATGTTGGTAATGGACCAACTTAAAAATGATTAGATTTGGTGGTGATACGGATATTTGTCTGAATACAAAACAATTCCAAAATTTTTAAAAATCCTGTAAGTTAACATTGGGTGGAATTTTAAAAAATCATATCTCTGCCATTTCTTAACTGATTCACTTCCAGTTTTACAGGATAATATGGGGTCCATGTCTCTGTCATCAAGAAAAATTTCATCTGGATCTGACCCAGATTGACGTCACAATTGAACTTTATAATGGGAAATCTCATTAACGACATTCAACAATTCATATAAAACAAAACTATGAAGTGATGTTCCCAAAACGTGTTGTGTTCATACAGGATAACAACCTCCCTGCATGTGCTGAGTTCGGTCCAGATCTTTTCCAGGGGTTGTGGACAATCCACTATCTGAATTGAGCTGCTTGGCGGAGGTCTGCACTCTCTGAGCGATTTCTAGTTTAGTCAGTTTTGAACGTTAAAAGGAGTCCAGCCTGACATGAGCGAAGTGTGTCTAAAAAGTGTCTGGTATGTGTATGTTACCAATATCACTATTTTCAGGCACATTTTAGACATGGGCGGACCCTGATTGAAATATATATAATCGCTGAAAATGTTTCTAGTATATTATTCTGCCTAAATCTTTTTATCCTTGAAGATATTTGAAATTTATTGATTTCATGACATGTGAGCTTTACCTCTATAAACCCATTTCATCAGATCATCCCTCGCTTACACCTGCTGATACATAATGAATTCAATTTGCGCCCAGGAGAGATTTAGCTGTTTGCCAACTTTCCTTCCTAAAACTTGCTGAAAACGGATGATTCATCTCACAATCTTCATTTATTCAGAGACAGTTTGACTGCAGCGCTGTTTTTCGCCTTGTTAAGCAGGAGATGAGGAGATGAAGATGACAGCTTTTTGGTCCTAAATATAGGTTTTTGTTTCACACAGCAGCCCCCAACAAATTCAGCTCCGTGCTCGTTGAAAATCACTTGGGATGCCGCAGCGTATATTCGACATCTGAGCGAATGCGGCAGAAGCAGGTGTAAATTAGGAATTTAGCTTCAGGGTGTTCTGATGGTAGTTAAACTGGAGATAACGACAGGCATCCCACGGGAAGATGAAAAACTGTATGGCCTAAATACAGCCTCAATCTAAACCCTGAACACACATTTGAAAAACAACAGCAGGTCTTTGAGCTTTTTATGTGATATATTAAAACACTGGACCATCGTCTGCTCTCTGCAGTGAAGCTGCTGTCATGTACTTTGCTTTATAATGGACGAATTACAGTGATTATGAAGTAATGCCCTCACTAAAATACTTTATCATGGCTGTCATCCTGTCCAATCAGGTTCTTTACTTTTACTAAGACGTCCACGTGTCTTATAATGTCCACAACTAAATATTTAACACTCTGTATTTACCTTTTATTTTATTTTTGAAGTATTTCTGGGCATCTTATAGCCTTGCTTAATAGTTTAGAAAGAGACAGTGGCTCTGCCCTAGATGGGAACTGAACCCGGGCCAGCCAGGTTGCTTACCACTCCAACAAACCAGCACCCAAGTAAAAAGCTCAGGCCAAACTCCCTCTTAGTTTGTTGTTCTCAGCTTTGAGTTCACTCTATGTTCATAGGTGGTATTTGTGACATTTTACAGAAGATATTCTTTACATTTTTAACTTAGTATAGTATTTAGTAATAATCTTTCTTAAAAATAAGAAGCAGAAGTCAGATTCTCCAGTGGTTTGTTGTTCTCAGTTGTTCTTTGTGTTCACTCCTTTTTCTTACTTTTAATAAAAGATATATGTGAAATTTTTTAGCAGATATCAATTACACTCTAACTAAATACTGAAGTAAAAATATCTACAGAGAGAAAGCTCAAACTCACTTTGGGTTTATTGTTCTCAGCATTGTGTTCACCCTGAGTTCAGTTAAATATGTCACATTTTATTGTAGGTATCTAATATATTCTTATTAAATATACAATAGACTAATGCCTTTAAAAAGACTGAGGTTAATTTCTCTCTGGGTTTGCTGTTCTTAGCTCTGCATTTACAATTGCTCATTCTAAAAAAAATGTATTAGCTAAATGGTATCAAATATACTATAACTTAATATATTATGGAGTATCAGCTTCTGAAGGGTTTGTTGTTCTCAGTTTGATTTCACATTTTGTTTATTGCACAATATGTAATATTTTAAAACAGATATATATTTTCTTGAAAAATATATTGAAAAAGCAATACCACAGTCCCTTTGGGGCTCTTGTTCCTAGATGTTGGTTTGCTATAAAATGTATGATAGAAACCTTAGATCTCTATTTTGTATATTTTTCATCCTATCCATAGATCAGTGCTACCGAATTGGCCTTTAGGATAAATAAATGTGTCTAAATCTGAGTCTGAATCTACTGGTCACTCTCCTTGTCTAAACCAACCAATTAAAAGTACTGAAACAAATTGACATTTTATGACAATATAGTGTTTGTTTGCAAATACTGCACTCTTTTAAAATCATTTTCTAAAAAGTGGCTATTTGAGGATATGAGGTGTCCTTTCAACAGTGACAATGAGTGTCATTTTTAACTGTCATCTTATACAATTTGATTAAAATATCACTGAGTACTGACCTCTTTTTTAAGTGAGGTGAGACTCCCTCTGGGCTTTTTGGCTGTGTCACCAGGTAGGAGGTGAGAAATACACCTGCCAACAAAGGAAAGCAGCATGTAGAGGCATAATGGCTTTGTGTCATAAAAGAATAACCATTTGAGGAGAATCAACAGACTTTCAAAACCAGAGAAAAGCTATTGTTTGTCTTGAATGTCGAAAGTCCAACGTGGCTCCTCACAGGAATATAGAGTAGGCTTGCTAAAGGTGCATTAGGGTTGTTTGCAGTACACTTTCTACACTGCTCTGCCTTGGGTCCGAATCATGTAGTCATAGGTCACCATGTTGTTTTACAATAACATCAACAGTAATGAGGGTTGCATGCCAGGTGCTCCTTGTTCCATGCCTTGTCATATATATGACTGCAAAGTCCTTGAACGTGTGATGTTTATAAATTACAGGGTTTCAAAAACTACAAGAGAATCAGTCATTAAAAACAATAGCAGTAGGCTATACATTAGGGGTGTCCCGATACAACTTTTTCCCCTCCGATACGATAGCGATATTGCAGCCTTGAGTATTGGCCGATACCGATATCGATCCAATACGATTTCAGCAAGAATCATACATACTTTTATTACTTATTTTGTAGTTTGGACTGTAAGAAAAGGCTTGATCAAGTGCGATTACTCAAACAGAGAACAGTAGTCAGCAATAGTAGGTATGAGAAAAACTGACCCATTTGTTATTAACCAATGGGTTAAATAGATTTTTAATCTGAAACATAAGAATATACTACAACTAAATAAAATAAATAATAATAAATTAGAAGTTCCTGAAAAGTCACCTCAATCAATCCAATAAAAACAAAAACAGTAATTTTTAAATTGCAAAATAACCACTGTGTTTAACTTAAACATAAGCATATTCTACAACTGAATTAAATAAATAAAAAATAATTTAGAATGGACTGCTTGTATCGGAGTGCTTATATTGGAGATTTTAGATGCAGGCCGATGTAATCCGATATCAGTTTTTTTGCTGATATCGGACCGATATCCGATATCAATATCGGATCGGGACACCCCTACTATACATACTGTTACATGCTCTATCACATCCCTGCATTTAGTCAAACTAAAAACCCATTTGACCATTGTAAGACTGCCCTTTGCACTAAGAAAGCACTTTATTTAAAGAGTATTGTTATGATGTATCTTCAATACACAAAGCCATATTACAGAGTACAGTATTAGTACTTGTTTTTGACAATCAGAGCAACATCACACTGCAGCTTTGTTACAAAAGTATATAAGCAGAGGGCTGTACACAAATGTGGACACTTGATTTTTTTCACAGTAAGTTTAAGACAATAGCTTATGTTAGTTTTTATGGCCAAGTTTGATTCTGACCTGAGGTCCATGTGCCACGGGTCTTCTACGTATCTCTTTCCAAGTCAATCCACTTTCTCTCCTCTATGAATAAAGCCCAAGGAAATATATTTAAAAATCAAAAGAACATGCTGGAACCTGTACAAGTAAACAAACCCAAAACACTAAAGAAGGCAAAGCAAAGTGCTGAATTTTAACTAATCTGTGGAAAGAATAACAGAAAAGTCAACTGTTGACATAGTATGACCAAAAAATTCCAAAAATCCTAATTCCTATAAAGTTGGAGCATTGTCCATCTACCATCCATTATACTGTATATACTGCTTATTTGTTTTGGTGTCACAGGGGACTGGAGCCTGTCCCATCTGACACTGGCCAAGAGGAACGTTACAACCTGAACCAGTCACCAACCAATTGCAGGGCTACATAGAGAGACAGGCAACCTTTTATGCACACAGTCACAATAAAGCGAAATTTAGAGAAACCAATTAACCTAATGAGCATTTGTTCTGTGGGAGGAAACCAGAGGAACTAGAGAAAACCCACGCATGCGTGGGAAAAACATGCCAACTCCACACAGAAAAGCTCTGGCTGACACCAAAAACCTTTTTCATTAACATGCTGCGTCACCATGTCACCCAGCTGGAACACTGTGTTCAATGTCAATAAAACCAAATGGGTTCAAGGGACTGAAATTCCAATTGAAATTAAAAATATTATAAATACTTCTTGGAGCAAGTGTATTTTCAAAGCAATTCACAACAGTATATTGTTGCCTCTGTCCAAACACTTTTGAACAAGTTGCATGAAAGTTTCCAAAACAATGGATCTTCTCAGTTCAACATTCAATATTTTTTATGTTCTTATTCAATCTAATTAATCAAGGGTTAACTGTGGGGTTCCACAGAGTTCTATATTAAGCCCCAGATTGTTTAGAACTTCTATCAGTAATTTGTGTAATAAGTCCAAACTGTTTAAAGATGTATTTTATGCAAATAATATCACTCTGTGTCAAGGAAAAGCTTCTGAATACAGTGGAAATTTAAGGAAGACATTATACACATATATTTCTCATTCTGTACAACAAAAAGAAATCCTCCCTTTATCTTTTGCTCCTCTCGCCTGACCCTTAATCTCCTCTGTGGCTTTGTACATAGATTGTAGCTGTTGTTGTCTTCTGTGTATTTGGTAAAGATGCTGATCCGTGATGACTTTTAGATGCTATGTATTTTCACCACAAAATACCCACCGGCTGCAGGAGTCATGAAAGCTAAAGGTGCTGTGTTTACTTTCATGACTCTAGCCTTAAAATAACATCTGTCACCAAACATTGGATCACTTGATTTAGTCATAACTTAATGTCTGAAGCCTTGTTTACTTTGAAACAGTTAATAGTGATAATGTCAAGTGGGTAACAGATTATCTATTGTCTAAAACAATACAAACCGACTTGCTGCAAATAAACTTTTGCAACAAGAAAGTATCTCAAGCATTCAGCAAACACGACCTCTGCCAAAACTCAAACCTGCTCTGCGTGTTTAGGAAGGTCTTTTTGGTTGTGGCACCACTGGAGATGTACAGCTTGTGCTACGTGCTGTCACCATGATTAAAATATTTATATTCTAAAAAGGATCTAAAATGATAGGTTATATGGAACTAGTATATTATCTTTACCCAGGCTGCAGAACAAAGATGATCATAAAAACTCCACCCTGCTTCAAACTCACTCAACACTGAATTTAGTCTTTGTCATTTTTATAGATTCACAGTCAGCTGGTGTCAGATCTGCAGGGCCACAACTTTAGGTATTCCTAAACACAACCTACAGTACAACACAATCCTCTCTCCATCAGGGTTTCACTTACAAACTGACTGCATAAGAGAATCAAAGGTGTTTCAAAGCTATCCAAGGAATGTAGAACTATTTTTCTCTGACTATTTTCCGTCTGTTGTGCAACTTTCATGTTGAAGGCCCTGGCTTGATTGTTTTAAAGGCTAGAATCACGCGCCAATTTCACAATCAGTCCTAAATGCTGAGTTTCCAACTGAGTTTAAAATATGGTTCCAGGGACTTTTTTGTAGGTCTGGACGTGATTTTAAACCCTCCTGATTTCATAATGTTAAATTAAAAATGTAACAGAGGCTAACTCTTTGAAATGGAGGTATTTTAAGCCATTTCATCGTGCCAGCACCAAAAGCTTCTATTCACCTTCAGTATTCCTCTATCAAAATGTGTGTGTTGTTTTAATGTGGTCCAGTGGGAAGCTCTATATACATATTTTATTAAATGAAGTCATGAAACAACTACTGAACTTTGAACTTTTTAATGTGTAGACCATATTTAATGTCAACCTGGAACGTCAACATATCACGTATACTCTTCCACTAAAACTAAACTCATCAAAATACAGCATCATGGTGGTTTTAGGGCTCCCCATTTAGGCTTTGGCCCCTGATCCAAGTGCAACTGGACTGGTTCAGAATCTGAAAGAAGTGTCACCTCTTCTCAGAAATGCCTGAGTTGACTGGGGAAGAGCTTCCGCCTACCATGAATATGCAAATGATCTAGATGATCAGCTTATGGCCCTTTTCCATCAGCACGTCTTAGCCCTACTCTACTCAGCTCGGCTTTCCCCGACTCTACCCAGCTCTACTCTACTCGCATTGTGCTGCTTTTCCACCAGCCCGGTTCCCACCCAAACAGTTAGGCGACACTGTGTTCATGTCATTTTGAGCGTGGCACAACAATCAAAACAATGGAGGACTTGGAGGCAATAGTATACTTGCTGCTCGATCTGTGGCTTTTTGTCACAAACCGAATGAAAGAGGAAAGCAGAAGAAGGCTGCAGGCGGCGAGAAGAAATACAGAGGACGAGAGCAATCGAGCTGCAAAGTAGAGACATATGAGGGTAAGCTACCGCTAGCATGTTAGCTAGCTCGTTGCACTCATGACTCATCGGTGACGACATTCTCTGACCAATCAGTAGCCGGCAGTCGGTCGACGTCACCTTTTAGTATCAACTCAGCTCGCTTAGAACCAGAGCAGAGAAGGTACTAAAAACTGGTTTGTTTTAGGAGGTACCGTGCCGGTGGAAACACAACACAAACTGGGTAGAGCCGAGTAGAGTAGAGTAGAGTAGGGCTAAGGCGTGCTGGTGGAAAAGGGCTATTAGAGTCATTGGCAGGGTCGCTGACCTGACCTCCCCAGGACATATGAATGATGAGGACTTCCTGGGTGGTTTGGGTCACATGTTGTTTGGTCCTTTGTTCTTGTTTGCAGTTGTTGTCCATATTGTTTTTGATAGGAATCCAAAACTGAATTTTATGTAGGAGATAGAAAGTGAAATAATCCCCCACCTCTGTTGAGGGATGTTGTTTCACCTCTTGACAGAAAAGCTTCTTTCACACCTCTCTCAAACCAATGGTCTTCTCTGATAAAATGCAGACTTTGTTGTAATCAAAAGAATCCCCAGTATCTTAAAGATGTAACTAAACAGCTGAGTCCTGTCCAGAAGAGGTTACATCCCCTTTACTGTGCCATGCGTTTATGATGGGTTTTTTGGTTTTCCCCAATGTACAAATTGTTGCATTCCTCGTTGCAATGACTCTCAGGTGATCACCTAGATCATTTGAATATGAATGGTTGACAGAAGCTCATATTTCTAGCTGTTCTGGAGAAGAGCGAAACATATTCAAGAATCCAAACCAGTCCAGGTGCCACTTGGGTCAACATTTGATAATCCCGTCAGATACATTAAGGTCCTCGCACACCTTGGTTCTAAGCCCTAACAACCTTTCAGTACCCTCTTTGAGTTCATCTCTATCATATAAATTGAATGCTTGAGAGCCAGTTGCCCCCTATCCCCTTATTTGTTGGTCTCTCTCCCACAGACCCACATCATGATCTCATTTTTGTTTTTGAGTCAGTTTCACAGGAGTAATCCGATGAGGACTGGAGAAATCTGATGTGTTCATCTTGTTGCTGTTCTTCGTGTTATCCCTCCATATCGTGCATTAAGTCATTCCAAAATAATTCCACAGCAGCTTATTATATTGCCTGAGATCGCTTCTTATCACACCATGGCAGGACAGGAAATTAGTCATTTTTTGTGCTTCTCCCTTTAAAATTTCCCTACAGTCTTCTTGTCTCATAGCTCTCTCTTCAAACAGAAAGCCTGTTCGAACAGAACTTTGACCTCTTTTTGACATCATGTCATTTTTTTGTCCAAACAAAAGGCGGTGTCAGGGGTGCTTTTAGCCTCAAATGCCCCATGTATGAGTGTGTGCTGAGACAGATCCAGTGCAAAGCTGCTGTAGTCCATTCATGTCACAGAGTAATTTGTTCCCCTGTCAGTGCTGGCCCAGGATCGGAGCGGGCGCTGAAGGGGACGATGATCACAAGGCGGTGGAGTGCGGTGGATGCAGGGGGGTCATATTTCTCCTTCGGAAACACTGCTTCTCGCAAGCTGGCATGGAAAAATGTACAGCAATTCTCTGTGCTGTCACACACCACTGGCTGTGTGTAGTGATGGACAATGGGCCTCCACCTCCCCTTGTTGAACAAAACTCAACAAAACGCCCCCATGATGAGTCCTGACATGCTGCATTAGTGACGTCATTGGAGTCAGAGACAGCTCAGACCGCTTTGCCAAGGTTTTGATGTTCAGTCAATTTAAATAACAAATTAAACAAACTGATTAAATTTAGAAGATGCTTAGTCTGGTACAGCTGAACAGATTTTTGTTTCAGTTTCAAGCAGACAGCTGCAGTGATGCTGTCTGATGACTCTTATATCAGTTGCCTTGCAGTGCAGCTGGATCAGTCAGATTCAATGTCTGTAATCAGGAAGATACTTCTCCAAGCTTCAATCTACAACGATCTCGGCCCAAAGTAGCATAGCCTAATCAGAATCCTTTAGAGCAGGAAGAGGAACGAGCTGACTGCAAATACAGGAATTAGTATGGATGCTAACAGCTTCAGTGGCAGTTTATTTAGATTGTGACCATATTTCTTTATAAAACGAAAAACAAATGTCAGCACTACAATCCTCAACCCCACTTCTGACATGTTTTGACCTGAGTTTGTTTTACGATATGGCTCACGCTCTGTAGCACAGTAGCGCCTGCCTATGACATTATCTGATTGGCCCGTAATTAATGTTGATTGATGGAACAATCATCCAATCACCTGGATATGCTTCTGAAAGGTTCAGCCCTCCCAAACTCTTTCGATGAACTCTTTCCCAGGTGGACTAGTGAAATATATTGAAAGGTCCATCTGGTGTGCCAGGTTATCATATCAGTGCAGTGACATGTTTTGAGGCTTTCCGTTCTTCTATTTGTAAAACAAGCTAATGGTCTGGCATTCTGTCCCCTTTCAAAGCATCAAGTACTGTAGGTGAACAGAACTTTTCTGAAAACTGAAGAAACTCTAGGACATATAGCTACAAGTCTGCTTGGGGTCACTTTTGGATAGACCAGTGGTTGTCAAACTTTTTTTTTTTTGCTGAAGGCACACCTAAAACCAAGACAAAACCTCAAAGCAAAACATATTTATATGCATGTATGAAATGCTTGACATATTTTTAGTGTCTTCTTAGTTTTATATGTTTATTTTAATCTCTTAATGCCTTATAAAATGTGATAAAAGACTGAATAATTTACTGAATACTAAAAAAAAAATTGATCCAAGAATTTGTTTTAAACATGATCAGATTGCGCAAGACATGCAACTTTTCCAGACTTTCGAACTTGAAAATTCACAATTTACAAAATTAGGTGAACTAATAAATAGGAGCCAAAAGACTTTCATTCCTCACATTCACCTACTGAACTGCAAAGTTGGTGTTTCCTTTAATGTTTTATGAGGGGTTTTTAAGTCACAGTATTATCTGTTAAAAACTCATTCAAGTTATGTAACTGTGGTAACAACTTATGGTTGTACAAATTCTCTAGGCACACCTGGACTTGCCTCAAAGCACTCCAGTGTGTCCCCCCACACCTTTTGAGAACCACTGGGTTAGACAACCTTAAGTCCTACTTAAACATTGCCTCCATTGTGAGTAGGTTGAGCTAAAGTTCTGTTTCAGCAGCATGTATAGTATGGCTGCATCCATGGATATGCATCTAAACATTCCAAAGGCTCCATTAATAATCTCCCTTGAGAAGTGGACCAGAGTTCAGTTTGCAGTGGGTGAGAAATCCATCCAAACAGAACAAGGACCAAACAAGGCAAACAAACTCATAATCTGTGAACTGTGTCTTGAGCATGACCGATTATCACAACAGTTATTAAGCTAATGTAGTGTTCACTGACAACATCACATAGAATGCAACTAATGTAAGCAATACTAGCACTACTAGCATTCAGTCTAACATCTACAAATCCATGAGTACTATGGTTACTGCTTCATGCTAAACAATGTTACTATGGGTCTTGAAGCCGATATTGTATTTCTGGCTCATAGTGCAGCAATGAGCCGGATGGCAGGAACAAAAACCACAGCTTTAGCCTCAGCTATCGGCAGGGTGGCTATGCTATGCATTATGAGACAGGCTCCGGTCCACCAGTGTGAAGAAAACAAAACTAAGAGAAAAATGAAATGATTTAGCAACTTCAACCCAGAACCGAACCGAACATTAAAGGATAAGTTCTGTTTCTGCAGCTTTCACATAGTTTATAGAATGAAGTAGAACAATATACTCACCCAGAAGGCTTTCCTGATCCAAACAGTGCTTTGGGAGATATTTAGATCCAAAATTGAGCGGCGAACATCCGTATAAATGGTAGCAGACGGGGCATCTATAGCGCCGCTCCTAAAACTGCATTAATCGTCCAAAAACTCATTAGTTTCACCAACATTTCATCATGGTCCGCTCGCGCTGCTCCTCCACGACAGTCCGGTGTCACTCCACCCATGTTTCTGTGATTGTGCTGACCTCTGAACTGAAAAGTTTCTTTCGGTTGCGCGCGCATGCGCAGTACGGCTCATTGTTTCAGCGGCGAGCGGTGGCTACACAATAACTTTCTTCTTCCAGTTTTGTGCAAAATGGACGAATATCTATCGGATGAAGATGTTGTGGACGAGAACTTTGAATATGATGGGTGTCCTTACAGTTTCGAGCCAGAGTATAGAGATGAGGAGCTCATCGAAAGGAGGACGCAGAGGCAAGAAACTTTTCAGTTCAGAGGTCAGCACAGTCACAAAAACATGGGTGGAGTGACACCGGACTGTCGTGGAGGAGTAGCGCGAGCGGACCATGATGAAATGTTGGTGAAACTAATGAGTTTTTGGACGATTAATGCAGTTTTAGGAGCGGCGCTATAGATGCCCCGTCTGCTACCATTTATACGGATGTTCGCCGCTCGATTTTGGATCTAAATATCTCCCAAAGCACTGTTTGGATCAGGAAAGCCTTCTGGGTGAGTATATTGTTCTACTTCATTCTATAAACTATGTGAAAGCTGTAGAAACCGAACTTATCCTTTAAGCAATGTATATTCAAACTTGATCTCCAAAGGATGCAACCCCTGAACTGAGACACAGCTCGTGTCACAAACACAAACATATATGCAAGAAAAGCAGAACTGCACATGAAACGTCAATGAAACCAACTAAACAGGAGCCTGTACACAAGAGCTGGCTCATGACCAAGAGTACTTACTAACAACAGGTCTAGACTGGATAAAAGGAACAATTCAGGATAATTAGATGGGATTAAGCAGATTAGGATTGATTTATTATGTCTGTGACTTGATCCCTCTCCTGGTTGGAGTGTTGTGTGCTTGCCTGTGTCTGGATTCCATAATTTTAAAGCTCAGTTGACCTAGAATTACAACACCTTTACTTACAAATACGAAATCTATTGTTATTCCTTCTAGTCCCTCACCCAGATCATATCACATCCATTTTTCTCTGTGGGGGGAACAACTGACAGCAAGAAAGGTTGGTTAAGTTCAAGACTTTCTTCTTAAAAATAGCTGCTTTTATTCTTCAACTCTTAAACTGCTCCCGAGTCAACAGACATCAGAGGAGGTGGGCTATCAGGAAGACGGACAGGACTTCTGTGAACTCAAAGAAAAGTCACAGTCAGACAGAGAGTGCAGCTTCTGACGCCTGAATTGAAAGCACCTTGACTGGAATTGCTGTCAACATCTCGATTTAACAGAGTGTTGTTTTAGCAGGAGTGTACGGATGTTCACCGTTATTTCACATATTATTCTAGACTTACGCCTCTTCGTTTTTGTCCATAGTGTCACACTTCTGCTCTCCTGGCAAGTGCATACCACAATTTAAAGCTTCTTTGCTCCAACTGCCAAATAATACACAAAGACAATTAAAAAAAGACCAGATAAATGTGAAGTACTTTCCAATTAACATCATTTTAATGAGACTGAATGGTAAAAAAATGGCTATGAACCAAATAAGCAACATGAAGACACATTTAAAGCAAACACTTCATTGAGTCATGTCTTATTTCTCAGGAGAGTAAAAATACATGTAAAGGGAGCGGAGCATTGATGTCACATTTTGTGGCTTTTTTTTTTTTTTTTACGTCAGCTGCGAGTAGACTTCGTGCCCAAATGCCAACTGAAGCCTCAAAGGTGTCATGTGAAAATGTGAAGCAGCTGTCACATCTTCATCCGTCTACCTGTTCGTCTAGTCTGTCTGCTGAGTCAACCTGTTCACCTCAATCACTCTGTCTGCCTGTCACGGCCTGTCTGCTGTCACCATGCCACCTCTTCAAACTCCACTAAGAATATAATTTGTACCTTCACATATTGTCCCTGAAGCCTTTAACGCCCAAATCAGTTCATATTTCTTATGAAGGAAAATTTCTTTTTGATATTTCTCCTTTTCTAAATCTTAAATAACTAGCATTACTGACTCAAAGCTGCAGTTCAGCATTTTAGAGAATCCACTTAATCTTAGTTATAAAGATGGGTGGTTCCACTTTCATTCTTGACCGTTTATATTGAGTAACTGTGATGGCTCAGTCTAGTAGGTGACTAAGCCGGTCGGAAGGTTGAGGGTTCATCCTCATCTCTGGCTGTCACATGTAATGTGTTAATGTGTCCTTGCTATTATTTATCCAACTGCTGAAAAATACAAAACCAGAAGCACATCTAAGCAATTAACCAACAGTATATTCTCCTCCAGATTAACTGCAAGCAAATTAAAAGGTACTGCTGACAGCAAGAAAACACTCACTTAAGATTCACTAAAATGACATGTGTCTGTAACAGGAGTAACATATACTGCAACCTGAATATGCATACAGAAGACACACAGCCTTTGTGCTCAGTGTTAAGTACTCTGACTTCACATGGTGATTTCAGACAGACTTTTAATCATTAATAGCCCTAAAAACACAAAAAAATTACAACACTTAGCAACAAAGCACCTTTAACATGATGTTCTTCAAGTCATGTTGCTAACATTGCACATCCAGCAATGTGACATTTGGGAAAATGAACATCACAAGCATGGTGGTGAATCATAAATTTACCAGCCTTAGTCTGTATTGTAAGAAGTGATGCTTATATTGAAGGATATTTGCCTTGCAAAGCACAGGGACATGGCAAAATTAGCACTTGAACTGTATCTGACCTTACCTGTTTCCAGTCTTTGGTTTAGCCAAGTGAAACTTGATTTTGACACTGTAGTTTTTTGGTCAGTGGTTTAGGATGTTCTGTACTTCTCTCATATTTGCACACTGTATTTATAGCTAATAGCAACAGCTTGTTAGCCTTGCAGAAAGAGAAAGAGCTAAATTTAACCTCTAATCATGCTGAAATCCTGTTATAAGCCATCCCAAAGCTTGCTTAGGCAATATATTAACAATATATCATATAATATTGCTTTTTTTATGTAATGCATTTCATAATATCTGCAATGACGGAGTAGATGGTGCAATCTGAACCGGTCTATGAGCCTCTCTTTATATCTTATGGCTGTGCAGACCAACTAATATTCTGAGTTCCCTCTTGTTAAATGTCTATTATACTGGATGGATGAATGCACTGATTATATTTGCAGCCCTGTGTGGCATCGTTGTCCATGACGAAAGTCTTTATCTGGCACATCAGTTAGACTGTTCAGTATATTTCACCAACCCCTCTGGGCAATTGCCAATAGAAAGTGTTTGTGAATGGGCAAAACCTTTTAAAAGTATATCTGGCAGATTGGACAATAGTTTCATCGATCACATTCCTTACAGGCCATTTAGATATTGTAGTAGGCAGGTGCTACTGCTGCAGTGTAAAATACAAAAGCTGAGCCACTTCGAAGGACAAACTCTCACCAAATGTGAAAGAAGTGGAGTAAAAATATCCTTTCTATCAAGAAGCCCTTTCAGTGTCAGTTCCCACCTTTTTCTTCTATTAAGGGTGCTGATTTGGACGTGCCACTTTGAGCCAAGCGCTGTCACTGTAAATTGGAGCTTGGCAAGATGGATGTGATTGTGAACTTACTTCTTGTTTATAGTTGTACAAGAAATCAGAAACCACTCCAGTCTTGACAAACTGCAAAATCATAACTCTGCTTGTGCTACTGTTGTGATATGAGCTTAATTTCCCTTTCCTGTTCTTCCCTACAGCGTCCCCATCATGCCCATGCCCTCTTCGACTTCAACCCCCATCACCCCTCCCAGCTACGCTTCCTGCGCGGCGACGTCATCGAACTCATGGACTGCTCTGATTCGCTGCGCTGGAGGGGCCGATGTCACGGACACGTGGGCTACTTCCCTCCGGAGTACGTCCAGCCCATATACCACTGCCAGTGACCTGACCAATGACCAACGTAACTCCACTCCTCACTCTGCTCACCTTCTCCGCACTTCACCAGAATTTCATTTTTGGAGCAAAAAAACTGACGACCGGCGGCAGTAGAAGCGTGGTCTTTTTCTGGCTCCTCCTGCTTTCCTGTGATGTCCCCTGTTAATCATGAGTCCTGCCAAATCCGCTACTTCAGGCTAATCAAGTGCTTCAATCTTATCCCACTGCTCCACTCTTTAAAAAAATATCACATTTGGACCATGACACTGTGGAGAACTCACTCACTCACAGGCACAGCTAAACCTCCATACATTTAGGAATTACCATTTTTACAACTTTCGCTTTGGTTCAGGCTAAAAACAAGAATTTACCTTCCTGATGGGGACAAACAAGACGAGTCAGAGAGAAAAGAAGAGGCTTTTCTGCCGCAGATGAGGAGGGGTTTACCGGATATTCCAGCCATTCCCTAACAAACAAAATGGAGAGACACAGTGTTATTATCATGCAAAAAAATGAACACTCTGTGGACACTGACAGAGCAGATTCAACTCTGGCTGGGCTGGAGTATGTTTGTGAAGGGGTTTGTGAGTTTAACATGGATCATAACCTGTATACTTTATCCATTTGTATGTTTTTATGTGCCAGTTGAGATGGGGATGCATGCGTTTGTGAGTTTGTAGCACTGGATGGTGTGAGTGTGACTGTACAGCCCTATACTGTGTGGACCAGTTAAATTAAATGAGCACTGCCTGGCCCCCTTACAATGTTTTTTTTTTTTTTTAATCACAGCTTAAATATTGTACCCTGAATTAAATATAGTATGGGTCATTTGTAAGTTTTAATGTATTTATTCTGAATTATGGGTAATCTTCCAATACATATAATCCAAGAAGGACTAAGTGATGTAAAAAGGTTTTGTTTCTGTTGTCACAAAATGTAAAAAAAAAACCCAACACATTTTATGTGACTGACAACTCGGGCCGGTCTTCCTTAACCTGTAATGACAAGAAATTAAAATAAAGCGAGCCATTTACCTCTTTCATCTTTGAAAATGTACATTACTGTTTCATATAGTTTCTGTTTTTAAAATGTTTAAAGTGTCAACAAAAGTCTCCCTCACCCTGTTTTCACAGTGGCAGTAGCTGCCCCAAAACGGTTGATTCCACCAGCCCCTGAATGGGCCTACCAGTGTGACATCATATCATTGGTTTGTCAGCAGTTTAAACCCATTGGCTTGGCAAACCCAGAGTAGAGCATGCACCGTTGAATGAAGGCAGTTATTGACAATGTGGCACCGTGCAGCACTGAGCTGATTAATTCCCACAGAGTAGACGAGTCAATCAATCAGAGCAAAGAAGGACCATATGGGAAAGAGAGAGGCTTAAAAAGCCCTTATTTTAGTATTTCAGCCTGTGTTTGTGTAGCATGTTTTAACAAGAGTGTAAAGAATTAAATTTTCCCATGAGGGATGAATAAGGATGTCTTCTTCTTCTATTTTGCCTTAACTCATGTTCATATATTTCATGTCCAAGACTGCTTGAGTATGTTTACAATCACCAATGTTCAAAAAACACTCTAGTTTTCATCTCTTCAGTACCCCGGATCCAGCTGTATAATAAGTCTGTCTGAGAAACTCTGTGAGAGCTTGTGCCTCTTCAAGGCCCTCTTCTCCATGTGAGTCCGCTCTACTCTATGGTGACTGGTCAGTTCACTGCATAGTGCCATGTTGTCAAAGACCCTGCATTCATTCCACTACTTGATCAGGGGTACTCATTACTTTAAAACTAGAAGGTTTATCTGAACAAAAGTGATCGTGAACATTTTCTTAACAGTCATCAAAATTAGAGTTAGATGAGTTAAGTCAAAATATGGGCTCTTTGAAAGAATAATGTTGGATACTCAAACTACAATGAAGATTTTGTGTTAATTAGCTGAGCTATCTGAGGGTTCTTTCAGGTTCATCTGGAAGGAACTATATGTGGACTCTTTAAGACTGAAATATCTAAATGAATGACAAAAATAGAAGTGCTACAAGAGTGCAAACCTTTCAGCAAAATGTGGAAAACAGCCCTATCTCATATTAACAAACATTAATCATCACCAGAACCTATTGACACTGTGCCATGACTAACATTCCCCCAAAATTGTCAAAATCAGTTGAGAACTTGGAGAAACGCCGGCAAAAACATAACCTCTTTAGCAGAGGCAATTACAATTTCTTAATTTTTTACATTTTTACATTATTTTTTAACAAAAATAAGCTTAACACTTTTAAAAGCCACAACATACTTTGTTTTTAAAGTAATAATGGCCCAAGTTTGGCTGCCAATTGACGGAGCCACCATGACATCAAAGACCGTTTCATTAGGAAGTGGGAAGTGTTATCAACAGCCCCTTCCTCTCTGTACTAATGCTGCTTTCCAGCTGTACTGGGACGTCGGGATTTCCGAGTTCCGAGTGGGACATTTCATCTGGAACGCCCCCTGAGGTCAGAATTTCCTACTGGGAAGTCCAGGGATCCTCACCACTCCTGGGTTGACAATCGAAGATGGCTGCCACTCAGTGTAAACACTTATTAAGCTCCTCTAATATTTTGTTTATTCGCACTTCTGACTCATGTTTGTTGCACTAAATCAGCTGTGTACACAGCATGGTTTGATGTTTATATATAGAAATACTGCTCTAGTGTAATTTACATTCTTCATGTGGTATGTGCGAACTACAACTCGGGGCGTGCTAACAAAAGCCTGGTGGATTGCTGAGTATTTTTTCCGACTTTGTAACTGGAATGTTGATAACTCAGATATGACATCATTCCCACGCCCCTCTTCCCAGTTCTGATGTAAATGGAACGCAGCGTAACTCCTGCTGCTAACCACAGCGGAAATATTTGACTTTCAGTTCAGCTCCACCTTTGACAAGGTAACTAGCCAATCATTGATTTGGATTTTGGGGTGGGACATGTGTTGACTGTCATGTTAGTTATGTCTCACTGTAAACACACAACTTTATCAACCTTTTTGGCACAATTTGCTGAGAGGCTTCAAATAAAGTTTTTTCATCAACTTTTTAACTAATACAGAATATATGACTGATTATTTTGGTTTCTAATTTATCACTACAAACAATAAATGTCTTAAAAGGTCAGACATTGATGCGTTTATCTACTTTCTCTGTTGTTTAAATAGATGATTATATGCAGCCTCACCAAAATAATTAAAATAACAATGTTATAATTAGTGAGCGAGACGGAGTAACCGTCTGCTGTTCATGCCAACAGGGATCTCATAGTCGTGTAGATCCTGCTGTCAACAAAAAGAATTAACTCTGAGGGTGTTCATTTGTGTAACTAAACAGCCCTTTCACTTGGTTTGACAGACAGGAACAGATTCACAATATATCCCATTATGGATGACAGCTTGCCGTGTTATGAGAGGAATGCAGCTCTGCCTCTCTCTCGCCAGGATGTGAGGTCTGAAACGAGGCTCACTGATAATCTTTAATTCTCCAGGAATGAATCATTGTGTTCTGTTTTCTCTCGCTCTATTGTCTCCTCTTATTTCTCTAAACAAACCACTTTTCTTTCATCCCTCCTGACAGTCACCTCTAGCCCGCCAATGACAGTTAGTCAATAATCCTCCGAAAACATCCGGCAGGAGAGAAGAAGAAAGGAGCTAAAGGTGTACCAGAAATAGTACTTCTGTTTTTTTCCACGGCGCTGCTTTGAAACTGCTGAGTCACTTTGAATCCATAAATAAAGACCTTCATATATGGAAGTGTGACATACAGGCTTATACATTTATTAAGAGATGTTTGTGTTGAATTCAAGGAGCAACACAGCATAAGAATACTAAACACCACTGTCTTAATGCCAAAAAAGAAGATACGCGACAGCAGCAAAGTCAGACAAATCAAGTTCAGCATCGATCCCATAGGGAACATGAATTAATCAGAAGATGAATTAAAGAAAAGTAAAACCATAAACAAGTTTAAAAGAATATTCAAAACACAAATTTTAAACTAGAAAGCACTCGGAGAGAGCAGACCTCCGCCAAGCGCCACAGTACCCCCATTTGTCATTTGCACCATAAATATTAGTCCCATATTTATTTTGACTACATTTTCAGATTCCTTGACCATGAAAACATACCATTGGCAACTGAATTCATAATGATATTAACATTAGTTCAGCAGTTATTCACGAAAATCGCATTTTCCGTAATGGCGGTTTTCTTCTGGATCTAGTTCCACAGCTTTTGAAGATACCTCAAATCTGTTGGCATATTCCAGTTTCCACAGTTTCTTGGCTATGTAATGGTGTTTGTTGTGTGTTTATAGCTTCATTTGTTCTCTTCCTATGATGAAAATTCCAAAGGTCCCCATTTTTTCATATTCTGGATCATAGTATCCGGAATTATTCCTTTATCCGGATCAGTCTTTGATATACTGTAGAGCATGTTAGATACTTGTCCTGTATTTTTTTCCCAAGTGCCCTGACCACTATTTGCGGAGTTATATGCACAAATGTCAAAAACGGCCCTATCTCCCAATGTTAAAGAATCCTTAAAAAAATTCCTGGATCCAGACGGAGATCCGGATCACTTCCAAAATCTAATCATTTGTTCCTTATCCCAATCTGGACATTCCCTGAATATTTCATCAATATTCGTCCATAACTTTTTGAGTAATGTTGCTAACTAACTAACCGACAGACAGACAAACAAACCCTCCCAAAAACATAACCTCCTTCGCGGAGGTAATAAATATAAGGAAGAAGAGCAGCAGCTTAACCCAGGATGGTAATGTGAGACACTAGAAAAATATGGATATATTTTCTTGTTTTGTAATGTCTTTCTTCTGTGTGTGCGCAGGGGTGTATTACATATATGGAAATTAAAGGCAGGTTGGTAATCAGATTTAGATACACTTTTTGTTATACTGGTTAAAACGATCATTAAGTCCCAATGGCAATCAATGCATGATGTGTTATGTTTGTTACCTCCGCCAAGGAGGTTATGTTTTTGCCGGCGTTTATCTGTCTATCCGTCTGTCTGTTTGTTTGTTTGTGTTCAAAATAACTTGAAAAGTTCTGAACGGATTTGGATGAAATTTTCAGGAATTGTTGAAAATGGGATATGGAAGAACTGATTAAATTTTGGGACTGATCCAGATCACCTTGGCAGAGGTCTGCGCTCTCTCAGTGCTTTTCTAGTTTGCTTGTTTGTCTGTTTGTTAGCAAGATTACGGAAAAACTACTGGATGGACTAACATCAAATTTTTTACCAGAGGTGTGGTTTGGTCCAAGGAAAAAGTCATTTAATTTTGGTAATATACAGACATTGGTCTGGATGCAAAATTTCCGAAAATTTCCCTGAGGCTAAATTTGAGCAAAATTTCATAAAATCATATCTCTGCCATTTCTTAATAGATTTGCCTCCAATTTTACAGAATAATATGGGGTCTTTATCATCAAGGTAAATTGTATCTGGATCCAGATCTGATCCAGATTGACATCACAAAAAACACTGAACTTTATAATGGGAAATCCCATTAACGGCATTCAATAATTCATATAAAATCAAATTTTAAGTGATGTTCCCAAAACTTATTGTATTCATACAGGACAACAATCTCCATGTATGTGCTGAGTTTGGTCTGAATCCTGGCACTGTTCTGAATCTGGTGATCCAGAATTTTATCTTTTACAGGGGTTGTGGAAAAGCCACTGCCAGAA
Organism: Cetoscarus ocellatus; assembly: GCA_037902135.1. Taxonomy (NCBI): domain Eukaryota; kingdom Metazoa; phylum Chordata; class Actinopteri; order Labriformes; family Labridae; genus Cetoscarus; species Cetoscarus ocellatus. Next base: position 616,161 of record JBAMNC010001464.1, read on the forward strand.
CTGAGCTGCTTGGCAGAGGTCTGCACTCTATGAGTGCTTTTCTAGTTTGAAATGAGTGAAATCTATTACACTGTCAACATCTATGAGAACTTCAAAACCTCTCAGTGCGAGCCATGCTTCAGTTAACTAATCGACAATATCCTTCGTATTTTAACAACCTGACGCACTAGACGAACCATTCAGTATATCTCACTAGTCCATCTTGGCAACAGCCCATACAAAGTGTTTAGGAAAGGCAGAACCTCTATTGGACTATCGTTCCGTCAATCACAATCATTATCAGATAATGTCTTAGGCAGGCTAACCGCTACAAGTGTAAAACTTAAAACACTTGGTAGAATAAACTGTTGTCAAAACATGTTGAAAATAGAGCAAAACTATCCTTTCCATTGAGAAGTGCTTTGAGTGTTATTTGTTCTTCATATAATAAAAAAATACTGTCCAGAACTGATGAAAATGCAACTGCAGCTATTAGCATCTATGCTAATCTCTGTACGAGCAGTCACTTCCTGCTGACGTCACACTCCCATGTCTTCCTGCTTTAAAGGATGCTGACTGGGCCATCCGCTTTGGCCTGTGCACAATCATTAGGTTGGAGCTTGGCAAGATGGATCTGCCTGATTGCAGACATTGAGTCAAGCCGATCCAGCTGCACTGCAAGGTTATTCTTTTAATGATGTGAGGTAGAATAGTTAATGAGCTTTACAGCAGCCTGTATGACAGCTTTAATATTTAGGATAGAGAATAAAAATGTCAACATGGAGAAGAAGCAGAGTACATATGCCAGAGGGAAGGGCAGGGTGAGGAAGCAACTGTCTGAACAAGAGTGTCAATAAAAGACCAAGTCACAGGGGAAAGTGTTTGAGCTGTGACATCAATGATATTCATCTCATCAAAAGCAAATACAACAAACAGCTGAACCAGTTTGGCTGTCTGTCTGGCTGCCTCCGGCTCTTTAGGCCCTCGCAGAGAAAGGAGAATGGAAAATAGTCTCCAGCTACCTCATAAAACAGCCGATTATCTGATAATTATTCTGATTCTGCCAATAAGCTAGGCAGTAAATCAAAAGATGAAACAGGCAGCCAGCAAATATGCCAGCTAGTGATTCACCCGGTGATTCAGTAAATGTGTGATCAGCAATGACAGACGCAGGGGGCTGAGGGTGCCAAGACCCCCGCTGTTCCAGCGCAGTGACCCATAGAAATGAAGCTACTTCATCTTTTGATGCAGTGCAGTTGTCAATCTGAACACACTCCTTTTAGTTTTCCAGGAAAAACTTCGGAGTCAGTGGGTCCACACATTTATGGTAAATTTTAGCGCCTGGGTTCTGAATCAGAGGCCGTGTTGCACTCGGATGAAAGGGTCGCTTGCCGTATATTGGGGGGTACCAGCAAACACAGAATCACAATGCATTCATGGTGACACAGCTGGATGCTTTTTTTAAAGATACACAGTTTCTTTAGACTTTTCAGAAGCTCCAGAGAGTCGATGGAAAAAGCTGCAGCAGTAGCAGCAGGGGGTGGTGACAAAAACTGCAGTGGTTGGAGATATCAAAAGTCTTAGCTGTAGATATGTTCTAAGGCTAACAACTTTAAATTCAACGACTTCCTAGACTAAAGTTAGAAAAACAGAAAACACAACTGAGCACATTTTGCTTAATATGGGTTCACAGCATCAGTGGGTGATAATATCTAGCTGGTTTTCAGAGTATGGCTGATGTAGTCAGCAAACCAAACAAAACTGTTTTGGGACTGGATTTTTGGGACAACTGGTGACTTTCAGCCAACTGCATTTATAAATATTTTTGTTAAAGGGACACGCCAACACATGTTTTTGTGTCTTGCCTCACTCTTAAGTGATAGGTATATACACACCATCCTTTTGTCTGTGATTCCAGTAACAAGGAAGAGACCAAGCTCATCCACTGCTAGTTAGCTAAGCTGAAACACTGGGAATCAGTGGGTAGTATTAGCCTACCTCTGCCTACAGTCATCAGATAAACTCTTCAGAAACTAAACGGTCCTGTGTGCTTGCTGTGACTCGTTTTTTACCCCTGTGTGTAACGTTATCTTCTACTATCCTCATATTATCTTCTTCTACTCCTAAACAGACCTACTTCTGCTGTGGTTTTTGCTAGAGATGTGACGTTCACAAACGAGTTAAATCTTTTGAACAGTTCTTTTAAGTGAATGATGAGAACCGATTTGCAGTTGTGATTGAGCCGTTCGTTTGCAAGCCATTATTAAATTTGCAGGATATTTGCATTTAATGATGGCTCTCAAATGAACGGACCACTCACAACTGCAAATCAGTTCTCATCATTCACTTGAAAGAGCTGTTCAAAAGACTCGACTCGTTCACAAACGTGAAATCTCTTGCGAAAACCACTGTGGAAGTAGGTAAACAAAACAAAGTCTCTGTTTAGGAGAAGAACAAACAAACCCCCAATTCAAATAAATTTGGGACATTGTGTAACATGTAATTATAGTGTATTATAGCTAATTATTTTCAACCTACAGTTTACTCAGTTAAATACACTACAAAAACAACATATTTTATGTTCAAACTAATATACTTTACTGGGTTTTGTGGTTGGTGACCACTGATATAAACCCCTCATTTTCAGCCCTGCTCAGAACAAGCTGTTCTATTGTAAATTCCCATGGCCTGAGTCTGATCATGCCCCCGAAAAGAATGCAGCTTGAGCTTTTCAGCACTGTGCTTTAATGTTTACTGTGCCGGCAGAAACATACCCAGACATGTTCCTTTCTTGGAGCCATCTGTGGGCTTAACAAACATCCAGCCTCCTATCTGGGGGAAGTGGGATATCCATTAGTTTTTTTTAACTGTTTGAGCATACACTTTTTAATAGGCGGAGCATGCAACAGAGATAGGGAGGGATTTTTCTCATATTGGAGGTGGAGGAGGGTGTAGACGGTTGACTGACACATATGTTTGTGTGAAAACCATTAATAAGATGCATTTGAAACACGTATGACCTTTACAGAGTGGGGCAAGGCAGACAAACACACACACACTCACACCATCCACAGCTGTAAACAGATATGAAACGATGTATCTTTATCAAAATTAAGTTTGATTTCAAAATGTTTTGACATGAAAAGGGAAATCTGTACCAGGCCATTGATATTGTTGACATTTTGCTTTTACATTATCAGCAATCTAACATGCTAGTATAAAATATTTCTTTTACTTTATTGCTGCCATGGACATTTGCAACTTCAAGATCTCATCTATTTTTTTTAGATTTAGCCACAAAATAATCAATGCTCATTTTTATTGACGCACTGCAGTGCAGAAAGCCATTTTGACTTATGAACACTTTATTTTAAGCAGGTTTCCTGCAGAAATGTCAAATCAAAAGCCATGCCACCATTCACTATTGACTTAAGTTTATTTTTCTCTTATTATCTTATCGAGAAGATATCTCACACATGCATAGATAACACTGAGCTGCTGCAAGTGACAGTGATCCACTGATAACCAAGTGCCCTTGATTTTACTCATTTTAGGTAATTTTAAATATTTATAAGCTTATTAAAACATCTTTTTTCACCTCAGGCTGTGTTTCACTTGGCGGACATCCTTGTAAAGATTATTTTAATGCCTTTAATTGTGAAGCAGTTAGCTGTTTAAGTTCTAGCCCTTGCTTCATGTGATAAGAAATGAAATTATAGGATATCAAACGAATACTAAACACCACAAAGATCAGTTGTAAAACACCGTAACAGGAGATTTGGGCTTAAGAAAACATACTTTCTGAATGTTATCTTAGGAAGATAAAATAATTATCTGTTTTCCAAAGTTAATGGGATTTTTAAATCCAACTGATCCCATCCAAATCCCCCAATCTTGCTTTTTCCTTCTTTAAAGTCATTATGTGCTTAATTTTGATCCTCTCAAACACCGACTGAGGCTTTCCAATCCTGGCAGCAGTGTAGAGAAACATGACTGAGCAGGTAAATCTGCACACTAATGATTAAGTGGATCTGGCAGGCTTATAGGGGTTAAGAAAGGGAGGGATTTTCCATTTCATTGCCTTGTTTTTCCTGTAAAACTCCACTCATTCAACACCAGCGTACAATACAATTCAGAATTTTCAAGATTAAAAGTAAAAGATTTACAAAGGAAAAGTAAAATATGATCAAGTTTTTACATAATATATTTGTAAACTCAACATTTAATGATTCTGGGCTAAAACCACAATTTCATCCTTGTTACATGGTCCAAGCAGAAGTGCAGGGACGATGTATTTTCGTCAGCCAACCCAGAGATTTGCACCACGCTGCTTCTCTTGACCAAAAGCCTTTGGGATTTTTCAATGTCCTTCGATCATTGCTGATGATTAGTTCAATTGTTCAATGGGATAATCTCGTCAAGCAAATCTAACTTGTATTACTTTTAAGCTTAAGTGTAATTGGAGAGAGTAAACAGCTTTTATTAAGTTACTCTGGGACTACAACGTGGTGGTTCAACTTAATATTTCCAGTGCATGAGGTCATATTGTAACCTGTTGTTTGAGAACTTTCTCTTAATTAAGTGACCTGATCAAGTTATTTATTATGTCTGTGGCAATGGTGTTTAACTTATTGATTATTTAAAAAAAATCTATCAGAAATGCTTGAGTTAGGGTCCCAAGCCATTTCTGTAGTCTTTTCAAGCAGTTAGATAGCAAACATCCTTTTTAACACTCAGCAATGCTTTAAAATTCGAAAGCTTGCCAATATCAGATGCATTTTATTGTTTTAGATATTTACTTATCAAGCTATTACTTATTTATTATTGTTTTTCATTTATTTACTAAGCTCTAAAATGCCATATACTTTTAGCCTTGGGAACTAGGCAGTGCTAAATGCTAACACGTGTCCGTATTTTTGGACTCATTCCTGCACCACTCCATTGCAGGCATAATACAAGGCAAACTGCTTAATCTGGTATGATTTTTATTCATGCAATGGACTGTTTAAAACTTCATTAATATAGAAGTTTAAGTTTGGTTCTTCCTTAATGTATGACTTTTTAAGCTAGATTTTTCTTTCACCTAAATTCATACTTTAACCGTACATTTCTGTGTTTGGCTTCTGGTACATTGATGAGGTTCAAATCTATTATTTTTTCTTAAATATTTACTGATGAATATTTTTTGTTGTTTTGGGTTTATTGTTTTTTTAAGTGGCTGCAATACCCTATTGTTGGAAAGAATGACCACTGATTGTTCTTGATAATAAAAATGCTTGTAAATAACACCAGCATCATAATAATTCCCCTTATAGACAATATATTTCAAATAAATCTACTTGTAGAAAATAGGCATTTACCTAATTGTAGTTCTTAATCTTACAGTTAACATCTGAAACATTAGGAAGATGAGGGCCCATGACTGATGGAGTCTCCTGAAAGCAAAACTATACCAGCAACAACAATCAGACATTCATGGAGACTCATCACGATAGACAAACATGATAAACATGATAAGTAGTTGATACGATCCAAATGCTATAAAGTCACTTGTAGAACAAAGTGTAATTAACTATTTATTGCATTGTTGTCAGCAGAGTGTATAATTAACTGTTTGAACTTATTTGTGTCTTAAAACTAAACAACTTGTCTGTCATGACTATAAGTTATCCATTATTTATTTTACCATATTTATTTATTAATCCATTATTTTGGTAGGTGCTTGGTCGGAGAAACTGCAGAGTTGGTTTGTGATGGGGCTAAATATGGTATCTTTCCATGGGGCCTAAAATTTCTGGCAGTGCCCCTGATTAGGACTGACATTTTTTCTTTTTCGAATCAGTCAAAACTGCCATCCAGCAGAATCTTTTTGTGTAAAAACACACCCGTTTTTCATAAAATCTTCGTATATTTCCCAGCACTGACACACATACAAAGAGGCCCCAGGCTGTCATGTCACGTTTTTAACGTGATGTTTCTTGATGGTGGTGGGTGTGTGCGCTTTACCTGCCAGGGTCACACCTGGCGGGCGGTGCCAGCAGCGAGAAGGATGTCACTCACTCATCCCTCACTGTTTCTGTTTTTCCCTGTCAGGTATTTTCCCCCAGTCTGTAACGTCAATGACAATGGCTCAGTGTTAGTGCACCATGACGGGTCAAAGGACTAACAAGGCTGGCCGAAAATGGGGAACGCGTGAAATTGTAAGTGATAAGTCCGTGGATGAAGCGCTCAGAGGAGGAATAAAAGTCTGCTTTCTTTACCCAAAGTCAGGAGGAGTTTAGGAGAGGAGCTTCCATGTGAGACTTGTTGCCTTTTAAAAGATTCGCTTCGTTTTTTGAGCTGGAGGCATGGCGCTGTCCCAGATACAGTGCATGGACGATAACCACGTAAATCCACGCACGCACGAGTCCAAACCCGAGTTCTTGTACTGTGAAGACCAGAGGCTCGCGCTGGAAGCTCTCCTCCACAATGGTCGCGAGGGGTTTCTTAAGTGCTTGGAGGCTCGGAGCCTGCGGGGTTTCCTCTCAGACCCAGAGCTGGAGACCCTCTTCAGGTCTGCGGAGCCCTTTGACCCGGACTTGGAGGTCTTCCCGGAGAGTGCCGAGGACGACGACCCCCCTCTGTCCATGCACTACTGGCCCGACCTGTCGGACACGACCATACCGCAGATGGACCTGGGCTGGCCGGACACTGAGGCTTACCGGGGGGTGACGAGGACCACCGTGTACTCGCAGCCCCCGCTGGACGGTCAGGCGCACATCAAAGAGATTGTCCGGAAAATGATTGCGCAGGCGCAGAAGGTATGTGAGGCCAACTACACTGAAGTGTTTTAATGTTTTTGTAAAGTCAAGTGTGCTCTTATATTAATAAGAGTCTGAAATTATTATTTTGGTTTATTATGACAAGACCTGAAATATAATTGTTTTACCTTCAGAAACATTTGAGGCCATATGGAAATGTCGTAACTGTTTTTTAATGACCAACATGAAAACAGTGTCACACCTATTTCGTTTAATATTAATTCCAAGGCTTACTTAATGCACAGTGATTTTATTTTTTATGGACACATTAGCCTTAAAAATTGTTAGCACTTGCATAACATGTTGTAAAAATCAATTCATGAATACAAAAAATATATTTGATTAACACAAATAAACTTATGTGTTTCAGGTTGTTGATATAATCTTAAAGTTAAATTCTGACAAACTCTGGAAATTTACGAAACATGACAAAAAAAGCACAGTACATGCTGTGCCTTTTAAGAGTATGGTGATTACTTAATAATTTAATCTTAATTAGGCTATCTTGTTTTCCTTATTACAGAAAACAAAAACTGCCAGAGACACAAACTTGAGTAGATGCCAAGCTCCTGTCACTTTGTATTAACTTCTAAAGGTGAGAAAAACTCGAAGAGAAGGTAGAAGAATGCAGGATCAGACTTTGCTTTTAAGTTTTTCCAATGAAAAAAAATCATATTCTGATCTAAAAGTGTAGCTTTCACATTTGCAGGACACATAGCACTGTAATAGCAAAGAAAGACTTGCAGTGCTCTGAGAGCACAAACCTCCACCAAGGCATTTCTGACACTGTAAGCCAAATTATTTTGGAAAATGTGAAAAACTGCCCTTTTGTGCAATGTAAACAAATCATTAAAATATCCTGGATCTGCATTGAGTTTCAGATTACAACCAAAATCTGGTCACTTATTCCTTGTGCCATGGTCAGCATTCCCTAAAATCCCATCAAAATCAGCTGAGAACTTGTTGAGTTATTAGCAAAAATGTGGTATCCGCCCTAGCTTGCAATGTTAAGACATTATTACAATAATTCCTGGATCCGCATTTGGATTTGATTTACCACCAAAGTCTTGCGATTTGTTCCTTGTGCTGTGACCAACATTTCCTGAAAGTTTCATCAAAATCTTTTAATCAATTTTAGAGCTATCCTGCTAAAAGTCAGACAGACAGACAGACAAATGCCGGCAAAAACACAGCCTCCTTGGCAAAGGTAATTAGATTCTTTGTTTCCAACCTCCTCGAGAGGTGTGCCACTAGATTTCAAGAGAGCATGATGATCTGTCAGCTTTGAAATTGTCAAAAGGTTGGGAACCACTTGATTAAAACACAGTGGCACCAAAACTGACACAAAATGAAAGATCCAAACTGGAGCTTGAAGATGTGCTAATTTCTACTTTTATTTTTATTTTCCTGCCTATTTTCCTGAATCTTTATTGGACTTTTTAGTTGTCTTGGACACAAACTGGCATGAATCGTTGCTTCTTTTTTATGAAAGCAAACAAGACCACAAAGATAAAGGCTGAGTATTTTTATGAGGAAATTTTATTTGTATGTGTTTATTTAGTCAAACAAGACAATTTACACATGAACAGCAATGGAACAGAACATAAAAGACTGACCGCAGGAGGTGCCAAAGTCAAAACGAAAGTTCCTCACTTGATCTTTAAGCTCTATAAAAAACAATTTTTCCTTTGTTTTTTTTTGCCAATAAACCATTTTACTGGTTATCCCATAGACTTAAATTAGTTTTGTGTCTATATGACCATAGAAGTATAGAGACCCATCAGGAGAAGAGTTTTTCATACCTGATAGTATTTCTGAACTCTGTGATATCATATCACAGATAGTGATACAGATATTTTGGGTTGAAAAATACAGTCTCCACTTAAATAAAATGGACCTATTTCTTCTCCTCTGACAGTTTATCTGTGTTAAAAACTTGAATCGAAACGATGACAACTTTTCACTCCCTTAAAATGATACGGTTGATTTTTAAATGTAGACATTCAGTCAGTGATCATCAAATGGAGGCTCCAGGTCCACATCAGGACCCCCACATCTTGCCCCCAGAAGTTTATCAAATTTCCTAAATGGTAAGGAGGGAAAAACAGAGACTGATCTTCCTTTTAAAAGTAGCACACAACTGGAGGAAAACAAAAAATACTGACTAATAATACATCAATTTAACCAAAAAAATGTATATTATTCTTATTTTAATCTGGCCCACAGAGCATCAGTCAGGACAAAGCTGACCCTCTTAAATACTTGGTCGATAATTCCTGCATTCATAGATAATTTAGGTGAAGCTTTGTGGCACATTGATACATTTTGTTGATACTTAAGTCGTTTAAAGGGGTATACTGTGTATGGTGGATATGTATGGCCAATATGTTGGCTGTAACTATCAGTGAAATTTTCATATTTACAGATACACATAATTAACTCTTCATTCAATTATCTGTAAATACTGGTATCATTTTGATAACTAGGAAGCACTCGGAGAGCACAAACCTCCACTGAGGTAGCTCACATATTGCTGTTACATCTATAAGCAATAGTTCCATGATAAAGTTACCATCATAATGTGATTCCTTGACCCTGAAAACCCACATCTAGCACTCAGAATCATATTGATATCATTATTAGATAGACAGTTATTGAGCAAAAAGGATCGCTTGCTTATGACGGTTATCTGGATCACCACCAAAATCTAATCATGTCCACTACCAACATCTCCTGAAAATTGCAGCAAAATCGGTGCTGTAGTTTTTGTGTAATCTTGCCAACAAACAAACAAACATTACTCCTTGGCAGAGGTAATAAACTGCATGTGTAGTAAAATAATACAAGCTCTCTAACAGCACGGTCCCTCAGAAGCTCGTGTGTTCTGCCTCTAGTTTCCTTTTTTGTTTCTCTGCTTTAACCCACTGAAGTCACCTGAAACTCTGTCCTTATGCTACATCGCTCTCTCACAGAGTTCAGAGTACAGACTGCTAGCGGACTCAGACAAGATTAAAGTACAACTTGATTAAGCGTCTTTATCAGGTAACAGGAGGCCTGCGTTCGGCTGCAGCAGCGCAGCATGAAAGCATGCACTGTCTGCTGAAGATTTGCATGACTCTGTGCATTGCTGCCTGTGAGCAGGGTGACGTGTGTGTGTCTGTTTATGCGGCTGACTCATCTCAAGGTATAATTTTATGGCAGGTTTTATAGCTGTTCTCAGTGACTGAATACTCTAGTGGGTATTTTCTTGAAGAGCTCGCAACAGGGACATGTTAACAGCCATGGGTAATAAAAAAAAGCAGGGGGAACATGCATAACTTCCTTTTGATTATTATTTGTATACAGAAGAATGTGTTTGATCATAATGTACTTAAACCTGTGGAGCAACTTAAATCTTGCTTGTTGTGCTAAACACTGAAACACTCATGTTTTCAAGTTCAAGGACTTAAAGCTTGAAGCTTGTTCCTGCTGCATTTTAATAAATTCTGTATGTGTTGACCTATTCATATGCATGCTTTATATGTGAGTCTGTATGCTGTAGTGACACTGTGTCTTTTGTTTCTCTCCAGGTTATCGCAGTGGTGATGGACGTCTTCACAGATGTTGACATTTTCAGAGATTTGCTCGATGCTGGTTTCAAGAAAAAGGTTTCAGTCTACATCCTGTTGGAGCACACATCTCTACCTCATTTCCTGTCCATGTGTCAGAGGGCTAACATGCACGCGGGGCATCTTAAGGTAAGGCAGCATCACTCGCTTGATTATTTTGCAAAGTGATCTATCCAATAGCTAAATTAAAGCAATACGCCAACATATTTTCTTTTCCTGTCAAGCAGGTAGACACCATTCTTTTGACTGTGCATGCAGTAACAAGAAAGAGACGGGCAAGGCTCACCCACTGCTAATTATCTTAGCTCAAACACTGGGAGTCAATGGGTAGTGTTAGCCTGCTTTTGTCTACAGTCATCAGATAAACTCATCAGCAACTCTAAACAGTCCTGTGTGCTTGTGGTGACTCGTTTTCTACTATGTTTTGTTACATTATCTTTTACTATCATCCTATTATCTTTCTCCACTCGTAAACAGATGCTTTGTTTTGTTGACCTATTTATGAGCACACCTGCTGTAGTTTGAGCTAGAGATGTGACATTCGTGAATGAGTCGAGTCTTTTGAACATATCTTATAAGTGCATGAGAACCGATTCGCAGTTGTGAGTGAGCTGCTTATTTCTTATTTGTGAGCCATTCTTAATGCAAATTGCATGCAAAAACAAACGGCTCATTCACAACTGCAAATCAGTTCTCATTGTTCACTAAAAACAGTTGTTCAAAAGACTCGACTCGTTCACGAACGTCACATCTCTAGCACAAACCACAATTTGCTGTGGTTTGCGCTAGAGATGCCTCTGTTTACGAGTATAAGATAATACAATGATAGTAAAAAATAACAGCACAAAATGTTGTGAAAAAGGAGCACACAGGACCGTTTAGAGTTGCTGAAGAGTATATCTGATGACTGTAGGCAGTCAGGTTAACACTACTTATTGACTCCCAGTGTTTGAGCTAAGCTAATTAGCGGTGGGTGAGCTTTGCCCGTCTCTTTCTTGTTACTGCATGCACAGTCAAAAGAATGGTGTCTATCTGCTTGTCACGAACTCAGGGGTGAGGCAAGACAGGAAAAGAAAAAAATGTTGGTATATCCCTTTAAATTTTCCGTGATGCATAAAGGGCAGGGCTGAGTGAATCAGGCAAAACTGAAAGTACAAAATATCTGTCATGGGCCATTTTATTTTTTAAAGTAAATTAAATCAGACAAAACACAATGCTTTCTACTACATAAACTAAAACTGGAGTGATCAATCATACTTTACTGTTTGGAATCCTTGTGCTGTAATCATACACATTTGGTCAAGCCTCCTTACATCAGCTCAGGCTCACACACACACAGAGAAGTATAGACTACATGAGAGAGAAGATAGAGCCACAAATATCTTAGAAACAATAAAAAACTACTTTTCAAAATAATTCTGTGGAATGAAAGTGAAAGTGAAGTTTGTATCTCTCATAGCTTTAGGTCAATCATACACAGATCAATGATGAACAAGCTTTTACACAGCTGAATATGGTTCCCTCAAGCTTTTGCTTCATAAATGCAAATAAACTCACTGAGAAAAACTATTTATGTATTTTCACACATAATTTGATGTGTTTGTCAAGAAAACAGAAGAAAAACATATTGGGTGCATCCAAATGTCCAATACTGAAGGTTTAATAACAACATGGCTGCATTTTTCATCAAGACAATGTGATTAAAAACACTAATGATGGATTTTTCTCTGTGGATCCACAAAGGCTAACTATCAGAAAAAACACTGCACCCCATGGCTCAATTAAAAATGTTTTAAAGGGATGTAATTGACCTGGAGCCCCCCCATGAATTGACTAAAGATTGAGCTTCCAAACACAGTTGTCCCTATAAAGATACAGTTCCAGAGAAATTAGTTAGTTATAGCGTGTTTCCTCTTGGGGGCATCAGCGATCCCATGTAGTAGACAGTGTAAGCAGCGAGTGCCATGCCAGTAAGACAGTTTAACATGTCAAAAAGGAGACAAATGTTTGTGGTCTTTGGCAACCAAAACATTTACCGTAGAGGGCAATGTTCTGATGAATGCCTCCTAGAATTGCATCAGAGACTTACAGTATATCAAAGCCCAGTGTTTCCCTGAGGTATTTTTTGTGATGGGGTAGTTGATTTGTAAAGATGATACAAAAATTGTTTGGTCTGTTGAAACCTGCCCATCAATAGATTGCACAGTATGCTGCTCTCTCTCCCATCATAAGCCAAGCTTGATTCCCCCAGTCGATCCGTCCTCGGCTCACTGGTTGATAAATATAAACCAACATAAATCCATCAACGTTATTTAAAAAAAGGGGATCATCTTTAACACAAAGGGGCTCGTAGAGTATGGCATCAGAAACGGAAACATCCGTATTAGCTTTGGTAAGAGGTTCAGCCAAAATAAATGTTTTTAAGCTGTGTGAGAGACAAACCTGTCAGCAGTGTCAGTGAGAGACAAACATTCAACCTGGCAGGGACATGAGATTAGAGCAGAGGCATTGAGAAGGATAGGGAAACAAATGACAGATGTTGATTAAGCTTTATCAGGGCATTTATACTTTGCATTTTACCTCTTCTCTAAATTAGGGATGGGCAACTTGGCTGACCAAGAGGACCATATTAAATTATTCTCAATGTTGTTTGAATTTGAATGACATTCAGTGTAATTCCAGGATGTTAAAGTATATTTCAGAAACTTCTTTGATTTTTATTTAACAAATGCATTTAGTATTGCAAAACAGAGTGTTAAAGAAACAATTACAGCCAGTTAGAGCTCTGTTTCGTTGGAAATATTGCTATTTTAATATTTCTATGGTATATTTCTCAGGTCTTCTTCAGTATATGTATTTATTTATATTCTGTAAGTATTGCTATTTTAATGATTTAATGGCACACTTTGTAAGGTATTCTTAATGTATATACCATTTGGTATTTTTAATTGACTGGCAGGTCACATTGAGAGAGTTAGAGGGCCACATGTGGGCCACTGGTTGCCCACCCCTCCTCCACATAAGGCTTTAACACAAAAGCCTTATCAGAATCTTTGACATAGTCTTACAACTGACCTTAGCCGTTGCTGCCTAAGTAGACTGCTCTCTCACAACTCTGTGTTTTTAAAGCCACTATTTTGGCTCTCATAAAGGAGCTCAATGCTCAGATCAGTAACAGATCAAATAATACAATTATGACATAACTGAAATTCAGATTCATGCTGTCGTGCAACATTCAGAGCCCATGTTCACAGACGCTGTGATCACAACCTTCATTAGCACATATTTTGTTATGTTACAAAAGATAACTCTTGCTTTCCTTGAATGTATTCATTAGCTCATATTGTAATAACTCCATGGGCTTTAAATTTTATATTTTATATAAGGAAATATCACCAAGCAGACATTAAATCATGTAAAAGCATACCCTTGAATTAGCAGCAGTTGTAGACCTGATAATTGTCCCTCAAAAAGATTCATACACAACTGCAATTGTCAAAGCTGAAATTATAAGTACCATCCCCTCTTGATTTTGACCTCTAAATGACGGAGAATTCACGTTGACGACAGAAGAGCTTGTCCTAAAATTACTTCTACATTTTTAGTTGAGAACATTGTGAGCAGTTTAGAAAAAAAAACCTGATGCTGACTGTTAAAACAGTTAGTGGGTTAACATGTAAGTCGAGTCATGGTAATGATATGATTTAATGACTTATTTATCATATTTGCTGAAATAAAACATGTGCAAATTAATAACGCAAATTTTTAGTGCCTTTTATGCCTTTCTTTTGCAGTTTTTTCAGGAAAAACCACAAAGTTTCCAGTGATGGCTTGAGTTACTTTATAAATGACCTTGTAAACCCTCAGAGCAAAAGCATTCTGAGCTTTACTCGAACAATAGGCAAGTGTAACTGAACTGTGTTTATCTTGACTTTGTCATATTTCACCAATTTGGATGAACATAACTGTTAAAACAAGGTAAATATGGCTGTCTGTTTTTCAGATTCTTGCAAATTTTTGCATATATTTTGGTCAAGACTGTGGCAAGCCTTCTATTCTCTAGATTTTCTGCTCTACCAGAGGTTTTGAGATGTAGCACTCTTGTTGGCAGTAGAGTTGAAAGCCCTGACTTGCTCATGCGATAATAAAGAATGGGTGTTTCCTTACCATGACACAACCAACATGTACCCATTCTGAAACTATCTTCATAGAAAAACAATGGCAGCATTGCCTGTAACCCAGTGGTTCTCAAACGGTGTGGCAGGACACACTGGTGGGCTGTAGAAATTTGTACAACCATGTGCCATTACAACAGCTACACTGCTATACTATAAATACATTTTTAATTCGCTCCATTAGGATTTTATGTGCTTTAATATCTCTATAAAAGTGCAAATTCAGTAACTTTAAACACTCCCTATAAAACCTTTCAGGATTTTGCAGTCAACACAATTAAAAAAGAGCCTGGAAACAACAAACATCAGAGCTTATCAAAACTGCTATTGAGTTGTATTGGTCCTCGAGAAAAGTGTCATTAAATCATATTTCTGCAAAAATACTCCCCAGTTTTCAAAAGGGGAAGAACTTCAAGCACGCCAGCAAAAGCCAAATATAGTCGTTTGTTGATTTTCATTGGCACTAGTAGATATAAATCAACATGTAAAGACTGAAGATACTCAAACATAGAAGTAAGATTAGAACTTTTTTGCATGGTTATGAATATGGTGCACCTTGAGGTTTTGGCTCAGTCTTCGGTGTGCCCGGGGCGAAAGAAGTTTGAAAACCACTGCTGTAGCCTGTGCAGTTTGATATGCAGAGGATGAACAGAATCTGTATGCACGCTGATCAGTTCTCTGGCCTCTGAGGGCGATTTATGATGGACATTTATAGTTGATTAGACAATAAAACAAGTTAATTGGCGGTTTTTATTTCCCTCAAACAGCACAAGAATGTCCAAAATCCTGCAATTTAACCATCGCACATGTGCATACTAACCTGGTAAAACAGTATTTTGTGCAGCCATAATAATAATCTACTATCATATTGTACTCTATTCATGTTTCCTCGGCATCAGGGGACATCGAATTTGAAGCATTAATTTCATTACTGTCAGTTTTGGGCGATAAAAACAAATTCTTCATGTTGTAGGAGAACAACTTCTGCAGGGTACTGTAATAAAAACCCCAAAAGTACAAATTACCTTTTCAAAGAAAAACATGCAACTCAAGTCAGGAGACTTTCATTATGCATGGAAAAGTGAGAGCACACGCTATCTCTTACTTTCTCTCTCACACACACACACACACACAACTTTAAAGGCCTTCCAGCTGGCACTCTACCACAGATGAATCTTTTACTTAGCTATGTCTACCTTCAGCGTTAGATTCCATAATTGGCCGGTTACCACAAAAAAACACGAGTTATAAAACGCCCTTTGGTCATGTTGGGACATGAGAAAAGGAGTTGCAAGGAAGTGCATGCTTGTGCTTCAGTAAATTATATTCTAGAGAAATTTGACCAAGCTACCAAACAAACAAATGTGATTTTGACTCTTGTCAGCCAATCAAAATATTCAGGTGAGAAGTAGGTGACAGGCTCATACAGTCCACCCTGCAGGTAGACTCGCACGTCACGCTTCGTTTCTTCAAGCTTCTGTTATAGCTCAATAAAAGCTTAATTGAGCTGACGGCTTTGTCCCAGTGTAAAGGCACAAAGGGAGAATTAAGTTATTAACAGAAGTACATCTCTCACTACAGTTCATCGGGTCATGCCCTCTTCTGTTCGACCAGTTGAGCTGTTACACCAAATACCAAACAATTGACCAATTAGAGAGCTGCGATTGGGAACATGAAACATAGAGAACTTTTGAGCTTATGACAAAAAACTGTCTCTCTCCATCCATCCATCTATCCAAGAATGCATGGTTCTTGCTCTACTGTCCCGCATGCTGATACCATCATCTACTTTTTCTTCCTGGCTTTCTTCGATGCACTCATGCTGTTTAACTTCAAGGTCCAATGTGTTGCATAAACTGCAGTGCGTTGGCAGAACACCTTAGCCAGTTTGAGACTTATTAGGACATGCAAGATTAAACAATCCCATCAAGCGTGTCAGTCTGAAATTAGTACTATTTCAGTTGAACTAATGCTTTTCATACACCCAATTTTTCTTCTAAAGTTGCAGACAGATATCCTAAGCTTGACTGTCCAGACTTAAACAAACAAAAGGTCTTTGTAAAAAAGGCAGTCTTACACGAAAATCTGAGAAACTCCGATGTGGACAAAAGCACTTTATTTAACTGGGATGTTTAATCATAATCATGTCCTGATGAGGAGTTTGCTCAGTCAAACAGGTCGACTTTCTTTGACACCTTAAAAGATTACCGATATATATAATCATTATTGTGATGTTCATAAGATGTGTTTGTGTGCCTTTTCAGCTTTATTTGGTGGAAAGGACAGTACATAGATGTTGAAACTAGGGAGAGAGTTAGACAGAAAGACGTGTCTCAGACCTAATTTGAATGCAGGTCAGCTTCTTTAAGGACTATCACCTCAGCACATTGAGCACATGGACATAACCCTGTGGTCTGACCAATGATTTAAAGTTTTTCTCTATATATTCAATCAATTTCTATACATCCCTCATATCTCTATCACTTATCATTTACTTAATCAAAAATATATATTCTCTTTGCTCAAAGCCCTGAAAGGGTATAGTTTCCAGATCCATAATCTTTTGAAAATGCTGTATGCTCTTGGACTTTTGATGCTTTGAAGCATAGAGCTTCACTGCTTTAAGAAGAGCTGTGATGCAATCATCTCTTAGAGCAGCTCTCTAATCCAGCCTCAAACCACAGCAGGCTTTTAAAAGCTCACTACAGTAGACTGAATCCATAGAAATAAAACCAATACTTGATTCTTTTCTTGCAATTTCATTTTATCCAGTCACACCTTTCAATCAAAAGAGAGCTCTGGTGCAGGCTTCTCCATTAAATATGCAGTGAATGAGCCAGTGATACATACTGTTATAAACCATCTGAAGCACAAATATTTATTAATATGGACAAACAGGGGGCACAAATTGATATTTTCACCTAAAAGGAAAAAACATGTCTTTTCATTAATTTGGCTCCTGAATCAAGAAACAGTTAAAAATGCTTTACAATTTCAATACGGACTGGATTTGTTTTATGAATGCAAAATAACTGAGATTCAAATATTTGGATTGAACTGCGGCTTATTGTAGTTTTAAATCAAAATGTAGAGATTAATCTCAAAAGTTGTACTCTACTTATGAAATCTTTCATTTATGTATTTGGCTGCAAAATCACATTTCCATTCATCTTGAAAATAACCATTATTTGTGTTAAGTCGGAAAAGACTGTCTTGGAAAGATTTGGGGCTTTTTAAAAACCTTTGTTGCTAGGGCTGGGATATGCGGACCAACATTTATAACAACATTTGATATATATTTCAATCATTTTTCCAGATAAATAATTTCAGAAAAAAACAAGTTGATGAAGATTACAGTAGCATTGTTTTGACGCTGAGGACTGAAAAAGCTTGAGGTTTGGGGCTGCAGCTCATCATTTTGCATAGTCTACATATTGCACTTTATGACACTTCAGTGAAACGTGGAAAACATTCATCATGCTCAAGCTTTTTTTTCCCACCTGCTTTGGATTTTCTGCATTGGCATTCCTAATGGTGGCTCATGTAATGTTATTTTAATGCATCAACAACTACATTGATAAAAACAACGTCTGAACTGATATCTTGTTGTTGAAAATATATCAGTATTTTTCAAATATCTCCGAGCCTTAGCATAGGCCCTATAAGCCACCCTCTTGCTTTACCATGTTGTGAGCAGTTGGCTGTTGGCTTTGCCATCCTGTGATGCATTGATGAGACTTTAAATATGGAGTTGTTGCCCTAAGTTTACTCCCACCAGCAGTTTTGTCTCTCATGAGATTGTTACACTGATCTCAAAAAAACATTGTACAGTTGGATAGCAACACCTGAGTACCTTATCAGTGATTTTACTCTGGCACAGCACCAAAAACTGCTTGTAAAATAATTTTAATGTAACATGAGTTAACCCCTTAAAGCCTGTTGTATCACATTTGATTGATACATACCTTTATGATACCTCTATCTAATCAATATGATAAACAAATTACCAAAAAAAAACATCTGAATACAATCAGATAAATGATAAAAATCTCCTCAAGTGGATTATCAGTTGCCAAAAACACCTAATGTGTCAAATGAGAAACAAAAAATAGATATGTTAAATTTTATGGAAATTTGGATTTTTTTTTAGATTTCAGTAGAAAGTGAAATAAACACTTCAGCTCCAAAAAATTAGAATTTTCTGGCTATAATTTGTGTTTTCAGGCTTTAAAGGGTGAATATGAGTTCCTCATAGGGTGCTGTAGGAATTAGCCTTCAGCATCTCTTGCCTGTTTACCATAAATCTAGTGTTTAGATATACATCTTCATGCATCTTAATCCATTTAGACAGACTTGTACTTTTTCTGCATGCAGTAAAAGTCATAAGAACAAAAAATGCATTTGTTTGAACTACTGTCTACTCCAGTAAATTCTTAAATATAATAAAGCTTCCCAAAATATTTCATGTTTCCAAAAAGCGGGAGCAAATCTGACTTTTAGGTCACAAAATCTTGAAAAAAGGCCTCTGAAAAAGGGGGGAATTTAATTTGGGGTATTTGGCAGTTTGGAAGCAAAGAGATTTTTCAGTCCTCGGCAGTGTTGTCCTCTTTCCTCTTTTTACAAACCTCAACAGGAGCAACATTGGATTATTTTTACAGTGTTAAGTGGGCATAAAAAGTTATGCTTCATGATATTTACTGTAAAAGTACAGTGTGTTACAGGTTAGATAAGTCACTAAATAGACATGAGTCACAGAAGATGCAGAGAGCCGTGTTTAAGAGATGGACAGACATCATGGCCCAGAGCATGCAGAAAGAAAACAGAAAAATAAACACGCACACAAACACACTCCACCCTCTGCTCCATTTAGGCCTTGGAGGGTCCAAAGTGAAACTGTAAGGCGGCAGCAGATTGACAGACTTTCAGTACCATCTGTATCTCGACTTTATGCAAAACAGCAGAAAATGTCTCAGTCTCATGTGGCGGTTTGTGCTTTATAAACACAGACATATGACTGTTACACATAAGGGATGACTGAGGGGGATGTTTGAGCTCAGCTGAAGGGCTGTTTCTGTTCCAGCCTGGTGTATTCACATGACTAATGCTTGCCTTTTGAAAATCTGCCATTTTTGTTGGTTTTGTGGATGTCTCAATCCTGTTTTCTGGCCTCGGATTCAAAAGCAGGTCTGCCAACCGTATTAGAGCTGAACAGTGAAGAATAAGCATCATGCTGTCTTCTAAAATTGTCAAAGATTTAACTGCAGGAAGGCTGCGTGTTCGGAAATCTGAGTCTGCTTTGATGCCTTTATTACATGGTTGTCCTTGGTGGATTATATAGATTAGATTTTCAGATGGAGTCAATGTGGTTCTGTGATGCACAGGGAAAATGGTGGAATACACCTACAACACTTGTCATCTCAAAATGACAAGAAACACCCATACTATATAATTTTAACTACAATAAGCACCTGGCTCTGACATGCCTTTGTGAGAAAGTGAAAGTTTGGCCCAGAGGAGATCTTCTGCCTCTGTCGTCTTATTATTGGTAGAATTCGTATTTTGTTCACGGTGAAGGTGCAACAAGATTTTGGGTCACACTGACCTTGACCTTGTACCTAAAACAAATCAGTTTATATTTAAGTTACAGTACATATTTGTGTAAAGTATGGAAAAAATTAAGATTGTCTATGAGAAAATGAGATCATAAGCAAAGGCCAAAAAAAGGGCATAATGTCCTTGACTTTTTTGACCTTCAAATCTTATTAGTACATTCTTGAGTGGAAGTGGACATTGGTAAAGTTTTAGGGAAATTACTCAGAGTATCCTTGAGATAATGTGTTCACAAGTTTAGTATAAACATGAGGCCCAATACAGTAACCTTTGACCTACATGAGGCCCAATGACATTTGATCTATGCCCTTTTAAAATGTAATTGTTTTTGTTTTTTAGTTTCAATATACATTCAAGTGAAGTTTGAAGACAATTCCTCAAAGCACTCTTGAGAAGTCATTTCACAAGCCAAGGGTGACCTTGACCTGTGACCCCTACCTTCATCTCCAAGTAAATCAACCTTTAGTCATAGTTGACATTCGAGCAATGTTGAAGAAAATCACTCAAAGCATTCTTTATTACATTCACAGTTTAGTATGGACAGAAGGCTGCACGTCAAGCCTCTGGCCCGGGCTATCACCAGCACGGAGGTGCAATCACTAAAGAAAAATACAACAGCAGCCCATCACTGTGGTTTTCACACACTATCCCAGAAAATCTGACAGCCTGAGGGAACAGCTGTACAAGTGGCGTCTATAACTGTGAAGACAGAGTCATCCAAAGTGACGAATCTGTTGCCGGTTATCTGAGCGCAGGCTGCTGAATAAAACGACAACAAGCTGTAAGACGGGAGTACAGGTGTGACAGCTTGAGGACAGCTTGATTCTTTAACCGTAACTGACAGGAGGGAGTTGTTAGGTGGAGGGAAGACATGATAGGAGGAGGAGCAGATGAGCTGAGAGATAAGTGCGTAGGCAAAAAGATGACAGATCCCCCCCCCCCCCCTTTTATTTTGCTTTGGGGATTTCTCCTCAGTGCCTCAGCTTGTTGGGTGGTTGAAATCTCTCATAAAATTCTCTGTAGGGCAGCTCAAGAATGCACCACCAACAGAAATGCAATTTGCAGATTTTATCTTATCAGTAAGGCAGTGGAATGTCCCAAGACAGACAGAGAAAGCTAAGGGTGGGATGAGAGAAGAAAGGAAAACAAGTGTTTCCACAGCAAGACAAGCGACGCTAGGATTAATCTTTAGCATCAACACAACTGGTTAAACCATTCTCTGGCTCATTCCCAGCTTCTGTTCTCACGTTTTTATCAAGGAAACGTTGAGCATTTTTCACGGCGTGATGATTTTATAGTCCCTGTTAACAGAAAAAGCTTGAAGCCTTGAGTTATTGAGAATTAAATGGTGCTAGTGCCTGCATTAGTTTTTATAAGGGATTGAAATAATGAATAATGTTTTTATAAATCAAACAAAGCTGTTTCAGGGTGTGCTTTAGTGACATGAATGATGGACTTAAATTATCTGCTCAAAACAAGTTTTGCCTGCGTCTATCAAATATTAACACCAAGCAACTGTAATTTTGCTTAAATACATAAGACTTCCAAGTAATAAATAGCCTTTTTACTCTGGGTTTGGACCAAACAAACAAACGAATTGTGTTTTGGAAAGTTCAGTTGATTTGGGCTGGTGTAAAAGCCCACATGAACTTTGGTGAGGACCAAAGAATTGAACTCTGGTCAACTTAAAAATCTTAGTTTGTTTTCAAACAAACCAGAGTTTGGTTCACATATCTGAACCAAACAAGACATGCAAACCAAAAAGCAGTAAATTGTAGCTTGAATTTGAACGTACAACAACACTTACCAAGCTGACGCAGCAGTCAGTGACGATATCACGCAGAACATGGGATGGCTATGTTAGCATTTCTAGCACCACCAGCCTCTGGTTCTCTTAACAGAGTGAGTGGCGAGGGGCTATGTAACACAACATTTGACAGATTTTGGTCTGCTACACAAAGTGCAGTGTGAAAGAAAACTAAACTGAGAGAAAAAAACAAAGTAACTTGACCCTGAACTAAGACTGTAGTACCCAAAATCAAACTCAAACTGGTTCCAAACATACACACAAATAACAAAAGATATTCATTAGTTGTTCCTCAAAACATAGTTTTCAATTTCCCATAAGTCAGAAATGCAGTGAGCCGTTACCGTCATGTAGGAATGAGTAGCCAGTGATGCCAACCCGTTGATAATAAGGGACAGTTTTAATTTTTTAATATAGTCTTAATGTTTGCCTGTGGAGCGTCATACAGTTTTACAAAGTGGCTTGAAATCGTGGTGCGGCTTGAAATGGTGTATCATGGCTCAAGCTCCATCATTAGATCCTGAAAATTCCTCTCCCGTAAACACACTAATGGGCTGCACATCCTTGTTTATGAATCTAGCAGTTTTATCCATGATGGCTTTTTCCTGTGCTTCTGGTAAAGAGCCTGCCTATTAAATGCAATCACACAGGGAAAGGGGATCAATATGGAAACTCAAGGTGACTCCAAAACTGCAGCCACAATCATTTTAGAAATACTGCCCCAAACTAACAACAGAATAACAAACAAAAGGTGAAGAAAGGGTGGTTCTTATAGTCCAGTTTGCAGGTTGGAGATCACATTGAATCAATTTTCAGCAAAACAGTTTAAGAAAACAATATATTTCACGAATGTGAACCTCTAAAGTCCGACACACACAACAAGACTTTCAAATCTTATCAGACTTAAAACTGTTAGAGACATCACACATAAGGACAGATAAAGACAGATTTAGCTGTTTTGTTCTTAGTGTTTGGTGTGATTCAAGAAGACTAACTGGCTTATTTCCCAACACTTTGGGTCTCTACTCTTGCAGCTCTTAGTCTTGCATGACCTTAGTGTAAACAAACATGGCAGGGAACAAGCAGGGTGGACCGAATTAAACAGGGCTGACAGTTAGCTTTGTGGGACATTCTTAGTGGCAGGCAGCCACAAAGCAGCTGGATTTACCAGATTCCATGTCTGTCTTCAGGCAGAGCCTTTAGCAGAAATCACTGCTCCTTATCAGAAAATGACAAAAAGCTTTCAGCATCCCTTTAAGGACAATGAGCTAGTAGCAGTAAGTGTGGTTTGGTTGTGCTGAAAACAAGAAGTGACTGTAAGCCTCTGATGGGCCATGATAAATGGGAAAGACAAAACATTTGTTCAGTCACCCTTCGGTTTTTCTTGGAATGCTCCGTCTGTCCTTTTGTATGCCATTTTGCCTAATGGACTTGAATTATATCCCATGAATATGTGAAACGGTCAGTCTGGTGTGTCTGGTGTGTAGTTTTTGGTCAAACTCTTCTCTTTATAAATTTAGTTAAAGTTGTTTTAGAGGACAGGCTACACAGACAACCCTGTTTTTGTTACAAATCAACAAAGCAGTCCTTTGCTCCTGACATCCATCTTACCTTTTGCTTCATATGTCATACTGTCACTACATATGTTTTGCTTCCTGCTTTTATAAATTTTCCTCCTGATGGCTATTGTTCACTGCCATGTGTCAATCCTCTTCCAAGATCATTAGGGCGGATAAATTCAGTCATAACACATCTCACACCAAAGCATTACCAGATAAGATAAACCTAAGGTCCACACGTAGATCAGGCTTTTGCAGACTTTGGTTGTAAGGGGGTATTTGGGCCAAGAATCAGGCTGAGGATCTTGATGTGCATACCCTGCTTGGAGGTGTCAAAAAGACCAGATACAGATCAAAACGAAGAGAAATACCAGTCAAAGGAGAGAAAAAAAGTTTTCATGTGTGGAGAACCAGCAGAGAACAGTTCAAGCGTCAGGGTGAGAAATTTGTGGCGATATCTAGACTCCGCAAAATGATACTTGAGCTAATGTTGTCTTCCCTAGTCTTTCTGACTACTCAAAGTATATTTACACTGCAGGTCATATCTACCCATTCACACTGACTCACTCTCACATTCACTTACTGATGGTTCTGAGCTTTTATGTAAGCTGTCCATCAGTCTTTGCTAACACATCCTCTCCTGTAGTACCCATTTACACGCCACTGCAGTAGTGGGAGCGACTTACGGTTAAGTGTCTTGCCCAAGGTCATATCAACATGTGACAGCCATTGCTGGGCTCAAACCTGCAAACTTCCAATCACTGGCAGAACAAACTACCAAACTAAGCCAGTGACACCCAGTCTTGGACTTGAGCTTGTGGTGCTTTAGTCTTTCTGACTACAAAAAGCACTTTCCATCACTGATCACACCTGCTCATTCACACCCATTTACCCCCACATTTACTCAGCCAGAACTGTGCTCAAACCCATGACCTTCCAATTGATGGTGGATTACACCTCTGGATTACGCCACAATGTTTGTTCTTCTAAACCCATGTTGTTAAGTTTATAATATGCCAATGGTGTTGATAGATCAATAACAGTGGTAAGGTTAACTGGTGACCTGTGTCCCAAAGAGACCAATATCGGTCTGACACAGCCCTGAACTTTATCAAATTACCAGGAATTATCTCGTCAAGAATATGTGTTGCAGACAACCCTGTGATTCATTGACTTGATGTCAGAACTCAAGTGCAAGTCCCTTATAACTTAGTAAAAATATTTTGATGGCATTTCATTTATCCTTAAAGGTCTAATTTGTGGATAATTTTGGATACAACATGAACCAAATTTCTTCAAAATAAGTAACACAAATTACAGCTATATTCCAGACTATACTGACCATTACTTAGAGTTATCTCCCCTAAATAAAGGAACAAATAAAACAGCTTGCATTTCAAGTGTACTAACACTTTTTTTGCTTGCACCTTGAAAACAGAATGTTTTGAGAAGTATCCAAATGGAAATGTTAAGCCTGTGGTACTGTTTTTTTAATCTTATCAGACACGTGCTTACAGTCTTTTATTACTATACCGCCAGAAACTGTTCCACCCAACATGTGGTAATGCTGGTTAAATGTTTGTTCTCCTGATCATCAATTTAATTACTCTACAGCCTTGAAGTCACACCTACTTGCCTTTTACAGTCTTCGTGTTTACATAAGAATAATGCAAAAATACATACACTATTATCCAACTATATAAAATTATGTTGCTGTCAAGGTTTTGAGCAACAAAAAGCAGTTCTGTCCTTCTACAACAAACAGATAATAGATTTTGTTTTCTGATTCATAAAAATAAAAATCTCTAGACCCCTGGGGTACACCAGATTATGATCCAAGAACAGCATCATCTTTTCAAAGTATTCAAGCTTTGTTCAAAGTTTTAAACAGATAGAGGAAAAACAGGCAAGTTTCAACAAGACTGACCTGATCACTTTTTTTCAAGTAAGGACAAGACAATCTATAAATCAGAATCCAGTCATTCACATATTGATTTGACAAGATTTAATTGTCGTGCTTAAATTAGATGTGCTGAAAGAATTCAGTAAGCAGTCAAAAAAGTGGAGGAATGTGCTGAAATTAAGGGGACACGTGGTGTATAACCACCACTACTGTGTGTTTGTACAGAAAGAGGTTTTATGAAAAAAAAAAATGGCTGGTAAGCAATTGTGGGTCTAGTTTAAATACCGTTTTTTTTTTAAATGATACATTCAATGAGCAGTTAATAAGTTTAATGAGTAGTTAAGCTCCAATTTCTATCAGTTTCCTTCTCATCACAACTTTTTAACAATTTTACAACCTGAAGTTAAGCAGCAATAATTGAGTGCTGACTGCATGCAAAATGCCCTTTTTTGGACACTAAATAAGCAACAGCAATCTAAAACAGGATGTTTATCCTCTGCCAAATTGGTCCCTGAAAAAATGAGGGGCTTAATGAGGAGTACACCCACTTCTTCAGGCACCAATACTCCACCGGATCTAAGAGTCCAGTTACTCATGAAAGCAATCTGAGGATGAACTGGTGACTGTGCATAGTTCTGTGAAATGCATGCCTTTTTTTTTTTTTTTAATGTTGCTTACGTATGCGCTAACCATTTGCTAAAATGTTTCTCAGGGAAGTTAGAGTCACATCAGAAACATTGTTTTTGTGTACACACCCATGCTGAGATATCTCCTCTCGTCTTTTGACAAAGTTTTCAGCTTGTTTCATTGAGGTGGATATCTAAAAGTGTCTCCTGGCTAAAAACTTGCCTTTGTGTGTTTTGCTCCCTGGACCTGTCAAGTGTGCGCCATGTGCGCACACAGAAAATAACTTGTTGAAGCCTTACTGTGTGTGTACTGTATATCACATAGTTTAATAGGGTTGCATGCTGTTTTATATGTCATTCATGACTATCACCATAGCTAATTACCCCCCAGTCTCACAAAAAAGCAGGCCTGACCCAGCCCAAACCTGAGTGAAGGGGGACATATCTTCAGCCTGACCTGGCCTCAGACTGTAGGCCGGATCAAGCTAGGCTGGGCTGGGCTTGGGCGAGGGTGGCAAGTGTGACTGTGGAGGCCACTGGGGCACAGTGGACTCATCTTCAGGCTCAAGAAACTATTTTGAGAAAAAGTTTGAGATGATTTAATAAGCTTTGTGACATGGACATTATTGTTTATATATAGGTAGGGAAAGGATGTTATAAATTTTTGTTTTTGACTTTGGTCCTGTTCAGAAAAAACAGCATGAAAAACATAAAAGGAAAATTACATTAATATGTATCATTTTGAGGGGGCCTTAAAGGTCACCAACCTCATAATATAACCTAAACCCAAAAATAAAAGTAAAACAAAAGTAATAATAATGGTGGAATTTGGGGGTGGCTGTAGTTTTAGAGGTTGAGTGAAAGTTTGGAGGGTTGCTGGTTTGAGCTGGTGGACCATATACACCAGGCCTGGTAGCTGGAGAGATGCCGTACTACTTCCTGGGTATTGCAATTTCTCTACATATATACATGTATAAATATTTTAAACTGTGTGTCAAACCCTGTTGAAAAATACGAGAGGGTGTGAAGAATGGAATTTCCCCATGAAGGACAACAAAAGCATTCTTTCTGTTGTTCTGTCGTTAAAAGATCTTGACTCTTGCATTGTGGTACAACTTTGTGTTGAGCAGTTACAAACGATGCCTAAAATCGATGTGTTTTTTTTTCCAGCATCTTCGTGTGCGCTGCACAACTGGAGCTGAATTCTACTCGCGGTCCTCCAAAAGGGTCAGAGGACAAATGGGACACAGGTTCATGTTCATCGATGGAGACAGAGCTGTGTCTGGGTCGTACAGGTCGGAGCACTTTACCTTTTATGTGTGTTTGTGTTGGTGAGAGTGTGAGAAAGAGATAAGACAAAGACTATAAAAGGAAACTAATGATCTCTACGTGCCCCTCCTGTATTTGCTTCAAATGAGGAATGTATGATGTTTATTAATGCTCTGTACATACTTTGCACTAGACTAACAGGTTACTGTAAATATATCAATCAACAAGAGATACACGTTTAGTGAAGTTCCCAGGTAACTGTGTGCAATAACTTTTACTTCTGACAATGGGCTTGAAGGAGACTTCAGTTTTTCTACCTGGGGGCATTTCTACTTAAACTAGTAGGTTGAAACTGTTTTAAAAGAGCTCCAGTGAAAGTTCTGAGCTGCAACCAAATGACAGGGTTTCAGTGGCCATAAAGTAATCCTTTTGGACATTTATGGGAGAGAAAATGAAAAACATTTTTTAGTGCTCATTTTGCTGCTAAATGGCGAAAGTAGTTCTTGAAATGTTTGACAACGTTATGAAAACAATCTTTAGTATATTTGATGAAAATGCTACAAGTTGCAACTCAAGATAAAGTCACACCCTGAAATCTCTGAGTGAAGAGGTTTGCTACAGAGAGAGGATGGTGCAATGCGTTCAGAAATAGGAGAGGTAAGCAAAAGGTAATTGAATATGAAAGTAAATGTTAGAATATGAGAGTCAATACCCAATAGAATATGCAATACAAAACACAATACAATGTGTGATACAATACAAAGGCCAGCACAGAGCAACCAAAATGCTAGTGAGCATCCCTTACTACTTTCTTGATCGTCTCTGACATACGTATATTAGCTGTTTGTAAATGATGGTGAAGTCGAGGTAAACAATGTAGATTTTTTTGCCTCTGCTCTTTCAACAGTAATTATCAGCAGTACTTTCAAAAAGGATGCTTTAATAAAGTTACTAGGACTTTTGAATTGTTCTACTCAACGTTCTGTGATCACAAGACGGTACACTGTAGTTGGGACATGTACAAAGAGGCATTATTAATAGATTTCTTTCTCACTTGTGGATAGCGAATTTATGTGGATATGGTCGTAATGATGGGGATGCCCCTATCAAGCTTTTTGCAGCAATGACTGATCACCATTATGTACATGGACCTTAAATGAATCACATAACACAGTGTGCATGATGTTGTGCAGTATTGTGCAGTTCAATAGGCTTTGCTAATTTGCTATTATTATGTTTGTCTGGGCCTATCAGCACTTTCAGTTTGGATACAGTGAAACAACTTGGCATGGAAATAATTTAAAGTGCTCCTGAGTTAGGAGATGTACTGTATATTTCCCTGAAACACATTTTTGTCTATGCTTTATCAGAAAGTAGGGAAACTAAGTTTTACTTTGTTGATGAACATAAGAAGGGCTGGTATAGCTTTGTCGATGGCTTTGTTAATCTCACCAGATAGCGTCAATGTTTAATTCTACAGCACAAGCAGCTTTTATAATCAACATTGTTAAAAAAAATGATTCTTTATTCTACAATTTTTAATCCTATCATGACTTAAGGAACAAAATAGCTTTACTCGTAAGCTCATGTTCGCACTATCAACTTCCTTAGCCAAGTCTACCAACCACATATTTCAAAGATGACTTACCCTGGAGTGAGAGTTCATATCCAAGTCAAATACTTAACAGATTGTTCTGTTACGTTGTCATGTGTTTCCATACTTGGAAATATGATCTGAGTCGGTCGGTTACCAAAGAAAATTAATCTTTTAGTTGACCTAACTTGCTCTTGTCATTGCCCCAAAGGATTAAACTGCATTTGTCATTTTCAGTAAGAAGGTGTTTGCTCCTATTGACTTGATGTACTTGGCAGTAATTTAACTCTATATCTTTGTGTTTTGTAGTTTCACTTGGATGTCATCGCGGCTGGATAAAAACCTCATCACAGTGGTCACAGGCCAGGCAGTGGATGCATTTGATAAGCTTTATCGTACGCTCTATTCAACCTCTAGCGCTGTGGACCTCCGGCAGTTTGCCACAGAACCAGAACCAGAGCCAGAGCCCATCCCACAGCCGGTCTCAGCACCCCTTCCCTCTGCTGCTCTTGCCCGGAAACTGTACAACCCTAAATACGCCTTGGTTACTCTTGGAAACCCTAATGCAAGTCCAGCTGACAACAGCAGCCCCCAAGAGACCCCAAATCAAGAGAAGTCCAAAAGCCAAGAGGAAACTGACAAAAAAAAGCGAAGGAAGGCGAGTAAAGAAAATCTTCAAGAGCTACCTCCACTTCACCCTGGACTTGTTGATTTGGAAAAAGTATTCTTGATTGACTACCTGCCCACCTGGCCCGAGCCAGACCCTCCTAAAGATGTTATTGGGTTTATTAATGTTCGAGATATCAACAAACCAAATCAGGTCCATCTGCAGAGATCTGAGATGTTTGAAATTAGCCAAGCAATTAGGTTCAGTTCTCCTTTAACAATGCCAGAGGAAAAGCTACCAGAGGTTGCCATTCCTCGACAGGTTCCTGCTAAACTTGAGATGAATAAACCCCAACCAGCACAAGATATCACCAAGGCTAAGGAGTCACATGTGGACATAGTACCCCTCAATGCAAGGGCTGGTGAAACAAAAAACAAAGCAGAAACGGCTGAGCAGAACTCGCCTGCATCTGGACCCCAAAGTCAAACTGACAAAGACACAACTAAGACTCAGAACACTCAGAAAAGCCTGAGTTCAAACACAACCACCAACCAAGAGGCATCACACAACCCAGCACCTCACCTCAATGCACACACACCCTTCCAATCCATTGCAAAAAAAGCCACCATTATCCCTCGCTGGCCTGCATACACCTCTCAAACTGTCACAAAGAACAGTCCTGCGTTTGACTCTCTCCAAGGATCAAACACTAAAAAAGAAACTGGATCAAACACACATAGTTCCAAGGCGAACAGCACAAGCAGAGACTCATACAAAGAAAAACACACACAAAAACAGACTGTGCCTTCACATTCAGAGTCACGCACACAGGCAGTTCACACACAGTCACAAAACTTCTTCAAGAAGCCTTCCAATGGCCATACTCCCACTGCAACTGGCAACATTTCCACCTCCTCTGCCTTAAGAGGTTCTGAAAATAACACCAATCCCTCCTCTTCGTCGGTTCCCCTTTATAACTCTTCTTCTACAACTCCTAATCTGTCCTCACATTCTCTCTCAGAAGCCTCCTCTTTGAGTCCAACTGCACCCATCCCTAAACCTCGGACTATCCAGCTAGATTTAAAAGATGGCGTTACTAGTGATATCGCTGCCAAGAAGCTTGAGACCATCACAAAACCTCTAGTGATCCAAAATAGGTCCAACACAGTAACTGTGATGAAAACATTGCCTGATAAACAGCCAAAGATTTTTCCAGAACAGCAAAACAGTGGAAGTACAAAAGGAACACAAAGTACAGGAAATACAGAAAACACTTCCCAACGGAAGCCCAAGACTGTCCCAGAATTTCAGAACAGTAAAACTTTACCAGGACCACAGAAAGTAGCGCAACACCCACCAAAGAGTCGAGACAATTCTCAACAAAAAGAGGACAGGACTACGCAAGACATTAGGAAAACATTTCCAGGAACTACCCTGGAAGTTGTCCCCAAAAAACAGCCCAAGAGTGTCCTGGACTTGCAAACCAGTAAAAACTTAACAAGAACACAGAAAGTTGTACAGGGCACAACAAAAAGTGGAGACAATCCTCAGCAAAAAGAAGACAGAACCATGCAAGACATTAGGAAAGCAGTCCCAGGGACTACCCAAGAATTCACATCAGAAAATCTGCTCAAGACTGTTCCAAAAATGCAAAATAGTGAAGGCACAACAAAGGTTCAGAAATCTCTACAAAGCACTGTAAATTCTGATGAGACTTCGCAAAAAAATGAGAACAAGACTTCCCTAAAAACAAAGGAGGTCTCAGGAACTATCCAAGAAAACCCAGAAAAACAGCCTAAGATTACCACAGAGGTGCAGAATAGTAGGACCCAAACAGGAATGCAAAAAGATACTCAAAGCACATCACATGTCCAATATGATCCTCAACAAAAAGAACCCATGTCTGCTCAAGAAAATAAGAAAGCAATCCAAGGAGCACTTCCAGCACTTAAACATGAAAACCAGCAAGAGATTTGCTGTGAACTGCAGAAAAATGTTAGCACAACAGGAACAGAAAAGGCTCCACAAAACATTTCAAACATTGTAGATGATACATGTCATAAAGAAGTCAACACTTCGCAAGACAAGCCCCAAGTAGTGTCAGGAACTTTTGTAAAGATGACACCAGAAAAACAGCCAGAGACTGTTGCAGTAGCCCAGAATAATGGAATCATGACAGAATCTCTAAGAGATACACAAAGCACAATAAAAACTGAAGATTCTACTCTGCAGAAAAAGGCCTTAGCTTCGCAAGACATTGAGAAAGTAGTTCCAGGTACTACCCTTGAGCTTACACCAGAAAAAAAGCATGACATAGTATCAGGATTGCATGACCACGTAAAAGTAACAGAACCACAAAAAGTGGCAAATAGCACTGATTCACTTCAGCTAAGAGAAGCCAGTGCTTCGCAAGACACCAAGGAAACAGTCCAAGGAGCTATCATAGGTCTAATACCAAATAGTCTCATTACTGGGGAACCAAAAGTTGAAAGTCTGAATACAAACAAAAATATTCCAGATTTTGCAAATCCCAAGAGTCTAACAACAACAGACAGCAAATTAACCCAACAGATATTCCCAGTATTTACAGAGACAAAAGCTCTGGAGAAAGCAGCAACATGCGGAAAGTTTGCAGAATCGCCAAATGGCAACAGTAAAAAGAACACAAATTGCCCAGGAAATGGTGAAAAAACACCTGCAATTCTGGAAATATCAAACAGTGAGTCAGAACTAAAGGATGCAAGAGTGATGGAGACTGGGAATTCAACAAACTCAACCAAAAATAAGCAAAACAACTCACAAGAATTTATTTCAAAATCATGTGACAGCAAACAAATGCCAGACAAAAACATGCACTTACCCCTTTCTGACTCAAATGCATCAGACTTAGGTTCAGTGACACCTGAGAAAGACTTGCGATGGCTCACAGCTCTTGCACGATCTCCAACTCCAGATGGATTTCCCTTGCATTCACCCACCCCAGGGTCACGAGCACACACACCAGATCTACGGTCGTACACTCCAGACTTTCGTACGCCAACCCCTGACATCAGTGATGGATATTATTCTGCGATAGATGACACCAATCTCTCCACCACCTCTGAGGAGTTTTATGACTGTGTCAGCACGCCTAGTCTTCTTGAGCCTTTTGATCAACAAGTAAATGCCAAAAGCGGGACCACTGAGGATCATACAACCAATGTTAACAAAAGTTACAGCAGGAAAACTTCCAACAGTGAAGTGCAGAAACTATCCAGTCCTCCGAAAAAAGTGGCTAAGGGAACACAAGAGAACTCAAGCAGTGAATTGCAGAGTTTATCCAGCACTGCAAAAGTTTCCTCTCCTTCCAAACTTGAGAAAGAAGTAAAGAAAGAGGAGGTGCAGAGTGCAAATAAGGAAAATGGGACACAAGGAGAAGAGAAAAATGTAGCAAAGAGAGCCGAGGGGGCAGAGAAGGCAGACAGTGAAGTTAAAGTCAAGGAGGCAAAAGTGGCAATAGAGAAAAATAAGGAAACCTCGACCCAAGTTCTGAAGAAAAAAAAGGTTGTGAACCAATCAGCAGCAGAAAAAAAGGTTGATGGAGGAGGGACTTCAGGAACCAAGGATAAAGCAGAGCCAAGACGAATGTCAGCAGGTGACCTTAAAGCCAAGACAGAGAAAGAGGGCCAAGACAAGGAGAAGGCGCCATCAGGATCCAGCATGGTGATAAGGAGAGAAAAGGCTCAGGCGGCCCGAGAAACTGAGGGGCAGAAGGTATGATAATGAGAACTGTTTACGTCTATACTTTCATTCTCTACTTTATATACATAATGCCCCCATGCAGGCTAATCTAACCAAACCAATTTTACTGTTTAATTTTTTAACCACTTCACAGTATTCTGTTCAGCGTACTCCGGTGACATGAAGGGTAAGCAAAGTTTATCCACTTTTTGAGGGGATGTGCACCTCATCTTAAATACTAGATTTAAAAAAAATGTGGAAGTTAAAGAGGTTTAACTGACACAAATGAAGAAAACTGGTGTTTCCCCTCATACTGGTATTACCTAAAAAACAGATGTGCAGTATGTAGTTAGTTTTATTCTAATCCAGCCATACCATCCTATGGTAACATAGTCGAATTACAAACAAGCAACTGAGCACCAGGAGGTAAGTAAGTCATTCTGATTTTGTAACTTTTGTATACTAAACTTTTGGCTTTAATATTGTGAAAATATTCTTAATTTAATATTAACACTACTAATATTATCTTTGGACCTCTAGTAATTTGAATTAATCCTGGAAGTAGTCAGTGATCTTAATTTCAACAGTTTCTATTGAGTCCCTGGTGAAAAATACTCAAATACAAACTATTAGAGGTCGTCTGATAATATCACTGATGTGCAAATTGGCATCCTGTTGATTTTTTAGGTCTTTCTGCAAGCTTTTTTGTGCTTTTTTATCTTAAAACCTGTTCTAAACTATGAAAGCTGGAATAAAATCTCTTAAACAAATTTCACTCAATTTTCTGTGAAAATTCATAAAGCTAAACTTGATGCACTCAAATGCTCAAATGGCTCACAGTGAAATTTCAAAGTTGTTTGATGAAGGATGTGGCTTATAGTAAAGGCTTCTTTTAGCAAAACATGAAAAGACAAGAGACACTGTTAATCTTGTGCAAATGTGCGGCAGGAACCACAGGCCATAGGTTCAGTCTTTTGTTGTTTTGATTATTTTTACAGGTATTTTGGGGGAGTTTTGGCCTTTATTGATAGTGGAAAGACAGAGGGTGGATTTAAAAAAGAGGACAGAGAGCAGGGAAAGCCATGCAGCAAATGGGCATCAGGCGGGAATTGAAACTGGACCAAGAGCACATGGCAAGAGCCTTCAGAGGTCGACTCTGCAAAACCAGCACCTGTGGTGTGAGATTTAGATTATTAAAAGTCTTCAATACAGCTTTGAGAAACAGACTGACATTTTAAGAATCATACTTAGTTCCTTTTGCAAAGACAAGGAGATAGGCTACAGCAAACAACGGCATTTATGGCAACATACCTTTAAAAAAGAGACTGAGGTGTGCACTGGTAATAACTGGCTGTCTTGTCTTGGTGCAAAGGCTGAAAATGAAGGGGAAAACTAACATGGTTTTGGCTGCTAACTATATTTTGGTCAGGCAAGAGGAAACTTGAGGAAGTTATTGCCCTTTCCAAAAATGAACTGTTGCCCTATGTTTCCAGTTTTGGCGCTAGACACACCATGTGACTACAGAAGCACTTTGCGCAGAGGAAGGCATATCTGCTCATTAATGAAAAAGCTTGCTAATGCACAAGAGGCAGTATGCTCTTGCTTAGGCTTCCTGTTATCCATCTAACAATGTAAAAGCCATAGACTGTAAAAGAATTTGATGGAGCTAAAACTACTCACAGACAGACAGATGGACTGTGTTGTGGTGGTCTGACCACTGGTGACACTGCATTTCCAAAACCAGAAAAAAAAACGGGAACAATATAAAAGAATTCAACCCATATTCAGTGAGAGTGCAGAAATGTATGACATATTTGGAAAGAAGCCATTTTTGAACTGGGCTTTAAAGATGTTTATATGGCTATAAAAATGTCTTTTGCCCCGCTCTTTAATTTGGGTGTAGGTTTCTCCAGCCACCTTCAAATGAACACACGGGGTACTACAGGTTTTGGCACCTCTGCATGGGCCTCCATTTTCATCCCTGGAGGTTGCCACGTGGTAAAAGCGTGGTTTCGTACCCTCCTCTGAGGTTCACAAGCAGATTTTGGGCGAGCCCAGTGTGCATTCAGTGTTACTCCAGCCACAGCAGTGCAAGGAAATGGCACGCTGGTGCTAATTTCCATCAGGGACTGGAGATGGAAATTAGCTAGAAAGCTATAATCTGGTGCAGAGTATCTCTACTCTGATGAGTTTGATGTTTTTTTTTGTACATGGTCCCTGACAAATAAAATAAAAAAAAAAAACAGTGCTGAGAGGTTTGATCATTTAACAGACTCTGTTTCTCTCTCCTTCATGGATGGCAGTTCATATGGTACAAATAAATTCAAGGGACAAAAATTATGTTGACAGGAAACAAATCTGCAGCGTGTGAAAAGATTTTCAAACTGAAGTCATCATCAAAAAACTACTAATATCTTTGATAATTACTTTGAGTTTAATGTAATATTTTCATTGTTGTTCTAGCAAAAACGACTTCAGCATGCTGAAGACAAAACCACAAATTAAAAAAAGGCTATTGAATTTTAATAAATGAATTACGTCAGTTGCTGGAGTTAGGGTGTTTCACTGAGGTGTTACAGTTGCTCTCTTGATCTCTGAAAAATTGGAGCATACTGTGTTTAACAAGGACAATGTCTCTTTGTAAGATCCTCTCGAAAAATAAAGGAACGTACAAGACTGAAAATTTCTGAAATTATATATTTTTTTGGCAACACTGTTACATTTTAAATCTTTATTTAGATCTTACCCTTCAATTTTAATCACAGTTTTCTGTATGTAATGTCAGCCAATCAGTTCCTTTATTTTTAAAGAGTATTTCCAATCAATCAATCAACCAATCAATCTAAGTATCTATCTTTGTATGCATTTATATTTCTATATTTCTGTCCTTTTGTTGTAAATATTTGTACTTTGTATAATTTATTGTGTATTCAGTATGCTATTCAACTCCATTTCTATCCTTGTGTGTGTCGGTCTATTAAGTGTTCACCAGCAGAGCGTCACTAAGTCAAAACACACGACACTCGTCCATTATTGAACAAGGAGACTGTAGGCGAATTAAAGTGACATACTTTTAATGAAGCGCCCCCTCCCGTCCACACCCATTCAATATTTATGAATCGGTAAAAGATTGATAGCCTCACATCTATTGGCGCAGTTTAACTTGCCCACCATCAGCCTGAGTGTACGCTTTTTATGTGACAGCAGTCAGATGAAGTCGTTGAGGTGTTGTTCTCATGTTTTAATTCATCTCTCTTATATATTATTGATGAAAGAGACAATAGAGCAGATTTTGCACAAAAGTACTGCACAAAGCTTTATGGCACTTGGCACTGGCCTTCAGAGTGTGAAAATTTGACACTGCATTGTAGAAGTTGCAAGCACACAAACAGAATGTGATATGAGGACTTTGTGTCTGCTTTAGTGTTAATAATAGATCCTCATCACATGTTTGATACCTCATTTATATTTCTCTGACACAAGTCTCCTTTCATCCCTTTTTCCCTTAGCTTCTGCAGTCCTCCTCCAAACCTCAAGAAGACAAGCAGCAAGGTAGCATAACTTCACCTGCCACCCGAGCAACCAGACCTTCTCGACCCCTCTCAGGCCAGTATACGGGGCCTCGTCCCTGGGCAGGCTCTCCGCTAAACAAGGCTGAGAACATGTCGCACCATGGTAGCTTTCAGGTTTTGGATAACCCAGCATCTCCTAACAAACTTCCCTCAAGACCACTTCCTCCAAGGACAGTGGGTGCCATTGGGTCTTTGTCTGGACGAAGGCAGACTGAAGTCTCCCGCAGCCAGCAGACCCTCCTCACCAAGGCTTCTCTCCTACTTACAGACTCAAACTCTCAGCCGCTGCTCAGCTCTCACCCCCAGAACCAGACGCTTCTAAACAACCAAAAGGTAGAGAGTCGGGTTCCGTTTAGCTTCACTTTCGGCAGGCTCTACAGCCTCAGGGACCTGAAGGACAAGATGAGCAAGCTGCCGACGCAGAGAGATGTAAGAAGCAGCACTAGTTCTTCATTTCAGGGACGCAAGAGCACAAGCTAGTGTAATAGCACCTATTATATCTGTATTCATTTTTTATGGGACTGCAACTCATTTAGACAAAGATTTAGGTAATTAAGCATTAAGAAAGAGATGGAAAAAACAGGTTCTAGCACTTTAAAGGGGCTTTCAGACAGGATTTGCTGTTTTTGTTTTTTTTATTTAACCTTTTAGTCAACCAGATAAGTCCCATTGAATTCAGGACTTCATTCACAAGGGCGACCTGGCCAAGAGGTCAGCAGCACACGTCATAATAAATGCAAATTCAAGGAAAGATTAAGGCAATAAATTACAAACAATAAATATGGAAAAACAATCAACAATTTGACAGTGGAAGTGCGACAGTTTTGAGGACAGTAATAATAAAAAACACATGCACTGGGAAATGGAGGGAAAAGCTTTGATTGAAACCAGTTCAGACATTTTTCAGTTCTGTCTGTACAGGTTGATGCAGTCACACTCATTCAAGTCTCTAAGACAAAAAAGGGCACATGAGTTGCTCCAATCACAGCCCAAGTTTGTGCATTGGGCCTGTATGAGCAGGTAGATTTTTTGAATTGATTGCACTGTGAGGACTTCTTGATGCTCCCAGTCAGTAGCTTTCATGTGACGTCCCTCGTGTTCATCGAACCCTCCTATGGCTGGTTAGAAATGGTGCCTTCTGCTTTGGGCTACGGAGAAGTGTACGGTCTAATTTGCCACTTGTGTGTTTTAAATAAAGTTGTTTCTTAGCCGTGGGCACAAGCCTAAATTATACATCAAAAGAGCACCATCTAAGAAAGAAAACCGAATTGATACCAGATTATGAGGGAGAAATTGGGTTTGAAAGGAGCAGTGCTCCCCTGCCCCTTGTTGCAAGAGCTCCCAGAATGTTTAGTGTGGTTCACTGCGAGGGGGCTTTTGAAAGAGCTTTCTGCCCTAATTCATTCATGAAAGTAAGACAATAGTTTACTGATAAGTCAATGCGCCTTGCAGCAGTGTTAAGCTTAACAGCACTTTTTAATTTAGTTTTAGTTATAGTCTTTTGCCTAAAATATCTTTTAATTTTAGTCATAATTAAGTCATCTAAATTGTTTTAATTTTAGTCTAGTTTTAGTTGATGAAATTTCACAACATTTTAGTCGACGAAATCTGTTGTAAATTTAGTCAACTAAAATATGAAGTGTAAAGGGTATGGCATTTTTTTCCTTGAATTCCTGAAGTCATGTTTTACACTTGAATAAAATGAAACATCTAATAACACTTATTGAATGCTAGTAAAGTTTGAATGTACATTAACAAAAACAAATTTAACTTTTGTGTGAAATGCAATCACCTTTATTTAGACTACCTGGCCAAGCATCTCAGTTACAATACCAGAACTGACAACAAACAGTGAACCTGCTCTACATGAATATATCAATTCATAAAGAGAGTACCTCTGATTGGATCGCTCCCCAACTTATCCCGCCACCACCAAGCTAAGGCAGTTGTGATTGGATGTCCCTCTTAACTCATCCAACCTTTCCACAACCATAGTTGCTGTGATTGTATATATTCCCAACTTGTTCCTACTTTCTACGTGATGAAATTAGGTCTGACTGGATTCAGTCTCTGTCAAACATTTTCGCCTAGTTTTTATTTGTTGATGAAAATGTCAGTTAGTTTAGTTTTAGTTTTTGTCCATGTGCGCTTGTTTTTATTAGTTACTGTCAAGTTTTCATCAGGGGAAAAAGGTTGCTGATGAAAACTATGATGAAAATCATTAGTCATTAAAATTAACACCGTCTGTAGAGTACAGTTTTGTCTCGGTAGAGCCCGTTAGCCAGGGTAGGCTTAGTTGGGGCTTCACCCTGACAATGCAAAGTCTCAGTCTGCTCTCGATAATGGCGGGGCTACTTCTAATCAGACGTGCACCATGATTAATCAATCAACTTGACCTGCTTGGTTTCGTAGGGAAGAGCACTGCACCCTCTGGCTGGCTACTTCTTTCCCACAGTTGACCCCCTCCATATGTCTGTGGAGACCCCTGGTAATGACTTTCTGATGGCCATAGTTTTGCCATAAAATATTTGTCAAAGTAATGCTACTCAGTGTTGATCATTGTCTTTAATACTGGCAGTTATAAAGTATATGTGCTTTTTGTGAACATATAAACACTGCAGGTACAGCCATGCATGATGAAGATTTTAGTATGAATTCCACTTTTTGTTTTACAAATGAGACCCTTACATATTTGTGTTTACCAGCTAAATTGTTACATGGCCTTAGAGATGGTTTTCCCTGACATTTTTGGGGCTTTTTATCAACCTTGCTTTATGTTTATTACATTTTATTGTATTCTTAGACTGTTTTATAGCAGAAAGGACTAAAATAAAGGTTAAAGGTTATTCAAGACAATAAAAAGTATACTGTACAAAGTGTTCATCTGTTTGTAATTTGAATAGGTTTAGGGAAACAACATGTTTGGGGCTGGAATTCTTTTATCAGTTTTATAAGTAATGTAAGGTTCTTAAATAATGTGATCTTTGTAACGTTTCGCTTGAAATTTTATATGTAAAATAAAAAATGGCTTTAAGTCACTCCATAATGATTTCCGAGGAGTTCCCTGGTCTTATGGGTTAAATAGTTAAATAATGAATACAAAATAATTAAACACAAATATTTTCCAACTGATTAACAAGTACTTTGATGATATGGCATTGATCCCTGGCTTATAGTCGGCCCATGAATCCTATGACGGTCATTTTATACCATGTCACTTGACTTCCTCCTTCGCTTTTGATTGACAACTACATAGAAAAGTGTTAGCTTGCCTTTATTTAGTCTTTATTTTGACCTCTATAGTGTCCCCATAGAGATTGGAATTGCAAAGTCAAAGCTGAATTGTTTAATAAAGTTGAGATGCTGCAAGCAAGTTAGTTAGCTGCTTAGCCTTGTTAGCATTTCAGCTAGAACCAAAGATGGCTGGCCCTGTCCTGAGAGGGAGCTGTAAGCAGCAGGTAAATGTTGATGTTTGACAATTGTAACAAAGTAAATTATCTCAAGTAAGTTTTTAGTATCTATACTTTACTCAAGTGTTAGATTTTGAGGAAAGTTTTAATTTTACTCCACTACATTTGAGAGACAATTAACATACTTTTTATGTCACTACATGTGGAGATTCTCCAGTAACACATAACTTTATATGAGGTGATGAATTCTTGTTTCTAGCATTTAATCTTGGCTTAAAGTGCCTATGTAACAATGGTAGGACATCACACTGACAGGTCTATTCGGGGTGGGTGCTACTGGCACTGTACATAGGAGAGGCAGGGAACGTCCTGATGCTATGGACTTTTTGTCTTCACCCATACTCAAACACAATAAAAGGCATAAAAATGTCAAAAAAGCATAATATGGGCTCTCTGAATCAACTGCAATAATTCTTAACCTTGCAAACACAACAGCAGTGACCATGTGTGAGTAATTGCAATGTAAACCAATGTAAAAAAAAGGTTTATTATGAGCTTGGGGAGGTCATTTTTGTGTGCTTCTTACCATTACAGTGACTTCACAAACTTCAGTTACAGTGGCTCTGTATTTTATGGTACACTAAATAATGTTAAAAACTAGTAAGTTTAAACAGTTTCTTCTTTTAGTGAAAGAGACTCACTTTTCTCCACTTCTTATTCAGTGAATCAAACATTAATTCAACCATCTTGAAAAAGCAAATAACAGAAATACAAAAATAGTAAATTGTTTGCACTGCCTTTCTATAGCTTAAGCATTTGTACCACAGTTTATAACAGGCAAACCAATTTTTCTTTTTTATGCTTGAATCTGAATGCAAAAGCAGTCAATACAAGGTTTTATTGTATTATTCTGATGTCCCTCACCCATTTTCAGTTGTATTGTATCATTCTATTGTTTTCTTTGCATATCAGACAAAAACAGACACTTACTGATTTAATGTTTGTTTACATCAAATCCCATTTACATTCAAAATGCTTTTTTGCCTCGAAGACAAAGTCAGAGCGAGCATGCTTACACCAAACATGTGTTACTGTATCTGCAAAGATGAGCTTAATAAACTCCTCACGGGCCGGACTTATTATTCTGAGGAAACACACACAAGCCCTGCAGTTCAGAAAAATCGTATACAGATGATGATGTTTTTCTGAAGGATAGAAGAAAATGCACTTTGTTGCTAATTTAAGGACAATTCCAACTGCTGACATCAATGAAATGCTTCAATTTCTGCTGTTGTTGTTGTCGTCTCTGGCAGAAAAAAACAGCTGTCTTTCTTTGGGGAAAGCTCTTGGGAGTCATTGTGTTATGGGAGACAGGAATTTGTGCACTTTCCTTCTAAACTTACTTAAAGCAACAATCTGTAACTTTTCCACGTCTAAATAGTTTTTAAAGACTCCCTGATAGTACAAAGACTCTTAGCCACTGAAAAGGCATCCACTCCAGTGCTACAGGGTACTTGGATGCTGCTTTGAGCACTACGTAACCATGGTAGACTGTCAGGGTTTTTTGAAGACACCAACCTTCAGCGAATACAAAGCCTGTTAGCCCATCTTGTCACAGTTTGATATAATGGACAAGGATTGGAGACAGAAGAGGATGGTGACAGAAGAAACTAGGGCTAGGAAAAACATCAATTATATCTTTTCATTCAAATTATTTTCTGCAGAAGATTTAAAAATGAAAAATCTAGATTTTTTTCTCAATTTACTCCAATCCTAATTTGTTGCAATGTTTGAAAATATAAAAACTGACAATGTACAGTATGATGGTAGGCCTTGTCAGGTTTTGCACAAGCATTTTTAAGGCCTTAACTTGTTTCTTAGATGAGATTAAATATTGATCAGATGCTTTTATGTTAATATACTGTGAAAATAGCTCGGAACTTAGTGTTTATACAGGCCTCCCTACGTTCAAACCACATAATCAACATTTTATGACAAAATTACAGTATGCATTTTAACTGTTAGAGGGAAAGCCTGTTAAGTTTTGGAAGATATTTTGATAACGTGAAGGCAAAACTTGATTCATGTCATTTTTGTGTCACTTGAAGTTTTTGTTTGTTTGTTTGAGAGAGAAAAAAATGTATAAAATTCTATTAAAATTGTAAATCAAGTTTTGTGGTAAAAAATCAGGGATCTTGTTTTTAGGTCATATCGCCCAGCCCTAGAAGAAACTGAGAAGCAAAGAAGAGAGAGAAACTGAGGAAGAAGCCTGACAAAAAGGGACAATCCAACAGCAGAATGTACATTCCTGTAGATATCCTCTAGAATAATCGATTGTACCAAAAAACTCTTGTCCTTGTTGATCTTCAAGTTTCTTTTTAAGCTTTTAACTAAATGCCCTTCTAAGACAGCCTTTCATAAATTAACCTCTTGAAAGAAACCATTTAGCCATTAACTGTGGACATGATTCAGTTGAACACACATAGTTTATTACATGCTAACAGTTTGTATATAACAGGCTGTAGACACAAGCAGAGTTACAAAATTAAGTAATATTGTTGTACCTTGTCAGTCAACAAAGTTCTTTGGCTTCTTACATCCTTATCCTCTGTTTGGCAACAGAATTCACGTTGAGAGCAAGTGGCAAGCTCTAGTGTTAAAAAATAAAACGAATATGGAAGTGCAAAATTATGCAGTTCCATGAATGTCCACTCGAGGCTGGCTGCAGAAGCATAGAAAGTCCCATACACAATCACTGTTTGGAGTAGTAAATGTCTTTAAGAGCACCACTGGTGGACAGTAACAAAGTAAATTTACTTAAGTACTGTTCTAAAGCAAGATTTTTTGAGTATTTGTACTTACTTTGTATTGTGTTTGGGGGAATTATTTTTCTTTTTCTCCACTACACTTTAGAGACAACAAACACAATGGAGTATGTGTTACTTTAAATAAACTGATGAATTTTCTTTTCCAACATTTGATCTGGACGACAATAAACTGTGTTTGAGTGATTTGTCTACCAGGTGTTGTTGTACCTGTGCTACATTACACGTTTCCATGGTAGCTGAGAGGATAAGACAATGATATGTATGTATGCTGATGCCCAAATGCTTAATACTCATACCAATGCACTTTGTGTTAGCATGTTTTATTGAAATTTTAGTTAAGAGTCTGTGGAGCAATGCGATCTTTTCCTACATGTTCTATGTGATCTAGTCCTGGAAATACTTTTTAATGCAATAGCTCCTGAACTAATATATTTAAATGAACTTCAAAACTCTAGTGTAACTCAGACATACTAAACTTTCTTTTTCTGAAGTGCTTATACTGTATATCTGCTGACTTAGGCTTTGTCCCATGCCTTCTATAGTCCATTGTTGAGCATGAGGCGTCTACGCTATGACTGACTGAAGACTGCAGTTACACGGTCATTGGCACCAAAGTGCACGAAAGTAAGTTCTACAAAGAGCTGCTTTCAGGCAGAGCAGTGAAGTCTCTGACCACAGCTTGGCTTTAAGTGCTTGTGCTAACTTTGTTTGGGTGAGTTTCCAAACCCATTCCCTGTGCAGATAAAAAATGCAAACTAAGATTGAGAAGATTTTTTTCCTTATTAAATATAAATCAGGAATCATGGATGGCTGCCTTTAGAAGCTGTGAAAGGCCGCTCTGTGTGCTGTCTGTGATACTTTAAGTTGACATTTACAGAGATGTGTTCAACATAATTTATCTCAGCTCATGTATTCTGGCTCCAGGGTAAGCCTGGGAAATACATCACATTTTTTGTTTATGCTTATATTTTTTTGATCGAGATAAAGGGAAAGACAACGTTGTTTCAATCTG
Source organism: Cetoscarus ocellatus (assembly GCA_037902135.1). Taxonomy (NCBI): domain Eukaryota; kingdom Metazoa; phylum Chordata; class Actinopteri; order Labriformes; family Labridae; genus Cetoscarus; species Cetoscarus ocellatus. The sequence continues at coordinate 660,240 of JBAMNC010001464.1, forward strand.
TTAAGTACAAGATGATGTTGAGTTGATAAATATGTAAGGTGGGCCTAATGCTTGGTACATAGACTGTTGACAGTAATGATCGACTGCAGTAAAATGCTTATTGAGCACAAGATAAGCCAAAGAAAATGTTAAATCTATAATTTTGCTTAATATAATTTATTTAAAGAGCATTTAACCCTAATTATATTGAAAACAATTTGATACCACAGGCACAAGAAGCCCTAATCTACCAGAACTGAGTATCTGTTTACAACAACACTGTCTAATTTACAGAAATACAGTTGGTCGACAAGATTCAGAAAAGTAGGTAGAAGTGTCCTTGCTCCTCTTCACTTTCATCCACTTTTCCAGATATTGTACAACAACTATGTGTAACTTAGACAATTGACAATCTGCTTTACCTTTACCTTTGACCAACAGTATGACTTCCAAAGTGTAATCAGTCCACCCTTGACTCACAGTCAAGATTTCTGCAAAGTTTAAGGAAAATAACTTAAAGTACTCAAGAAATATATCAATCACAAGCACAGGATTACCATGAGACCCCATGACCTTGTTCTTTGACCCATTAACACCAAAATCTAGGTAATTCAACCCTGTGTCATGGTGGATATTTCTCCAGATAAACAATGTTCAATTTAGAAAGATATAGTAAAGATTAATATTATTTACGACTAAGCAATAGTTTGTCTTGCTAATGTTATCTGTGTTTTGAATATCACTATTAATACAATTTCTAGATTAGGTGGGAATGGAAGCTAAGAAATGCTCATAATGCTAACGACCTCCCTGTGTGCATGCAGTCTCACTTCGTGATGTATTTCCTTTTTATATCAATGTATAATCAATCACCATACCTCTAACTCTTGGTCAAAGAACTTAATATAATCTATTGAAAGCTAAAATTTAAACTACAAGGCCCACTGGGTGTGCAGTTTCTTCTTGAGCAATAACCAAGCCATTTTGGGAAGTTTGAGGGGCCTGTGATTGTGGGGCACGAGACTTTGGGGGCTGTGTTTCTGGCCATATGGGTTGTGAGCCTTTGTGTTTATTGGACCAACAGTGGTCCCTACACGGAGACAAAAACTGAACTGGTTTCAGAACTTTTCACCTTGGACCCCAGTTTCAAAAGTTTGTGGATTCAGGCACTCTGGGCATCATTGTCATGTAAACAGGAGGTGCAAACGCAATGACAGCTCTCCATTTTCGGCCATTTTTGTTGCCGTGAGAACAGGCCCTCAGCCTGGACCTGACCTGACTGACTGAATGAATGAATGAATGAATGAATGAATGAATGAATGAATGCTTTTTATTTCGAACATGCAGAAAAAGAAACAACAAAACACAAAAAAAAACAAAAATAGGTAGTCGACATAAAGAAACATGCACACACCAAAACCAAAGGAACACACAAAGACCGCTGATGACATCCTGCATGTGCAGCAGGTCTACATGTGCGAAAAGGAGTAGGAAGACGTCTAAACTTATTAAATCCTATCCCTTTTATTACCACTTCCTACAGTGATGTATTTACATATTACATTTTTATGATTTTATATACAATCCCAAACTTAATATTTCACCTATGTATAATACTTACACATTACATAACAATACAGTTAATATTTTATATTATAATATATCTGTATAAATGTGTATAGGCATATATATATATATATATATATATATATATATATATATATATATATATATATATATATATATATATATATATATACACACACATATATACATATACATATATATACACATATATATATGCACATACATACATGCACATATATACACATACAAAAATACACACATACATAACCAACATACATATCCTATCTATATATAAACATATCCTATATAAACATATCATATATATATATATATATATATATATATATATCTCAATCAGTGTCTCTCCCTTGTGGAGACACTGGTATAGATGTCTTTTATAATATTGTCTTTTATAATACTGATGTGTTTTTATTAAGCTGTTGTGCTGTGTTTGTTTCTGTTTGTATTTGTATTTATTGTTTTGTTTATGGAAATCGAGTCTGTTAATAAAAGTACCTATCTATCTATCTACATGTGAAAAGTTCAATGTAAATTGCTTCAAGGTGCTTAAGATATTGCTTTTACAAGTAATGGATTATATGACCTTGGAACTCCAAAATCAGTTAATCATCAGAGAAGACAAATAAGCAAAGTTTAACAGAAATTCCTAAAAGACTGCTGTAATACTCCCAAAATTTAAATGATTTAACCGTCAATCTCTGTGAACATTGGTGCACCTTGAAACTTTCGTTAGGTATTATATTCACAAAAAAAATTCCCACAAGATTCCATCTATGCAAACATTTGTGCCAAGTCTGATATGAACCCCTCAAAGCTTTCTTCAGATATTGCACTCACAACTAAAGAGTGACCACAACATGTGGTAAGGGTTTAAGGGGAAAATCCCCCAAGAGTTGCACAGATATTGCTTCCGCAAAAACTACTACTGACAGTCCAAAAATGTAAAACCTCTAGCCTAGGCTCAGTACGTTGAATGAAGAAATGCCCAATATTGGGTGTCAAGGACTTCAATTTTTGCATAGATATCATTAAATCTTTACTTGGTCCAGTCATCAATTCATCGTCTTCTGCCTATGCGGGGTGGAGTTGCTGAAGCAGCAGGACAATCAGTTCAACCCGGACATCCCTCTCCCTTGCAACACTCCCGCCAGATGACGGTGCTCCTTGCCTCAATTTTAAGAATCAGTCTGACCATTCTCCAGAGAAATCTTATTTCGAACAGCTTGTATTTACAGTCTCATTCTTTTAGTCATTACCCAAAGCTCATGACGATTGGTGAGGCTTGGAAAGAAGATGGAGTGGTAAACTGAAAGCTTTGCCGTCCGGCTTAGTTCCTTCCTTAACACGATGGTCTGGTTCAAGACCTGCAACACTATAGATGAAGCGTCAAAACGGTTACCAGTCTCTCAGTCCATTTTATCCTCATTGATGAACAAGATCCTGAGATACTTTAATTCCTTCACACCAGGAAAAAGACTGTTTTCCAGCACTGTACCGAGGCCTCAGATCTGGAGGTGCTGAACCTCATCCCAGTTACTTGGCACTTGGCCGCAAAACGACTGCTAAAGTTCCTCAGGTGAAGAAGTCAACAGAACATCATCTGCAAAATGCAGGGATGCAATTCAGAGATCTCCAAACCAAACACCTTCCTCTCCCAGGCTGTCTATTAGGCAGATCCTGGCAGTCTACAAGGGTCATATCAAAATTTAAATGAACAGCCACTTGTAATTTCTCAAAAATACCAATAATGCAGTGTGATCATGTTTTGTCACTCAGCTAAAAATATGGTATTTTCAGCCGAAATTGTCCAGCCCTACTCTAGGTCTGTTGGAGTAACATTAGAGGAGTGTGCAGAGATACTGCACACTTTCACAACGCCTCTGTGGATTTGGAGGCTTCAGTCGTCTTCAGCAGCACATTGCAGTTCTGCAAATATCAGCTGTAATCCATATCAGACGCCGTTATGAGTTGTGAACAAATTTTCAGTTGTAAATATTACATTCAAGATGATCCTGAGGGATTGTTGTTCTTCAGACATCATCTCACATTTTGATATTTAGTACAATATTTCCCAAGATATAAGGGAGAGATTGTGTGACTTTCTTTAAAGTCTGCTCCCTGGGTGTTAGCAGTTCATTTTCACTGTAAAAGTGTAGCTTTCACATGTATAATAGTGTGTTTAAGTTTGCATTAAGCTGTGCCTGTGTGCTATAAAGGCTGATGTCATTCTAGCAGAAGTGACACATCCGGTGGTTGACTGACTCAAGTGAATTTGCATGCTAAGATAACAGGAGGGAGAGAAATGAAAGAGAGATCTTTATATAGCAGGGGTGTGTAAACACACTGTACAGTCACACCTAGCACTTTGAATCCCAGAAGTTAGCTCTGTAAAGACTGACTGGATGTTGTTTGATTATCTGTTTTTGAATATTAAAGCACCACAGCATGAAAAACGTCTTGTTACTGGTAAAATCTACAAATTTGCATTTGAAGGACTACTTCTTACTCAGAAATGTGGGTAACAAAATGGATACCCCACCCTGTGCCTTAAAGAGGTCATATTTAGCCTTATATCAGGTTCATATATTTGTTTTTATGACTGCTGGTGTACGTTCATGATCACTAGTGCTAAAAAAAATGTCCGATTTTCACATACAGAGGACTCATGATGGATAAAACTGTATTCTTAGTCTGTTTAAGACACTCTGTTAGAGTGCCTACCCTTTCAGGGCTCCCTTCCCCAGGTGGGCCCAGTCTGCTCTGACTGAGCTCTGCTGTGTCCAAACACTCAACCAGTTGCAAACACTCAACCAGTTATTGCATAACACAAAACATGATTAGAGGTGGAGCAAATGAGGGATCAACTTGTTTCCTGCATTCAGCAGTGTGAATGAGGCTCCAGATTACATTGTCCTTTTCATGTTTGATTCCCCCCAAAAAAGCCTAACCTAGCCTTATAACAATGTTTTAACTTATCATTTGCTGTGAAAAGTGTTCAAAGTGTATGGATCCGTCGGCCTTTCCATTCACTGGACACCTATCCCCCTCAGCAGTGGCATTCATGTTAATATCTACACAGACATGACCAGTCTTCATGTTGGTGTTCTTTTTTGATTTTCTGGGTCATGATGATACATCAAAGATCATTACACTTAGTTTCATAGCCAGCTAAAAACTTCCTAAAGGAGCATTAAATAGATATATGTAAATGATCATAGTTTAAAATAAACTAATGAACATATGAGCAGTGTTTATTTTTCACTATCTCCCCAGTAGGGCCCAAATGAAGGTTGAATAGAACATTATTCATTCATTCATATACATACATTGACATGCGATGAAATATGTGTTATGCAAATTTTCTGGGTCACACATCCAGATTTAGAATGAGTCAGACACTTGTCAAATGCACACACACGCTCATATCACGCACTCAAATCACACGAAGAGCATGCAGAGAGAGAGAAGCGGTGATTGAGATGCAGTGAGCGGAGAGATAGAGGCGGAGAGAGACACAGAAAATCCCTCCTTATCTGGATCGACTGGGAGAGAATGTGGAGGAACAGAAAAAAACGTGAATAAAGCCAGAGGCAGAGGAAGATGGAGAGACAGATATACAGTCAGAGACATGGGAGCATAAAATCTCTAAAGTCAAACAGGAATACAAACTCTACCTGTCAGTTTCTGCACAGCTGTCTGAACTTCAGAACTAAATCTAATAAGTTCATTTGAAGGTCTCATATGGTGTGTTTGACTGTTTACATCATGTCTTGAGGGTCTATCAGGCAAGGATTTGATTCAAGTTGGATAAAAAAAAGAAAATGGCGTCTCTGTGGAGGATCAGAAGTAGCTCTCTGGCCCTCCCCTTTGGAAACACTCAGGTCTGTGGGGTCAGGAAGGCCGGAGGGTATGATATTTAGCTTTGTGCTGATTGGCACTGCAAGACTAGATACAAACAATGCATGCAGAGTGTGGAAGCTACCATGTAACTACATCAGATATTACAATTTTAAAAAAAGGAAAATATAACCAGGCATATCTTGCTACCATCCTCACTTGAACAACAGTCTCATTGGTCGTTGTTATCGCAAAAACGTATTAGTTTAATGTTGTCATATCACTTTGATTTTAAACTGCCATATCACTTTTAATAGCTGCAACATTTCAGTCTGCATTCTTTGCAGAGCATGTCTGAGATTTATTCAGAAATATATAGATATGTATATAGGCTTATCCTCCCTGTAAAGGTCCTGTAATGAACTTTTGGTATTTGTTAAAGGACCTCTTTCACAATACATGTAATTTTGCCCACAGCCCAATTTTTTGTTTATTGTGTGGTATTTGTAGTACACCCAGAGACTCCCAAGAATATACCTTTAGAAAATCCAAAAGTCATCCAGGGCCTGTACTATGACCTATTTTATGATCATTGCCATAGGTGTGAGCCAGGGTGCACACTTTACCCCAAAACTTACTCAAACACAAATAATAAATCATCAAATTGGGTCAAATCACCTTCACTGAAGTCTGGTGCATCTTTTGAAATCAAATGTAAAGCTAAGTATTACAATTGAAAGAAGTTATTGAATTTTAACTGGAAAAAAATTAGGTTTTTTTATGATTTTTTCAACAAATTCAATTCTTTGGAGATGTGTCTGACCAACTTACAGTTGCTGTACACCTAAAATACTTACAAATTATTTGGCCACATATATATTCTCAAAGTGGGAAAAAAATCATCAAATTCTGAGACCGGTAAAGTTGTTCAATTAACAGGTTGGGTTACTGTGGTAGAATCAGGATACTGTTCCATATCTTGTATAGCAGGGAACCTTTAAAGATTTGTTCAGAATTCATCCTTTAAGTATGATTTCTTTTAGAATTTGAATGCTAGATTCAAAACAAACATTTCACATGAAATGTTATTCATTTTAATATTGAACAGCCACAAAGGGCCTGTATATTATGCCTTTGTGATGAGATAATAATGAGCCATTGATACAAGTAAAAACCAATGCAGTTTTGGATTGTTGTAATCAGATTGTATATATCTACAATGACAGCAATACATAAACATTACTTCTGTCAATTTCTGTTTCTAGTACTTATATATACATGTAATCTGTTTTATGGCCTTCGTGTCTTTTTGCATAGCAACGGCTTGGACAATTTTAATTTGTAGACTGGAACTATAGTGAGGGAAAGGGGATCTGAGAAATCCATAAGATGTATGAGTGGCTGGTTATTTCATAGAATGGAGTCTTTGAATTTGCTTGTGTATGGTTGGAGGGGTTTCTGATTTTGAAAATGTTTATAATGTCCCAAATAATAGATTACAGATGCAACATGTGCACACATGCCAGAGGTTCTCTTTCCAGCAGGACAGAGACAATAATATGCCTTCACAGGATCATCTGATGCATTCTTGTCAAATTGAATCCAAACATTGTATTTTATTTGAGATCTGTGACGAGAATGAATCTGTCCCCTAATGAGATCAGCATCATGCTGGTAAACCCAAATCTCATAGTCACCATCATTTTTTTGAAGCTCAGCAATGTAGCCAGGGGACTGTTTGATTTGGTATGTACCGCATGTTATGGTCTCAAGGTATTCCAGATCCACATGAGGGAACGAGATATCAGATGCTTCAAGCTTCTGCCATTCACTACGAGCTCTACGTGACATATTTGTTTTTTATTTTTCAAACCTTTCATGGAATCAAATGACCATGCTTACTAATCTTTCCCAAGCTACACTGTCAAGATATTTTCATACAATTGCAGATATTTTGAAAAAAAAATGATGGTATATATATATAAAATACAATGTTTGGATTCAATTTGACAAGAATGCATCAGATGATCCTGTGAAGGCATATTATTGTCTCTGTTCTGCTGGAAAGAGAACCTCTGGCATGTGTGCACATGTTGCATCTGTAATCTATTATTTGGGATATTATAAACATTTTCAAAATCAGAAACCCCTCCAACCATACACAAGCAAATTCAAAGACTCCATTCTATGAAATAACCAGCCAATCATAAATCTTATGGATTTCTCAGATCCCCTTTCCCTCACTATAGTTCCAGTCTACAAATTAAAATTGTCCAAGCCGTTGCTATGCAAAAAGACACGAAGGCCATAAAACAGATTACATGTATAAATAAGTACTAGAAACAGAAATTGACAGAAGTAATGTTTATGTATTGCTGTCATTGTAGATATATACAATCTGATTACAACAATCCAAAACTGCATTGGTTTTTACTTGTATCAATGGCTCATTATTATCTCATCACAAAGGCATAATATACAGGCCCTTTGTGGCTGTTCAATATTAAAATGAATAACATTTCATGTGAAATGTTTGTTTTGAATCTAGCATTCAAATTCTAAAAGAAATCATACTTAAAGGATGAATTCTGAACAAATCTTTAAAGGTTCCCTGATATACAAGATATGGAACAGTATCCTGATTCTTCCACAGTAACCCAACCTGTTAATTGAACAACTTTACCGGTCTCAGAATTTGATGATTTTTTTCCCACTTTGAGAATATATATGTGGCCAAATAATTTGTAAGTATTTTAGGTGTACAGCAACTGTAAGTTGGTCAGACACATCTCCAAAGAATTGAATTTGTTGAAAAAATCATAAAAAAAAACTATTTTTTTTCCAGTTAAAATTCAATAACTTCTTTCAATTGTAATACTTAGCTTTACATTTGATTTCAAAAGATGCACCAGACTTCAGTGAAGGTGATTTGACCCAATTTGATGATTTATTATTTGTGTTTGAGTAAGTTTTGGGGTAAAGTGTGCACCCTGGCTCACACCTATGGCAATGACCATAAAATAGGTCATAGTACAGACCCTGGATGACTTTTGGATTTTCTAAAGGTATATTCTTGGGAGTCTCTGGGTGTACTACAAATACCACACAATAAACAAAAAATTGGGCTGTGGGCAAAATTACATGTATTGTGAAAGAGGTCCTTTGGTGCTTCCTTTGGCCAAAGCATCACATAATTGATCACATATACAGTATATTTTAGCTCAGGTAGAGATCTATAGATAAACAGATAGATAGCTAAGCACGTATTAATTCACTTATTTGGAAAATATTATTAAATATTATAGCAATACGATATATATATAATTGTTAAAAGGGAAAAAACGAAAAAAGACATCAGTGGTGTAAATCTGTGTCTGACGTCAATAACCTGTTCTGTCAAACATGCTTAGTCAGCAGGCTTTATCAACTCCATTGTGTCTCAAAATGCTTTAGATGGAGGAAAAATATAGATGTAACAGGGCCATTTGTGCAGACTTTTGTAAGGTTGTTATTTCTCCTAGTTAATAAGCCTGGATGAGATGACAAGAAGTGTGTCTCTTTTACTGAATACACGTAGATGTATTCTGGAGCACCACTGCATATCAGATTTTATTAGTCTGCTGTAAGAGGAATTCGACACAATCTCAGAACAATATAAATGCAAATGAAAACTCACAGCTTCACCAATATCTAAAAGTGCTGTTGTAAGATTTTACATATAAATGCTTAGGATACTGACTTCTACGGCGCCCCTAAGGTGCCACAGAGAGAAAAAAAAAAAAAATCATGCGCACGATATATGAAAACATGTGCTCGATTTAATTATACAGGCAAGCGGCAACAGACAGTCGGGCTCATCAGTAGACGGCAGTAATGCCCCATAATATTGTGGTCACCTGCTGGTAAAAAACCAAGAAGAAGAAGAAGAAGAAGAAGAAGACAGCCGTTTGGTTGAAGCTGCTCAGTAATCAGCCAACGTTAGCTGTGTCTGTGAATGTAGGAGTGCAGGCTATGTACAGTCCCTTAGGCTGTTTATCAGTACCTTAAATAAAAGCTGCACAACTTTCAAGACTCAAGCAAAGCTCGTGTCTTGCTGCCACCCGCTGAATAAGGTGGAGGGAGTTAGCCCCCGAAGTTAGCTACAACTTCGCCTCTGTAGCAGCAAACAAGTCCCCCCTGTGCATCCCAGGTCAGGACACTGACTGAATCTGAGTACTCCTTCCGCCGGCTGAGTCTGTTGTCTTTTAGTATGCACAGCAAAGTTCTCCAACTTAGGATTATTCCATCTCTCATGGCAAGAGCAGCAAGAATGTCATTATATGACAGTCCGAGGTGGAGTTAACTAACTCACTTCTTCTCTCCATTGTGTGTGTCTGTAAACATCTGACGTCAAAGTTAAAACGTGGTAAATAACTTTATTTCGAGCGCATGTTTTAGCTAAAACGTGCATATAAATAAGTATTTCGTGCGCACGTTTTACTATCTCGTGCGCATGATTTATATTTTTTTTTCTCCATGGCACCTTAGGAGCTCCGTAGACTTCATTAGAATGACAACTCAATTTAGGATTACTAGTGCAAGCGAGTAGGGATGTGAACAGGAGCTGCTAACCTGACATCTGGGCAACAGAGGTCATCAAGCAGTACCTCCTGCCTCCTCAAAAGAAGCTAATTGGTCAGTTCCTCTGCAGGCCGAGCTCAATTGTTTTGGCTTCGCAAGATGAATGAATAATGATGAATGATCCAGCTGCACTGCAAGGTTAAGGGGCTGCATCCATTTGAGAAAAAGTCCTATTCTTTTTTGGGGCTGTTGATTACTGGACATGGAAACCAAACATAGTCCAAATGAAGAGCCATTTGAAAGTCAAAAGACTGGCCCCAACAGCTAAATATGCTAGAATTCTCATTACTAAGCGTGGTTGGACAAATCTAAAAGAAAAAAAACTCACACAAACACGTTTAACTACCATTTTGTTTTATAGTGGACTACTACAGAAGATAATAACTGATTAGACCATGTTTCAGTCTGTTATTTACAATCTTGATGTACACACGTGTACATGGTTTTGCCCCTGTGTTGCCTGTCTGTGGTGGCTATTCATGTTTGCCTCCAGTTTTGTTTTATTTTGCCTCTGGCTAATGCCACACATTCAAGTAAAGTAGATCAGAAAAGAGTCTTATCTTGATCATAACCGCATCTGTAACTTTTATGTAGCCATTGCCTCTTGAAATTAGATGATTTTGCCATTATACGTACTCTTGAACTGTCACCTCATACTGAATAACTGAATATCCATTCGAGCATGGGGTTAAAAATCTGTTCTCAAACTGTAAATATACATTCATATTAAAAAAGAAATAGCAGCTCTACAGCACGTTAGGGTGCCTGGAACAGTGAACCATCCCATTCAACAGAGGGCGCTCCTTGTGCAACCTGACAGTTTATTGCCCTTTTGACCTCAACAAAAGGAAGTACACCTCGAGAAAATGGAGGACAGGCAAAGTCACTCCAAGGAAGCACTTTTGGGCTTTGTGACTGCATCCTCCTTTGCAGTTCCCCTTTCCCAAGAGGCTCGAAACAGCCATCATGGACAAGATTGCAAGATTCATACGCAAGGACATCTGGCCCACCAGTGTGGCCAAAATAGTAAAATGATCTAACGGAAACATCCGAATATCTTTGGTCATTAGTCTGTAGAAAACCATTTGAGTATGATCTTTGAGAAAAGTGATAGCCCTGGTGTTCTGTACTGTGCTGTATCATAAATAAGGTAGAATGTATCAGGGGATTGTTTTGATATCCCCAGTGTAAGGCCTCTGGTTCTATAACTGATCTATCAAAAGTACTTATTGTACAATTAATATTTACATAGTGCATGTTAAATTTCATGTTTTACTTTATGCATGATTTTTCAGCATTTTTACAGTTTTTGTCAAGTCATAGTTAATTGTGTCACCTTAATGTAAGGACAACAGGTGAATATCAGCAGCCTGCTTAATCTGGTGCAGTCATTCTTTTATTTGCATAAATTTGTTATGTAGTTTCACATTGTCCCTTGCTTATTAAATAACTGAACCGAAAGAAAACTACACATATAAAACACAATGTGACGGCCCACTTTTGAGCACCATAGAATGAGCAACATTAACAAAAATAAGGCCATTTGCAAAACACAAACACGACAAATGCAAAAAATGAGAGTGTCTATATGGAGGTGTTTGATGAGAGTTTCGTTTTTTTGGGTGATTGGAAATGATGACGCTGGCTCAATCCAAGAATAGAACAATACACATCCATAAACATTCACACTGAAATAGAAAGCTTCCCTTTTCCCACAGGTCATTTATATGGAGATGAGAGACTTTTGGTATCCAAGAGGACACACACACAGACACGCACACTAACAGGGACATACACACAAACGCTAACACAAAAGTGGCAACCTACTAATCATAACATCCCCATTTAGCTGAGCCCCTCCAAGCTCATCAGAGATGATAATGTCAGACTTTGACTCAGCCTCGTGGGGTCACAGCATAGACTATGACACAATGGACTTTCTCTTACAACACGCACACAGACACACACACACAAAACCATGACTCAACCCTCTTTTAGGTCACTTTGCTTTGTGATTATCCCTTGAGGTCATATGACGAGAAGATGATTTACACTTAAATGGACACACATAGTAAAAGCTCTGGATATTAAAGATTTATTTTGTGTGTGTGGCTGTGAGTTTAAAGTTTGAGATAGACACAAGATGTACACAATAATTCCAAATTATGTCAAAATATGAATCTTATGATGTGACGATATGATGTGACTCATCCTTTCATTTGAGTGTTCACGCTCACTTGGTCCTCTGGGTAATGAAGTGTCCCAGTAGCCTGTGAGGACTTGATTAAGGACATATTAATGATGATTTATTTAATTGTTAATTCATGTTAAACTGGATGGCAAAGGAAGTTGAAGATGTCCAATTCTGATATGTCTTCGCAGTATTTTTTAATTAACAAGAAGAAATGTTTTCAGCTGATATAAAACACTGACTGTTTTTATTACTAATGCGCCTTCATGTCGACAAACTACCATTTTATTACCAGCTAAATCTGGTCATTCACACACTGACACCCGAGTTATTACCATACTAATCCAGTGAGAAATACATGGTAGTTAGCCAAATTTAATGGTAATAGTGGAGTTTTTCCTAATAATTTGCGCTGTATTTCTATGTAATTATCTTATTATCAGTCTTATTCGCCTTTTGACCTTTTGTCAAGACGTGCTTCATCATGCTGAAGAGACTTGTCAAACATGATGAATTGGCTTAGAATTGGAACATAAAGCATAGCATTGGCTCTTAAAGGGGTTGCATTTTTGTTCTTGAGGTAGTGTTTAACTGCTCTCTTGATCATTTCTGATGTTGTAGATATGCTAGTGAAATACAACTTAAATCCAAAGATGACCATATTTCCTACAGTACTTTGTGTGTGTTCTATGCTGCCACTCTGAGTACTGGTACACAAGCAATCCTTACAAGTTGTGTGTCATTGTAAAGTTGACTAATCAGGCTTAACAATAACAGCTGGTTTTATTAAAGGGGTGAATTAACCAAAATAACATTTCCAAGTTTTTTGAGAAGTATATTTTAAAACCATTCTGTTGACCCGCATTAAACACTATTAGAAAAGTGGAGAATAAAATTTGAGTGTGACAAAATAAGCCTTTATTATGGTGTCTGTTGCAATAAGGTTTTCTGTGTGGTTTTAATTTAGAGAGGGGAAAGGTGGAAGACTGGGAAACAAGACTGAAAAACCATGAAAAAACAACCAAAGAACTCAAATTTGTGTTGTCAGCTTACAGAAGCTGAAGGGCTCACCTTGTCACATGATTGTGTTGCTGTACAATGGCTTCATCTCCTGGCTGTAGGTGCATTATTTTCTACTTTCCTTGGGGAAAAACAAGCACAAAGCTTGTTCTCAGACACTGTGTGCAGGGACATCACGAAAAACAACTCTCACGCTCCCATTTGCCCTGCAGCTATAATACCAGCTGACAAGGTGTCCAATGAACTTAAGGAAAGAATAAATATGCAGCATGATATTACACTCTACTAAGGTAAAAATAGAAAGAGCACAGCTGTTCCTGTGATTCAAAGAATGAGTTTTTAAGTGCTGTGACTGTCGCACCTCACCAGCTCAATGATCTATCTCGGAGGGGGTGCATTGTAGTTGGATGGCCCATTTCACAGGTCATTCAGGTGCACACGCTTGTGTAAAGACAGGTATAATGTCCCAGATTGAGGCTGACTCTGGTGGTTTGGCTTTAAATATCACAATAAATATATGATCGTTTTTATTGTTGTGCTATCACAGAATAAAATGTCTCCAACACAAATATGTCCTGTATACACTCATCACAAGCTCTTTACTGGGAGGGTAATAAGAACAGACCTCAGCATTGTGGTTCAAAATAAAAAATAAAACAGCTAAATGAAAAGTACAGCTCACAACTGGATGATGGGAAATTATATGAACACATTTTTTTAGTTGTATTATTGTAAAGATGCATGGATGGATGGATGGATGGATGGATGGATGGAAAATTGACTGATGTAAAATAGATGTTTTTTTTAGGTGGACTTGATTGGATGGAAGGATAGTTGGTTTATATGAAAGGCCTGATGGCTAAATGGATGGATGATAGATAGATGGATGCTTTGTATCATGAATGGGGGAACGGATGGATGAGGGAAAGATGGTTGTGTTGTTTCATTGACCGATGTGTGTATACATACAAATTGATCTTTATTTACTAGATAGATTAAAAGATCAATAGGTCGTGGATGGATGGATAGATGGATGGACGGATGGATGGACGGATGGATGCTTGATACATATGTGGATGGATAACTGTATGGATAAGTGAATAAATGGATGTAAATGGGTTAATAAAGACTGATGAATAAATGTTTTTTGTTTGATTGGCTGGACAGTTTAATTGAAATGTAGATTGACAGATGGTCATTTGGTTGGATGTATGGATGAATGGATGGATAATTTTGGTTTGTTTATTTGGATGTATGCATGAATGGACTAAAGGATGACTAAATGAAGAGCTGATTTGTTTGATGGATGATAGATGGATTGAAAAATGGTTGCCTTGTTTGATATATGGATGGATGAATGGATGGTTGGATGGTGCCTCAATAGATGTATGAAGAGATGGATGGATGGATGGATGAAATAATATATGGATGGATGATGGCTCATTCGATGGATGGATGGCTGGATAGTGGCTCAAAAGATTGATGGATTCATTTTCTATTTCATCGGATAAATGGATTAATATATGAATTAAGAGATGGATGGATGGATGGATGGTTGGATGGATAGATGGTTGGAAAGATAGAAAGTTTATTAGTTTGATGCTTTGGATGGATGAATGGATGGAGGCATGTTTGGATGGTTGCCCTGTTTGATAAATGGTAGATATATGGATGGATGAATGAATGGATGGTGTATAGATAGATAGATAGATAGATAGATAGATAGATAGATAGATGGATAGATAGATAGATAGATAGATAGATAGATAGATAGATAGATAGATGGTCTTGGTTGTTAAATGGTTGCCTTGTTTAGTTGACCGATGAATGAATGTATGTATGTATATATGCATGTATGTATGTTTAGGTTTTTTCTATTTTTCAGATGGATTAGCTGAATCAATCATTGGAGGGATTTAAGGATGATTAAATAAATAAACAAATGGATGGATGTTAGGGTGGGTAGATAGACAAATATACAACTCTTATCCAGTTTATAGTTGTACATGGCTACAGGGCTTGACTAAACCCACTGACTCATGTTGACAAAAGGCAAACTCCACTCAGAGAAGTCCCTGTAGAGCTGTGGAGTTGGAACAGAAACTCGAACCAGAAACAGTCTTGAGATCAATCAATGGACTAAATGGCTGTCTCTAAGAACTGAGGAAAGGTGTTGTAGAAGAGCATTGTTCAATAAGTGACATAATTAAATGTGTGCAGCACTTAGCCTGACAAAACCCTCCTTTGATAATTAAAGAAAGCGTTTGCCTGAAGTCAGCTGATGATCACGTTCAACTGAAGGTTCAGTGAGGTTAAAATACCAAGATCAAGTTGTGATATGTACTAAAACACATTATTAAACCCTAATATATCACATCTTTGAAGTTTTTTGGTGCAATTGAGGCTCAGTGGTTTACTCATTAGGGCCTGCAGATGGATGACGCATCAGCACTTGGCAAAAACAATCTCACACTGGTACTTCTCTATGATGGGTGCCACACCTGGATTTTAGAGGATGGAGAGTAAGCCCTTAACAACATCGAGACACGAGCTTAGGGCTAACTAACACCTGACATCTATGCTTTGTTTATACAAGAGTATGATCAGACTGTGATTGTTAGTACTTACCTAAAACCAGCCAATCAGGGAAGACACGTGGTGAACCTGGGCTTTGGATGTGTTGAGGCACAGCAGCAGGGAGGGTCTGGAAAAGAAGAAAAAAAAGAGCTTAAGTTCACAAACACACAGACACACACTGGCCTCCTCCCTCCTCTGGCATGCAGCTGATTGTTGGAGTGGCATTTAATTAATCCTGTCAGAAAAGGTTTGGAAAATGGGGAGATAGGGACTTAAACCAAATAAAAGAAGGCGACAGAGAATGAGACTTCGTTAATGCTCCACTTGCCAGCACAAAATCAATTTAGCTTGCAGACAACTAAAGTTTTTGTGCTTGTTTTGGCCATGTTGTCATGTGAATCAAATGCCAATAGCATGCAAGCTTAAATACATAAGCTATAGCTTGCAGAGCAGTTATTTACACATTACAGTCTCTATATCCCTGTTCTTTAAATCCAAATCTAGGTGTTGAAAGTCAATGCAAATCTCCTCCTTTGGCAGTAATCATCAAGCCCTTGAGCACAGTATTCAACTCCTGCATGGATCAACAGGAGGAACCTTGCGCAAATGTCTGCTCACAGAAACAAAGAAAAAGGTTTCAGGCCATAGCGAGGCACAAATAAACATCATTAGTATGGATACCATCTTGTAAATAAAGACCGACTGACACAATTGGGGAATTTATGAGACAATCCATTACAGCGGTTTCACACTGGATGCATTTTATTTTTGTGATACCTGATATGAAAGCCGTAGAGTCTTGAGCTGGAGAATGCGCCACATGCATCCAGTGTGGAACCACTGATAAAACTAGAAAGCACTCAGAGAGCACAAACCTCTGCCAAGGTAGCTCACATATTGCTGTAACATTTATAAGCGATAGTTCCATGATAAAGTTACCAGCATAATGTGATTCATGACCCTGAAAACTCACACCTAGCACTGAGAATCATGTTGATATCATTGTCAGTTAGACAGTTGTTGAGCAAAAATGATCATTCGTTTTATATTATAATCGTAATCCATCTGTTATTGCAGCATTGAAAAATGTTTTTGCACATTTCATGAATTTCTCATATCATGCAGGCCTAGTCTGTAAATCACATTACCAAGAAAGTGTAATCCAAACCTGCTCTATGCAGTAGACATATTTTCTGTTTTTTGCACCCTAATGTTGCACTTTATTGATTAAATAACAGGCCATGAAGTGGGATTTACTGCTGCTGAATAACAGGCGAGAGTTATTATAATAATAATATAATAAGTTTATTTATATAGCACCTTTTAAGAACAGCAAAGTCACAAAGTGCTTCACAAAACAAAAACAATACAGCAATTATCTAAAGGAGGTCAGAGGTTAGGAAAAAACTTGTGAAATTGTTAAAAACAAGTGTTGTTCTTTTATGTGTATGGCTGCAACCTGATTCAAACTCATGTGAGACCTTGAGGTGACATAACTCTTCCATATAAATCTCTTCCTCAAGCTCAGCCCTGATCAAAAATAATGATTTTTCTTAAAATATTATGGATTTTAACCCTTTAAATGCCAATTCCATAGGTGATGCCACAGATTTGGTGAAAAAAAAAAACACAAAATGACTGATTTTTAATATAAAAATGATCAGAGGCTGGGTATTTTTTACGTGCTATCACACTCTTGAATTTGTCAAAGATCTGTAAAAACGTTGGCTTTGGTGCAGCATCAGATTTTAAGTTCTACTCCCTATTGACTCCCATTATAGCCACATTATTTGAATGCAGCCATGACACTGCAGTGAAATCACCTATGAAATTGGCATTTAAAGGGTTAAAATCTTTTGATCAGGACTGAGCTTGATGAAGAGATTTGGGGAAAAAAAGTTTGAAAAAATAATTATCTGATATGTTTTTACAGCAGCTAAAGTTTGTGGCTTTTAAACAGCCAAAACAGGACAAAAGGGTAGTAAATTTGCCCACGGTGTATTTTTGACCCTTCAAAATGTTTTAAATCACATTTTCAAAATTTATGTAGAATTAAGTTTCCTCACCAAAATTGATTTCACTCTCTAAAATAGAGTGAAAGTTATGGTCAGTTAGTTCTAAATATCACCCTTTTGTGGGAGAAAAAAGCCACATAGAGACCCAAGGGTTACATTTTTCAAATATTGTGTTTCGTTTAAAGAAACTGCACATCTGTTCCCCAAATTAACTCTTTAATTGGTGCCCTGATTTAAGGGCATGGTTTACGTCCATGCAAGCGTAAAGATGGCAGATCTAGTCTTGCTGGGAGATATTACTGCCTGTGCCCAGGGGCGTCTCCAGGAGCTGTGGGTCCCATGAAAGGATAACAAATGAGGCCCCCAAAAGGGCCCAACATGGTCAGGACAGGAGAGGATGAGGTCCATCAGCTAAAGGAGTGTTGGTGTAGAGAGTGAACACTGGTTTATGGATGAAGCAAAGCCTAATATAAAAGAACATTTTTTGATTAATTGAAGAAAACAACTGATTACACAGTAGTTCTTCATTTTTTATTTTTCCAGTGTTAACTTTGTCGACTAAGACTAAAAAAAACAGGTGCACATGGACAAAAACTAAAGCTTTGTTAACTGACATTTTCGACCACAGATAAAAACTAGACTAAAACATTTGACAGAGAATAAATCCTAAATCCAATCAGGTAATTATGTCATGTAGAAAGTAGATTTTGTCGAATATAATGTTGTGAAATTTAGTCAACTAAAACTAGACTAAAATTAAAACAATTTAGAGGACTAAATTATGACTAAAACTAAAAGATATTGTAGGCAAAAGACTCTAAAACTAAATTAAAAGTGTGGTCAAAATTAACACTGTTAGTCACAGGCCCTGAAATATCACCATTAGCATGAGTCTGTGGAGATTCAGCTGCTTCTTGTGACAGGAGTCGTGAAAATAGAGGAAATCTTTAAATTGACAAATATCAGGCAGTCATCTCTGAGAATGTTCACCAGGGAAGTGCAGATCCTCAATAGATTTAACATGTTTGTATTAAAGCATTTGGAGCCATTTAATTATGTTTGTAGGGCCAGTGTTGAGGCACAAACTTCCTTTTATTATGATTCATTTTTTGTCAAAACAATTGTTCATCCTCCATGTTGGTGAGGTTTTAGAATGTTTAAGCAAATTTAAGTTCAGAAAATGTGTAATCAAGACAATACAATAATAATTCATTCACTAACTGACCATTTCCTGAAAAGTGGATATGCTCATGTCTGCATTATATTACAGGACCTACATACCCTCAGTTTGAGGTTAATTCAATATTTATCCCATTTGATTGTTTAGTTTCACCTGAAAGAACAGATGAAGGCAAGAGGAATCATCTGCCTAAACACCTGCAGGTGTCCTCGAAAGCTTGTGCCACTTTCACACTGAGCATTTGAAGACCTCAGGGGAGCAACTACTGTTCATATTTTTAAAGGCAAACTCAAGACCTACCTTTTTAGTCTGGCTTTTAGCTGATTATAGTTGTAATTCTTTAATCTAATTTATTTATTTTAACCCTCTTAATATGTTTGATGTCTCAATTCAGCCCAGATTTGTTTGGAATTTTATTCTCAGTTCATCAATTATATAAATATATATCCTATAACTTCTTGTGATATTTTAAAATTTTCATGTTAGTTTTAGCTCCTGCGTTTCCTCATTTTTAATTCAGGATGGCATTTCCTTAGTCCACTAATTCTGATTTCTGTGAGAATCTCTTCATATGTGTGTGCTGTATGTGGATTGCGAGGGTGGTGGTGGGGGGTGGTGGTGCTTTTTTCATTATATTTAATTTTCTACTTTTCATTGATTTAATTTTGTCTTCATTTTTATGGAAAGCGCTTTGTGCTACTAAACTCTGTATGAAAAGTGCTGTACAAATAAAGTTTGAATGTTGGAAATAAATCTTTCATCTTAATGGTTTTATGTTGTCTTTGCCGTTGAGGTGCTTGTTCAATTGTAAAAAAAAAAAAAAGAAAAACCTGAGCATTTGTGTTTAACTTGTTCTGCTGTAGTGTTACAGGAGCATTTGTGGTTTTTTAGCTGATGAATTTTTGTTTCTGTTGTCCTTGTTTTGCTTTCATCTCAGGACCTCATGCTTGTGATTTTAACTAAAGCACCATTTTAAACTTGTCAGGCATTTGCTCACACTTTTGGAAATCTGATTTCTTGAACATAAACAGGTTTTGTTGTTCTATGGTTGTGTTTGGTGTTGACTGTTTGCACTCATGGTTGAACTCTGTTCCTTCTTGAACCTGAAAGAAACCCCCTACCTGTATTTGGCACACCTGCTGTTGGACTGACCTGCGATGAGTCCAGTGAGCTGCTGCAGGGTCATCCTCTGATGACTTGGTCAATAAACTGCTGAAGGTCAGAGGTCGAGTGGCAGGCAGGAGGTGCGTCCAAGTGAGTACTTGCAGGAGGCCGGTTGGCAGGGTCAGGTTTAGGAAGTGATCCAAATCATTTGGTCTGGATTTTTGACTGCTTTCAGATCATTTTATTGAACCCCTTGGATGAACAGTTATCCCAGTCCATTGGTGAAAATATCATCTGGACTTATTGTTTTAAAATAAACTAACAACCATTTTGTAAACTCTTGGTAAAACCTCATCGTCTCAAAAACCCACTTGTACTAATTTTGTTGTAACTATTTTCTTCTCTGTTGCTGTCATTTAGAGGTTCTGTTTGCTTAAACATTTTAACTCCATGCTCTTCTGTAACCAAATCTTCAGTTGTTGGTGGAGTGGTTTTGTAAAGTCAGTTTGCAGATCAAATCCTTTTTTCCCCCGGAGGAAAAAAAACAAACTTAAAAGTCAGAAGTCAACCAGTTTAAGTCTACACAGGGTCTTCAGAGTGAGGTGAAAACACTCAGTGAGGTTGATTTTAAAACAGTCACATGACCATGAAGCTGAAAACTAAGACATTTCTGAAAAGTGGTGAACTATTAAGTAAATCAGATCAATAGTAGATTTATGCCATCTACTACAGATATGTGATCAACTTTAAATCCATAATTACCATTTTCCAGGTCACTGAATGTTTTCCACCTCGCCCTGATCAAGACCCAGTGAAGGCTCAAACCGGTCGACTTTAATGATTTAATTATTGCCAGACCCAAAAACGACTATTACATTAATCCTGGACTCGAGGGAGCCTGAAGACAGCCCTGTCACCTGGTTTTTAACCTGAGATAATCACACCACAAACAAGAGCACACGTTACTCCTTATTCTTCCCCTTTGACCTTTTGTTGTGGTTTTCCCTTAAATTAAGCAGTTTTATTAACATTTGGAAGCATCTTTCTGAACTTTGTTACAGTGACAGTTTTTGGTGTTGACTTTTACCGTTTCACAGTTATTTAAAACATTTTGACAACTGAAAGCACTTTTCAAACTTTTCTTGAATTTTATTTTGATTCTAATTAATTCTTAACATACTCTATTGTATCCCCTGTTATGTATAAATTGTTTAACTATTCAGAGACAGAAGCATGTTAGCCATGCGCTAAAACTCTGGTGAGATTACAGTGAACCCTCAGGGCCCGTTCTAATAAAAGTTACATTCAGCCCATAAAATGCACTTTCCATTAAAAAAAAAAAGTGTTGATATTTCCAACCTTTGGCTTTTTACCTGATTCTTCCAATCTGTCCTAATCATACACAAAAATTCATAAATATTTTAACCCTTTAATGCCATTTGTCATGCCATCACGTTTTCAGACCAACAGTAAAATGACTATTATCTATACAACATGCAAAGTAGATTTTTTTTTGTGCTGAATCATTACAGTCTGGGGTTTGTGATTTAGAAACACACTGATGTTATTCATTACTCAATACCCACTCATTTTCATATTAAGATGGCGCCACCTGGTGGAGAGCAGTAAAAAAGGCAAAAGCCCAGATAAAATAAAACATTTTATGCTTTAATGGAAGGAAAATCAAACATTACAGTTTAAATTTGTTTCAGTGGCACTTTTTGTAATTAAATGGTACTAGTGTAACAATTGTTTGAACACGGTGCATTTTAGATTTACTTTTAGATTTTGGCCAGGTCTCTCTTGTAAAAAAATTTTTAAACTCAATAGGACTTCCTGGTTAAATAAAGGTTAAATAAAACTTCAGGAGCTGAGCTGGAAGTAAGAGCAAATAAAAACACAATCTTGCCAAAATTAATGACAGTTAAAATTATCAATGAAAAGCATGCACTAAGGGTTAATTTTGGACTGTTTTTTCTAACACTTACATTTTTCCATTACAACCATTTTGTGAAATTAATTTGATATTATGGTTGATGTTAAGTGTTAGTTTGATATTCTGTTATTTTAAATAACTGAAAAAAAATTGTGTTGACACCTGAACAGCAGCTCAGGGGCTTCAATGGTGGGTCACAATCAACAAATGAGAAATACAGTTTTGCTGTTTTGTTGTATGTGTAAAAGAATTTCTGGTTAGAGAAGCACTCAAACTTTTGACTTGTGTTTCTGTCCCTGAAAAATATTTGTTTAAAATGTGCAGCTGAGGGCTTTTGGTTTGTTCATTATTGGCACCCCATATAACATTACTAATCCTGTTTAAGTTCAGTAAAGTTTGTTTTAAAGAACATTTGAGATTTACTTCTGTATTAAAAGAACAGTTTTACTTTGTTTCTCTTGGTTTTTGTTGTGATGCCTTTAACAGAAATAACTCTGGAAGTTGTTCACATCCCCATTAAATATTTAAATAAGAAAGTCTCAAGGCACTCTTGAAATAATTAAGTCACCTTTATTTTTAAAGCATTGTCTTGGAGACCTGAAAAAGAAAAAAGAAACTCACGTTTCACCATCAGGCTTCATCAGCAAGTCCAGCAGTTCATCCCCAAAAGTTTCGGCACTGTGGAGAGAGATAAAAATTAACCAGACTATCCAGAAAGAGAATTAAAAAACAAACAAAAAAAAAAAAAACCCACAAACAAAACACCTACTCACCACTAATTCTGCTCCTGCTGAAGGGTGGAGGTGGACCCAAAGCCAGAGGAACGTCTGCCTGAACACTGAAGACCGGCCAACTGGGCCCTCAACGGCGATCCAGGTCCAAACTGATCTGTTTGAGTCCGAGCTGCTGAATGACTGGACCACCACAGACCAGTCAGACAGCAAAGACCCTTTACTCTGTGAGAAACTGAGGACCACGGGTCAGAGTCCAGGTCTGACTCAAGACTCACTTATGCTTGATTTACTAGCTCGATCACCTCGCCCTCCGGAACCAACATTATAAAAACGTGGCTGTAATACTTACAAACTATATTTACAAATGAATTTAGATTTGCTGCTGTCATGAAGTTTTCTTTGAACCTTGCTTTTGTGCTTTTATGATGGGAAATGGTGAACTTTGTTTATGAATGTAATTCATTTTTAAACAGCCACAGAAACTTAAACAAAAGGTTAAAAGCACATTGAAATTATGTTGTTGCAAGGCATTGTTTGTAAAGTGTTGTAGCTTCATTTTTATCCAGTGTTAATGTCTGGTAGACTTTGGTCCTCGTTATACACCAATTATGGAAAAGGACTCAAAGCCTTGATACAGCAGCTGTTCTGGCAATTTTGCACGAGGAAAATCAAACTCTTGCTATTACACACACACATACACACTATATATATATATCTATATGTATGTATGCGTGTGTGTGTGTGTGTGTGTGTTGACCTGTAGGCCAGAGGAACCATCTGCCTGACCACTGACATGAGGTCAGCCAGCAGGGGCCCTGGGCTCTTGATCAATTTGTGTCTGAGCTGCTGAGTAGCAGACAGACAGACTAACATATAGACAAGACAGACCAACATATAGACAGACCAACATACAGTCATAACAACATAGACAGACGGACAGAAGACAGCTGCAGGATTGTCTTGTCACCTCAATGATCAGCAGGATGGAGGTCAC
Organism: Cetoscarus ocellatus; assembly: GCA_037902135.1. Taxonomy (NCBI): domain Eukaryota; kingdom Metazoa; phylum Chordata; class Actinopteri; order Labriformes; family Labridae; genus Cetoscarus; species Cetoscarus ocellatus. The sequence goes on from JBAMNC010001464.1 coordinate 684,035, forward strand.
AGCCGGCAGAAGCCCTCCGACATCTTCAAAATGATTGGGTCGTGATTTTCCTTCAAAACAAACACCTGGAAAACAAAGAAGACTCTTAATCATGGCTGTTCTGATCATGGTGTAAACAGAACAAGAATACCATGAAAATAACTTTGACTTACCCGTTTTATTTCTTCACTTGGTTTGAATTTGACAGCATTTGTTATTTTGACTCAGGTTTTTTTTTTTCCTGAAATGGAAACAAAACTTTAAATTCAGGATAAATATGTTTTATATCCCCAGATGGAAAGGTGGATCGATATGTTTCAGCAAATCAAAAACATGACAGATACTGTTCAAACTGAAGCTGAACTTTAAGTTATTGAAGTGCACATGGCAGGAAAGCAGTTGCTCTCCATAATCTAACTCTTAAAAATAATCTATTTTTTGGGACAGAAAGCATTTTCTCTCGGTCATCCATTCTCAAATAGTGTTTACACTGTGGAGTTACGGATTAAAATTGATCCACCTGTAGCTATATCCTAAAATCATGAAAGTCCCACTATGAGGAACTTTCTAGCAGGGTGTAAATATTTGACTACTTAAGGTCATTAACTTAAGTCTCATTAAAATGTTATCAATACTGTAAAAGTTTATATCAACATAAATCAAAGACATTGTGTAAAATACTGACCGTTGGTGTAGTTGCTGGACTGTTCCAAGTCTTGGACTTTGTTGAAAAGAGGTCTTCAGGGATCCGAGCAGCAGAGAAACTAAAATTGGAAAATGAACGGATGGACGCACCGCATAAGTTTGCGCTTTATGTTGATGCTCTTTAGTAGTCGTGAACTTTTAAAATGCAATGCTCTTCTTTTTATGAAATTCGTTTTTAAATTTGACCTTCATTTCATAAGTACACAGGAGTTTATCAAACTTTGGTGTCGTGGTTGAAGTTGTGTTGAGTGCAGTCAAAGTCCAGCCTAAACTCTGTCAACCACTGCAAAAGACAACAGATCCAAACACCAGCAACTCAGCTGGAGACACCAGGAGCAGAGGGAAGAGAAAACGTGAGACAGGAAAGCAGCCATAGGAAAAGCAGCAAGAGAGCTGCGGCGACAACAGCTGAAGCAGCAAGAGAGCTGCAGCGACAACAGCTGGAGCAGCAAGAGAGCTGCTCGAAAAGCAGCAAGAGGGCTGCGGCGAAAAGCAGCGAAAGCTGTAACCCCCTCTGTAGGTCCAGCAGTTCGCCCTCTTGGTGTGCAGCCCTGTTCCTGCTCAATGGCACGCAGGCACAGGATCAGGGCTGCAGGTCACCAGCCCTGCGGGCAGTAAGGAGACTCGTCCTACCTTTGACGATCAACATGGACTTCTCTCTCTCTCTCTCCTGGGATTCTTCCTTTACAGCCTGAAAATCAAGAAGATAACACAGGTCAGGGTATCGCACCACAGCTCTGCTTTCAATAAAACATTTCTGAAGACGTCCTCTGACATTTATTTACACAAAGCTTGAAATCCTTCAAAGATGCTAACGACCTGAGAGGCTGTTTTTAGAGAGTGAATACATCTCTGCTTCAACACCAACTTCAGCTGTCCATCATGTAAAATACTGAATTTACATCCATTAATTATACTTAAAGTCTCTAAGAGGAATGTTTCTGAAATATAAAATGCTTTCTAATCCTTAAAAATCTATTGTGTGCTGCACAGTAACAGGTGCAGCACACAATAGATTTTGGTTTATACCGTTATAATTTAACCTGAATTTTAATGGAGAAAAATTAATACTGCAATATCCTCTTCATGAAGTAAACATTTACATTTATTGCCTAAAAGAAAACAAGTTTCATGTTTATGGGGATGAATAACTGAACTGTAATTAAACTTGGATGAAAAGCCAAAATGAGTTGGTCTATTAAAGTTGTTTCCTGATCTACGTGTTGATTTTTTTAAGCTTGAAAGTTTGTTTTGTGCCATAACATCTGACTTTTGCTGAACACTGGTGAACCGTTTGTCTTTGGTTTGGACAACATTGTGCTAAATCCAGCATATTTACATTGGTACTAGGCTCATGAATATGCACCGTCCAAATAAACCTTTATATACTCATGGGGCCATTTTGGGGGGATTTTGCTCCTACATTTAAATTCTGCACACACAACATTTTAACCAATCTAGAAATAAAACAGTAATGAATGTTTCTTGCATGGAAACAGCTTTACTCTCACCTTTCTGTTTGGAGGAGCAAAGCAGCGACTCCAGTGCTGTCCTCATGTTTAGCCTCGTGACCCACAGTCCAGGGTCCGAGTGTCTCTCTCTGAATGTCACTGCACACGTCACTGACATGAACTGGCAGTGAAGATCGGGGAAAATAAAATTTCTCGTGCAGTGACCAACACCCCCTGAAAATGATAAAAATATTTGATGATTAGGTTCTGAGTTACTCTGCTCAAACAAGCAAACAAAGTGTTGGAGGTTAAAAAAAAAAAATACAAAAAAGAAATAAGTTTGTGCCCAACAGCAGCAACATGTAGGAAATGATCAACCTTACAGCAGAAACTCTATTATCTCCAATTTCTATAATCTGTATTAGCACCTCCCATGTTGGTGAATGGCTTTTATTCACTTTTAACCAAATTAAAATCACAAACATTTCTCCCCCTCTTTTCCTTTTTCTTTTAACAAACATGAAATTAACAGCATCTCTGTGCCAGGTAAGTAATAAATAAAACTATAAATCGTCAAGTACTGACAACCCATTGAACAAAAACAAAGGACAAGTAAACATAAAATGATAGCATTTGAATTGATTAATTAAAGAATACTGAAAAAAACAATGAAAAGTAATAAAATAAGTGAATGAATGAAGTGTACTTAGGACAAATGAAATAAAAATAGAATACCTTTCAATAAAACGCATACATTCAAAATTATTTCTTAAACAGCTGATCATAGAGTCCCATTTTCTACAGAATTTGTTTGAACAGAACTTCACAGTAGACTAATCTTTTCTAATTTAAGAGAGGACATTACATCCTATTTCTAATTGCAGAGTTAATTTGAGGTTTTTCAAATAGAACTCCAAATACAGCATTAAACGGATCCACCTTCATCTCCACTTTCAAAACCTTTTCCAGAGTCATAAAGAAGTCAGCCTCGGACAGAAACATGACGGATATTCTCTATAAATTCCAAAATTAGTGGCTTTGTTTTAAAACTCATGTGCGCAGACTTTTCATTCTTTAATTGTGAGGTATAACCCGGATGTTGGCCCTATACTGACAAACATAAAGAGATGTTAAACCCTCCTGGCAGTGCATTTTGAAATATTACAGTCACTATATTTCAGCATTAATTCAAATAGATTTTCTGCTTTAAGCTTAATTTAAACTTGATTAAAGAATAAAAGGCAGAAATAAAGAGCAGCATTCAGTGACTAAACTGCCAATAAACCAAGCATTAGCATTAATTGCTTATAAAAGTTTCACCAAAGTGAATGATTCTCATGAACAAAATAAAAACGTAATGTGAACCATATTCATTTTTTAAACTGAATCGTCTGCTCCATTTTCTATAAATTCATGTCCAGATAGAAAAGCACTCAGAGAGCGCAGACCCCCGCCAAGCAGCCTCAGCCCACCCCCTTACAGACTGTCCGACTTTGATATCAGGATGGGACCCAAAATCTAATCATTTGTTCCTTTTCCCATTCCACACATTTCCTGAAAATTTCATCCAAATCCGTCCACAACTTTTCAAACAAACAAACCAACAAAAAAAAAAAAAATTAAAAAATTAAAAAATTAATTTGGTCCCAATTAACCTGAATTTAGCTGCTCTACAACAAACTGAACAAAATGCTTTTTAAGGCTTTGAAACATGAAACCGTGGACAAAGCTGAGTGAAGCTGTTACCTGTGCTCAGGTGTTGACTTCAAGGCAGCAAACTCCAAACGGTGTGGTTCCTCTCAGCTGCTTTAGAGCCACATTCTCACAAACTTCCAGAAGTTTCTCTTCATTTCAGAGCAGTTTGGGCTGCAAACTCTTAAACCTCAAACACTTGGATGGAAAAGTGTGTAGAGATCACTTCGGTTCGACCTTTCCTCAGAGCGCGTGGAGAAATGTTTGAAACAAACGTTTGACCACTGCACCACGTGATCAGGATAACACGCCACACCTGTTGGAAATCATGCGAGGGGGCGGGGCGCCTGGCGGAGGTTTACCTTTGCAGGTGAACATCATTGTGTGTGATATGTCTTCTCCTCCAGCGCCCTCACTGCAAAGAACAGCAGAACAGTCAGATGTTTTCCTGTTTTATGAAGGCTTGGTGCGTTTTTCTCAATGGAGAATAAATGTATAAAAGAAAAAGCAAATACAAGTGGAAATATAAAGACAAATAAATAAAATAAAAAATTAATAATGTTGATGTATAAAGCAATATTAATCAAAAAATGAATCCAAAAAAGAAAAGGATGATTAAAGTTGAAATATAAAGACAAATTAATAGAATAATTTTAAAATTTTTGAAGAAATGTGCTTATAAATAAAATAAATAAATAATGTGGCTACATAAAGCAATATTAATCAAAAAATAAATCCAGTAAAGAAAAGGCAAATAAAAGTAGAAATACAAAGACAAATTAAAAAAAATTATAAGAAAAGTGCATGTAAATAAAATAAAAAAAACAAATAATGTGGCTATATAAAGCAATATTAACCGAAAAATAAATCCATAAAACAAAAGGCTAATAAAAGTAGAAATATAAAGACAAATAAATAAAATAATTAAAAATATGCCTCCTGTGATCAGGACATTGCCATTGCTTTTTAGATGCACTTTACTGTTGGTTTTACTGCACAAATTAAACGCCACATTGTCATTGCTTTAACTGGAATGACATCAATATGGCACTGGTAAAGAAGATAATTGAGGGAATAGCTGATCCACTAACTTATATAAGTAACCTAAAACAGGCATCTTCCCAGATAAAATGAAACTGGCTAAAGTGATTCCATAATACAAAGCTGGCAATAAACATCTATTCACAAATTATTGACATGTTTCCTTACTGTCACAGTTCTCAAAGATAAAGGACAAATTATTTGTACAGAGATCAGATGATTTTACTGACAAACATAGTTTAATAAATGACAGTCAGTATGGTTTTAGATCATCTAGATCTACTTCCCTGCCTCTTATGGAGCTAGCGGAAGAGATAACAGGATGCATCGATAAAAGAAAACATAACAGGAAGCAGCTTGTCCAACTAGGTAACCATAAATCAATGTGCTTGAACATTACTTGCGGTGTACCGCAGGGGTCCATCTTGGGACCTAAACTATTTATCCTATTCATTAATGATATTTGGGAAGTGTCTAATATTTTAAAAATGGTGGTTTTTGCAGATGACACAAATATTTTCTGGTCAGGGGGAGATTTGCAGCAGCTGTTATAAATAGTCAAAAGGGAATTGCCAAAGCTAAAGTGTTGGTTTGATGAAAAAAAAATCATCACTAAACCTGAACAAAACCAAGTTCATGATATTTGGAAATCATCACATTAAGCAAGAGGTATGTTTGGAAATTGAAAATTTGGAAATTGAAAGAGTCTATGAAATTAAGTTTCCTTGGGTTTTAATTGATCATAAGCTATCCTGGAACCTCATACTAAATATTTGTGCACCAAAGTTTCCAGAAGTGTTGGAGTTCTGGGTAAAACTAAATATGTTTTGATCAGAAGTCACTTCGGATTTTGTACTATGCACTTATCGATCCATATCTGTCCTACTGTGTTGAGGTATGGGGAAATACATATAAAAGCACTTTACAAAAGATTTACACTTTACAAAAGAGAGCCATAAGGATGGTTCATCATGCTGGGTATCTTGCTCATACAAATCCTTTGTTCTTAAAATCAGGCATTTTAAAATTCTGGGACCTAATCAAATATAAAACAGGTCAGATTTTGTTCAAAGCCTGAAATAAGTTGTTACCAAGTAACATCCAAACGATGTTCATGGTTGGAGAGGGAGCATACAACTTAAGAGAAAATTGTAATTTTAAACAACCGACCATCCATTCAACTCTGAGAAGTATGTGCATCTCTTTTTGTGGTGTAAAATTGCGGACTAAACTAGATGAGGACTTAAAAATGTGCATTAACTTAAAACAATTTAAAATTAACTACAAAAAACATTCTTGTTCAGATATATAGATCTGGACAGTTAATGTTATATTCTTTTTTAAAGAATTTATTTATTTTAATCAGGGTTCTATTTTTATGAAAGTTGAATGTTTTAATCTTCTAAGAGCATATGGATTATGAATTATGTATCATGTATCTTGAAATTATATGACAGCGTAAGAGGGGGCTGAACTTGATAAGCTTTGCTTCCTTCAGCCCCTTCTCGAACTTGCACTTCGTCATAGTGTGTCATTTTTTTTCCTATTAAACATACTGTTTGTTTTTATGCATGTGCTTGTTTGAGAAAAATAAAAATCAAATCATATCAAATAGCCACTCTAGCCAACTGGGCTCCAGCTAAAGCTGCACACAGTTCAAGGGGTGGCATGGACAGTTGTTTGCGGGGGCTCACTCTAGTCGAGCCATCACCTTGTTACTCCGTCCACTTCTACTTTGACTGTGCCTGTTCTAGCAGTTCTAGGGTCCGTTGATCTTCTTTGGAGTGTGTAACAGTTTTGGTGTTGGTATAGGGGGTTATGTCGACTTCCCACAGACGTTCAACATGTCGCTGCAGCTCTGAGTGTGGAGACATGGTGAAGTAACAGTGAGGATGTTCACCAGTGTGGAGGTTTAGGTTGGCTGGGCCTTGCAGTGTCCAACCAAGAGCTGTACGCACGGCGAGGGGACTTCCAGGAGGACCAGCTCGTACAGGTTGCGTGGGAATGAGCAGATGTGAAAAGTCGGAGCCTATGAGCAGAAGGGGTTGGACCTTGTCAACCATCGGGAGTGGAAGACCTTGCAGGTGGAAGTACTTGCGCATGAGTGACTTGAAAGGATACCTATGTTCAGACAGACTCAGCTCATCAGCGGTGTAGGTGTGATGAATGTTATTCCTTTGTTTAGGGGCATGAGCTGGAGAGATGTCGAATGAGACAGCAGCTCCTTGTAGATGGAGCACCTCATGGTGGACGGTACGCAAAGGCAATTTCTCTGGCTCTTTGGTTCGTTGAAGGTCCCGGACTGCTGAGGGAAGGATGAGGGTTCTCTCGGAGCCATCGAGGATGGCAAAACCTTCGAGGGAGTGCTCTGCATTGTACAGGTGAACCTTCACCAACTTCAGCATGACTTTCTGCAGATGACTCGGGCGGTCACTGTAGATAGTGTTGGGAGCAGCGCTGACCATTAGCACCTTCTTAGCCTCTTGATTACATACTTCGTGAAGCACAGTAAGGTGTTGTTGCTTAGACACTTAGCAGAGCTTCTTAAGAGTACATGCTTCAGGTGTATGGTTCCTGCCACACCTCCAACAGCCTCTGTCCTTGATCCATGCCGAAATCTCTGTCGGGGTGAGCGATTTGAATTTGGGGCACAAGCTGAGGTAACGCTCTCAGGTTTCACAGTACAGGCACTAAGGCTTCACACTAGGGTTAGCTTTGGGTTACTTAGTGCTACGAGCAGGATCTGGGGAAGCTACTTTAGCTTGGATTTCTATGTTGTAATAAACACTGGATGAATGAGCTTGTGATTTCCTTTGGCTCTTCACCAGCTTAGACTGATCTTGGAACATAAGAGCTGCTCTGGAGGAAATAACCTTAGCTTGTGACTTCAGCTGGAGCCAATAGGTCCGATCCGTGCCAGTCCTCAGGATGCCGTGGTTTATATTGTACTCCACAAACCCATCTCGATAGTTGGCAGGCAGTTTACTGAGCAGCCTATCGATGTGGGAGCTGCATCACAGCTCGTAACCGTTCTCACCCTCGAGGGAGCGAAGCATGCCCACTAGAGCCTGCACTGAAAGGGCAAAGTTGTCGAAGGCCTCTGGATCTCGAGATCTTACAGGAGGTGAGTTCAGGATTGCACCCAGCTCACTCTGCATGAGCTGATGCGGCTGAATCATGGCCTATTTGTGGTCAGCAAGAGCGAGAAGAAACACTGCCAAGACAAAGACATGACACAACAATGATCTGTCGTTTCCTGTGGAACAGCACATGTTCACCCTCACTAACACGCTAACAACTGTGCACTATTAACACAAAGAAACGCATAACCACTCTGTGCAACCACAGAGACATGTCCTTATCTGCCCCACTAGCATTAAAATCTCTTTCTACACAGACATTAATGCAACTTGCAGCAGTTGAGTTTAGTGTCTTGGATTCTGGGACTAATTCAGTGTAATCCACAGAAGGAGGGAGGGTCTGAGTTTTATTGACTCTATATTAAAGTTGTTTAAATCTTTGTCATTTTTTGATAGTTCTAAAGTCACAGCAGACAACAAAGAAGTGAAACTTGTTTTGGTAGACATAACATTTTATGTGTGGTTAACATTATGTAATGCCAAGAAGAAGGGAGGGTGCACTAAGAGAGGCATAGAGTCTTTTCAGACATGGGCTTTGTCTCCGTCTGGTGGACAACCAGCTTTGGTACAATGTAATGACTACAACTCGACTACTCAGGTGGGACACCTACAACAGGATGACATATTCTTAAACACCAATCGGGCATAACTTTATGACCACCTGTCCAACACTGTCTTGGTCCCCCTTTTGCTTCTAAACTACAAACTGCAATGCACTGTTTATTCTGTCACCTTTCTATCAGAACCAGTATTACTGTAACTTTGAGCAACAGTAGCTCGTCTGTTGGATTGGACCACACGGGCCAGCCTTCACTCCTCACATGCATCAGTGAGCTTTGGCCGCCCAGGACCCTCTCGCCAGTTCACCAATGTTCCCTCCTTGAACCACTTTAGATAATTACTGACCTCTGCAGACTGGGGACACCCCACAAGAACTGCAGTTTTGGAGGTGTTCTGACCCAGTTGTCTAGCCATCACACATTGGCCCTTGTCAAACTCGCTCAAATCCTTACACTTGTCCATTTTCCTGCTTCTAACATGAACTTTGAGAAAATGTTCACTTGTTGCATAACATATCCTACCAACTACCAGGTGTCACAATATAGAGATAATTAGTGTTACTCACTCTAATTTCCTGCTGATTGGTGTAAATACATTTTGTGCGAGGGTCACAACAGAAATAATGAAAATGTCACTGTTTCAATGATTTTGGTATTAAATGCTTGCAGCCAAGTTTGCTCAAGGTTTCTGCCCAATAATACATGCTTTTCTTTTTTACCATAAGTGGATGAATAACTAAACATGTCTCATAAGCATCTGTCTAAAAGGCTATCAAACCATTCAATCACTATTTCATTCATCCAATCAAACCAACCAAAATAACATTTATTATTATTTTCTCATCCAGAGGATGACCCTGATGAAGGCCACAAGCTGAAACACATTGGTTTAATGTAGTTGTTTTCTGAACAAGTGTTGCTGTAGCTCTTTTGATTTCGTCAAGACTTCTATTGTTCAAGCACCTTGAAAGTTGATGAAGTTGTGCAATAACATCTGACTTTTGTTTATTTTCCCTTTAATGCATGCCTATATCCATCCATCATTTTTCAATCTTTTAATCAATCCGATCAAACCAACTAAAAAACAATTAATTATTTTTCTAACCTTTATTTTTTTCTATCCATCCACACAGTCAAACCAAACATTACACCATTCATTTATCTTTGCATAGAGTTTTCCATCCGTCAGTCTATCCAGCCATGATGGACAACAAACCATTCTATCCATCTATGCAACCATCCATCAATACCAGCAAACCATCATCAACCCTACACCAGACCATCCAAATCAACAAACCATTCATTTTTTTTCTTTTTATCCATTCTGCTATGTATCCATCTATCTATTAGCCTTTAATGTATTTATCAAAACCCCCAAGACAAATATTTTCACTGGTATAAACGTACTGATTGCTAAAAAGAAAATGCAGACTTGCTGGACTACAGCAGAAGCAAAACACTGAAAGTCTCACACACATACATATTAAAGAGCCTATTTTTATATAGTTCATGTCCTTACACTGTCCTGGTGCTGAGATTAAAACTCAACCATCTTGATTTCCTCGAGGGTATTAAATTATTCACCTCATCTCCACCTTTTGTCTATTTATAGGTTGATCTGAAGTTAGTTTGAGACACTTTTTTTAACAGATTGGATTAAATTTCCCACTCTTCAGAAACCAAATGGCTGATGATTCCCTGGTTTTATCCAAGATTTTCCACAGTCCATGAATAGCAGTTGAAATTGATAAAGGCATTAGTTTGTTAGCAATTTTAGTTTGCACACAAGCAAACTAACGTAGCATGCATATGTAGTTTCAAAAACACAGACTCACACAGATACCACTATAAAGGCTCTTTGGTTTCAAAGAAAAAAATCTGATAATATCCAAAATGAGGGATAATACACCTTTTTCATTATTCAAACTACCTGTCTTACTCTGGACACTTTTAATCAGCTATTGAACTAAAAATTCTGAATAAATGTAGGGTTAAAAAAATCCTTAAAGATGTAAGGCATAACAAAAAAGGTCACTACCTCACTACTTGATTTCAAATTAAAAACAAGGTGAAGCTATTTCCGAGTCTACATAAAATGTCTGACAGAGCATCAAAGAAAAACTTTGACCTGCTAGCTAAGCCGTTAAGATGCTAAGCTGACATCCTGTCTGTCCTTGCTGTGACTTCACACTGGCATGACATCTGATGGTCTAACTTTAGCCAGAAACAAATGAGGGAGAAGACACTCCGAGCTGTGATTGGTCAATAGTTGTCTGTCAGGATAACAATGCTCTTCTTCTCTGTTTTCTTTAGAGCCTCTTTGTTAAAGCTGCTTCCTGCTTGGGCTTGGGTGTCTATATTTCCTCTCAGCTGTTTCTAATAATCCGGTAAATAAAGACAATACATCCTCAGATTCCTCTTTAAAGGTCGTCTGCTCTTTATGTCCGCCTTTAATCTCCTGCATCGGTAGTTTAACCTCCAACAACATCAACTTAAACAGAGGCTGTGATGTAAACACAGGGTTAACTAAGGTGATCTGTGCGTGTATGTTGTATCTCTGCAGGTCATAGTGTTAGATCCTTGAACAAACTGTGGATAAAATTGGAGAAAGTGTCACACAATTAATAAATCGATAAGTCTTTATAAAGTAAAACATGCAGAGTGTAGACTTTTTCTATGGTCACACAAGCAGAAAACCTTTGACTGTAAAATGTTAACAATCTCAAGTGTACGCTAGAAAAAAAAAAGTGCTAAAAAATCACTTTTTTCATACGCACGAGGCCATAAAATTAAACCTTGACTGAAAGTGCATCTTAATCAAATTATTGTAAAGTTTGTCTTATTTTACTTTTGAACAATGTAGTTGTTTAAGTGTTCAACCTTTATGTATTCCTTTAAACTAAGCTCTAAACAAAGTGGTGTCCACTTTTCACAGAAGAGAACTCTCACCCTTTAAGCTCCAGTTTAACTTTTATTTTCAATGATTTCATATATTTTTCAGTGTTTAATCTGCTTTTGTAATATACTTTGAAAAGTAATAGCTTATTCTGTGGCATTGTATTTTTATTTTATCGTTTTATTGCCTTCAATGACTCACTTTGATTTTCTTGTTGCTAATCTAAAGTTGTCCCTGTATTTGACATGAAAATGTATTGATCTGTTGGTTTACATTTCGTAGCTTAATTACCTGCCTCATTTTTAATGTTCAAATGGCCCAACATTTCATGTATTTTCAGTGATATACACTGAGAATCTCTTTGTTTTACTTACATACATGAAAACATTTGTGTATCTGTGCTGTTCAGGTGTCATTTTGTGCCATTGTGTTTCTATATTTAACCTGCCTGTTGTGTTTAATCCTGACAATGAGCAGGTGTGTAACTTAGATTCTCCGTGTCCATGTAAAGAAAAAGGGGCTTCACACTGAGGACCCACTCAAATATAAAAGACACACACAAACAGTTCATGTTTGTGAATGGCAAGGTGAGGACACACCTGAACCCTTACACCAGCATCTTAACTCTACTACAGGAAGGTGAGTCAGAACTGAATGAAATTATTCTGTGAGTTACTGACTTGATTGTTCTGGATGTACAACTTGACTTTTAATATCTGCCAGTACAGAATCAGAAATTAGAATGATTTTGTCAATAAATTCTTAATTACTGATCTGGACATGTAAATTTAATAATTAATCTCACAGACTTACTTAAACATAATAACATTAAAACTGCATTAAAACTGTAACACCTTAACCTTAAAGAACAAACAATGTTCTTGAAAGAAATATCAAACATCTCAATTTTAAAGTTAATGTGCAAAGCAATTTTGAAAGACACTGAAATAATAGTCAGTATTTCAGGCTTTATTTGTGACTTTGATTTCGTTACATAATATACTGCTCAAAAAAGTTTTCAAATGTTAATCCAGTCAAACATTTCTCCCCTTTAATGAAATCAAATGTTATTGTACTTTATATGATTGGAAAACCAGATTAATCACCTTGACCCCTTGTAAGGATCACGAATTTGTTGAATGAGCAACACAGTTAAACGTGTGGATAGTGCCCAAAAGAAAAGTGCTAAAATCTCCTGCAACTGGGAGCTGGTGTTTTTCTAAACTGGGGGGCAGCATTATTTGGTGCCTGCCCTGGTACCATTTCCAAATTTAGGACCAAGAGTTCCCTGAGACTGGTGAACTAAAAAACAGACCATGGAGTGGGTGTCCCAGGAAGAAAACACCCCAAGAAGATCGGTTTCTCACTTTTGCTTCACTGGGGAACCGCAGCCTTTGTTCCAGGGGAAGAGAAGATTTTAGCACATTTTAAGAGGGGCGTTCCCCGTAAAATTAGTTGTGTTGTTCAGCCCACAAATGCTCGATCCATAAAAGTCAAACCTCATTGTAAATGCAACTAATCAGGCTTTTCAACAATATAAAATATAATACAAGCTGGTATTAGTTTCATTTGTTTGTGTATGAATCCCAAAAACATTTAATGCAGAGGGCTCGTGAGAGAAAAATAAGTCTTCACAAGTTGGGATTATTGAAAGATAATTAAAAGTGTTGTTTATGTGTAAAATATAATCACTTTTCATGCATGTCTTGACTATTGCAAAAGCAAAACAGAGTTTAAAAGTCAATGGATCAGAAATTATAGGAGAATTTGTGTCCACACTCCCAAAAACTTACAGCAGAGTTTTCATGGGGAAAACACAAACCTTAAACACTTAGGTTTTTATATAGTAACATTTACAGGAACTGTGTAACTCTAAAGATTGAATTTTTCTTTTTCGACTCTACAAACTTCCCACCACAGATGCTTAGAAAAGCTAGCAAGTCAAAGGCTCTATATCTTTTTAAGATTGCAAAATGCAGTCTATAAACACTGAACATTTTTTATCCGTATCTCTAAAAAAAAAAAAATGATGGGAGGAATTGTAATAGCAATGAAACTAAGCTTAAGATTAGCAAAAGGCCATCTAATGTTCCACGTGCAACTTGAATAATTAATATCATAGATATGAAGTCCAAAAGTCAAAAAAAAGATTGTGTCAGACTTCTTTAAACAAGATGGCTACCTGTTGATACCATGTTGACAAGGCATACGTTTTAACAAGAGCATTGTTATCTTATAGACTTGTCGGGAATATGAAAGAGATTTAAAATTAGCTGTTTGTTATTTTTTTCTTCAATACAGGTAAATCAAAATGAGCACCGATGGTGAAATGGCGATCTTTGGGGAGGCTGCTCAGTTTCTCCGTAAATCTGAGCGAGAGCGCACAGAAGCTCAAAGTCGGCCATTTGACGGCAAGACAGCATGCTTTGTCAGTGATGAGAAAGACTTGTATGTGAAGGCCGTGGTCCAGGACCGAGAGGGCGGGAACGTGACAGTCAAGACACACGACGAGAGGGTAAGTGAAGGATACACACTTGGAACAATTTTCACTGTTTTTGAGTTTTTTGAGCCTCAGTCTCTTTGTCAAACATTTCAATCAATGTTTTAGTGCCATCATGATCCTCCAGCTAGGTAGGGTCATTATCTACAAGACATGTTTTGAACTTTAATATCAAGTTTTCGTTCACATTTAAAAAACAGTTTTGTGTTTTTGTTTTCAGACTGTGACAGTCAGAGACGATCAGGTGTTTCCCATGAATCCTCCAAAGTTTGATAAGATCGAAGACATGGTGATGATGACACACCTTCATGAACCTGCCGTCCTATATAACTTAAAGGAGCGATATGCTGCTTGGATGATTTATGTACGTGTTTTGGGTTTTTTTTTTATTACAGTGTCTGATATCAGAATTTAGGTTAAAGGGGGATAAAGATGGATCATAAAATGCAACTTTTTTTTTCATCTTCTTCCAAACCATGCAGAAAAAGTTGACATTTTAAAGAAAAAAATGTCTTTTTCAAATATTTTTATGCTTACCTGATAAACAAGGTCTATACTGTTTTTGTTTAAAGTAATTCTGCTTTTATACTGCCTTGGCTAAAATTGCATTAACGTATCATATTTAGAATACTGAAAGCAATGTTCAGTGTTTGAATTCAATATTAGGTTAATTTAAAATTAATTAAGAAAAGGTTAAAATATATATGTAAATAAATGCTAATGCTAATCATTCTTTGGAATGGTTTAAAAGCTGAGGCAACCAGCTAAAACATTCTTTTCATTTTAAGTTTAGTTTATTTCATTTCACCAAACTTGAAAAAAAACCACAATAGCGACTTCTGGAACTAGGCTAATACAAATCAAAAGTAATAAAGAGCATAGCTAAAACTAAACTATATTTTCAGAATTATGCAGCAACACATAAACATATTCATTTTGTTAACACATTAGCCTAAAGCGTAAGAGATCTGTGCCTTGAGGCTAATAGCTCATAATATTGCATGTTTTCACTTTTTTGATGCTTTAATGAAAATATCATTAGTGTGAATTATCTTGAATGATACAATAATAATTTAAAGCAAGCAGTGTCAAAAGAAATTTAGGAACAAACCAACTAACAAAAAAAGAACGCTAGCCAGCTACAGCACTGCACTAAGCTTTTGGCAACCTAGGAGCCCTTAAGCTAAAAGTTCATGAAATGGTTTTCAACATTTCTTCACTTTTTTAGCCAACATAGTGATTTGTTTTATACAATAAACGCACTTATAAATGGCAAGTATTGACAAATGTTTCTATTAACAAACCAATATCACGGCTAACTAGCATAAAATTAGGTCTTTTGTTTGGTTTTTGGATTCAGACCTACTCCGGGCTCTTCTGTGTGACTGTGAATCCCTACAAATGGCTGCCAGTCTACAACCCTGAGGTGGTCCGAGCCTACAGAGGGAAGAAAAGGATGGAGGTTCCTCCTCACATCTTTGCTCTTTCTGATAACGCTTACCAGTTCATGCTAACAGGTATGCTAGCTCCTAGAATGCTAACAATAAACTTAAGCTCTTCCTCTGACCTTTAATCTTTTTTTGTCCTCAGATCGAGAAAATCAATCCATCCTCATCACGTAAGTTCAGGTCAGTGTTAACCTAAAACATATAAAAACTTCAAAGTACTATTAAATATTGTTTATTTTTCTGAAGTGGAGAATCCGGTGCAGGAAAGACAGTGAACACGAAACGTGTCATTCAGTATTTTGCGACTATAGCAGTTTCTGGGGACAAGAAGAAGGAGACTAATGGTAAAATGAAGGTAAGCTAACTTCAACAGGCCTTATATTTATTTTTAACCCTTTTATAGACATTTGTTAAGGCTTGAGAGTCATTTGTTTTCATTGTGTTTACGATTTTTGTTTATTAAGGGTACTCTGGAGGACCAAATCATCCAGGCTAACCCTTTGCTCGAGGCTTTTGGAAATGCAAAGACAATGAGGAATGACAACTCGTCTCGATTTGTGAGTCAGAGTATGGAGTATTGATTTTACAATAATTTATTGAGCACCAACACTCCGATAAAATTTGATTTATTTGCTGGTTATAAAGGGAAAATTTATTCGAATCCATTTTGGGACGTCTGGTAAACTGGCCTCTGCAGACATAGAAACATGTAAGTTCACATTTTTCCAAGAAGAATGACATAGATAAGAAATGGTTGCAGGCATTATAGGGGCTTTTTGTTGTTAACAGACCTGCTGGAGAAGTCAAGGGTGACATTCCAGCTTGCAGCTGAGAGGAGCTATCACATCTTTTATCAGCTCACCTGCAACAAGAAGCCTGAACTGATCGGTAATTTTATTTACAATCACGTCCTAGCACTGCCGATAGTTCAGGCCACAAAAACCACCCAAGGCCTCTTGTTTGACACAGTCACAAACTGATACTTGAGTCTTTGATATCTCTTTAGAGCTGCTCCTCATCACCACAAACCCGTATGACTTCACCTTTGTCAGTCATGGAGAAATTGCTGTGAAGAGCATCGATGATGCAGAGGAGCTGATGGCAACAGATGTGAGTTTAACTACAGAAACAACCTCTGTTTTCTTGACAGTTATCTGATGTTTGTTTTTTTCTTCATTTGTGACATAGGAAGCTTTTGACATTCTGGGTTTCACAAATGAAGAGAAAATCTCCATCTACAAGCTGACGGGAGCAGTGATGCATTATGGGAACATGAAGTTTAAGCAGAAGCAGCGAGAAGAGCAGGCAGAGCCCGACGGCACAGAAGGTGATGACAATCAATCAGAGTTAATGGAAGGAAACAGAATTTACAGAAAAGAGAAAAAGACCGTGAATTGGTTTTAGTACAATTAAGTAACATTTAACATGGGATGAAAACTTGGGTTGGGTTGTTTTTGGGTTTAACAAACTGAATGGGTATTTGGCTTTCATCCATCAGTCAGCACGTGTTAAGATAGTTCAGTTTTCTTTACATTTTGAGTGGTGCAAGTAAGTATGAGTCTTAAAACATGGAAGTGGGTTGGTATTTTATCATGTCCTGTTCCCACATCCAATAATCTATGGAATTTTAGGACAGCTATTTTAGATAAATGCCTGAAATAAAGTCAGTGATGCATACATGCATACAAAATGTTAACGTCTCCTTTAAAACATAAAAAGAAGCTGTATGAGGAAATATGGTGGTGTGCTTTTGTGCATACTGAAAATCTCCAAGTGTAACTGCACCATCATAAAACACACAGCGCTATACCCATTGCAAAATGGGCTTTTGCTGCAGAGCAGAGGGTGGTGGAGCCTGTGTTTTGCTTCAGTGAACTGTTACTGTGCTCATGTCTACAGCCAGTAGTTCGCAAGAGGACAGTTTGTTAATGTTTTCAACTGTTGTCATGATTTCACTTGATAGATTTGAGTGGTGATCAGCTAGCACTTGTGTGGAGCTGCCACACAAGCTTTTAAATTTTCATCTCAACAAAATTACACGTTTACATTCAATGAAAACCTGCCAAAAAGTTTTTGGCACTTTTGACCCTTGTACAGCAAATTGGACATTCGTCATATGGCTTATAACAGCGATGACTCTACCATAACATCACTATTGTGATATTTGCATACCATCGTATTGAAGAAGCCTATTGCAGCATGAAATGATGTATAGGCAGTTTTAGTTTTATTTGTTCAATGTAGTGGATTGATAATTCTGCTGTTTAGAAAGTTATACACAAGCAAATAAATTCCTAATTATCAAAACATTAGTTAATAATACTGTCAGCTTTCACTTTCAGACAGCTATTTTATAAAATGAAGTCAAGTAATGATTAAGTTAAAACTAAAAATTCTGTCAGGATTAGAAAAAATCCGTAAGGTACTACTGCCTCTGTAACATACAACTACAGGTCCCTTTGTTGATTTCTCTCTGAGACGGGTCTTCATACAGGTAAATCCTCGGTATGTCTCCTCATTGATTAGTGCATTTAGTTGGAAAATACCTGTCTTTTAGGAAAACAATAAAATCTGGTTAAATCAGGTAGCTTGCAAATTAGACATTTCTTCATACTACAAAGCAGATAAAGTGTTTCTTGCCTACTAGGGGAACAATCCATATGTGTGTGATGTCCATGTGAAAGGTTAAAAAAGTTTGTTGTTAAATGGTAAGATAGTTTTAAAGTCAGGCCACCAGGGCACTCTTTGGTAACGGGATAGATGCTCTACTCTCTGTCAGAAGTTACTGTAAGGTTTGACCAGCACTGAAAATACAAGTTCAAGGAAAGGGGTGAAGTAAGATTATTATTGCTTTTATTTTTGTTCTCAGAGGCTGATAAAGCTGCTTACTTGATGGGCCTGAACTCTGCTGACCTGCTGAAAGGGCTCTGTTACCCTCGAGTCAAAGTCGGGAACGAGTATGTCACTAAAGGACAGAACGTGCAGCAGGTGAGACTTCTAGTCTCTGTACATATTGATAGTGATAAACACTTATGAAGGGTTTCTGCAGAAATCAGCCAGTCAAATGTAATGCCTTTTAATGCTATTTTAATGCTATACTATAAAATTCTTAATGCCATGACCTTGAACTCAAGAAAAATAACAGAGGTATGTTTTTTTGTAAAAGATGAATTTTATATTAAAACTGTCCCTACAAATACCTCATCGTAAACACATCAGAGCTTATGGAGGTGAGAGAGAACTTATAATACACTGGAGGGCGACCACTAGTTTCCCAGTTAAGGCATGTGCCTTAGTTTGTTAGTTTTTGTTCCCATTTCTGACTCAATGTTTTCTGGTCCAGCCTGTTGGCCACTTTCCAAACGTCCGGTTTTACGGCAATTGTACCTGACTGGCCAGAAACAATTCTCTCAGTGGTTCCGCATGTTTACATGGATGTACATATCTGGCAAATCACAGTTTATAATTATATATAATTATATCATTATAAACATATATTATTAAATATTTTTCATGAACACTACAGAAAGAAACTGTAATGCCACTCACTATTAACGCTTTTTAATGCCTCACAGAAACCCTGTTACAGGTGTATGTATTTTAGATGATGCAGGAAAGAAGCATGTAAGATATTTATTTTCTCTGGTAGAGAAGGACATTTCTTCCTTGATTTTAACTCTGCAGGTTTATAACTCCATTGGTGCTCTGGCTCGGTCCGTCTATGAAAAAATGTTTCTGTGGATGGTTGTTCGGATAAACCAACAGCTGGACACTAAACAGTCACGACAGCACTTTATCGGGGTCCTCGACATTGCAGGGTTTGAAATCTTTGATGTGAGTGTCCGGAGTGTTAAGTAGATTGTCTTATTCTGCAGATACAGTAAGTTAATCAAAACAGGTATGTAAACCAACATTACATGTATAATCTATGTTTAGTACAACAGCATGGAGCAGCTCTGCATCAACTTCACCAACGAGAAGCTTCAGCAGTTTTTTAACCACCACATGTTCGTGTTGGAGCAAGAGGAGTACAAGAAAGAGGGAATCGACTGGGAGTTCATCGACTTTGGTATGGACTTGGCCGCCTGCATCGAGCTCATTGAGAAGGTGAGATTTACCCACAGTAGTTAAAATCTTCGAAAACACAACTGCTGTACAGGGGGTCACAACCCAGATTTTCCACACCTGTTAGTGGCATATAATGTTAGGCCACAAACATTGATTTCTATTTCCTTTGGTTGTAGCTACAAGGTCTATTTAAAATAGCTCTGTTCTTGTAATATTTTCCTAAATTCAGGAAAATTTAAAAAAAGGAAAGAAAGAGAAAAAAAACGACAACACTATCAGCACTATAAACGATCCTGTCCCAACAGTAAAAGCAGCTTTTGACTTGGATTTTGACTCATCTGACTGCACAAAAACATGACTGCTCTTTCAGAAAACTTTGACCACTTAAAAAAGCTGTTTTAATTTATTAGGATAAATTCAGACTGCTGTGGTGTGTTTATGCAAAGGCCCTAATCGCATAACATTACAAATGATTGTGTAGCCCTACTATGGACAAATTACCTAAATGTTCTTTAATATTGCAACCATTTTAATGCCATTATTGAACTGTGTGTTTGCAGCCAATGGGAATCTTTTCCATACTGGAGGAAGAGTGCATGTTCCCAAAATCTACGGATACGTCCTTTAAGAACAAACTGTATGACCAACACCTGGGGAAGAACAACTGCTTCTTAAAGCCTAAAACAGTGAAGGGGAAGCCTGAGGCTCACTTCACTCTGATGCATTACGCTGGAACAGTGGATTATAATGTCACTGGCTGGCTGGAAAAGAACAAAGACCCTTTGAGCGAGTCGGTGGTCCAACTCTACCAGAAGTCCTCCATCAAAATCCTCTCCATGCTGTACGCCAGCTACTCTGGGTCTGACGGTATGCAGAGCTTCATGGTCACAGTGCTTATTTAATGTTACTTTGAACTCCATACAAATAAAGTTTTTTAAAAAAATATTTTCCCCAAACTGGCCTCTAGATTAAAAAAGTTTAAATTCTAATATTTCACTGTTCATTCTCTATATTTATGAATATGACCTCTAAACTCACAACCTGCACAAATCTTTAGGTACAAGATTTATTTGTTAGGCCTCTGTACTAACAAAGATTACATTTTAATGGTTCATATCAATTTGTGTTCATATCAAAGTTTAAATATAATTATTATATTTTTATTCTGTTTTATTGGAGTGTTCTGACTCTGTACAGATAAATTTTCATTTTGAGTTGTCATTTATAACAAACAATATACTGTGTTTTGCAGAGATTTTAAGTAAATCTGTCTTAAGAGGATAAATCTATACACATTTGTGTTAATTAGTCCAAGAAAATTAACGCATTAAAGCACTGTGTCATATTAATGTGTCCTGGATGAAGATCACAGTAGTTTCTGACTGTCGTTCCTGTGTTAAAATGTCATTCACGCAGAAGCCGCTGCAGGAGGAGCCAAAAAAGGAGCAAAGAAGAAAGGAGCATCTTTTCAAACTGTTTCAGCACTTTTCAGGGTACAAGGCTTCCTGATGGTGGCTGGAACAACAAAACCAACTTATAAGAAGTTTATTTAATTCATTGCTTAGGTGTATAGATGTAAATTATATTTAGAAAATATTTGTTTCAGTCTGCAGATCAGCTTGACTTTATGCCACAATCCCCTCATACATTAATTTAAAAAAATCCCTTAGTTGTCATGATCTTAGTCATTTACATATGAACTCACAAAATGTACCTAAATGCTCTCACTATAAAAGGATTAACTACCAAAATCAACAAAAAAATATATCATTTTTTTCCAGGAGAATCTGGGAAAACTCATGACCAACCTGAGAACAACTCATCCTCATTTTGTGCGCTGCCTGATACCGAACGAGACGAAAACACCAGGTTATTTCTACTTTCTTTCTCCAATTAAAATACTGTAACACAACACATATCATATTAATTACTGCTGTTTGTCTTAGGTTCCATGGAGAATTACCTGGTTATTCATCAGCTTCGCTGTAATGGTGTCCTCGAGGGAATCCGGATCTGCAGGAAAGGATTTCCAAGCAGGATCCTCTACGGGGATTTTAAACAAAGGTAGAGAAAGATTATTGTCATTGTTAGGCCTGCGCCACAAATTCAAATTAAATTGAAACATCACTTTCTGTTTAGTCTTCATAAAAACAAAGACTAAAAATTGTATAATTCAAAGTGTTGGCCTCCATACTAACAAAGTTTTAATCCTCAACTCATCGCTGTTTGGCCCTCATGGTGATGGCCTTTGAATTTTAGTCTTTCTTATTGTTCAACAGCTTTACAAGAGAGGGATGAAGGAGGGAGCTCAACAGTGCAAGAAGGGAAATTGATTTATAAGAGAAGTTTACATTTAACATTCAGATTAATGGGATTGCCAGTTACCTGTTGGTTTGGCATGCTAAGATGTCAAAAAAAAAAAAAAAAAACAGTGTGATTGAGAAAGGTGTTAAAAACCTCTTGTATTTTTCTCTTGAAAAAAAGATGGGAATGGGTTGAATATTGAAAACTCTTATTAAGATTTTTTAACTTTAGCCTCAGAAAAAATAAAGATCAAACTTGGCAGCTATACAACTAAAGTTTAATCTGAGTGTCTCCTGCTGAAAGCTGCATATCTATAAAGGTCAAGTTAAGTAATTCGAACCTTTTCCACCTTCATTTAATTTGAAAGTCAATATTTTTGATTGTTAAATCATGATTGTTAAGACTTTAATGTTTCTTGTTGTTGGACCTCCATTCACACAACGGTCAGATTTGAATATTTCTTATTGTCTTCCTTGGTTACAAAGTTTGACTTTTATTTCACATTTAAATGGGATTTTTTTTTATTGTTTTACCCCATTCTAAAAAATACTTCAACATATCTCATTAATTGACCCCAAAATAAACAAAGACTATGTTTGGATGTTCCTTCTGCTTGTCCTTTAAAGTTTAACAGTTCACTTTTTTCAGCTGTTATATTTAAAAAAAAAGTTTATCTTTGATATTTATCACTAAATGGCATCAATTCTAACAAAGTTTAGATATAACTACTTCTTATTTTTGGCCTCTGTATAAATATACATGTCAACTTGAATATTTCTCATTGTTTACCCTCTGTTATTCCCAAATTTACTTTGTTTTGACTTCATACAAATTAAGTCAGTTCAAATGTTTTATCATTGATTGGACTTAAGAGCAGTTAAAGATGGAGATTTCCTTTGTTTGACTCCCTGTAAACAGAATTAAAGAAGATAATTCAGTGTTAGGCTTCCATCTTAACTATGCGTATACCAAATATTTATTCGATTGGCCTTCATAATAATAAGTACTACATTTTGATTGTTTTAGCATTTGGCTGCACTGCTCCAAACATTTTCAACAAATCAGGTTGTCTTTCTCTGTGCGTTTGCCCTTTTAAAACAGTAACTGTCCTCTCCAGATACAGGATCCTGAATGCCAGTGCTGTTCCTGAGGGACAGTTTATGGACAACAAGAAAGCCGCAGAGAAACTTCTCGGGTCCATTGACGTTGATCACACACAGTACAAGTTTGGACACACTAAGGTAATTTGTTTGTGCATAACTCTAAATGAGATGGACATGATGATCCATGCAGATGAGTAAACTGATGTCTGAAGATGACTAATCTTATGGACTGACGATGTTCTGTATCTCTAGGTGTTCTTTAAAGCCGGTCTGCTTGGCGCTCTGGAGGAAATGAGAGACGAGCGGTTGGCTCAGGTCGTGACATCAACTCAGGCTTTGTGTCGAGCCTTCCTTGTGCGGGTTGAGTTCCAGAAGATGATGGCCAGAAAGTAACTACTAAACGAAATGTGAAGCAACATGTTGCATTGTGGAATATGTAAAATTGGTTTAAATTAAAACTTGATATTTTTTTTTTACTGAAATAATTACCATTATTCACCATAATATTTGTAGATATCCAAAACACCAATATCCAAAAAAAATCTATTGTTCCAGCATGACATTTTACACCGTCTAAATGTTTTTAAAATATTTTTATTTTAAATACAGGCCTAAACTCAGTATAGACTAAACCAGTGTTAATTTTGACAGCACTTTATAATTAAGTTTTAGTTATAGTCTTTTGCCTAAAATATGTTTTCAGTCATAATTTAGTCATCTAAATTGTTTTAATTTTAGCCTAGTTTTAATTGATGAAATTTAACAACATTTTAGCTGACGAAATCTAAAGTAAATTTAGTCAACTAAAATATAAAGTGTATAAAGAGTAAGGCATTTTTTATGTTTCCTTGAATTTCTGAAGTCATGTTTTACACTTGGATAAAATGAAACATCTATCACCCTTTATTGAATGCTAGTAAAGTTTGAATGTAAATTAACAGACACAAATTTAACTTTTGTGTGAAATGCAATCACCTTTTTTTAGGCTACCTTTATTTAGGCTAACGCAGGGCCACATAGAGAGACGGACAACCATTCCCACTCACCAGTGTTAATTTTGACAGCACTTTTTAATTTGGTTTTAGTCAGAAGCTTTTGCCTAAAATATCTTTTAGTTTTAGGCAGAATACAGTCATCTAAGTTGTTTTAATTTTAGTCTAGTTTTAGTTGATGAATTTTCACATTTTAGTCGACAAAATCTGCTGTAAATTTAGTCGACTGAAATATGAAGTGTAAAGTTTAAGTCATTTTTAATGTTTCCTTGAACAAACAGTGAACCTGCTCAACATAATATATCATTCGTAAAAGATGGTAGCTCTGATTGGATCGCTCCCCAATTTATCCCGCCACCATGAAGCTAAGGCAGTTGTGATAGGATGTCCCTCTTAACTCATCCAACCTTTCCACACAACCAAAGTAGCTGTGACTGGATATATTCCTAACTTGTCCCTACTTTCATGACGAAATTAGGTCTGATTGGATTTAGTCTCTGTCAGACATTTTCGTCTTATTTGTTGATGAAAATGTCAGTTTATTTAGTTTCATTTTTTGACCATGTGCACTTGTTTTTTTTAATTATAGCCTAGTTATCATCGGGGGAAAATGGTTGTTGACGAAAACTATGACGAAAATAATTAGTCAACAAAATTAACAAACTAAACTTTGTTTCCCTCTGACAGGGAGGCGATCTACACCATCCAGTATAACTTCCGCTCCTTCATGAATGTCAAACACTGGCCATGGATGAAGCTCTACTTCAAACTCAAACCTCTGCTGAAGAGTGCTGAGGCAGAGAAAGAAATGGCTCAGATGAAGGAAGATTTCACCAAACTCAAAGAAGATCTGAGCAAGTCTGAGAACAGACGCAGAGAGCTGGAGGAGAAAATGGTCTCCATCGTACAGGAGAAGAACGACCTCCTGCTCCAAGTCCAAGCTGTAGGTGGACTCTGATTTAATTCATAAGAAATACAAATAGTTGTCTCCGATTAACTCTGGTTATTTCAGGAGGCAGATAACCTCCAAGACGCAGAGGAGAGATGTGAGGGACTCATTAAGAGTAAGATCCAGCTGGAGGCCAAACTGAAGGAGGTGACGGAGCGGCTGGAGGACGAGGAGGAGATCAATGCTGAGCTGACTGCCAAGAAGAGGAAACTGGAGGACGAGAGCTCTGAACTGAAGAGAGACATCGACGACTTAGAGCTCACCTTAGCTAAAGTGGAGAAGGAGAAACACGCTGTAGAGAACAAGGTAAGAACTTTAAAATTAAGCTGAACACTGTTGATATAAATTTGTGGTAAAGAGGAATCTTCCTGTCATTTCTAAATTTTTAGGTAAAAAATCTGACTGAAGAGCTCATGAGTCAAGATGAAAACATCAGCAAAGTGTCAAAGGAGAAGAAAGCTCTACAGGAGGCTCACCAGCAGGCGTTAGATGACCTGCAGGCTGAGGAGGACAAACTGAATGCTGTGAACAAAGCTAAAACCAAACTGGAGCAACAAGTGGACGAGGTGAGACAACTTAAGAGAGCATATTTCTCTGAGTGTGTGTGTATGGGGAGCTCTGCTTTTACTAAATACAAGTGAGGGGATCCCAGATGTAGCTTTTGCACTGATAAAGATGTTTGAACACGTGGTTTCAGCTGGAAGTGTCTCTGGAGCAGGAGAAGAAGGTCCGCATGGATCTGGAGCGAGCAAAGAGAAAGCTGGAGGGAGATCTGAAACTGTCCCAGGAGTGCATCATGGATCTGGAGAATGAGAAGCAGCAACTCGACGAGAAGATGAAGAAGTTAGTGAAGAAGAAGTTGAAAAGGGGACATCGAATAGGATAATTTTATAAGAAGATGGTGGTGACCAACGCAAGGATAAAAGAAGAGATGAAAGGCATTCATTTAAAATGCCAGCCTTGCTATTTTTAATCATCCTCCAGGCCCTTATTCTGAATTCTTTTCCAAATTCTGAGTTTACATCAAATTTGGTCCTTAGTTCTGATAAAATACTTATTGTAGGGGATATTAAATATCCATGTTGACAAAGAAAGTGATAGCCTTAGCTCAGCTTTCATGTCTCTAGTTGACTCAGGCTGTTTGTGAAGCTACCCATCATTTTAACCACATTTTCAATCTTGTTCTGGCATACAGCCTTGATATTAATGAACTAAAATCTTTCCTTAGTCATTTGTTATCTGAGGATTTTGTTTTGCTTTTGTGATAAAACAGTGAAGACTCGAAATCTGTCCAATGGTGCTGTGGCTAAACTAAATGAGGCCACTCTTGCTGCCTTAAATTCAGCACATTGGCCTACTGATAACTGTGGTATTAATTATAGCCCCTCTCAGCTGAATAAGGTTGTCGATAGCTCGCCAGTCTACTAAGATCCACTTTGGACTCATACATATATGTATATATGTATATGTGCATATATGTGTATCTATAAAATGAAGAGTTTGTCTTCAGCCTGCTCTATTGTAAAGTGTCTCGAGATAACACTTGTTAAGAATTGGCGCTATACAAATATAGATTGATTGATTGATTGAATTAAACTGTGAATAAATGGCTACACATTTTTAAAATCACAATTATGGTTTAAAAGTTCCTCAGAAAGTTCGTTGTTGATGGCTCTGATGTTAGATTATGTGTCTCGACTATATCTTTACAGTGGCCTCAAAAAATATATCAAAATCTTAACAAATTACCCTTTTTATGGCGCCAAAAGCGCTGCATAGAAGCTCTGTCATTGTTACACTTTGAGACATTCACATTAATTCCACAAGGACGTAATGTCTATGTCAACACGGCTTGGATGTACGCAACATAGTGTGTGCTCCCCATACACACAAAGGCCCTCATTCACAGCACTCTTGTCTCCCGCTGAGTCTTTTGCCCTCCTCTCTCCAATATTACACCTCCGATCCTACCTCTCAAAACGAAGCAAATGGAGGGTCAACTCATTCCCTCAATTTTAACTCTGTGATGTTCAGAGTGGAGGCAAGTGGAATATAATGTCTAGAAATGGCAGAGTGAATGGGGCTAATAATTCAGCCTGAAAAAATGTGACCCTATTAATTTGTAATAGAGATGTTTTTACATTTTCAGGAAAGACTTTGAGCTGTCTCAGCTGCAGTCAAAGGTTGAGGATGAACAAGTTCTTAGTGGTCAGCTGCAGAAGAAAATCAAAGAGCTGCAGGTAAAGATTTAGACTCTGGTTTCACTTAAAAGGGTCAAAAAGAAATTGAAAGTCTAATTTCCTTCATTCTACCCCTCTCACGTTGGTCTTAAGGCTCGTATTGAAGAGCTTGAGGAGGAAATCGAAGCAGAACGTTCAGCTCGTGCTAAAGTGGAGAAGCAGCGCTCCGACCTCTCCAGAGAGCTGGAGGAGGTGAGCGAGCGTCTGGAGGAGGCCGGAGGAGCAACTGCTGCTCAGGTTGAGCTCAACAAGAAGAGGGAGGCAGAGTTTCTGAAACTGCGCAGAGAGCTCGAGGAGAGTTCGCTTCAACATGAGGCCACATCCGCCGCATTGAGGAAGAAGCACGCTGACAGTGCAGCTGAGCTCGGGGAACAGCTGGACAACATTCAGAGAGTGAGACAGAAGCTGGAGAAAGAAAAGAGCGAGCTGAAGATGGAGATGGACGACTTAGCCAGTAACATGGAAAGCACGGCCAAGGCAAAGGTCAGCCAGAAAATCTTGCATGATATTTATAAAAATTAATTAACTCCAACAAATGATACAATAAATATTGTTATCAAATTCAAGATAAACTTGGAGAAAATGTGCCGCTCGCTGGAGGATCAACTGAGCGAGGTGAAAACTAAAGAAGAGGAGCACCTGAGGCTCATCAATGATCTGTCCAGTCAAAGAGCTCGACTGCAGACTGAAAACAGTGAGATACATGTTATCAAATTTTCACATAAGAGAGTATAAAAGGTTTACTGTAAAATTCTCGACATACAGAATTACTGTCTTTGCTATTTTTGCCTGAAGAAGTCATTATTTTCACTCTTAGAGCTCACATCGTCGACATATGAGATGTCCAATATATTTGTTAGCACACAAAAGATAGTTGTTTTAAAATGTGAGCCATCAAGCAGGTCACGGCATACAGAATCTTGGACTATGAAAGAATGACTGCATGTTCTCCCAATGCATGCGTGGGTTCTCTCCAGGCTGCCCCGCTTCCTCCCACAGACCTAAACATGCTAATTAGGTTGACTGGTGACTCCAAATTGCCCTTAGGTGTGAGTGTGAATGGCTGTTTATCTCACTATGTGGCCCTGTGGTTGACTGGCAACCAGTTCAGGATATACTCGCCTCTCACCTAATGTCAGCTAGGATAGACTCCAGCCCCCACCACCCTGAAAGGGATAAGTGGAATAGATAATGGATGGATGGATGGATGGATTGTCTCTGAATGTATCATCTACATCTGTATCACAATGCATCAATTAAGAGATTATTTTTGACACACCTTTTGATACATATACATAACGTTCAGTGCAACCTACAATAAAGCTAAAAATACTGTTTTTTCCATTGACCTGAAGGGAATATAGTCATGGCTTTGTGCAGTGGACATAAGCCAATAAGCACTGATAGCTTTATCTGAGGTTGTGCAAGCAGAACAAAAGTTACCATAAACTTCTCTGATTTCTGTCTGCTTGTCTGGAAAATGTTATAAATGACAATCATTTGTTAAAGGCTTCAGATGTTATGGGAATTCTTCAGAGAAATATAACTTGTCCCCTTTAGCATATTTCCTACAATGTCCTGTGTGCTGTATGAGGTTACATATGGCATGAGTCAAGCACAAGCATGCCTGTAAAGTACTGCTCCTAAAAGATGCCATCAATCCACTGTCCTGGAGTTCAGTGGCCTTCAAGGGGAGAGAAGATCAAAGAGCTGAAGTTTGGTCTTTTCACTATTAGAATTGAAATCTGCCGTTCAAGTTACGACACATCAGCCTTATGGTGCACCTGCCTCTTAAAGAGATCATTTTGCACCTTTAGAAAACTTGTTAAAATAAGTCTTAAAATCACAATGTTGACTGTTTGTTTGATTTTTAAATTGTGATGTTGTTAAGAAAAATATACTTAGTTTAAACAGGTCCAATAGAAACTCATAGATGACTAGTTTCAATCTTTACCTTTGTCTTTCAGCTGAAATGTCCCGTCAGCTTGAAGAGAAAGAGTCTTTAATGTCACAGTTAACCCGAGGAAAACAAGCATATATTCAGCAGATCGAAGAGCTGAAAAGACTCCACGAGGAGGAGGTGAAGGTGAGCAATGAGCCAGAAAAACAGGAGATTTAAGAGAACACAGCTCTGAAGGAATAAAGACCAAGTATTTTAAGTGATGGTGTGGCCAAGTCACTTACAGTGTTTCTGCTGCTTGGTTTCTGTAGGCTAAGAGCGCTCTGGCTCATGCTGTGCAATCATCTCGTCATGACTGTGAGCTGCTCAGAGAGCAGTACGAGGAGGAGCAGGAGGCCAAAGCTGAGCTCCATCGCTGCCTGTCCAAGGCCAACAGTGAAGTGGCTCAGTGGAGGAATAAATATGAGACAGACGCCATCCAACGCACAGAAGAGCTCGAGGAGGCCAAGTAGAAAAAATATTCTAACAAATTACGACAGAATGTTCACTGATCGGTTGCTGCTTTATATTAATCTTTTTTATGGTAAACAGGATGCCATTTGGTCTCATGTGTCACTCCTTGCAGGAAAAAGCTGGCACTGCGTCTTCAGGAAGCAGAAGAGGCGGTGGAGGCGGTAAACTCTAAATGCTCATCTCTGGAGAAGACCAAGCAGCGTCTGCAGGGAGAGGTGGATGATCTGATGATGGATGTGGAGAGATCGAACGCTGCTGCAGCCGCTCTGGACAAGAAGCAGAGAAACTTTGACAAGGTCTAGATTTAATATGTGTTTAGATTTCATCACTTGCTCTCCAAGCCCATTGGGGTTAAATGCCAAATTCTGTTTTTTGTTTCCAGGTTGCCCAGATTTTCCTCTTAAAGAAACCTTACTTGTGTAAAAAAAGCAACCTGAGGACAACAAATCAGATTAACAGTTATATTTTTTTTTTATATAGGTTCTGTCTGAGTGGAAGCAGAAGTACGAGGAGGGTCAAGCAGAGCTGGAGTCGGCTGTAAA
This sequence comes from Cetoscarus ocellatus, assembly GCA_037902135.1. Taxonomy (NCBI): domain Eukaryota; kingdom Metazoa; phylum Chordata; class Actinopteri; order Labriformes; family Labridae; genus Cetoscarus; species Cetoscarus ocellatus. Next base: position 714,058 of record JBAMNC010001464.1, read on the forward strand.
AGAAGCTCGCGGTTTGGGAACTGAGAACTTCAAGATGAAAAATGCTTTTGAAGAATGTCTGGAACAAGTGGAGACACTCAAGCGGGAAAATAAAAACTTGCAGCGTATGTCGTCTTCCTTTTCCTCATCTCATCCTGGATTAAGACATGTTTCTGAACACACAAATGTAAACTCCCTCTCTGTTTTTTAGAGGAAATCATGGATCTGACTGAACAGCTGGGGGAAACAGGGAAAACCATTCATGAGCTGGAGAAATCAAAGAAACAGGCTGAGCAGGAGAAACTGGAGGCTCAGACATCTCTGGAAGAGGCCGAGGTGAGAAATAATAGTCTGGTCAAGTCTGACTTAGATTGTTAAATCAGACCAGTCTACTTGTCCAAGGATAGGGAGACAGCTAAATAGTCAAAATCATGCAAATGAAAAATGCCGTGTGTACAATTTGCTGGTTTACATCTAGGTAGTAAAGCAAAGAAGATGGTCTAAAATTGAAAGTACAGTCCAAGATCATGGTGATTGGCTACAACACAGCTTCAACATGATATTTACTCAGTGCTGTAGGCCCAAATGCTGACCAGATATATACCTGCTGTTTAACTGTCAGATAATTCTATGCGAGAGGGAAAGAGAATTTAACTCTTTAGTAGCCTCATCCTGCATATTCCTTGTTTTAACTTCACAAGAGACTGATAGATCCATCTCCTCTCAGGCCTCCCTGGAGCATGAAGAGTCCAAGATCCTGAGAGTGCAGCTGGAGCTGAACCAGGTGAAGTCTGAGGTCGACAAGAAGATCGCAGAGAAAGATGAAGAGATCGAACAGCTGAAGAGAAACAGTCAGAGGATCATCGACACCATGCAGACTAACCTGGACTCTGAGATCCGCAGCAGGAACGACGCTCTGAGGCTGAAGAAGAAAATGGAGGGAGATCTGAACGAGATGGAGATCCAGCTGAGCCACGCCAACAGACAGGCAGCTGAGTCCCAGAAACAACTTAGGAACATACAGGGACAAGTCAAGGTCTTTACAGAGATATGAAATTACATCAACTCAGCTGGGTATTTAAAGATGGTTTCTTTGTAATAAGTAGAGCTGGAAGTTTTGCTTCTATCCCCACAGGAAATGCAGATTCACCTGGACGATGCCCTGAGGAGCAGTGAGGATGTGAAGGAGCAGGTGGCAATGTCTGAGAGGAGGAATAACCTCCTGCAGGCAGAGATGGAGGAGGTCCGAGGAGCTCTGGAGCAAACAGAGAGGAGCCGCAAGCTGGCTGAACAGGAGCTGCTGGACGCTAGTGAGAGGGTACAGCTGCTGCACTCGCAGGTATGAACCAATGAAATTTTAGGTACTCACATATCAATATTAGGGGTAGGTTAGTTGTTGCAGGGTTATGAAAGTTTTTTTGCTTTTCCTGGCAGTTTATGTAACATCTTTAAACTTGTAAGTACATTTAATATTTTCCTTGTTCCTGGAAAAAAAGAGAACGAAATGAAGGAATCCTGTCAGGCGTAAGTAGCAGCGATGGACTACACTGTTGTCCATGAAGAGACGAGTCAGACTACATTCTCCTCTGCTGTTCTTTTGTTCTCAAAGCATATATGAAAAGTTCTCCCTCCCTGATTTTTAGGAGCAAGTGAGGGCAAAGTGACATAGACAAGAAATGCGTTGTTCCAAAAGTTGAACCGTTTTTAACTGAGAGCGCTGTGAGTGCAGTTACAAACCAAAACTGATTCCAAAGACATTTTGCAGTCAGGATGCAGAGCTGTAGGAACACTGGTTGTTTATCAAAACGAGAGCTGCCAGTGCTTAAAACAACAACTATGGCTTTGCAAAACAGCAAAGCCATAGTGTGTTGTTGCCGGTTTGAACAACCCAGCAGGAAGGATTAAAAACATCTGAAAAATGCTATTTAAAACACAATTTAAAAGCACTGTGAGTACTGAATACAGGTTGCACTAGAATGTAAGATGCATTATAAAAGCTTTAACTGTTTTCCTGCGTTCAGATAAGTCCAAAACGTACAGTTTCTGTGCAGCTACAAGCTACAGCAGTTGACCTCTCAGCCCACAAGTACCACCCACCTCAACTGGTTACTTACTGTCTTTATAGGAGGATCACCAACAGAGCTAGTACTAAATAAGATTTATTAACTTGACTGCGTAGATCTGATTTCTTTAAATTTAGTATTAGGACCTAATGAGAGAGAAAAGCTGTTAAAAAGTGGAGCTAGTAACCTCTGTCATTGCTATTGATTTAGTCTGTTTAAAGCAGTGAAACCAGTTTGCAAAACTTCATGCATAGGGGCAAAAGTTCAATTGTCAGGTCCTATGCAATGTGCAATGGAGGTGGCTGCATGTACTTCTCAGCTGGTGGAGTGGCTACACTGGAGGAAGGACTCAGCATAGTTTTACAATCAAAAAGAAGCTTTAGAATTTTGTCGCAACACTCACTTTTACTCAATTTCCTCCTTAATGACCCAGCTTGTTTTTATTAGTTGAACAGGCATCAGTATAAATATTAGTCTGTTTTATGTTCCTATTGGTAAACTTTATTAATCTCTGTTTATATTAAACTGACTTTTTAATTAACATGTATGAACATGTTATGTTTGCTTATATTTTGACATTGATCATCGATCTGATATTTAATGTCTGACAGAACACCAGTCTCCTGAACAGCCGTAAGAAGCTTGAGGCCGACCTGTCGAACATTCAGGGTGAAATGGATGACAGCGTTCAGACAGCAAGGAATGCTGAGGAGAAAGCTAAGAAGGCCATCACTGATGTAAGAAGAAATTTATTATTTCTCATGGATATTAAGACAAATATCTTGGTATATAAGTCTTTAGAAACCGGGTTTTACTCTCCACAGCAAGAACAAAACTTAAAAACTTGGTCTCTCCTTGTCTGACTTCAGGCAGCCATGATGGCAGAGGAGCTGAAGAAGGAGCAGGACACAAGCGCTCACCTGGAGAGGATGAAGAAGAACCTGGAGGTGACAGTGAAGGACCTGCAGCACCGACTGGACGAGGCTGAAAACCTCGCTTTGAAGGGCGGGAAGAAGCAGCTACAGAAACTTGAAGCTCGGGTGGGGAATCAGTGTTTGGATTTGTCTTGATCACTTATCAAATACTTTTTTTATGTGTGTTTTCAATACATTTTCGGATCTTGTAGATATGTCGCACTTACTTTAACCACGAAATTAACTCAAATAATTAAACAAAATGTCTGCAGGTTCGCGAGTTAGAGAACGAGCTGGAGGCTGAACAGAGACATGGGTCAGACGCTGTGAAAGGAGTACGGAAACTTGAGCGAAGGATTAAAGAGCTCACCTACCAGGTAGCTTACAAAACAAGTTCTCCATTTTCTTCAACAAAATAATGAGAAATTGAGAGTTTAAGTGTTTAGAAGGTGCATCCGAAGTTAAGCAAAGTATTATGAGCTTAAATGAATAGAACATTACTATCATCACAAAAGTGTTATCCAAACATGCCACATAGAGAAACAGCTTTTTTATCGAATTAAACTTATCTTTGAGTTTTTAGGGTCTTATTAAATACATGTTATGACTGCAGGTACTCCAACAGAGGGCACTCATGCCAAAACTAATGTCAATGGATGCAGTGTAAAGCTCGGAGGAACACATGATAAAATCATTGATCATATAATTAAAATTACAAACTGTAAGCAAATAATGTCTAATTAATTTAAATACTGACTGAAGATGACAAATTATTGAAGTCTGGATCATTATCAACACTACATTTGCAAGATTTGATGACACACATGCATGGGATTAAAAGAAATCCAGGTAAAGGGCTTTGGAGATAATCTGGTGTGGATGATTAAGTGACTTTTTATGTCCTGTTCAGTCTGATGAAGATAAGAAGAACATGATGAGGCTGCAGGAGCTCGTGGACAAACTACAGTCGAAGGTCAAAGTGTACAAGAGACAAGCTGAGGAGGCCGTGAGTATACAGCTGTCTGAATGTGTTCCTTTGTTTGTTTTCTCTTCTGATTTATCTCTGTCTTTTGTCTATTTATCTGTTTGTTGAAGGAGGAGCAGGCCAACACCCATTTGTCAAAGCTGCGAAAGGTGCAGCACGAGTTGGAGGAGGCCGAGGAGCGAGCCGACATCGCCGAGTCTCAAGTCAACAAGATGAAGGTGAAGAGTCGAGACCTGAACAAGGTGAGCCACCTTTTCTCACTCAGATACTCACTATAATGATCATCAGTCCTTTCCATCCTTATGAATACTCATGACATGTTTTTTAAAATTTGTTCTCATTTTCTAAATTTCAGAACAAGGACAGCGGAGAGTGATCTCTGGTTACCATGACGATAAAGTCTTGTGTGTTTGTGTTAGACTGCAACATACTCTAAAGAGATATTTATCGTTTTTTCCTATTTAAAGTCATTATGTGTCATCTTTAAAAGTATTTTATTGACATTTTGCTGAGAAAAAAACGTGTCAGTTTAGAAATTTAATTCAAAAGGATAATACAATGGAGGATACATTTTTAATGATAAAAGTTCACATTTTGAGCGAAAGGATAAAAGAAAACCAACAGTACCAATGTGTCATAATTTTCAGGCCTCACAGATATGAAAGGTTTGTAAGAAAGTTTGAATCATAATATTAGGGGTGTCAGTATGGCAAAATGGTTACCAAAAGTGTCCCACCATATGTTGAGGCTCTAGTCCCTGCAGACATCCGTTGCGCTCCATCTCTGGACATTTTCAAAAAACGTCTCAAGCACCACCTGTGCACCACAGCATACAGTCTTCATTAAACCACCCCTCACACTCATCTACCCCCCCCACCCCCCCCCCACCCCCCCCACCCCCCACCCCACCCCCCCACACACACACACACACACAGAGTCTGTCCTTGTCTATGTGTCCCTTTAAAGCGTCCTTGGGTTTCTTGAAAGGTGCTATATAAATTCAAGATATTATTATTATTATTATTATAGTCTTTGGAGGCAGCCTGGGTTCAGATCTGACCCTAGGCCCATTTGCTGCATGTCTTCTCCAACTCCCTACCCCCATTCTAAGTCTCTCTACCATCAATAAATGCCAAAAAGTCCCCAAAAATACCTTTGAAAGTAAAAAGAAAATATTGTGGAAGTTTAAATTTCACTAAATTCCATTAAAGAAGAAGAAGAAGAAAAAGACATACTTTATTAATCCCTCATGGGAAATTCAGATTATTGCTGCACAATGAAAAATTATCAAATTCTGTCAACAAAAACAAACACAAAAAAACAAAGTGGAACCAAAGTGGCTTTAGACTTTCTCACTGACTTACTCTGCTCAGCTGGTTTGGTATTTGTTGCCTTACTCTGAATTTTCACCCTTACATTTTATTCTCAGAAAATCTAAAAAAACAAGATTGTTAGTGAAAATATGTAGTGTCTAGAACTTTAGCACTAGAGGCGCCAAACAAGCTTTCCCCTCTCCACGTTGTGGCTTTAAATAACATGTGATGACTATGTACAATGATTGTGTTATTGAGTAGATGATGTATGTTGCCTTCGTGAAAATAAAATATATACACAAAAAACCTTTCTTTTCCATGATTCCAACAAATATCATTCACCAGTATATCACAATTTGACACCATGTAGTACACAGAAGAACTTTGAGCCTGATCAACAAAATGTGATTGAAGAAACACAAAACACATTATGAGACAAACATTTATTTTCTAAAAGCAAAACCAAGAAAACAGCAAAGTAAGTTTGAAATGTGATTTTAGAAACAGAGGAGAAAAACAGATTCATGTGATTTAAACAGAAATAACTGAACACTAAAGTTTTAAACTGTAGACACACTGGAGTGAAATTATGAATGAAAACTTTGGATCCATCAACAAATATCCATCCATCCATCCATGATCTATACTGCTTGTTCCTTTAGGGGTCGTGGGGGAGTGGAGCCCATCCCAGCTGACACTGTGCAAGAGGCGAGGCACAGCCTGGACTGTTTGCTAGCCAATCCCATGGCTGACATAGAGGGACAGGCAACCATGCACAGTCAAGAGCAGTTTATCTAATAAGCATGTCTTTGGTCAGTGGGAGGAAACTGGAGTACCAAGAAAAACTCACACATGCACAGGGAAGAAGACCTAATATTTTTATCTTTACAACTAAAAATTTCTCACACAAAAAAAATAAATATCAGATTTGACTGTATTACAATATTAAGCCCATGAAGTTAACCCTGATTGAGTTATTAAATGAGTGATTAAATTAATGACTGATTAATTTTAGAATTAATAAATGGTTTCTCAAAACAACTTTAAGTTAGTATTGGTGGACTTTTGTTATTTTAAAATATTTCCGGGTTAGGATGTATCAAATTTATTTCTGCTAATTATTTGCTTAAAACACAAGTTTCATGCACATTTTCAAATCTTGACAACTCCCAGCTACTCGCCCTGTCCCTCTTGGGCCTGAAAAGAAATTTAATCAGAAACACTCAATTACAATAATTTATTATTGAGGACAATGTTCTGTGAAATGGTCTGATTTCAGAGCTAATCAAGTTTGTTTATGGAGTTCAAACTTCAGTTTATATACATATATATATATTTCCCTTCCCTCCTCCAAAGAAGTGATCATGTTTGCATGTATTTATTTAGTTTCAAATCTAAGCTCAGTTCTGAAGTGTCTTAAACCTGTATTCCCTCTGATGTCCAGCAGGGGTCAACAACATTTTTTCAAACAGGTGACATTACAAATATAAAAGTTATCAGTTCATTTATTACCTTAGTCAACATTTTCCTAATAACACTGGTCTTTATCCAAATTATTAAAGTCCTTTTTAACACAAAATGATGTTTATTTGGTAATTTACTGTCCCAATTAGAGAAAAAAAATTAAGAAAGGGAGGATTCAGGGCTTCCTGTAACTAACAGGTTGCCATTATGACAACCTGATCAAAATTTTTCACTCAAAGACCACTTTTTTATTCTGAGAATAGGTTTTGATTTTTTTCAGTGAGCACATTCATCAAAATTTAAAGCCTCTTTAACATCTAGTTTTTACTAGATGCACCCTACTTTTGATTTAGCTCCTTTAAAAGTTAATCATCTGGTTTTTGTTCACACCCTTCTCCTCCTGTCACTCCAGCCAGTCAAAACGTCTCATGTAATTTCCAAAACTAAAAATCTTAAATGTGTAACTGTCGATGTTAAGTTGTTTCTCTTCGTGTAAAATACCAATACATAGTGTAGAGAAAATAATAAAGCATTAACAGTTACAATACTGAGGCGAATACAAAGTGGGGAAGCGGATAAAGAAGGGAATACAGAAAAATGAAGGAAAACATGTTCTGAAAAGATAAAAAGAAATCGCTCAGTACCTTTGTTCCTATTTCTCGGCTCTTTGCTCTCATCTTGTTGGCAAGAGATTCGGCCACATCCGCTCTCTCTTCAGCCTCCTCCAGCTCGTGCTGAGCCTTCCTGAACCGGGCCATGTGCATGTTAGACTGCTCCTCCTTAAAATTAGAAAAATATGCAATGTAAATAAAGACAAATAAAGACAGATAAAGCAGCTGGTTTAGCAGTTGAGGACAGCTTAGCCTTGTAATGGATCCACAATTCCTACAGGTGGCAGTGTAACCTGATAAAAAGGCAACAAGAGTACTCCTTATCCAGTCAGCAACATGCTACATGCTGTTACCTACATATGCCTTACTGCTGCTGCTTTTCATCATTTATCCTCCTCTACTCAAAACAGTCAAGAAAAAATCCTCTTCACATTGAAAAAATAGTTATTTTAGCTTAAAGTACTGATCCAAAATTAAATCCATGTTGATTCTTGCTAATTAAGCTAATGAAAGTAGGTACATCAGATAGCATATTACATGGTGTACCTAAGGTTGGGTTTGTAACAATGACATCAAATGAGGTCAAGAAAAACTTCATCATAAAGTGTTTAAATATGCTTGAAGAAAACAAAATTAAAGTTTTGAGTAACAACTCAAATGAAATAATTTTTTGAACGTCACATTCGTTTTGCTGCAGAGCTATATAAAATAGCAATGGTGATGTAATTCAGTTATCTGTAATAGGTAGTATCACTGCATGCTGTAAGAGGTCCCTGTACGCAAACAGACCGAACACAAAACCAGCTGTTTACAAATGACTTAAGACTGTAATGCACATCAGTGATACACTCACAGCCTCTTCTGCATGCCGCTTGTACGCCTTCATTTTGATCTGAAGTTTATCCACCAGGTCCTGCAGTCTGATGTTGTTCTTTCTGTCCTCTTCGGCCTGAAGAGGACAAAAAAACTTTCTCAGTAAGTTTTTGGTCTTAAAGTTTCAATAAGGTACTGGGGACACATATAAAACATAACCACAGCATGTGTACCTGGTAGGTAAGCTCCTTGATTTTCCTCTCGTACTTTCGGACACCCTTGATGGCATCTGTGGAGCGTTTCTGTTCAGCCTCCAGCTCTGTCTCAAGCTCACGGACCTACACAGAACAGAACCAGATCATTCTTATACAACACAATCACATTTTTGAGATTACATGACATTAAAACAGTACAGTCTCTGTGGCAAACACTAGGTACATTAAGTCCAGATAATATCCTTTAAGGGATATCAAAGTACCTGTATCGTATAGCATTGCATCATATTGTTTAATACTTAAGATTAGTGGCTGTCCTTTATACAGTAGAAAGTAATCATTATTGCCAAACTTCTGATATTTCATTAAGTTTTTATTGTTGGTATTTTAAATTACCTCGTATTTATTCCATTGCTGTCTAATTTTAACATTTCTGCTCACACAAATTTATCAACAACTGTTTCCACTGTTTCACGCAACTTTCTTCCACTAGCTCCCCAAGTATTCTACTTTTACTTTTATGAACCTACTTTTGCTCTTACTGATGTTTATTTTACATTTTGTACATGTTTGCACACAATTTTCTTTTTTACCTTAGTAGTTTTACTAATTTAATGTATTTACTGCCTTACTGTTATGCTGTATTTCATGCTTTTTCTGTGTATAATTGAAACAACTGAAACGTAAATATCCTTGGGGATCAGTTTCTTTCTACTCTCTTTCTGTTTAAATATCCAATACTAGTAACCAGGCCCCCAGTGTATTTCAATTTGAGGTTTTTCTTGATTTTTCCTTCCTCTGGTTAAAACTGAGTGCATATGTTAAAATAAATCAGACTTCATATTCATACCCGAGATTCCAGTTTTTGCAGCTGCTTCTTCCCGCCTTTCATGGCGAGGTTTTCTGCTTCATCCAGTCGGTGCTGCAGATCTTTCACTGTCACCTCCAGGTTCTTCTTCATCCTCTCCAGGTGAGCGCTTGTGTCCTGCTCCTTCCTCAGCTCTTCAGCCATCATGGCCGCCTGCAAAAGAAGGATTTATCAATCAGTATCACTGTGACTTTGTGATTACGTAAATATAAGCTATGGACCTCGTACATCAGTGATGGCCTTCTTAGCCTTCTCCTCAGCATTTCTGGCCTCCTGAACAGCTTCTTCAATCTCAGAGTGAAATTGGGTCACATCGGCCTCCAGCTTCTTCTTTGTATTCAGGAGACTTGTGTTCTGATTAAGACAGTAAAAGTTTTCAATTCTGATGTGAAAGTTTTTTTGCAAAGTCAGAAAATCAATATAAAAAATAAACAGAAAGCACTCGGAGAGCACAAACTTCCACCAAGGTAGTTTACATATTGCTGTTACATCTATAAGCAATAGTTCCACAAAAAGTTAGCATCATAATATGATTCCTTGACCCTTTAAAACTCACAACTAGCACTCGGAATCATGTTGATATCATTATTAGTTAGACAGTTATTGAGCAAAAAACATGGGCCATTACCAACATCTCCTGAAAATTGCGGCAAAAAATCCTCCAGTAGTTTTTGCGTAATCTTGCTAACAAACAAACAGACAAACAAACATATGCCGGCAAAAACATAACCTCCTTGGCAGAAGTAAAAAACATAACCTACCTGAGAGTGCAGAAGCCCTGCCCTCTCACTGGCATCAACAAGTTCCTGCTCTGCCAGTTTGCGACTTCGCTCGGTCTGCTCGACGACGCCTCGCAGCTCCTCTATCTCTGCCTGCATCAGAGCTGTCCTTCGCTCCATCATACCGACCTGCTCCTTCATGTCGTCATGTCCTCGCAGAGAGTCATCCAGGTGGATCTGAGCATCCTGAGGGGAATCACAGGATCATTATAACCAATGTATATCAGTACATACATACACAAATAATACCTCAAATACACAATTTACCAGGAATGTGCTAGCAGGCATCATAATATCTAGTCATTTCAGCTAACAGTTATTTTGGTCCTTAGTGCCAGCAGAGCATTTCCCCCTAACTGCAACACAGTCACCTGCCACTAATCCTTGAACTGTATCCTTAAAATGGCTATAGCTCCAACTCATCGGCATGTTCTCCTGCTCCACTTTCTGGATGTAAACAAGCACAGTTAACTGACAGCATCACAACGGTGTGATGAGGTTTAGCAATTTTCAAAAGAGAAAATTCAGAGAAAAATAACTGTAGGCTGCACCAGGATGAACTCTCATATCAGCTGGAGCAGTGAGTCAGCAAATGGACATTAAGCTGCAGGGGAACTGACGACTGTGCTTGCACTGCTGATGTTAGCCACATTTGGCTCATCTGTTTTTATCCTGATAGTTTGTTAAACTGTGAGTCTGGCTCGTGCAGGTGTGAATGTTCTTTACAGCAGGGAGACTCAGCATGACGACAGCTGCGGACTACATCTCTGAAAGCAGAGGGTATCATCTAATTCAGAAACACCCTGAGGGAGATTTTTTGTTGTCTCACTTTTATTTCATCCTGTTTGATAGCTCATTATTTACACATTCTGTTAACTCTCCATCTACATGCATTTTTCCTGTGTGTACTCCAGAGCATACCAGTATTCCAAAGTATCCAATGGAAAAGGTGGTCATATTTCCTGTGAAAATCAACCCGTTTGTCTAGTATAGCAGCAGTTGTTTCCTCTTGTGTAGCCTGTAGATTGTAGCTGGTCACGTTGGCTGAAGCAGTACCAATAACAAAGCAGCTTGCTAGTGGAAAAGTGAGTTGTTGTACATGTGTTCAGTAGAGCATACAATCACCCTATGCTGTTTTTGTTGTTGCAGAGCTGATCTCCATCATTGTGGCTAATGTTCAAGCTTATGTACCTCATACAACCCTGTTTAAAAAAATCCCAATTATCATATTAAGCTTGCTCCTTGTGTGTTTTCTGACCTTTAGACTGGTTGGTTTAATAAGATTTACATTTGCATTTAACCAACTAGGATATTAGTAGTCTTGAAACATTACTGTACTTCAAATATCAAAAGCAGTGCATAATCAACATGCTAAATACAGAACACTCCAAATAAGCAGGTGATCAATACTGCAATTATTCAGTAGGGGAGAGTGGGGTAAACTGAGTCAGGGGGTAAGTTGACCCACCCCCTGTTTCTGGGAAACAGTAAACAACTCTTGTCATATGGCCCTTAATTCAGGAAGCCCTTATCATTTCTCCCTGCCTCTGTTGAAGAGGAGCACATGGCACAAAGGGTTAGTACTTTTTAACACAAAAAAACACTTTTTTGTGCGTCAAAGTAAATTTTCTGCATGTCAGGTATATTGAGCTTTGTAATCCAAATCCAAAATCCAATTTATCCAGGTCTAAAATGGTGTATCATACATATATTTAATTAACCAATGTATAAAACTATGACTCATTTGGCTAAAGATTAGCCTGAATAGCAAAGCTAGCAACATTTTTTCCAAAGTGTTGGCTATGGGGCAAAGTGAGCCATATGTTGTGGGGTGAAATACTGACAGGTCAACCCTGCGGAGGTATATGAAGAAGAGGGATGTTCAAACTTGCTTGTTTTAGCAAGCCTGAACTTGTAAAAACTTTAAAGCATACGAGTAAATGTAGCTTTTCTAGGAGGAATTTTTTTTTTTTTCTGCCAAGTGCTGATTTTGTTTCTGTTTGTTGTTCAAAGCTTTACTGGCTCTCATTTTACTTCTACTGTATCTGATTTTCACAAAAAGTTGCAAAATGTGTCCATTAATGGCATTAAAAATTTGAAATTACTGATTTTTTTTTCTAGGTTGTTAGGTTTAAGAAAATAAACAAGACTATTTGTAAAGTGAACAATCTCTTGTGAAATGACTCTCTCAACAGCAATACATTATCTTATAGAAATACTCAGATTTAAAGTTATAAAGTCACATGGTCAACTTCCCCACAGACTTGGCTTAACTTACCCCTAACCTGGGGCAAGTTCAGCCACAGGAGCACTTTATTTTGAAAGGCCACGGTTTCCAAGCTCTTCGTCATTGATACATCCTTACAATTTCAGTTGATAGAAAACATTCTTAAATAACAGTATATGTTTTTATTTTATCTCTGTTGCATTTTTCCTTGCCTCAGTGACAACAAAAGTGAAAAAATGTCTCATCTTCCCCCACTCTCCCCTACTGGTCCATTGTTTTATAATCATTAATCAGATACAGAGAATGCAATATAAGTGCAACTCTGGAGTTGAGGTTCAGTTTTACCAAAGGGACAATAGTGCATATATTTCTAACCATCTCCTTGATAGTTTCTGGAATCAAATTCAAAAAGTTAAATAAGCTTTGATCACACAGCATGAACTTGGCACACTGCACCTTAAAGACCCTGACACTGGATCTGGTTTAGATGACATCATATGTTGCTATAATGACACATTTTACTCATTTATTAATTACTGTTATTAAGTTATTTATTTATTCTTGACTGACTGTTTTATGTTATTATGTGTTGTTGTTGATGTCTTTTGCAGTTTGTGTTTTTATGCTGTCTGTGCAAGACAAATTTCCTTAGGGGCAATAACGGTTTCATTCATTCACTCAAAGAAGCCTTTTGGATCAGAAGAGGAATGTCCTCAAAAACCAAAACCATGTCCAGGTTCCCCTCCTACCACAATTTATTCTCTCAAAGGACACACAGTGTATTCAAATTTAATTAAGATAAAATTAAAAAAAGGAATTGAAAACTGCATGTAAAGGTGTATATTGATAAAGAAGTCTTGGCTTCCTTACAATGCTAACAACATGAACAAGAAGTCCGGAAACTGCTCCTACAATAACCATGTACAGTGTGTGTGTGGAATAACCCTTGCATTTTAGTTTTACCAATTTTGTGTACATTCTTCTATGTTTAAATTTACAGTATATACTCTTGCTATGTAGACCTATTTTTCATTCAAACATGAGCTGTCCCTGAATGTTAAATAAATGTTTAATGCTACAAATGTTCAAGCATCTACCTTGAGTTGTCCTTGTAAGTTCCTCAGCTGTTTCTGGGACTCGGCCGCCTGTCTGTTGGCGTGGCTCAGCTGGATCTCCATCTCGTTCAGGTCGCCCTCCATCTTCTTTTTCAGCCTCAGAGCATCGTTCCTGCTGCGGACCTCAGAGTCCAGCGTGCTCTGCATGGACTCCATCACTCTCTGGTTGTTCCTCTTCATCTGCTCCATCTCCTCGTCTTTCTCTGCCAACTTCCTGTCTACTTCGGCCTTCACCTGGTTCAGCTCCATCTGAACTCGGAGGATCTTGGATTCCTCCTGCTCCAGAGTGGCCTTAAAAACACAAAGATTCCAAAATAAAAATGTCCTTGATTATTTTTTCTGATATGTGATGTTGATTAAGTGCCTCAAAAGTACTAAATAAAAGTACCTCGGCTTCCTCCAGAGAAGTCTGCATCTCGTATTTTTCTGTCTCCACCTGCTTTTTGAATTTTTCCAGTTCATGAATTGTCTTTCCACTCTCTCCCACTTGTTCGGTCAGGTCCGAGATCTCCTCTGTTTGGAAAAAAAGAAGACTTCAAAATAAGTCATTTCTCTAAAAGTCTCTTTAGTTAGTTATTCTCTAGTAAGTTAGTAAGTTGGTTTAGTAAGTTATTCTCTATACTCACGTTGCAGGTTTTTGTTCTCCCTCTTCATGGTCTCCAGATGATCCAGAGCTTCTTCATAAGAGTTTTTAAGCTTGAACAGCTCGGTGCTCAGAGATCGAGACTCTTTCTGAGAACTTTCCAGCTCAGCCTGAGACTCCTCAAACTTCTGCTTCCACTCAGCCAGAATCTAAATCACCAAACATGAAGCATTAAGAGCATCTGGTATCTAATGCTGAGACATACAGAAGACAATATGAGTTAAATGGCCACAGAACCGACCTTATCAAAGTTCCTCTGCTTCTTATCAAGTGTAGCAGCCAAATTGTTGGATCTCTCCACATCCACCATCAGATCCTCCATCTCATTCTGAAGACGCTGCTTTGTTTTCTCCAGAGATGCACATTTTGAGTTTACCGCCTCAATTTGCTCCTCTGCCTCCTGAAGACGCTGAGCAAGCTTCTTCCTATTTAACACAATAAATAGGAAGCTGTCACTTTTGCAGCAACTGGGAGAGAGCAGAGGCCACTGGGCCGCGCATCGGAGGCCATGATGCGCGTCACCGTGTGGACCACCTGGCGGGACAGATGTAATCTGTTCCTGTGTCATAATAGGAGTACAAAATTAAGTGATAATTACATTTAAACACAGCAGCAGGCTAATCCATTCATCATGCTTGTGATCCACTTGCATTCCTGGTCTGTCATCGCCAAATAGCAGCACCTTAGGTGAAAATATATCTCCTCCTCATCCTAGTTGCAATAATGTACTCCATCTTTTTAGATCACGTTACGAATAAAGATTAAAAGAGAGAAATATGGGCAACCACAGGTAAATCCTTAAGACACCGAGTGACTTACATTTATTCAGCGAGCGTCTCTCTCGTTTTTCTTTTCTATTTAATTTCATGAGATGAGAGAAGCCGGATACTCTGTATCGGATGATGTGGTTGTTTGTGGTTGGCTGAGAGATGTGAACTTGTTAGTTATGAAAAACGTCTCTGATCTGACATCAGATGTGACGGGACAATTAATATAGATACAAATGTATGTGCTGGTTCAGACGGTTACATTAAATAGTGGTTGCTGTGATTGTTTATTGCATTGAAATGTGTCTGACACTCTGGACACCTGCCTGTGAGGTTTTGGTGACGTGTGCGCACTGTGCGCCTGTCAGCCAAATTACCACTGCCCCAGGTGCGCCTCGCCTGCGCCGAGAATAGACCAGGTTGGAGCTGGCGAGGTTTCAGCGCACCTTCCGCGCGTTTTTTTGGCACAAAATTGTCACTGCGACAAGCTGAATCTGTCGACACCTCCCCTGGTGCGCCGTCTCACCCATCTCAGCGCAGCTGGTCTACCAAATTGCCAAATTGGCTGCGCACGGCGGTGGGCCGGACGAAATTACCACTGCGTGGGGTTCGCCAGGCTGCGCCACCCTGAGTTGTGCCAGGAAATTAGAGCCCGTAGAGTCAGTTATGAATGATGTGATGATGTATCAGTGAACTACAGTGAATTGACATATTGATCAGATGTGTTTGTGTATTAATTACTTGGCCTCCTCCAGCTCCTCCGTCCTCTGGATGGCATCAGTTTCGTACTTGTTCCTCCACAGAGCCACCTCTGTATTGGCTTTTGATAAACTCCTCTGGAGCTCAGCTTTGGCCTCCTGCTCCTCCTCGTACTGCTCCCGCAGGAGGTCACAGTCATGACGGGCAGACTGCAGACTGTGAGCAAGAGCGTTCTTTGCCTGTTAACGAAAATAAGAATAAACTTTGTAAGTAAAAATAAAGCTAAAAATAAACTTACTCTGCGTTTGACAGTATTGATTACCTTCGTCTCCTCCTCAATCAGACGCTTCAACTCATCAATCTGAGTGGTGAATCCTTGTTTTCCTCTTGTCAGCTGAGAGATCAGGCTTTCTCTCTCCTCCATCTGACGGGAACACTCAGCTACACCAAACAACAAAAGAAATGTAACATACAAACCTCTATATTTGTTCAGGAGTGTTAACTAGAGAACAAACACACAACAAAGCAGTCAATGTGTTTAGGTCCAAAAGATGCATTTAAAATTCCAAAACTTTCCACATTTATAGAGAAAAATTATATTACAAAGCAAAAAACAAAAATGAGGCACATCTACTAACACATGAGACTAACAAGACACTGTTATACTAAATCAATATTTACCTAAATACAAATTAAAGTTTTAGATGATTAATGCTTGAATAGTTTTTGTAACAATTTGTTCTTTAATAACAGCAAACTAAGTTAGACAGTATCAAACATTAACAGGACTTCTTGTTTGTACAGTTTCATTTGAAACAGAAGATTTTTTTTAATACACTGCGGAGGAGGTCATTTAACTGATGTAAAAAAGATCCCCCTCATGGCCAGAATCACTCCGCTTGTCACTCAGAGCTCACACTCTCCACGCACTGACAGTGGGTCTAGGAGCTGTCAGTGCGCGGAGAGTTTGACGCTGTCAGTGCGGAAAAAGAACGAGGTTATTGGTGATGTGTGTAACTATGTGAATGCTGTCATTTAGATGATGTTTAACTGGAATTAGAAAAGGAAAATTAAATATGACGGATAAAAATATGGCATGAGGGAAAAGTGACAACCTTGTCCGTCAAAATGACAGACAACAAAAAAAGGTTACTGCAACCGCTGGTCAGAAATAAAAATAGTAGAGACATATCATCTATCCAGCAATACCAGTATGAGCTGAGTGCTTTTCACAGATAGCCTCCCAAATTTCATTTATTCTGGCAATGCAGAGATGAGTCTGCTGGAGTTCACCAGTGTGTTTATTTGCCTCAAACTCCATGGCTTCAAACTTCATTTTGCGTTTACGGCCACTCTGCTCTCCCAAATTCTCCATGGTGACAGTAGCACATGCAAAATCCTCATTTAAAGAGGGTGGTCCATGCCACTTTTGTGCCTGTTATCAATTGTGCATGCAGTCATAGTAGATCACCCACAACAGGCCCACTAATAGAATGTGCAATTTTTCAGTTTGTACATGCGAATTAAGTGCTCGTTATTTGGAATCTTAGTAGACCAGGCCCTAAATCTACAGACAAGATTTGAACTAAAATACCTGCTACATCTAATTTTTTATAATTTTGACCAAAACTAAAACACAATTTCTTACCATTCTCAGTTTGGAGTCGAGCCCTCTGATTGGACAGATCGTTGATTTGTCGCATGCATTCCTCATTTTTAGTCTTCAGCTCGAGCAGCTGGTCTTCATATGTGCGGCACATTTTCTCCAAGTTCACCTGAAGTGTTTCAACACAAAGTTTATTCACTGAGTTTCACACAGCTGTCCCTCCATATTTAAACCTACCTTTGATTTAGCCACGGTCTCCATGTTGACGGCCAAGTCATCGACCTCCATCTTCAGCTCGCTCTTTTCCTTCTCCAGCTTCTGTTTGATTCTCTGCAGGTTGTCGATCTGCTCGCCGAGCTCTGCCATGCTATCCGCCTGTTTTTTCCTCAGCGCAGCAGTTGTGGCCTCATGGTGCAGCGTTGACTCCTCGAGGTCACGTCTCAGTTTCAGAAACTCTGCCTCTCTCTTCTTGTTCATTTCGATTTGTGCGGCGGTCGCTCCTCCCGCCTCCTCCAGACGCTCGCTGATCTCCTCGATCTCCCGTGAGAGGTCGGAGCGCTGCTTCTCGATCTTTGCTCGCACGGCTCGTTCAGCCTCCACTTCCTCTTCTAGCTCCTCAATACGAGCCTGGGAATGATAATGTAACATACTAAATTATTATCAACAAACTTATCGTTAATTGTCTTAAATGTGTGATCGCTTCATTACATGTAGCTCCTTCATCTTCTTCTGCAGCTGGTTATTGACCGCCTGCTCGTCTGATATTTTACTGAGCAGCTGATTGTTCTCAAACTCTTTCCTGGAAAACAAGAAGGAATAAACATTAGATTAATTTACACAATGCTAAATAACAGTTTGAGGGTAACAGGATACAAAGTATGTCCATTAGAGTCAAGTTCCCTGTTATGTAGTAATTAAGTAACATTTTCATTTTGTAAGTGGATGTGAGTTTCTATGGCGCTTTTCTGTTCTTCTTGACTACTCAAAGACGTTTACACTGCAGATCACCTACTTTACTTATTCACTCACATTGACTTATTGATGGTGATTGAGTGTCTTGCCCTAGGACATATTCACATGTGCCAGCTAGAGCTGGTCTCAAACCCTCAACCTTCCAAGTGAAGATAGAGACCAGACTAAGCCACAGGTTTTATTTAAAAGTTGTATGTTTGTTTGATAATAAAAAAATCCATATTTCCCTTGACTTTTTTGCCCCAAAATAAGAAAACCACAAAAGTTACAGCCAAGTTTTTATTTCTTTCCCACTTTCGGGCAGGTAGCTGTACCAGCAGAAGGTAAACACAGCTGTGTCGGTGCACTTTTCTGTCAAAGCTAATTCAGCGAGCAAGATGGCAGAGAGGACAGCATCTATTTTGTGAAAAGGGACAAGAATGTCATTACCTCTGCCAAAGAGGTTATGTGTTTGGCCCTGTTGGTTTGTTTAACTGTTTGTTTAACTGTTTGTTAGTCAGCAAGATTACGCAAAAACTACTGAATGAATTTTGCTTAAATTTTGAGATGCTGGGAATGGCCCATAAACAAATGATTGTTTTTGCTTAATACTGTCAAACTAAGAATGATATCGACATGATTCCCAGCGCTAGGTGTGGGTTTTCAGGGTCAAGGAATCATATTATGATGGTAACTTTATCATGGAACTATTGCTTATAGATGTAACAGCAATATGTGAGCTACCTTGGTGAAGGTGTGCGCTCTCTGAGTGCTTTCTAGTTGTGAAATGTGACAAAATTCCTATGTTGTGGTATTTTCATTGTAACAGCTGTGTATCAATTGTTACACGGGTTTTATTTTACTTCTTAAAAGCTCTATAGGATGGGTTTGATGAAAAACAGCTCATGTTGGATATGTCTGTCTAGTTAACAGTGGTATATTTGAGATGTCTTGAAAATGTTAGCCTACCTCTATATCTATTTTCTTCCTTTATTGCCTTGTTTATACCATATGTGTTTTATTAAAATTTTGTTAAACCTATGTTGAAATCACATTTGATAAAAACTTAAATTACAAAAATCCACTGTGTAATGTTGTTTTCCTCCTTACTTTTTTTAAATCAGATTGTTAGCATATTGTTGCTGTCTACCAAAAAAATCTTGAATCAGGATGTAAAAAACTTGCAATTTTTAAATGTTGTATCGTTATAAATGGCAATTAGTTTTCACAACATAAGTTGCTTTAGAAATGAATAAAACCCAATAACAGACATTTAGATTGAGCAGTGGCACTGTTTCAAGGGAAAAAATCTTCAAAGTGAAGATACAGGGATTTTGCTTCACAGCAGTGATATCTAAGACCTGTACAGTTAACCAATCTGTTACATCTATTATTAGTATTTTATTGTTCACTGGTGTTTATAGTTTGTCCTTTCTGGCCTCATTTTGTGAAACTTGCTTCCTTTTTCTTTAATAATAAATAACTTTAATTTAAACCATTTAAAATCTGGTTTAGTTACTTCCCTTTTCCCCATCGAGCCGGGTTGTAACAAGGCTGCA
This sequence comes from Cetoscarus ocellatus, assembly GCA_037902135.1. Taxonomy (NCBI): domain Eukaryota; kingdom Metazoa; phylum Chordata; class Actinopteri; order Labriformes; family Labridae; genus Cetoscarus; species Cetoscarus ocellatus. The sequence continues at coordinate 733,629 of JBAMNC010001464.1, forward strand.
GAGTTACAGATTATAAATTGTAAAGTAGTTGGAAAAATTACAGTAGACTTAAGAAGGTGAATTAACAGTCAGCTATGTGATGTCTGAATAATCTGACTAACATTAAAGGTTTCAGTTTCAGTCATGTGGAGGTTCTCTAACATGTTACCTTTCAAGTATGTAATTAAGTAAAACTGGTTATTTTCTACTGACAGTCATCTTGTAAAATAAAGTTACGCATGATTTGAGTCTAGCATTACTTCTTAATCTTCTCCTCAGATTGCTGTTTGTCATTCTCCAGATCCATTATGGACTCCTGGGACAGTTTCAGATCTCCCTCCAGCTTCCTCTTTGCTCGCTCCAGATCCATCCTGATCTTCTTCTCTTGTTCCAGAGATGCTTCCAGCTGAAACCACAGTGAAGTAAACAACATTATTCTAGGTGTACAAATGTATTAGAAATTTATGAAGTATCACATTCTCTCACGTCATCAACTTGTTGCTCAAGCTTGGTCTTGGCTTTGGTAAGAGCGTTGACTTTGTCCTCTTCAGCCTGCAGATCATCAAGACCCTGCTGGTGAGCCTCCTGCAGCGCTCGCTTCTCCTTTGTCAGTTTGCCCATGTTTTCGTCCTGACCAGCCAGCTCCTCCACAAGGTTTTTAACCTGCAGAAGAGTAAAAGCATATCCATTCATCTTGCTTAAACCAACAGAACAAGAGCAAATGGACATGACAACGTCAGCTTTTCAAAACAGTGTCAATTTCATTTACTTTTCATCTTGACAGAAGAAAAATGTAATGTTGAATTTTGGAGACCTGAGGCTGATTAAGAACTATTATTATGTATAAATGAGCTGTAAAATTAGTCATACACTACTGGTGAAGTCTTATTGTATTGTTGCTTCAGGGACCATTGAAATAGATGTGTTAAGGCTAAACATGCAATATTAAAATAAGTCTATCCTATACAATTTTGAGGCACAATAAGTCAAATTCCCTGTGAGTTTTGGTTCTCAGCACTGTGTTTGCATTGGAAGGGGAGCAATTCTTTAGGCATACAAAAAAGTCTGCATTTTATCCAGAGACCACTGGTTTGAGACAGAGGTGTCAAGGAAGCCATTTTTGTCAAGACGGAAAAACCATTGCTAAACAGAGGTGGGGAGCTAAGACATTTTTATCTCCTACTAGTAATTCAGTTTGGATTCCTTTCACAAACAATCAGAACAACAAAGGATCAAACAACATGTGACCCAAATGAGCTAGAGAGTGCCCGCTGGTCACAGCTCTGGGGGAGGTCAGGTCAATGATCCTGCCAACGACTCTCAGGTGACCACCCAGATTATTTGCATATTAATGTTCAATTGAGGCTTTATAGTTCTAGCTCTTCCCTAGCCACTCTAACTAAGCCCTGTCAACAAGTTGGGGGAAGAGACACAGCCTCAACCTATAGGAGATGCTGCCTCTGGAGGCATAACAACAGAGCATCATTGCTCATCACTTCAAAGACAAATAGATAATAACTCAGCCATTTTTTACACATGTATTGTAACTTGAAATTGGTAGTATAATCTTGTTTTCATATGTACAGTAATCAACACTTTCCATATTCCCGATAGAATAGGGCAGAGGAAGTATGGAGGTAGGAGGAAAAAGGTAGATGTGTCACAAAGAGAGAATTTGTGAAAGTTGAAAAATTTGCTCTGGAAGTTGCAAAGTAAGGCCACTTAAGCACGGTTATCTTATCTCAACGTTCTTAGAGTTTATGAGACACTGCTCACAGTTAAATCAAGTCTGACAGCCAATTTTACAAAACGTTTTTCATGTCTCCCTTCCATAAAAGCTAGTACGATACAGAAATAGATGGACTTAAAAACAGAGAAAAAATAGCCAGAACTGAGAGACTTATCGGCAGTTTGAGCAAAAATTCAACCAACTTTAAAAACTAGAGTTTATTTGTTAATAACTAGAGGTTATTTTTGAAGTACAATTCAAACAAAATGTAAAACAAAAGTTGTGACAGATACATTAATAGAAACGAACCAAAAAGTTGAGTTTACGTCACAGACCTTGTTTTCTGTGGCATGTTTCTCCTTCTCCACTTTAGCCAGAGTTAACTCCAGATCATCAATGTCTTTTTTCAGCTCTGAACACTCGTCCTCCAGCTTCCTCTTCTTGGCCGTCAGCTCAGCTGACATCTCCTCTTCATCCTCCAGCCGCTCTGTCACCTCTTTGAGTTTGGCCTCCAGCTGGATCTTACTTTTGATGAGTCCTTCACATCGTTCCTCAGCATCGCACAGATTCTCTGAGTCCTAAGCAAAGAAAACAAGTAAACACAAAGATTTTACAAATGGAAACAGTGTTAAAGATGATAGTATGACACATCAAGAATATACTCACAGCCTGAACCTGCAGTAGGAGATTATTTTTCTCCTGCAGCAGAGAAACCATCTTCTCTTCGAGCTCCTTCCTCTTGGACTCTGACTTTGACAGGTCCTCTTTGCACTTGATGAAGTCCTCCTTCATGGTGGCCATCTCCTTCTCTGTCTCAGCGCTCTTGAGAAGGGGTTTGATTTTATAAAACAGCTTCATCCATGGCCAGTTTTTGACATTCATGAATGAGCGCAGGTTATACTGCAGAATCCAGACGCAGTCTCTGAGGTATGGAAGCAAAGTTTATTAGTAAAAGGTAAAAGGTCACATTTTCAATAATTTTTGAGAGGAGTGTTCTTACTTTTGTGCAATTAACTTGGAGAACTCTTTCCTCATGAGGTAACCACGACACAGTGCCTGAGTCTGAGTCACCAGAGATGCCAGTTTTTCATCTCGCAGCTCCTCAAGAGTGCCAAGAAGTCCAGCTTTGAAAAACACCTGTGATATTCATATGTTTTATAAAATAAAATGCATCTTTACTTCTTTTAATCACTCAATGATCACCAACTTTATCAAGGATAAAAACACAAAACACAAACAGGGGGGCAACACTGAAATATTTGATGTCTGACCTTTGTTGACCCAAATCTATACTGGGTGTGATCAATGTCAATCGATCCCAAAAGCTTCTCAGAAGCTTTCTTTCCATCGATGAACTGACCCTCAGGGATTGCACTGGCATTCAGGATTCTGTATCTATTAAGAAAGATAAACACATTTTTTTCATGTAATGAGATGGAAGGTCAGGTGTAATTTGCCTTCATATCTCAGATAAGGACCACTGACCTTTGCTTGAAGTCAGCATACAGGATCCTGCTGGGAAATCCTTTCCTACAGATCCTGATCCCCTCAAGGACACCGTTACAACGGAGCTGATGGATCACCAGGTGATTATCCATTATACCTGAGGGAAGTTCATGAGAAAACATTTTAAAGAGTAAACATAAACCTTCAATGTCAAAAAAACCCAAGCCAAGCACACATCCCTACAGCAAGTACACATTATGGTACCTTCAGCAAGTACCAAACATTAAACCAAAAGCATATAAAACAAACAACAAGCACACGTCATATTACCAGCGACAAGTCAGTATCATAACAGCAGGTACACATAATGTTGCCAACAGCAAGTACACATGATTTCTTAAGCAGGTACATATTATGATACCTGCAGACACGTATAAAACCTCTAAAAAGCAAACGTAACACTGACAGCCAATACACAAAAAAACTGCAACAAACACTGCCTGTACCAAGTACACCTCGTGATACCTTCATTAAGTACGCATGATACCTACAAGTATGTACAATGATACTTTTAACAAGTACAGATAATATTTACAGAAAGTATACATCAAGAAACCAACAACAAGTACAAATTGTAATTCCTGTAATAAGTACACATGCTATCTACAGTAGGAATACTTCAAGAACCTACACAAAGTGCACATAATGACACTTACATCACTTACATCATGCTAAAAGGAGTAAACATGATATTAAAAGAAGTCATTATATGCCAAGTATACATGATATGAATAGAAAGTATACATAGTGCCTACGTCGAGTACACGATTCCCACAGAAAGTATGTTTAAATCCCAGCTTCACATCATGACACCCACCTCAAGTACACATGGTAACAAGCAAGTACACATGATCTCTACAGCAAGAACACATCATGAAACCTAAGAAAGTATGCACTTCTTTTCGCAAGTACACATCCTCTTCATGTTAGATCTCACCTGGAGTTTTGGTCTCGTTGGGAATCAGGCAGCGCACAAAGTGAGGGTGTGTGCTCCTCAGGTTTGTCATGAGTTTTCCGAGATTTTCCTGAAACAGAAAAGTCTTGTTTAATCATTTAAGTGTGTCGATGGGAAGCTTTTTTCATGTGTACTAATGGATGTGCAGTAAAAAAAAAGTGCCTGTTACTGACATTGTCCCACAGTCAGATGTCAATATCTAACTGTATGTTTAACACTGTGCATGGTAACTGGTAAAAAGTCCTACTAAGGGATCTTTTATACTGTTCAAAACATAATATATATATTTAGTAAAAGTATGCACACAGTTTTCACATGGAATATTTCAGTAGTCTCTGGATGGGAACTTTTGAACTATCATATGTCAGTGGCTTTGACTGTATTAAGTTAAAAAAAAAGAGGAAATAAATATTTCTGAATTCTATCCCACAGCTGAGGCTTATCTTAGCTGGAGTTGTGATGATATAATACACAAAAAATAGCTGATGGGAGTAGGCCAGGACCAGTTAACCAACATCAGTTATCCATTTTTTTTACATAAATAAGCAAGAACCCAGAGGCTACCGGGCTTCAACCATTGGGTTGGTTTATAGCTGTAAGCATGACAGCATGAGGATAAGTGCACTAAAGAAAACTCAAAGTAAAAAGATAATCGTGTTTTTCTTTTACCCTGAAAACAGCAGACACTGTCTGAAACGAGCCGCCCTTCTTCTTTGCTCCTTTCTTTCCACCTTTTCCTCCTGCAGCTTCTCCACCGGACTCTTCCAAAAACAGGCATTAAATCAGTCAATAAAAAGATGTAACGGTTCTTTAATTTCCCTCCAATTTCTTTTTGTTGGAAATAAAAAAATAAAAAAATAAAAAAAGTACCTGCTTCACCTCCCGAAAATGAAGCGTAGAGGTTAGCGAGGAGCTTTATGGAAGACTTCTGATAGAGCTGAACCACAGACTCATTCAGAGGGTCTTTGTTCTTTTCCAGCCAGCCGGCGATATTGTAGTCAACCGTACCAGCATAATGAACCAACGTGAAGTGAGCTTCAGGCTTTCCTTTGATAACCTTTGGTTTCTGGAAAGCGTTGTTTTTCCCAAGGTGTTGGTCGTACAGTTTGTTCTTGAAGGAGGTGTCTGAGGCTTTGGGGAACATACACTCCTCCTCAAGGATGGAGAAGATCCCCATTGGCTGAAAAAGTCACAGACAGACATGGTAAACAACTCTAGAGTTAAAAATGCAGTTGACATAGAACTGCAAAAACATATTCTTACACAGTCCGTTGTTTTTTGAATGTTCATAATCTCACCTTCTCAATGAGCTCGATGCAGGCGGCTAAGTCCATACCAAAGTCGATGAACTCCCAGTCGATGCCCTCTTTCTTGTACTCCTCTTGTTCCAACACGAACATGTGGTGGTTGAAAAACTGCTGAAGCTTCTCATTAGTGAAGTTGATGCACAGCTGCTCCATGCTGTTAAACTGTCACAAAATGAAAATAAGAACAAAATTTATGAATGATCAGAATAAATATGACAAAAAGGATGGTCCATAACCAGTATTAATAACAACTTACATCAAATATTTCAAACCCTGCGATGTCCAACACTCCAATGAAGAACTGCCTCGGCTGCTTGGTGTCGAGCATCTCATTGATCCTGACCACCATCCACAGAAACATCTTCTCATACACTGACTTAGCCAGTGCCCCAACTGCATTGGTGACCTAACAACATCAAAAATACACACCATTAAGTATTTTTACCATTCTAAGTACTATATATAAACATAATGGGTACTTTCAAAGAAGTTGCTTGATATCGCTCCCTTAACCATTTGCATCGGTTCATCATCCAGAATTACTGTGACAGTGACGCAGGTGGTCTTCTACTCATAACCAGTAGATCAGTGTAGAGGCAGAGGGGATGTGATAGAGTCAACACATCAGCAAGAACAACCAGAACAGAAAGTTTAAAAGACACAGTCCACAATCATCAACATCTAAATAACGTGCTATTGGGACTGCACACATACAACCATGAAAGTTAATCTAGCTAAATACAAATAAATTCTCTTTAAAAGTTGGGCAACAAGGATATAAGTTAGGTGTTGCATTTCAACTAGTGACCATGTAAATTAGTGACTTTGTGTTGACGCCATTAGCGTAGTGTAGTTTCTCTGGCTGGATATTCTCAGATAAAAACAATTGATTGGTATTTTTTTACGCTACAATGATATGAAAACATGTCAGTGATGCATTGGAGAGTACACTCTCTGTTTTCTGCAGTGCTTTGACTGCAACAATTCAGTCGGCTGCAAGTCATCAGTTAACGCAGTCACACATATGACCATATCACGGAGATAGTCACGACAGTTCACAGAGGAAAATTATGTAGAAATCGAGAGCAGATGATGCTGATGGTGAGGTCTGGCCACTGGTAAGTTGCTAACAAATATTTGATGATGATGTTGATTACTGGTGTTTGTTTTTTTGCTCTAGGAATTACCTCCATGTTTGCAGTTTACTTCTAAGACAACAGGTAGTTACATACAGACTGAGGTCTTTGCGTCTTCTAGTGGTCCTCCAATAACACGTGTCACATACAGGCAAGTACATAAACAAAAACACCCTGACCCAAATGGACACAAACACGAACGCAAGGACAAATAGCAGCCGAAGACTAGCGTTGATTAAATGAAAACAAAACTAAAGCTAGCAAACTTTATAATAATAACTTACAATAATATACTAATATCTAAAAAGGATAAATGAAATCAACTGCAAATTGTGTTCAAGGAAGTGGAATGGTTTTATACTCTTTTTAATCAAACATTATTTTCTTATATTGGCACAGGTATTAGTGTATTGTATCATGTAATATCCCCCAAATGAACACCAAATGCAGCATTACCTGTGGGACCGTCTGGCCTTTGGTCACATATTCATTCCCCACTTTGACTCGAGGGTAACAGAGACCCTTCAACAGGTCAGCGGAGTTCAGCCCCATGAGGAAAGCGACTTTGTCAGCCACTAAGAGATAGATATAAAAGTTTTGTTGTAGCATTGTTTAGAAATACTAGAAATGAACAATGATATCAGCAGTATATCAGTGTCATTAGGTAATAACTGGAAGAATTGACCATTAGTGCTAAATAAATAGACAAATTGGCACAGGTTAGAAAACATTAATCATGATTTGTGGAGGTTTGAGCACAGATACATCGGCTAATGTTTTTCTTTGTTTACCCTCGCTCCTAATGCCTTCTGTTAACCTTGTAAAGACGATGGATTTCTATGTCTGTCATCGGGAAGATCCATGGTGTTTAGCCTCAGGCTGATGTTTGCAGTCAGAAAATGTTCTAACCCATCATCATCCATTGAGGAGATAGGGGTGGTGACTAGGAGCATGGTTTGGTAGTGCCAGAGTGAGAGGTGACAGCAAGCCTCTGATTGGCCCATAATGAATGTGACAATCCTAATCACCCTCTTCTAAAGGCTCTGCCATTTCTGAACTTGTTTATGGGATGTTTCCTAGATGGATGTATACATGTATACTGTCCCTCTGGTGAGTCAGCTTTATGTTAACATTGTAGGGATCAGTGTTTCAGTTTTTAACTACAGCTCATGTAACAAGTGCCACATGTTATACACGTGGCACTTGAAAGGAATTTGTGTATTGTGCATAATTTCAAGCACTTTGTCAGGACTGTCTCAGGGAATCATCCTGTAAACCTGTTTAATTCAGATAATTCAAAACAGTTTACACATTAAGAACATGTTATACAAAGACAGTACTCCGGTTTTTTATCAATGAATGTCTGCATTTACTCAAAAAGGGGCAAAAGAACCTACCTTTTATTGTTGCATGTCAGGGTGATGGAATATAGTCTTTATCTTTGGGTTTTTGATTGATGATTTGCCATTTTTTAGCTTCATCTTGAGCAACTTGATAAGAAGTTAAAGTTGTGACTGGGCTTTCACTTCAGAAATAAGTCTTGTTTTTCTTTCGCTGCAAAACAGCATCCTGTTGCTGCTACTTTTATGCCTCTGCTTGACTATGGTGTGTTTTTCATAAATGTATGCATCTTCTCAATGTCTTTAATCTTTGGAAACTGTTTTCGTGCAGCTTTAATGTTTATGACAAATCTCAGGGTGTCAGCTTGTTGTATTATTTATAAGTATCAAGTTGACTGGCCCTCACTGGTCACTCAAACATTTAATAATTGGTTGGTCCTTATTTATAAGACTTTGCGTAATCGGCTTCCTTGCACTTAAGTAACTAGATTCAAGGGAAAAGTGCAGGAAGCTACAGTCTTCGGTCTGTGACTCAGTCATAAGACTTGTTCTTACTATTTGTCCCCAAAGTTTGTCTTGATATGGGTAAAAGAAGTTTCAGATATGCTGCTCCTGCAGACTGAAAATTTAGGTTGGAGGCTGGTCTCTATTAAATCTTTTAAAAGCAGACTGAAGGTCTTAGAGGAAGATCCTTCAGGTTGTAGATGCTTTGACTCTTGACTTCCTGCTCTGTGACTCTTAATTGAAATGTTTATATGTGTTTATAAGTGTTTGTAATTGTTTTATTTCTGTATCTTGTTCTGCTGCTTGTCTTAGCCAGAGCACTAAAATTTGAATAATGTACAATTGATAAAATTCTGAAAAAAAAATTATCTGCATTTTGAATATCTGCAAGAATTGTATCCCCAACAAGTAAAAATAAATAATATCACACTCAGGCTGGACATATGCATTAGATACACATGCTTAATAACAGTACTTAAATTCAAAGATCTTCAATAAAATAGATGCAGCCCTCACCCTCTGTGCCATCAGGCTCTGCCTGCTCCTCTCGCTGCTTCTGCTTAAACTTCATGTTCCCATAATGCATCACTGCTCCCGTCAGCTTGTAAATGGACATTTTCTCGTCATTTGTGAAGCCCAGGATGTCAGTGGCAGTCTGTGGCATCAAAATCACAGTTAGTAGATGACAATACCACAAATATATAAAGTGATAGACGGACAAATGTCGTACATCTGTAGCCACCAGCTCCTCTTTGTCATCGATGCTGGCCACAGAAATTTGACCCTGACTGATCATGGGGAAGTCATACGGGTTTGTTGTAATTAGAAGCATTTCTGAAAAAAAAAATGCAATTTTTAGTAGATTTTATTGAAAACTTACAGAATAAAAAGTCACAGTCTTACCGATGAGCTCAGGTTTGTGCCCGGTCATAATCTGGTAGAAGATGTGGTAGCTCCTTTCTTCAGACAGCTGGAACGTCACTCTTGACTTCTCCAGCAAATCTGCAGAAATGTTCATCAGTCAGATCTTTGATTAAGCCCTGGAAGAACAAAAAAACTTCCTGCCTGTTGATATTAATGTGCTGTTACAGTATACAGAAGAGTTGATTTGAGATTTTACTGTAAATGGGGTACCACAGGGATCAGTGCTGGGTCCCATGATGTTCACACTTCATTTATAACATGGTCAAAATTAATGTTTTGTTTCTCCTCTTCTTCTTAACCCCATCTTGACTCATCAGTTTTCAGACCCTTTTGGCTAATGGACAAGGTTTTTGTTTGTTGTTTTTCTATTTTATTAAAGCCCCTGGACACCCACAAATGTTGGTAAAAGAGCCCTTGATAAGACCTCTTCTCAGAATTGTGTGGGTGTGGAAGAGTTTGTTTGAGTGACAGCTCCACAACCCTGAGAAAGTTATGGATCCCATTTTGATCGGAAGACTTCTTATCTGTTTAAAAGGGTCTTAAAACTTATAACATCACAAACTCTCACTATAGTCTCGCCTGTTTTAACCTCTAAGCAACCAGAGTGATTAAAAAAATCAAGTTTCATTAAACCTTATTTGACTGTACTCTTCTGACTGATTAGATTTAAATAAACAGCTGAGTAAGTGATAGTAAACTTAACACCAAGTGAAACAGACACGACTGCAACATAAATTAAACAAACTCACAGGTTTCAATGTCGGCGGAAGCCAGTTTTCCTGAGGTTCCGAAGTGAATTCTGATGAATTTACCCTGTGAAATAGAGGATCCTGTTTCAAACTTGGCAGAATTAACAACCAAACCATAGCTTTTCATGGATATTTTACAACTATTTAAAGAGGAAGATAAAAATATTTTTTAAAAAAAGGAGAAGATGATTCCTGTTAGAGGATTACATTAAAGAGCTTGAACTTACAAATCGTGAGGAGTTGTCATTCCTCACAGTTTTGGCATTCCCAAAAGCTTCGAGAAGAGGATTTGCTGAAATGATTTGATCTTCCAGCGTCCCCTTAGAACACATCAGCTCATTTAGAATCACACCATGTATTTTATCATTAATTCTTTATTGTTGAATAATATCTTACCTGCATTTTGCCAGATGAGTGCTCTTTTTTGTCTCCTCCAGCCACTGCGATTGTCGCAAAGTACTGGATGACACGTTTGGTGTTGACGGTCTTTCCTGCACCGGATTCTCCGCTTTGAGCAACAAAACATTCAATTAAATCATATCTTTTTTTGCTTAAGTCTATTAATCATATCATTCAACAGTATTTTTACTCACGTGATCAGGACAGACTGGTTCTCACGATCTTTTGGGCAAAAAAAAAAATACATACATCTCAATAAAGTGATTTTTGTTGGTTTGTAGTCAAATTTTAGTTTCAGACTTCCACGTCTATTTGTTGATCAAGTAAGTTGATTGAGGAGACAGTTAAATGATTGAATTTATACCAAACTAAAAGTTTTAAGGTTTAAGTCTCTTCAAAAATGTGATATGTACAGTATGATCTGTTTTTCAAACGTTTTTGTCTAAATTAGGGAATTTATGATGTTCTTTTTACAGTGAAAATGTAATTGTTTTATTTATAGGAGGGCTCTTAAGTCATATGCTACCTAAATCACAATTAGTTACAATTGACCTTTGAAGGTCAATTGTAAAAAATATATTTTTTTAATCAAATGTTAAACATTCATTTTTTTTTCATTCCCAGGACAGACAATCTGAAGCAATTGTTACCTGTACCTTGATTTGGAAAGAAAATAAGAAACAGTAAGAGAACCTACTGCAACATTAGCTTAGGAAAGTTGCCACATAAGGTAAATGAAAGTAGAGGAAAATATCCAAAGTGAGCACCAAAAAAATAAATGTTGACCACTGAACCCTCAGAAAGTTTTTCATCTAAAATGAGAACGATAAAAAAGCAGCAGTGTCCCTATGTCTCATAACTGTAAGGTAAAGGTGAGTAGTATTCAGCGCCTACCTAACCACTGATGCCTGGCTACAAAAATGCAGCGCAATTAATGCGTTAATACTAACAGCCCTACTTTTGAGCCTTTTATTCAAAAGATTCTTAGATTTATATTTATGAAGAGTGATGCCCTCAGTGATAAGTGGTACTTGCTGAATCTACACTCAGTCCTTCTTTGTTAATGAAACCAGCAGAGGCTTTGTCCACCGCTCTGCTTGGTTTCCTGCCTCACCTGTTAGCATATTTTGATATGCATTATCAGATACAGAGAAAATATGAGGTGGAGCCTCCATCCTCTTCTTCCCTCTGTAGGCCGCCACCACCTGTGGGTCATAAACTGGCAGCCATTTGTAGGGATTCACAGTGACACAGAAGAGCCCCGAATAGGTCTGCAGAGGAGGAAATATAACAATTAATATCCATGAATGCTTAAATAAAGTATGTGAAAATATATCAGTGTATTTGTAATATAAGTCTATGTTGGATAATAGATTAAGCAGCCTATTTGACTGGCGAGGCATGTTCTTTAACAGCGAAAAACACAGTTTAGGATGTCCCTCTACACTTCAAAATCTAGATGGCGCTGTACGAAGCTAGGTGCAGAGCACACAAAGGATGGATTATGTGACTACATTTATTGTTCTCATGTATGTCACTGGGACACACAATCAAGTTTTTAAATGCTGCCAGAACCATTCTTTATTAATATAACACTTATTAAAAAAATATTTTTCATGAATACAAGATTGTGGGTTGCTAGTGTTGTAAAAAAATTAAAATACTTTTAAGGAAAATAAATCTTGGTGCATTACCCCATTGAATTGTCCATTATGTAAAGAAATTTGTATCCTATCAGATGAAATTCAGCTCTAATTTCCTAAAACCAGTGCAAACCAGCTGGCTGTTGTTTTATTATTTACATAATAAACAGGAGTAAGTTCATCTGGCTCTGTTTTTAACTGTATAAAAAGAATACACACATGATGCTGTATATAGTAGATGATTCTCAGATTAAAGTTAAATTACACTGAGTCATTCCCACATCAGGAAAGTTCAGAGACATGCTGGATGATGCAGATCATCACATTGCTTTTCTTTAAATCTACACAACATCAGACCTTTTAGGAAAAAGGGGTTGTAAATGAAAAAGAAAGTCTGATCCCTTACATAGATCATCCAGGCTGCGTAACGCTCTTTGAGGTTAAACAGCACAGATGGCTCATTCAGGTGCGTCATCATCGCCATGTCCTCGATCTTATCATACTTAGGAGGATTCATCGGATGGACATCTTCCTCTTTGACTGTTACAGTCTGAAAAATAAAGTTAAGAGGGAGGCTGTAATGCCAGAAAATGAACAACTTCTTTTGGACAACAAATGAGATTCAAATAGAAATCCTCTGCAGATATCAAGGATGTTAAAACTAAAAAAGCCAAAAATAAAGCATAGGTTGAACATAACATATGAACCTCATCATTTGCCGTCTTCACTGTGGCTTGTCCTCCTTCCTTCTGCTGGATCACTCCTTTAATGTAAAGCTCTTTGGGGTCAGGCACAAAGCAGGCGGTCCGGGCATCAAACGGCCGGTTTTGAGCTTCCACGCGCTCCTTCTCAGGTTTACGCAGGAAGACGGCCGCCGGCCCGTATTGGGCCATCTCGGCATCACTGCTCATGCTGATTGCTAAAGATTAAAAGAGCAAGAATTAAAGTTTTAAAGTAGATCTCAAGACTCACAATCTATCAATGTCTGCGTCACTCACCAGGTCTATGTGCTGGTTGATTAAAATTCAAAGATTTGGTGCTGAAAGTCAAATAAAAAAGACAAGACAATCAGAGCTGAAACAATACCAGTCATGAAAGGAAATAAAATAAAGGAAATTAAACTACGAAAGATGTCTCAATGCTGTCTCTTACCAACAGTCTGAACACCTCCTCTCTGAGTGAACACCAGCTGAAGATCGAGATCCTTTTATCAAGATAGAGGAGCTGCTGAAAAAAAATTACACATGCCAAACTTGGCAAAGGGACTCAAATGTCAATCAAGCAGCATCAACGACCACTTAAATATAACACAGGATGTTCAGGTGTTAATATGAACCTGTCAGCAGCAGCAGGTGGTGATCTTTAGGATCTATTTTTACAGCTTCAGTGCAGTCAGAGCTGTCATTAAGGCTGCTGAATGTTTGTGTTGTTGTTTAGTAGAAGCAGTTTCTGTATAATTATTTAATAATTTCATAGTTAATGATTTTCAGTTCATATTGCCATGGCCCTGTGATTGTCAGTTAGTATTAAGGAGTTTGAAACATTCATGAGTCTCTCCTTGATGCTTCATGACCTTTTTGTCTTCTAGACTCGACCGCCAGCTGCTTGTTCGAGGCTCCTTGTTGGGATTAAAAGGATCAAACTGAACATGAATGTCATGAGCAAAGTCAGCAATAACACTTACACGAGTCCTTAGGAAGTCTGAAATTTTCCCCTTATAAGTCTGTAAAAAATTACCTGTTTGGGATTTCATGACATTTGCAATACGTCATGCAAATGCAATAATCGTTTAGTGATTTCAATTTAATAAAACCAAAATCACCATTTGTGCTGCTTTGATTGTTTGATGCTTTAATTTGTGATTTGGACAGTAAGAGGTTTTCATTGTGAGTCAAACTTTCACCATCCCATTTCCAGGGAACATCCGATCACCTTCAAAGTACCACAAAAAATAACAAATAAGGTGTTGGAGAACAAAAACCTCCATGTGTAAAATTTCATCAAGAAAAAAAAGAGACCACAACTGTCTGTATCACTTTTAAACCTTTTATTTCTTTAGTCCTAACAGCCTTCACAATCAAACCATAACACAACTAAAATCCGGTTAAACAATCTCTATTTTTTTTGTTGTCATGACAATAAGTCTTAGGTTAGAGTGGAGGTGTCCAAACTGTTTTCATCAAAGGCCACATACAGAAAAATGCACAAATGACAGGGCCACTCTGTTGTACCTCGCCTTCAGTGTTTTGAGGTTGAGGACTTCGCAATGGCCAGTTAGATTTCAGCAGGCACTGGTTGGCCCTTACAACCACATGGTTGGCCAGTAGCCAGGATGAGAATGATGCTTCATGCAACAAAGGGTAGAGGGCTTATTTACACGTTCACACATAAAACAGGAATAAACTGCACAAGCTGATGAACTTTGTAGGATTGTTGATTATAAATGATGGCACATTATGCTTTGCCGCATTAATGCTGTTTGCTGCCATAATCCATTTGTTTTTATTTATCAGTCAAGCACAAGCTTCATGCACTAATAACAGCCATAATTAACTGTATCATTTAGCCCCCTGGCCATTGTTAAACACCCCTGGGTTAAAGCCTATGATAAACTTTACTTGTATGTTGATTTTGTCGACCCCAGCGTACAAAGTGGTACCTCATCTATTACTTTGTCAGGGACAGATGCACAATACATGCAGAATAATAGCAATAATTTCCACACCACAGCAGAACAGCTTTTATTGCTAATGCTAAATTACAATGTCCCTGTTAGGACCTTTAATATAAAGTACAGCATTTATAAAGCATGCTAACAATAAGAGATAATCTGTGTTACATTTGATTGACATTTATGAGCAGTTTCAAGACTTATCAGCATGCACATATACAGGAAAAGCAAAAGCTTTACACTATGTTATCAGTCGGCTATTTTCTTGTCTAATTTAAGGATAAATGTAAAATTTATTTGGAATCCCAATTGGACTGCTCCTCCCTTTTAACTTTATCCCAATTCCTCTCAATAGTCTCCATTACTTTTTTGCATGTAAAATTCATGGACTAACAACTACTATTCAACGAGATCTTTTTATGCGGCATTGTATTGCAAAAACATTGATAAAGCATTTATGTGGGGATTATCTAAAGAAAAAGAGAAACTGGCTGGACACTAAAAATTCGAGTCAATAAAAACAATATTTTTTATCATCAGATGTTAAATAATTATATTTTTGGACAAGAAATAAATTGTGTTTGCACTGATAAGCTAAAAAAAAAAATACATGCCTGCTGTTATTGTATAAAGGGTGTTGTTATTTAGGCCATAACCTATTTGTATAATATCTCATGTCTCTGGAGTGTTCCCTGCCAAGGTGATTGTGACCCGGACACCTTGAGGGAAGTTTCCTAGTTTGTCTGCCTTGTTATCAAGTTAACACAGCGTTGGTGATTAAAGCTGAGCGACCATCACGAGCGGGGGAGCGACACATGACATCCACATATAGAAAGGCATGACAGTGAGAGTAACTCGAGCTGTTGTTGTGTTAGAAGAGGTGTGAACAGCAGCTCATCAAAGGTAAATACATAACAGCATCTTAGCCAATCATCACTGAAAATCAATCATCACTTAATATAAATCATTCAGAATCAATTAGGTAGGCAGAGCAGATGTTTGAAAACAGGGATAAAATCTAAGCTTAAAATCAAATGTTGAGTGAAAGTCTTCCTAATTTTGTCTTTGTAACCACAAAATGAAAATTACCTCTCACCTCCAGGCAGCTTTTCCCAACTCAAAATCTAAGAAAATGAGGCAAAAGGCCATAAAACAACAACTTATTTTAACTAAACATCAGTGTGACAAAAACAAGAAGAAAAGATTGATTGATCAAATGTTCTTATTTCATCCTTTTCTTGTTAAAGCCAATTAGCAAATTAACCGTTCATTCATCAAGCTAAGATGGTTAGCTTTAGCAGGTAAATATATCTGCTGTTTGTATTTGTCTTTTATGTTTTGATTTTAGCCGTTTATATTGAAGGGGAAAAATACTTGATGATTACAGTGCTTGACCAGCAAAGCAGTATTCTTACAGTGTAACTGCAGTTTCATTTCATAATTTAGAATCCATTAATTGTTAACTGAGATTAATGTAATGTAAAAAAAAATATTTGAATAATATCATTAGCCTGAAGTGTCTGGCCACCTCACACCAGCTTTTACAGCCACGTTAAACTCAACAGGCTTTTAAATGGAGGATAAGAAATAAACTGAGTCTAAGAATGGCTACACTCAATATGATTTTTTAAATCTTTACCAGTATCACAAAACCTTGGGAACCATTAACATAGAGACCGTTTTAACGTAATTACCTGAACACAATCACTGGACATTTTTGCAATATTAGAAGACCATGCACCTGACATTTTTATGAACATTTTAACTGGGGAAATTCTCACACAAACTCAATCAAATAGATTGAAAGAAACACAAAAATAGAAGGCATTCAGCTTGTGATCAGCCTTATTGCACTTTGTATTAACTTAATCAAATCAATGGAGGAACTGGTGTTGTTGCCATGTTTATAAGCTGTAAAAGCATGCTACATCCTGTAGAGAATGCCCTCCGGACTGCCCACTCTCATCTTCTGCTGTGGGCGGCCAATAGAAAGGCAACGTAATCTGGTATTGTACACATCAAATGTAATATGTATGATTCCAGATAAGGGAGGCTCCAAAAACTGTCAAAACTGAAAAATTTGTTTCCTCATTTTTACACTCCATTCATAAAAAATGCCACTTTGAAGAAACACTATATAAATTTTCCTCCTGTAGTTTAAGTTCAGTAACACTGGGTAAAGAGAATTACCCCAGCTGCAAGCTTCAAGCTCCATGTACGGTAACTATGGCAGTATGACAGCTTTTTGCCACCAGCTCATACACCAGCCATAAGCTGAAGAAAAGCCAGTTGGTTCATCACAGTACCATCTGATACAAAGATGGCGAAGAGATTGAAGATGGTGACAGATCAAGCTAAGAGGAAGTGAAAGAGAGACTGATGGGCAAGAAGCAGGATGAAATAATAGAATAGATGCCATTACTCCCATTAAAAACTAGCGAACTATTAAGGGGAAAAGTTACACAGTGTTGCTTTGAAAGATAATGTCTGTCCCAAAAGGCAGGATTCATTCCTCTTTACCAAAATCTCGACTTTTTGCTCGCATTTTGTTGAGTTGCGACTCTGCAGCATCTGCTCGTTCTTCAGCTTCCTCCAGCTCGTGTTGAACCTTCCTGAACTTCAGCAGATTTACGCTTGTTTGTTCCTCCTGGGCCGTCAGATGATACACAATGAGTTTTTTGTACAAACACATCAGAGATAGTTTGTGCTCAGTATTAATGAGTTTACTCACCGCCTCCTCACACTGACGTTTGTACGCTTTCAGTTTCAGCTGAAGTTTGTCAACTAAATCCTGGAGTCTCACTGAACTCTTCTTCTCCTCCTCAGCCTGGAACATTGAGGATGTATCTCAGTTCTACACCCAGTCTTACACAGTGAAATCTTAAAAAAAGGAGCACTTTTACCTGATAGCTAATCTCTTTAATTTTCCTCTCATATTTACGCAGACCTTTCATTGCCTCCCCGCCTCGTTTCTGCTCCGCCTCCAACTCATTCTCCAGTTCTCGAACCTTAAATCAGATTCAAAACTTTAACAGTCTGCTTTCCTTTCCTTTATTCATTCAATCTTTCATCCATTTTCTTTAATCTTTGCTTACCCGAGCCTCCAGTTTCTGCAACTCTTTTTTCCCGCCCTTCATTGCAAGCTGCTCGGCCTCGTCCAGTCTCTGCTGCAGGTCCTTCACCGTCACCTCAAGGTTCTTCTTCATCCTCTCCAGGTGAGCACAGGTATCCTGCTCTTTCTTCAGCTCTTCTGCCATCATGGCTGCCTGTGTTTAAACTCAGAGTAAGACTGAAAGCTAAGCAGAATGTTCATGCAATGAATAAAAGTGAGAGACATACATCCATGACGGCTTTCTTCGCTTTCTCATCCGCGTTTTTGGCCTCCTCAATGGTTTCCTCCATCTGAGACTGCAGTTGATTTAAATCTGATTCTGTCTTCTTCTTCGAGTTCAGCAGACTGCCATTCTGAAAGAAACACAGCATTTAATAAAACAAAGTTATTACATTCTGTATTGCATTATCAACAGTAAACCATTTCTACAGGTTCGATTGTAAATACCATTCGAGAATTCTCAATATCATTCTGAAACTCTGACATTCTAAAATCCTGCCATCAATCCTAGAATTCTCAGTAACATTCTGGAATTCTCAATAACATTCTAGAATTCTGACATTCTGGAGTACTGCCATCAATCAAAGAATTCTAAATTCCATTCGAGAATTCTCAATAACTTTCTGGAATCCTGGAATCCACATTTTGGAATTTTGACATTCTAGAATCCTGCCATATCATTCTAGATTTCTCAATAACATTCTTGAATCCTGCCATCAATCCTCAAATTAACAATTCCATTCCAGAATTCTCAATAACATTCTAGAATCCTGCCATCAAAGAATTCTGAATTCCATTTGAGAATTCTTAATAACATTCTGGAATCCTGTCATATCATTCTAGAATTCTCAATAACATTCTGTAATTCTGACATTCTAGAATCCTGCCATCAAAGAATTCTGAATTCCATTTGAGAATTCTCAATAACATTCTGGAATCCTGTCATCAATCCTAGAATTATCATTTCCATTCTAAAATTCTCAATAACATTCTGGATTCCTGACATTCTAGAATCCTGCCATCAATCATAGAATTCTTAAGGCAGTTTTCACTGTCAGATTGTTTGGATTCAAGTGCTTGTTTCCTGTTAGGCACAGATCATTTGAATATATATGAACACAGCAATTGATCTGTGTTCTGGCACAAACAACCATGTCACGCTCTCCTGAAAGAGGTTGTCTCAGTGACCTCTGGAACTGTACATTTGCAGTGAAGACACAATCAACCCAACAACTGGCTCAAACAGAATGAGTTAACTCATCACACTGCAGTAGTAGTATAAGCAGTAGTAGCAGTAATGAAACATGTATTACAGCTACCAGGCTGATAACAAAGCACAACTTAATAATATTATTTTGGATCACACAGAGGCACTTTCTGTGCAGAGACACAAACACCATGAAGATATCAGAATATTAGATTCCCAGGGTGTAGTCCTGGGTTCAAGCAGGAGAATTTGTCCTGTTTTGAAGCTGCTCTCTACTTTTCTGTATCATTGACTGTCTATTTGTAGACACTTCTGCAGGTGTAACTGTGTAGTAGGTTACCATGCTATCTGGTGTCCTCTGTCATAGGGTGTGATTGAAAACTGGGACAC
This sequence comes from Cetoscarus ocellatus, assembly GCA_037902135.1. Taxonomy (NCBI): domain Eukaryota; kingdom Metazoa; phylum Chordata; class Actinopteri; order Labriformes; family Labridae; genus Cetoscarus; species Cetoscarus ocellatus. The sequence goes on from JBAMNC010001464.1 coordinate 753,180, forward strand.
AGGTAATCCTTTGAAAATCTTGTTACAACAGACAAAGTACACCAGTTAAACAATTACAAAAGTAAAGGCACCAACAGAAAAACCTCTTAGATTTATTTTAACCTTAACTGTGTCACCTAAACAAAGAGTTGCTGTACCTGCTTTGTTCATTAAATACTTCTCGTAACTCTGTTGTGAACTGTCTCCTCACCTGGGCATGCAGCAGCTGAACTCGCTCACTGACTTCCATCACCTCCTGTTCAGCCATCTTGCGGCTCCTCTCAGATTGTTCAAGTGCTGCAGTCATCTCCTCAAGCTCAGCTGTCATCAGGTTATTCCGGCGCTCAGCAATGGCGAGCTGTTCCTTTAGGTCATCCTGGCTGTGGAGTGCTTCATCCAGGTGGACCTGCACATCCTGGGGCAGAAAGTTTAACTGTTACAACAGAGACTTTGTTTATGGTTCTGGATGTTTCTATGAATTCATCAAACCTTTAGTTGAGTCTGGACGTTCCTGAGCTGTTTGGTTGACTCGGCCGCTTGCCTGTTGGCATGTCCGAGCTGCACCTCCATCTCGTTGAGGTCGCCCTCCAGCTTCTTCTTCAGTCGCATGGCGTCATTTCTGCTGCGTGTCTCTGCATCCAGTGTGTTCTGCAGTGTATCAACAGTCCTCTGGTGGTTCCTCTTGAGCTGCTCCATCTCCTCGTCTTTTTCTGCCACCTTTCGGTCCACCTCAGACTTTATCTGGTTCAGCTCCAGCTGAAGGTGCAGGATTTTGGCTTCCTCATGCTCCAGTGATGACTGTATTACACAGATGAAACACTTAGGATTGTATTTCGGAAAAAGGAGTTTGATTCCGAGAGGAGTTTACTCACCTCAACTTCCTCCAGCGCAGCCTGTGTTTCTCTCTTTTCCTGCTCTGCCTGTTTTGCAGACTTCTCTAGCTCATGGATGGTCTTTGCAGATTGTGAAACCTGCTCCATGATGTCTGATATCTCCTCTGGAAAACAAAAGAAACAATTTTATTTCTGGCAGCATTTAACTCAAACAACAAGTATTTCAAATCCAAGCCTTTTCCAGTTATCTTGAGTTCCACAGGGTTCTGTATTGGTGCCACCTTTGTTTACCATCTAATAACTTCATCTTGTACATATCTTACATAAATCTAATAGAAATTTCCATTGCAAAGCAAAATTCAGGCGATTTTATTAATCCCAAAGGGCAATGCAGTTTTGTATGCCAGACCATAGCCACATTTTAGCAGATAGCAGTCAAGAAATAACATGATAAATTACAATAAACAGTATAAACAGTGGGTGCTCATGGCACATTGACACCCTCTTGTGGCCCTTCCAAGCAATGAAACCCTAAAAAGGACCCTTCACAACAAATAGGAGCAATAAATAAACATTTAAAGAGCCCTGATGAATTCAAATCAGGTAAATAAATAAATAGGTATGGTCCACCAACATCTGCACTATCTGCCTGCAAGCTGACCACAGGATTTAGATTCTTTAGCTGCTCTGAACCCCACCTCTTGATATCCCTCCCACCAAATATCCATCAAACTGACTCTTACTCCATGTCCAGATCACACATTAAAATTCAACTTTCTAAACTGCTTTGCTTTATTACTGTTCCTTCTACTGATCCTTAAGATTTATTTCCATTTTTTGTTTCAACTACCATGTAAAGTGATCTTAGATGCTGGGAAAAGCACCAATAAATAAAATGTATTATCATCAATAAAAAGAAACATGGACTCTCGATGGTTACTTTGATGGTTTTCTGTTCATAAGTCTTACGCTGCAGGTTTTTATTCTCTCTCTTCATGCCCTCCAGATGATCAAGAGCTTCTTCATACGAATTCTTCAGCTTGAACAGCTCAGTGCTCAGCCCCCTTGACTCCCTTTGAGAAACTTCCAGTTCAGACTGAGTCTCCTCATATTTCTGTTTCCATTCAGCCAGAACCTGAAGACCAACAAAAGTATGAGCAATGCTGCCTAAAGTTAACTTTATTCAGAGAAAAAAAAGGAATTATAATGATGAACTTTGTCGAAGTTCCTCTGCTTCTTGTCCAGAGAGGCGTTGGCTGCGTTCGACCTCTCCAGCTCGACCATGAGATCCTCCACCTCCGCCTGCAGACGCTGCTTAGTTTTCTCCAAAGATGCACATTTCACATTTGCCACTTCAGTCATCTCCTCAGAGTCCTGAAGCCTCTGTGCCAGCTTCTTCCTAAAGAAAATAAATACAACAAAATATGACAATACTGAAAGATATAATTAGGAGTGTTTAAAAAGTACAGGCACTTCTCACTTGGCCTCTTCCAGCTCTTCAGTACGTTGGATGGCGTCCGTTTCATACTTGGTCCTCCACTGAGCCACATCGCTGTTTGCCTTGGACAGGCAGCGATGGAGCTCAGCTTTGGCCTCCTGCTCTTCCTCGTACTGCTCTCTGAGCAGCTCACAGTCATGACGAGATGACTGCAGGGCGTGAGCCAGTGCGCTCTTAGCCTGAAACAAGGACGGACATGACAAATGATTTTTTTTCTGTATCAGTTTTAAAACACCGCTCTGTGCACTGATGAAGTTAAAGTAATTTGGTATAGTTTATTTCAGAAAATTTTGAGTGTTTAAACCTTCATCTCTTCATCAAGAAGTTTCTTCAGCTCGTCTATTTGGTGACTGCAGGCAGATTTGACTCGATTAACCTGAGACAAACTTATTTCCTTTTCCTCCAGCAGACGAGTCAGCTCAGCTGTCAATAATGAAATTACACTGATAAATCAGCAGTTTAACTTCAGCACTTGTGTTTTTTTCAGTCTACATTAATTGTTTTACCGTTTTCAGTCTGCAGACGGGCAGAGAGAGTTGTTGAATCACTCAGAGACTTTTGAGCTTCTTCTGCTTTGGTTTGGTATTCAGTCATTTGATCTTCAAGGGTCCTGCATGTTTTCTCCAGATGAGCCTAAACAAAACCAAAAGCTGAATAAAAATCTAATCAGTGATTAAAATAATTACTTCATAAATAAATAATCATCTGACCAACCTTGCCCTTAAGGACACTCTCCATGTTGCCCATCAAGTCATCAATCTCCATCTTCAACTCACACTTTTCTTTCTCCAGCTTCTGTTTGACTCTCTGGATGTTGTCGATCTGCTCGCTGAGCTCTGCGACGCTGTCCGCCTGTTTCCTGCGCAGAGTTGCAGCGATGGACTCGTGCTGCAGCGTGGACTCTTCCAGGTCACGTCGCAGCCTCAGGAACTCTGCCTCCCTCTTCTTGTTGAGCTCGGCCTGAGCTGCGGTCGCTCCTCCTGCCTCCTCCAGACGCTCGCTGATCTCGTCCAGCTCTCTGGAGAGATCGCATCGCTGCTTCTCCACTTTGGCTCGGGCCGAGCGCTCTGCCTCGATTTCCTCCTCCAGCTCCTCACCACGAGCCTGCAGGGATTAAACATCTGGTTAAAATGTTTGCCCTTACAGGATAACCACACATTTTTTAAAACGTATCATCTGTTGCTGTGGTCACACCTGAAGTTCTTTAATCTTCTTCTGCAGTTGAGTGCTGAGAATTTGCTCCTCCTCAATTCTCCTCTGCAGATCGCTGATTTCAAAGTCTTTTCTGAAAAGAGAGTCATTGGTCTGCGGTAGTTTTTACACCTAGATCATTTGGTCGAGCTATTCTGAAACAAACGAGTGTTCACTGTTTGTCATGGTTTGTTTAAAAATATATGAACACAGCAATCGATACCTCTTTCAGCACAAACAACCACCCTGCTTCAAATACTGCAGTGTGGGCATACAATGATCCAAAGCAAATGCACAAATTTGTAACTTTTTTTTAAAAACTGAATCACAGCAAAGCAGCTGAGATGTAGATGTGAAAACCACCTTACTGGTGATGCTTTAGTGTAAGTGTGGACTAGCTTTTGGGTAAATTCTATGGGACCAATGAAATACTTTCAATAAATAAATCTCCAAACAACAAGTGACCAGTAAGCCAGTAAGCCTAAGAGTCTGAGCCCTGGTCAATGATATTTGCAGTTGTAGTTACAAATAAACTGGTCTTGTAAGGCAGGGGTTTGCAAAAGTCAAGTGTGAACAGACAGCCAATTAAGTGCCTTGACCAAATTCTAACAGACTGACTGCATTTCTAAGCTCAAGACATCGAGGATTGTTTCGCTCTAAGAACAAATGACTTAGAATTCTTAGCCAATAATAATTAAGTACACATTACAAATTGTTGTACATCTTCATCAATGAGCATTATTAGATCATTGCACATATTTTTAGATCTGCACTGAACATTACACTTTTTATGTACATTTTTAAATCCCTGGTAAATGAAATTATATAAAATCTGACTGACTGATAAAAAGAAACTTACTTTTTCAGTCTCTCCTCCACCTGCTGTCTGTCATTCTCCAGGTCCATGATGGTCTCGTGGCTCAGCTTCAGATCTCCCTCCAGTTTTCTTCTGCATCTTTCTGACTCAGCATGAAGCTTCTTCTCGTGTTCCAGTGAGTTCTCCAGCTAATCAAGATGCTCACGTTAGCAATGAGCCTAAAAATATAAACCTCTCCAATCAAAGATAAAGTAAACACTCACATCGTCAACCTGCTGCTCCAGTTTAATTTTGATCTTCATCAGACCGTTGACTTTGTCCTCCTCAGCCTGCAGGTCATCTAACGTCTGCTGATGGACCTCCTGCAGAGCTTTCATCTCTTTGGACGATTTCAGCAGGTTTTCCTCAAGAGACGTCAGTTCCTCCACCAGATTCTTCACCTAGACAGAGGAGCATTGAACACTTGTTCAAGATTTTATCAAGACGTATGAGTAAGACATGGTGATAAACCAAAGACTTGATAAAAGTGATCATTAGAACCTTGTTTTCTGTGGCATGTTTTTCTTTCTCCACTTTGGTGATGGTCAGCTCAAGGTCGTCGATGTCTCTTTTTAGCTCAGAGCATTCATCCTCCAGCTTCCTCTTCTTCGCCGTGATCTCTGCATTAATCTCCTCCTCCTCCTCCAACCTCTCTGAGAGCTCTTTGAGTTTGGCCTCCAGGTGGATTTTACTCTTTATGAGACCTTCACACCTTTCTTCTGCATCACACAGGTTCTCCCTCTCCTGTTTTGACAGTTCATGATTAGATTATTGATGATTCCCCCCCTACAGCATTATATCCAATACTTTCCCATAAATCAACATATATACATACAGTGCTCAGCATAAATGAGTACACCCCTTCAGATTTGTCAGAAAATCTTTAGTTTCCTTTCAAAATCAACATTTTCTATGGCATACTATACCACGAAATACTCCCCCAAATGAGGACCATTGATTGCAAACAAGATTTTTTAAGTTGCACACAAAAACAGTATTTTTCTCAATTTAAGATCAGGATGCAAAAATGAGTACACCCCAATCAAAAGGGTGGGAGCAAAGCTAAATTTCAGTTATCGTATTACCCTTATTTTCATCTTATGGTAAAAAAAAATGTTATGTTAAAGTCAGCTTTGTCAAAACTTTGGGAATTGTTCTTATGTTCATTTAGGAATCGATTAACACATTACTTTTAATAGGGGGTGTACTCATTTATGCTTGGCACTGTATATGAAAAGCTTTTAAACTCATACACACAATCTTGTTTCTCCTCTTTAATTCACATACTGCCTGGATTTGAAGGTAAAGGTCATTTTTCTCCTGAACAAGGACAACCATTTTCTCCTCCAGCTCCTTCCTCCGAGCTTCTGACTTGGCGAACTCCTCTTTAAGTCGAGCAAACTCCTCCTTCATGTTTTGCATCTCCTTCTCGGCCTCTGCGCTGCGCAACAGAGGTTTGATTTTAAAGTAGAGTCTCATCCAGGGCCAGTTCTTCACATTCATGAAGGAGCGGATGTTGTACTGGATGATGAAAATGGACTCCCTGCAGAGAAAAAGAACACAAGCAATAAAATAACACAAAAGTCATCAGCTTTCATCCTTACGACAAAATCCTTAAGACAGCTTTCTCTCATGTCTGCTAAGTTTCCTTTATTTTTGCACATTCTTGTTTCATGTCTTGTCCTTCCTGTTTTATTTTGAAATCACTAACCCTTGTCTGTTTCAGATTTGTTCCTGTCTGCCCTGCCCCCGTCCTGTCACACCTGACCTCTTGATTGTGTCACCCAGCCTGTTTCACCCCTCACTACCTCTTGTATTTAACCTCATGTCTCCCACTGTCCTGTGCCAGTTCGTCGTCCCTCAGTCTTCGTCCCTGCATTCATCATAGTCTAGTCTTGTGTGTATTACCTTGCCTGCTTTTCTGACCTTGCCTTTTTGCCTAATGATTCCTGGATACTGTTACCTGATCTGATTACCTTTTTTGTGTACCGACTCCTGCCTGCTCTTTGTTCCTGCTTTTTGCCTCATGCCTTTGGACACTGTTGTCTCAGTAATGATTCAAAGATTTGTTCAGATATCATCTCTATTTACCTCAAACCGTTTTAGCCAATACATGAAGAGGCAGATTTCTTTCTATTAGAGAACAACATTATTGTATGATTTAGTAGATTATTTATCTTGCAATTTATGTTTAAAGCACATAAAAGATGGTTACCCGTTAATCTTCAGAAAAGATTTGAAAAAAGAGAAAGTAATTATAGTTTAAAAGGAACAGAGATTTTTTAAAAAAACAAAATTTAGGACAAAAATTATGGGTTGTTGTGTTTCTGTTAAAGGGGTTAATTTATGGAATAATCTAACCAAAGAAATTAAACAATCCATATCAAAATTTACATTTAAAAGAACATTAAAGGGCAGTATGTTAAGTAAGTACCATTACCATTTTTGTGATTGATGAAATCTCACAAACATTATAATTATTAGTATTATTTCAGTTGTTGTTGCTTGTTGTTGTTGTCATTGAGAATCAAAAAGGATTTGAGACCAGCAGTGTTGATGACGGCTGTTTTATTTTATTATTATTGTTGTGAATTATGTTGATCATTGTGTTGCTGTTGTTTTGTGTGTAAAAGGGGCAGATAATATAAGATTGTTCTTCTTTCTGTTCCTTTTCATTCAATTATATGCTAATATGCTTGTATGAAAATGTTTTATTTCAGATATATGAATGAAATAAAATCACTAACTAACTAACTAACTAACTAATTGTACAAAATTTAAAAGCTGTTAACTGTAGAGTTGTGCTATTAAATCAAATAAGAGAAACTTTTGAAGACCTCTTTTTAGTCATCTCCTTCATCCTGAGTCTGGTGACATAACCTCTGGAAACAGCCTGAATACGAGTCATCAACACAGCCAGACGCTCGTCCCTCATCTCCTCCAGGAGACCCAGCAGGCCTGCTTTGAAAAACACCTGTAAGGATGAATGATGAGATCAGATAAGAAAATGTATTATTGTGGAGATAATATGCTACAGAAACAATAAAAAGAAAAGCAAGACCTCAGAAAAGTGTGTAGAAAATCATTAAAATCCAATAAACTTAAGAAAAGTTAGAGGATGAGATGAATATAGTTTAGCTCTTGGACAAGATCTACTTCAACTAGCAGCTGCAATGTAAATTTCTGAGTAGCTTGTTAAAATGACTCATTTCTTATATTTTTATCGTATTAAATCAATTATCAAATTGTCACTGCCTGATTAACTCTAGGCCTGACAATAGAATACACAAAAATCATCCATCAATAAGCACCTTTGTGTATCCAAATCTGTACTGAGAGTGATCCACATCGATGGACGACAGAAGTTTCTCAGATGCCTTCTTACTGTCGATAAACTGACCCTCAGGGATTGCACAGGCGTTCAGGATCCTGTACCTGCTCAGCGGAGGGAAATGTCAGTGTTTGTAACGGCCTTAAACAAACTTTGAGAGTGTGATTGTGTGTGTGTATTACCTCTGTCTAAAGTCTCCATACAAGATCCTGCTGGGAAATCCTTTCCTGCAGATCCTGATTCCCTCTAAAACTCCATTACAGCGAAGCTGATGGAGGACGAGGTGATGATCCATGGCACCTGCAGCAGGAAAAGGTTTGGTTGAAAGTAGTACTTTAACATTTAATGTTAATAATACAATTCATACTGGTATCATCAACAGTTGTTTCATCTGCAGTGTATTCAAATGAAGATAGTTGCTGCTTAGCTGATCTTAAATCAGCATAAAGAATGGAGACAAGTGGAAACAACAACCTTAATTTATTCCACATGTATTCTTAAGTTAATCCATTCTCTATCTGTTTTATATTCATTCTTGAGTCTTATTTCTTCAATTCTATTGGAGAACAAACACTAGTGTGTGGCAGACCATGCTGTAATTTCAATGCTGACTGAGTTGTTAACAATAACATGTTTTGCAAGCAACCAGCTTTTTACTTTACAGATATTTATTTACCTCAAAACCATTAAGACGTGTGTGTAAAATTTGTAATGTACCTGGAGTTTTGGTCTCATTTGGGATGATACACCTGACAAAGTGAGGATGTGTGGATCTCAGGTTGGCCATCAGCTTGTTTAGATTCTCCTGCAGAACAAACTCTGAGTATTAATGACATGACTTGTGAAACTCATTCCACCTTAATTTAATGACTTAATTACATCTTTAATTTAAAGGCATCGCTGTAACTGTACTCATATTATGAATCCAACACAAAGTAAACAAACCCTGAACAATGCAGAAACAGTCTGGAAAGAAGAGCCTTTCTTCTTGAAACTTTTCTTACTTCCATCAGCAGCAGCTGTAAAAATAAAACAGAAACATCATGAACCGGGAAATAAAAGCAGCAGATCATGAATAATCAAACATAGTCATAATAATCTCCGCATTATGTAGTCATTAAATAGAGGTGATGTTGACCATGTTAAAGCTGTGATCAAAGATCCTGTGAGGAACTTTTTCCCTTGGAATTTGGCACCCGCTCTGGGCAAATCAGACTTTCCTGTCTCTGTACTAATGTTGTCCTTTGTTATGTTTCTGTTTTTACAATTATTCTGCTTTTAAACAGTGAATCTTAAATGTGTAATTGTGCATGTTTAGATGGCAGATATAATCAAGCCATCAATCAATGATAATATAGTCATTAAACAGACATTGTTGCACAGTTAAATATTATCAAAAGGAAGCTGAAGTGAACTGACCGTCAGCTGTAGCATATGATGCAAACAGCTGAGCGAGCAGCTTCAGAGAAGCTTTCTGGTAAAGCTGGACCACCGTGTCATTCAGAGGGTCTTTGTTCTTCTCCAGCCACCCGCTGATGTTATAGTCGACTGTTCCTGCGTAATGCATCAAAGAGAAATGTGCCTCGACTTTTCCTTTGGAGGGTTTGGGCTTCTGAAAAATGCTGTTTTTCCCTAAATGTTGGTCATAAAGTTTGTTCTTGAAGGAGCTGTCGGTTGCCTTTGGAAACATGCACTCCTCCTCCAGAATCGAGAAAATCCCCATTGGCTGCAGCAGAAAGTGAACAATAGTGACGTGTTAAACTGATGAATCCATGGTTGATAAAAGCATTGGTGTTTCAAGTAATCTCACCTTCTCAATGAGCTCTATGCAGGCGGCTAAGTCCATACCAAAGTCGATGAACTCCCACTCGATCCCCTCTTTCTTGTACTCTTCTTGTTCCAGCACAAACATGTGGTGGTTAAAAAACTGCTGAAGCTTCTCGTTGGTGAAGTTGATGCAGAGCTGCTCCAGACTATTCATCTAAATAAATCAAAAGGTTGTCATTCATTGGACACATTTGAAGAAGGATTTGCTTGTTTGACCTGAATCCTCTTTACCTCGAAGATCTCAAACCCTGCGATATCAAGCACACCAATGAAATGCTGTCGAGGTAGTTTGGTGTCGAGCTGCTGGTTGATCCTGGTGACCATCCAGAGAAACAGTTTCTCATACACAGCTTTAGACAGAGCACCCATCGCATTATTCACCTGTAATCAACACAATGACACACTCAGGAAGTATAAAGTGTAAAACAAACAAAAAGGGGGATGGAGGCCTGAATGTTTTTTTAAGAGAACAGTCTGATCGGATTATAAGGTGTAAACAGGTTTCAAGAGTAACTACATAAAACTCTGATGATAAAAAAAATACTTTGTATGGATTTGGTTACCTCCAATGGATAAAATGATTTCTCTTCCATTTTACAGCTGAATTTATAATGCTTAATTTTAACTTAATGTTCATACTGCTGAAGTAAGCCTCACTAAAGCTTAAATGTAACTTAAACTCCACAGGTTAACTGGGCCTTATAAGGAACAGATGGATGGGTCCTACTCCAGGATGTTAGAGATAAAAAAAGCATTTAATGCCATTTGTCAGAAAGAAAATGACTGATGTTTCTGAGATTGTTTTTATTCCAGTGGAGGGGGACTGTAGAGCAGAGGTCCCCAACCAGTGAGCAGTGCACTGGTAACGGACCGTAGATCAACTGGTACTGTATTTTATTCGACTAAATTTACAGTAGATTTTGTCGACTAAAATGCTGTGAAATTTCATCAACTAAAACTAGACTAAAATGAAAACAATTTAGATGACTAAATTGTGACTAAAACTAAAAGATATTTTAGGTAAAAGACCATAACTAAAAATAAATTAAAAACTACTGTCAAAATTAACACTGATGCCCACCAGTTTTACAGCATTTTCCTCTGCACTCAAAAGGTGAAGCAGTTCAATTCTTTACCGTGTCAACCTAATCAGCTGACAGAAACAGAGTGAGCGCTTGTAAATGTCCCTTAATGTGGGGTTTAGAAACAGGCACACGGCGCTCTCTGATTCTGCGTTATGGTGATTCAGAGTCTGCACAACGTGTTTGTCACCATCATCGTTACCCCACCCTCCCCGGCGAAGGCAAGTCTGTGACTACATTGTATTATATAAAGTAGGGCTCTGGTACAAAAAGGTTGGGGACCATCGCTGTAGAGAGTATCACATCAAGTTTTCAAAAATGTGGGAGCATCCTAAAGGGCACACTGATGATATTTAATGGAGCATTTTTGATGTCTTTTGCTCACCATGGTTTTCCCAGGAAACTAAGTCTTTCAACTGGACAAGGTTTAAAAGCTTGAAGGGTAGAAACATGTGGACTGTACCTGCTGTGGAGTCTGTCCTTTGGTGACATACTCGTTCCCAACCTTAACTCGGGGGTAACACAGTGCTTTCAGCAGATCGGCTGAGTTTAGACCCATCAGGTAAGCCACTTTGTCTGCCACTAAAGGATTTATATCACAGATTTTCATAAAGAAGAATGAATCAGGATTAAAAGTGAATTGAGAAAAAACATGTCCACTTGTCATAAATACAAAGAGAAAAGCTGTTCATTGGAGGCTTCTTCGTTCTTCTCACCCTCTGTGCCATCTGGCTCCGCCTGCTCCTCACGCTGCTTCTGCTTAAACTTCATGTTCCCATAATGCATCACGGCTCCTGTCAGCTTGTAGATGCCAAGCTTTTCCTCAGAGTTGAACCCAAGAATGTCTATGGCACTCTGAGAAACATGCAAAGGAGTTTAAAGTGCTTGTTGAATGACTAAAATAGTGTGGCTGACTACGAGCGCTGATTGATAAGTTGTGAGCCTTGTATTGAAGAAGATAAGCAGGGATGTCCTTTTTCAGCTCTACTATTGCCTGACTATTTAAGGCTGTGTACCTGAAGACTGGTGTCATTTGGTCAGTTTATGTCGAAGAGGTAGCACTCTAAAGTAAACAAGGCAAGTGACTTTTGCAAAATCGACAAAATGCTCCTGTTCACAAGTCTGTCATTGCCATGGCTGCCATTAAAGATTGTGGCTTTTAATTGATTGAGCATCCGCCTTATTCGCCTGATCTCGCTCCATCAGACTTTCACCTATTTCCAAAATTGAAAAGGCCACTTCCGGTACCCACTTTCAGTCAGATGATGACGTCATACATGCAGTGGGGGACTCTCTGAACGGTCAAGAAAAGGACTTCTTTAAAAGTGGCACTGAGGCCCTTAAACATCGCTGGCAAAAGTGTATAGATACTGAAGGAGATTATGTTGAAAAATAATGCAATATGTCTGCCAAAAGTCAAACCCTTAAATATGAGGCTCACAACTTATCAATCAGCCCTCGTAACTTCAACTACATTATGATAAAATAACAATCACACTTTAACTCTGTAATTTATTATGCAAAAAGCTAAAAAAAAAAGAGTGCTTACATCAGTGGCCATCAGCTCTTCACTGTCATTAATGCTCAGCACGGTGATTTCTCCCTGACTGATGAACGGGTAGTCATATGGATTGGTGGTTATCAGCAGCATTTCTGAGAAGTGTCATAGAAAGTATCAATGTGTAACAGTGATATTACTGTAACAGCGCTGCTGTTGGTGTGCACTTGAGGGGACACGCCACCATTTTCTTTCTTTTCATGTCTTGCCTCACTCCTGAGTCCATGACAAGCAGATAGACACCATTCTTTTGACTGTGCATGCAGTAACAAAAAAGAGACAGGCAGAGCTCACCCACTGCTAATTAGCTTAGCTCAAACACTGGGGGTCAGTGGGTAGCGTTAGCCTGTCTGTGCCTACAGTCATCAGATTAACTGTTTGGCAACTCTAAACGGTCCTGTGAACTTGATGTGACCGTTTATTTTACTGCATTATGTTGCGTTATCTGCTTTTAGACTGAGATTAGCACTTTAGGTAATTTGAAAGAAATACATACGAAACGAAACCACAGGGCACATGCGCAAATCACCACAGACTTGCTTGTAAGACGGTAAACAAAACAAAGCCTCCATTTACAAGTAGAAAAAGAGTGGTACTAAGGATTATGACTGACTTTGTTAGAGAGGACAAGGATTATTTCTTAGTTTCGTATGTTTCTTTCAAAAATTACATAAAGTGCTAATCTTAGTATCTCTAAACTCCATTTAAAGTTACTGAAGAGTTTATCTAATGATTGTAGGCAGAGGCAGGCTAACGCTACCCATTGACTCCCAGTGTTTGAGCTAAGCTAGGCGAGCTTTGCCCATCTCTTCCTTGTTACTGCACACACAGTCGAAAGACTGGTGTCTATCTGCTTGTCATGGAGTTGAGAGTGAGGACAAGACACGAAAACAAAAAAAAAACGTTGGGGTATTCCTTTAAGACAGTATATAAAGTATAATTACAATGATTTACCGATCAGGTCAGGTTTCTTGTTGGATAAAATCTGATAGAAGATGTGGTAGCTCCTCTCTGCCGGCAGCTGAAATGTCACTCTAGATTTTTCCAGAAGGTCTGACAATTACAAATTATACAAACATGAAAAACGATTGACAATTCTCCACCTTTAGAACATCATGATGTATACTAGTGGTGCCCAACTTACAAGTCTCAATGTCAGCTGATGCCAACTTCCCCTTTGTTCCAAAATGGATGCGGATGAATTTTCCCTGAGAGATTACACAGATTAATGTATTATCTTTAAGAGATAATCTCTTGATTTCAACCATAACAAAAGTAACATATCTCCTCTCAGCCTTTGTACTGATCAGGACTAAACTCACAAATCGAGATGAGTTATCATTCCTCACAGTCTTGGCATTTCCAAAAGCTTCCAGCAGAGGGTTAGCTTGGATGATTTGATCCTCCAGAGTTCCCTGTGACTCAAAATCAGAAAAGCTGAGTATGTTTCTGCTGTTAAAAGCGACTGCTGACTTACAAAACTACACAAGATTTTTTTTTTTAAAATGCTGAACCTGCATTTTGCCAGTGGGTTGTTCCTTCTTGCTTGAATCTCCGAAGGATGCAATTGTTGCAAAGTACTGGATGACTCTCTTGGTGTTGACCGTCTTCCCAGCTCCAGATTCTCCGCTGACAGAAGCAAAGCACAAAATGATGACTTGGAAATTAATGTTTATATTATTTGGTTAAAAAAAAATTACATGTAGTTGCACTTACGTGATCAAGATTGACTGGTTCTCACGATCTGGTTAAGGGAGAAAAAAATTCAAACACTTTCATTTTAGGGTCTCTAAGTTTTCCCCTGAAATGATTTTAACATTTTATACATTTGAATTTCTGGACTTAAGTATCAATAAAGAAATCTCTAATGTCACATTTACAAAACCAGTTCTTAGTTTTTGAAAACAAAAATGCAGTGTTGTGGCAAAATCAGTTCAGTCAATATGTATTTTTTACATTTTGCATGATGAATAATAAAATGTCTTGACCTGTGAGCATGAACTGGTAGGCGTTGTCGGAGATGGAGAAGATGTGTGGGGGGGCTTCCTGTCGTTTCTTTCCTCTGTACCCGGCCACAACCTCAGGGTTGTACACTGGCAACCATTTATAGGGGTTTACGGTGACACAGAAAAGTCCTGAATACGTCTGAAAACATTAAAAAAACAGCATAAAGTTTCATTTCTAATCAATGTTCTGACCTTTTTTATCTGCAGACTGCTCCATATAAGCCTAAAACAAAGGGTTGAAATAATAAAAAGTACTCTTAGAATATGACTTCAAAACTAATAGTTACGTAGATCATCCAGGCAGCGTAGCGCTCTTTCAGGTTAAACAGCACAGCTGGTTCATGGAGGTGAGTCAGCAGAGCCATGTCTTCAATCTTGTCAAACTTTGGGGGATTCATTGGGCGAACATCATCTATGTGCACCGAAATGACCTGTAATTCAAAAGGTCAGTAAAACTGCAGCTAAAATCAGATCCAGAAAACAAAAAGTATAAAATCATTGACCTTTCTGTCCTCTGTCTCCACCGTGACCTTGGTGCCATCCTGGCTTTTGATTTTTCCTTTCACGTACTCCTGCTTTGGGTCAGGCACAAACGCAGCTGTCTTGGCATCAAACGGCATGTTTTGAGCCGCAATTCTCTCCCGCTCAGACTTGCGGAGGTACGGGGCAGCCACCCCAAATATCTCCATCTCAGCATCGCTCATTTTGTCAAGCTGCAGATTTTGAACGTGCTGTTAAAAGTGAACAGACTTTGGCATGAATGAATGGGTTATAAAAAAAAATACTGAACTCACCAGAGAGCTGTTGACAGCAAAGGGAAATCCCAAAACTTTTATGAAGCCTTGACTGGATTCAGGTTTGAAGAGAATGACACAGACGTCAGTCACGGTAACGAGGCTTTAACGGCTTTTATAAGCGATGGTTTGGCCTTTTTCACGGCACCGTCTTACTTTTCTATATTTGGAGATCTGGCCTCATGAAAATGTCACGTATGTCCATTTTGTACTCGGAGCAGTCTATGTATAGATGTATTGTGCCACTTATGACATGGTTTGAATTGTAATCCTTCAGACTCTCCATTAAAATCCAATGATTGTTAAAGACGTTAGCTTAGGGGGCTTACAGGCCCAACACAGCGAGCCTCATTTTCTGGGATCAGTGAAGATTAGGTCTGTTAGAGCGGCGCTTGAATTGTGTCTGTCTGCCAAACTGATCACACATGACTGTTTGTCTTCATGTCGGGGGGTCGACCAGACATTTAACACATTCCACACTGAGACTGACTTCACATGTGTCTCATGTGTCCCTCAATGTTTTCCATATTATCTCTGCATTATGGGCATCAGTAAATCTGCTCTCAAGCCACATATTTAATATGTTTAATCAAATTATTTCTGCTTTGAATTCGAAATTGGGTATACCGCTCTTTCCACTTGATATGAATGTAATTCCACAAGTAGTTTTCATTGTATGCTCAGTTTATCACGCTTTCACAGTTACTACCAACAATGAATCAATTTTAATGTTCAGGGCTGATGTTTTAAATAATGCAGCTGATGCCAACACCAATGTTTTCTAATAACTTCTTTTGGCATAACACTCCCACAGTTCTGACATTTGCTCTCATGTTCGTTTGTGAAAAAAGATCAGAGTTTGTCCAACACGTTATTTCTTTTGCCAAATAAAAACCTTTGCTGATCCAGCAGTTAGGTGTGTAAGATGTCAGCATCAAGTTGGTGTGCAAACAACAGACAAACATCTGCAACTGATATCCGTTCATCCAACATTTATTAACCTATAGCAGGTTCTCATAAAATGGTCAAAATCTGCTCATGCTGAATGGATGCTTCTGTGCAGCCCTAGTTATTATGATGTAGGGCCACATATTTAAAAAAAAATCAATTTATTTCATTTTTTTGTGAGGAGAGATTAAAAAAAAAAAAAAAAAAATCAAGATGTTTTCTGCAACTTACTTCACTGCTCTGAAGCTGAAGTTTGTATTTCAGTGAAATTAACTAATGATCAAAGTGTTTCATGTTACTTTTTTCCAAAAATTGTAATGTTTACCATTAAATAACAAAATTACAGTCTGCACTTTTCTCGCGAGGAAATTCAGTTTGCTTTTGTGACATACCATACTTTTGATTACGTTAAAGCAAAACCTGCTTTGTGTAAATTCTGTGTCATTTGATTTATTTCTTTCTTTGAAAGGAAAAAAAAATGATAATAATCAGAAATCACATTTTGCGTGACAAAAATGGAGATTTTATGTTTACAGAAATCCCAAAAAACCCAGTCACACTTGTTGTTCAGGAAAGACTTCAAGACTACTTTATTCTCCAAGTATCTAGTTGGTAAAGCTTTGCCAGAACATCTGACTTTTCTCCAAGATTCTTTGTTTGAGGCCATATCGCCCAGCCTTACTGTGATGTTACAATTCCCAATGAGCACATCGCAAATTTATCACAACTGTAAGATTTTCTTCTTCAACAAAATAGTTCCCCACTCAGCATATGTACATTTTACCTACTGGATATGGCATGAGCATGCTGAAATAATACGCACCGATTGAATAATGCAAAAAAACATATTTGGGATTTATCTTAAATAAAGGAGAACCATGTTGCAAACATAAGAATTGTCTAAAAAATGTGGCAGAGCAGGTCAAGTTAAGGGTTCCAACATATTTTACAAAACTTTCTGTAAGACTATTTAGGACCTTGACTTGCTCTGCCAGACCAATTGGGAACTACAAACATATTCAAGATTCTGGTGTATTTGTGAAACACTCATAAATTCATTCTAATTCCTGCCTGATTGTGTCATTATTGGCTAATTTCAATATGCCTTAGGGAATATGAAAAAAACGTAGATATGTTCCAGAGAAAATACTCCAGTTGCCTCTCTTAACTGATAATTCAATCCAAACTAAGAAGGTTAAAAATAAATCCACCATAACTCCACAGATCCATGCAGAATCCTCTGAGTGACTTTCTATTAACATGACTCAAACAAGCAAAGTCAATAAAGCATAAGTATGTGTTTAAAGTTCACTGCATGCCACAAAGTTTACTCTGATTATTGTGATTTATCTCCGGCATATCTAAATAAGTGAGCAGTGAGCCGGTCTTTCAATCCCTGTGTTTCATTTTGATCTGATCTCAAAGTTGGATTCAAGTTTAAATTACAATATAAAATAAATTGAGCTAACCCCTCATTAACCAATCAGAAAATCAGAAATAATGAACCAAAGATCAAGAGAACAAGAAAGCTGACGTAAATAATCAACCATTAACACGTTTAGAGTGGCCTTTCACACATTTGAAAGCCTCTATTCTGTCATTTATAGTTTTATTTATCAGGAAATCCTATTTATCTGTTTGTTGACCCAGCTGGGTTGACTGTGGGTATACCAAGAGCCACAGAACAATCCATCACAGTAAAGGGTTTGTTTAAGAGGCATGAGAAATGAGAGGGGGTCTGGGAGTCAAGGGACTAAGGCCCCAAGGAAATCTGTTATTTTTTTATATTGTCATTTTAAAATTAAGAAGTTTAGAGGTCATTTTGAAGTCCTTGTTAGCAGTTCATTAGCAACCACCCTAGTAAACACACGATACTTTAAAATTAAAAAGTGGACAATATAAGATGCATTTTTTTTTATTTCTGAATAAACATTAAAATCTTGTGTGCTTGTGTCATCACAAACCTTACTTCAGGCATTTATCCATTGTCCACCTTGGGAACCAGGAAGTGCTAATTTCTTACTCACATTTGTGTTTTTGGAATAATTCCCACACCACTCTTTATAAGTGAGCATGTTATTAATGAAGCCAAACATGTCAGGTTGTTATATTTTTAACAGTACATTAAAGACAAACAATAATAACAGCGGGAGTTATAGTGAACGTATTTGTCAACCTGGGTCAATTAAGATATATGACTTCCAAGATTTTTATTTAAGAGAGGGAATTCTGCTTTAAGGTTTTGTACTTCTAGTAGGGATGTACATGGGTATCAGTTTAACATTGGTCTCGTTTGATATTGTCTCTTTTCTTAAAAAACGTCAGCCATCTGCACACAAATGAGGGATGGGCATAACTGCAGATTGAGAGAACAATTTCCTATTTGGCAGAAAAAAAATAGTTGTTGGAAAATTTGATCTTTTTAATGACCAAACATGAGAGAAAATATTATTTTTGTGGGAGAAATACACCAAAAAGGGGTTATTATGAAAACATTAGCAACAGCAATGGTATCAGCTAAACTTTATTTCCAACATCTGCATCGGCCTTGATTCTTACAATATGTGCATCACTGAATTTCAGGATTATAACAAGATGAATCAACAGTGAAAGATTTCTGTTTGTTTTTTATTTTAGAGGAGAGCTTTTGCTTAATTCTTCACCATGGAAGATGAACTTTCATAATCTTTCAAAGAAAAGCTGAATAAAACACACATTGTTTCAGTAGTGTTTCACAGACAGTCTAATTTGTGCTTACCCCGTGGAGCCCGGCAGCAGCTGTGATTATAGCTGGCTTTGGATTGAGGAGCTGTAAGAGTGCTCCCCACGTCATGTCTGGACACGGCAGCAACAGAAATGTTTGACCGTGATCAGGCTGTGAATGAAGGGTCACAGGAAGAGACAGAGAAGAAGCAAAGAGAAAATCCCTGGCAGCTGGTTGTGGTGCCTCACCCCAGGGGGAAAAATAGATCTGACGATGGGGGCGTCTGAACAGGATTAGGGGGTCAAAGGGAAAAACAAGGACCTAGTCAGAGAGTAAAACTACTGAAACAGTGTATGAAATTAAACAGATGAGTCAACATTCAAACAACAGAATATATAAAACTAAAGCTGCGCCTGATAGTTACTCGAATCTGAGAAGTCAAAGCATGTTAAGCCCTCAATGCAAATACTAAATACAGGCATCTTTAACTAAAGCCACAAATCACCTGCAGCTTCTGTCAAAAAAAGTGTGATGCTGAGTCCAGACTCTCTCAAGTGTTACTTGCTACTGACAAGAATCAGGCAGTCTGAACCCACCTCTAAACATCAGGGACAGCTGAAAACAGAGCCTTCAAGTGTTTGCCAGCAATCTGCAGGTGCTTCACCTGCATTTTGTGGCTTACAGCTAAAATCTAGGCCTCAGTCACAGTCTGTTCTTACTGTTAAGTGTCCTAAGACTAATGAAGATGCAGGAGGCCAATAGATGTTATTTTTGTTTTGTTGTTTCCTTGTAAAACAAACCTGTGGGGTTGGGGATATGTGAGTTTCATTTAAGAAATGCCACAGACGTCCAGATGGTAACTTTGCTTGAAAATGCCGACCCCTTTGTTTTTATAACTCTTAAGTGTCTTGGTTCAAAAACCTTGTCACATTTTTTTGTTTTTGGGTCTTGCCTCACTCTCGAGTCCATGACAAGCAGATAGACACCATTCTTTCAACTGTGGGTGCAGTAAGAAGAAAGACGGGCAAAGCTCACCCACTGCTAATTAGCTTAGCTCAAACACTGGGAGTCAGTGGGTAGTGTTAGCCTGCCTCTGTCTACAGTTATCAGATAAACTCTTCAGCAATTCTAAATGGTCCTATGTGCTTGTTGTGACTCATTTTTTTTACTGCAATAAGTTGCTTTGTTTTGTTGACCTTCTCACAAGCACTTCCGCAGTGGTTTGCACATGCACCCTGGGGTTTAGTTTCATATGTATTTCTTTTGAAAATTTTATTAAGTGCTCATCTTAGTCTGAAAACAGATATCGTAACATAACACAGTAAAAAAAATGAGTCACAACAAGCAAACAGGACCGTTTAGAGTTGCTGAAGAGTTTATCTGATGACTGTAGGCAGAGGTAGGCTAACACTACCCATTGACTCCCAGTGTTTGAGCTAAGCTAACTAGCAGTGGGCCAGCTTTGCCTGTCTTTCTTGTTACTTTTAATTATTTATTTTATTTAACCTTTATTTAACCAGGTTGGTCCCACTGAGATTAAAAAACTCTTTTTCAAGGGAGACCTGGCCAAGACAGGCAGCAGCAAAAAAAACACAAAGTGACAGACAGAATACAAAAGAGACAAAAATGATTTACAAGCACATCATGATGGATTTAAAAACAGAGACATCTATGAGCCATATCTTTGGATCATTTGTTCAACAGCTGAGCTAAAATTATTGGCATCTTATAGAATCTACTTTCATGTCTTTCATTTTCGATTTAAAAACATTTCAGGACACCAGCTCCTTGAGCTTTAAGTCATTCTGCAAAAGACTCCTGTCTGCACGCAGAGTCGAAAGAATGGTGTGTATCTGCTTGTCATGAACTTGGGAGTGAGACAAAACACGAAAACAAAAGCAAATAGTTGGCGTATTGCTTTAAGTAAATAGATTAAAAAACATAATATGGCAAAAATGGTTATTGTTAATTGGACTTGAGCTCATATTGTGCTTCTCTAGTCTTTCTGACTACTAAAATAGTTCTACACCACAGTTAACATCTACCCATATAGCCCTTTGGCTCTGACATTAACTCAGTGATGGTTTCTTTGAGAGTTGTCCATCAGTATTAGCGAAAACATCCACACTCTTTCATACCCATTTACATGCCAAAGGGGATAATTTGGGGTAAAGTGTCTTGCCCAAGGATTGATCGACACGTGACCGCTGGGGCTTGACTCAAACCCTCAACCATCCAAGTGATGGTAGAGTAAACAACCTGACCAAAACACTAATGCCCCTGAACAGTGTGTGTCAGTGTGTCATATTCTTGTAATTATGCAGTTTAAGATTTAAAACAAAATGATCAGAGAGACCAAAATGGTTTCAGCAAGCCGGCAGGTAGCACAGCACTATGTCTTTGTGCTCTTTCACCTGCATGAATCGCAGCAATTTGAATGATTTGTAAACTTTTGTCATGAAAAGCCTTAAAAACATACCAAATACTTTTACATGCTTTATGATTCAGACAGGGTTAGAACAGACCCTGTTTTACTTGTTTGCACACAAGAAGCAGCTTTTGTCTCAGATAATTAACCTTTGCTGTTTGATTTGATTAATGTCCAAAGAAAATGGGATCTTTTGGTACACCAGAGTTCAGGGAGTACACTTTATAAAGAGCACAGGACACAAAGTGCACACCATAATAAAGGTGATGGCTGAATATAGGCCTAAAAGAGGTGTTGTTTGAAATAAGGCAGGGTGTTATTCGGAGCTAACCTCATTACTGTGAGCATCCTGCTGTGCTGAGAGAGCCCCAGGCCTCGTACAGAGCTGCTGCTCTAACAATGTTTTCAGTTATTTTGGGTCAGGTGTTTTGTTAAAGGACAAAGGATCATTTACTTTGTCTCTCTTCTTCTCTCACTGATCATCACTAGTCCTCACTTAAAATGTAAAATCCCTAATTTAAACAGTTTGACTTTCACATGGATATATTTCACTGAATTTGAGCTATCTCAGATAAGAGCCTGACAATTTGTTAAAATAAATTGTTGACTTTTGTGAGGAAAAAACAAAACGTCATTTTTGGTTGGGAACCTTCTAAACTGAAGAAATGACCTGGAAGCATTTCAGCGTCGGCCATGATAAGAGCTGCTCGAATTCTCCAAAAGTTAAGTAAAAAAAGTTTGTTACTTCCTTTATTATTTCTTTTCGCTTAGGAAACACTGGACCATCCTTTATGTAAAGAAAAGAGAAAGGAGAGCCCCATAAATAATGCCTTGCAGCAGCAACGTATATAGATACATTTTTAAATTGGTGGACAGATAAATAATTACGTTATAATTTATAAAGCACTTCCTCTAAAGCATTTCTTTTTCTCCATAACCGCCCCATGTTGATGAATATCAAACACAATTGTGGTACTTGTTTCCTATATTAATATTATATATTAATTACCAGATTTGCATCTATCTTAATTTTAAAAAAATATGTTTATTAAAAAAACATACAATAAAAGAAGGGCAAATTAGGCATTTTACAATACTTCAAATATAAAGACAAATTTAAACAATGTTCACAATGATATATGTGCATGAAACTGGGAGAATAGTGCTTCTGAACATGTATTATCAGACTTCAGGTTTTCAGTGCCCTGTCAAAGATGTCAACATTTATAGATGCTCTCACCTAACCTCACAGCTGTGAGCACAAAACATACACTGCACGACCCAAGAACAAAACACCTGTCACAGGTGAATTGTTTGATCATGGATTGTTAATGTTAACAGGTCAAGCCGACACAAAACAATGCTGTTGGATAAAGCAGATGACAAAGACGCTTCTTGTAGTTCTCATTTTCAGAACGTTGTAGTTCATCATGGCTTACCTAAGTCACAAGAAGTCGTTGCATAAATATGACACCGAGTAAAAGTGCAGTCAAATTCCTCATTTATCACAGTTCTCCTTTCCTTTACTCTTAGTCCCCCCTTTCCTTGACCCTGTGACGTTTCCATCAGGGTTAAGGAAAATCTTGTTTCATTAAATCACAGCAATGGCAGAAGTTACCCTCTTTACAGTTTTCATCATCCTCGGCTGAAGGCAGCACCAGTCGTCAAGCATTTTTTTTAGACATACAAATGCAATCAAAGACATAACCTCTGTGATGGAGGTCATTCACTGTTTTAATGTGAATTACCTCCATCACTGTGGAGGTAATTCACATTAAAACATTAATGCCTTGCTGCTTAGGTGAAGATGACATGAAGTCTGTATTACCTGCTTTGTGCCAGCAGAGGACGCTGCAGCTCAGAACAACATCAGGGACTAGTATGAGCTGGATGTCCGATCAGCAGGATGGAAACAACTGTGGAGCTACTGTGTCAAGAATCGGAGATAGTTTTTGTTTTAAAAATGAGGAAGAGTGTGACAGGAACAGCTGTATTAATCACTTCACATCATTTAACAAAATAGTCGATTTTACAAAAAGCAGATAAGAAATTAGTTTGCATCAATGTAAAAATACGCAAGAAATTAAGTTACATTAGACTTAATTAGGATGAGTAACATTTGACAGGTACCTTTAAAAGAACACTTGAGGTACTCAGTTTTATTAATCTTAGGCAATTCATTTTTTGATCATTTTAAGGTTAACCTGCTTAAATAAATAGTAGCGCTAAGTAATTGTTTTTGTTAATAAAGTCATATTAGCCATCTGTTGGCCAGTCACTTAATACCTGAGTCTTGGTCAGACACTGAATCACCACCAGTCTGGACAAGTCACAGACTGGTTCACTGTTGTTTTCACACATTATTGCTGATGCCCCCTTGTGGACAACATTTGTTATTGCTGCTTTAAAGTCAAAAACATTCAGAAAGAAAGGTTTCCATAGATATCATCTCCCTTACATTGACACTGGCAGACATTTTTCTCACAAGGCCATAGCAGTTTCGATAGACAATTTTTTATTTTATTTATGTGGCAATATGAATGGGTGGAGGGTAACTCCCAAACATTAACTCTGTTGTAATTCAGCAGCTTTTCAATTACTTGTACTTGTTTGATTCATTTCTGAAATGCACTTTGAAGCTCAAATATTTAAAATTAAATTAAACTACTCTAAATCTATTTATGACTTTATAATTCGGATTTTATTCAATTATTTTCTTGTTCTTTTTCTAGCTGACTGCATTCTGTCGTTTACTCTTGTTCAGCCAAACTTTTCAGCGGGAGAAAAAGACTGTTCCTGTATTGATGTAACACTGCTCTCTGCTGGTGTAAATTAATTAATGAAATAAGCTTAACACTATTTTGTAAGATTGTGAAGCAAATTTAATGTTGGGTTCATATGGACTTGTGTAATATTTGCTCATTCTTGGTTTCATCATTTTTTTAACCTTATGAATAGTGTGTCTTGGGGTGCCTATAATTAAATCTATATAGTAAGTAGATTAGATGTAAATGTAGTGGTGATAGCAGTTATAGACAAATTACTGAGACCAAGGATTAATCCAAATCAAGATAATCCATATTTGAATTTCAACATTGTTTGAGATAAAGTTAATGGGACCAGCATGTACCTGTATCTAAATAATGGATAAATGTTTATTTCACTGTAATGAATGCTTTTGGTAAACAGCCTACCTGCATTTGACCCACCTGCTTTAGGATGATGGTGGTAGTATCATACATCCGACTCCGTTTTGTTAGACTGCAGATGGATCTGCAGAGGAATCTTCCACCATCAGCAAGACAGGAAGTCCGCAGGTGCTCTCCGATGGCTTGCTCCAGTAATAGAGTGATAATTTCAAATGTGTCTGCAACATAGCTTGTTTTGTTTGTAGGTATTTGTAAGTAAATCATAAAAGTTTGGGGTTTCAGTTTTGTCTCTGTTTTGTCTTGGTTGCTAATAAAAATTAACATTTTTACCGTTTTTGAGGATTTTGTTCTTGTGTTTGGGACCATTTTGTAACTTTTTGTAACTGTAACATATCTTCTGGTGATTTTTTTTTCTTCTGTTTTTCCTGTTTTGTTTCATTTTAAAACCTTGCAAACCACATTTATTTTTATTGAAAGGGTAGTTTGAACTTATTAGGTAATGTTGTTCAACACACTTCTGGAACGTTTGTTTCATTAAAACATTTTTGGAAAGGTTTTTGGTTGCTGTTTTTCACGGTTATGATTGGTGTTGACTTTGTTTTGCTTTTGTTATTATACCCCATGATAGAAGTCTGTACCTTGTTGGTATGGTTGTTCAAAGACAGTACAGCATGAAAGAAACCACCTTCCTCTATGTGACACACTTGCTGTTTGACCTCCAATGATGGCTACAGTTGGTCAATTAGAATCTTCTGGTCTGTATTTCACACAGTTTTACCCTTTTTCTGAACATTCTTGTTGTCCATTTTCAATATGGAAAATAACATTTGAATGTCATAAAGCACACAGGAACAGAGATTGTATTGAAAAAAATGCACAGCACAACCAATCCGGTTATTTTTTCTATCATTTCACTCAGAGCAATTACAAAACTGAGTTTAATATTGTTGCAAAAACCCATTTAAACTTTCTTTAAAAGCTTTACTAACCTTGGTAACATTGGTTTCCATGTGGTGTTAAGCTGAAATCAATTTCAGTTAGTGAATCCTTTTAGTATTGGGTTTTTGGGGTTCGTGTCTTTGTTGCCTCTTGCTTCATTTGCAAAAAAAACCCTTCACACTTCTTGCTGTTTTTTTTAGTGTTTTATTTTACCTTGGATTTTGTTGCTTTTTACTTTAATGGTTTTTAAGTTGACGATATTTGTTTTGCTTGTTTTTCCTGCTTTGCTTTCATCTCAAAACCTTTTTAAACCTTCATTTGTACGATACTAACCAAAAGTAGTTGTTTCTACACATTTCTAGGCAACTTTGGAACTTTGATTTTGTTTCCCAGAGAACATTTTGTGAACAGTAATTGGGTTATTTTATAGAATTGCGTTAGACATCAATGTTGTTCGCTCTTATGATTACTGTCCACCATTGAAGTCTGTACGTTGTTTTTCACATAGTTGTTCAAAGACAGTCGAACCTGAAAGAAACCACCTACCTGTATGTGGCACAAATGCTGTAGGATTGACCTCTAATGACGTGGTCAATGGATGACTGTAGAATGGAGGTCAAGCTGAAGGCAGGAGGAGCCATCCACCTGAACACAAGCCAAGGCCAGTCAACAGGGTCCCCCGATGACCGATCAGAATCATCTGGTCTGCATTTGTTACTGTATTTAAACTGTTTTATTGTACCCCTTTTCTGAACACTGTTGAAAAGACAATTTGATCTTTAACACAAGAACTGGTTGTCTTAAAACAAATGAACAAAAACACTGTTCACCTCGTTTCACTCACTGCATAAAAAAGATGGTTTTTGGTGTTGAGTTTTGTTGTACATTCTGATTGAATCTTTAAAAAACACTTTCACAAAGCCTTGTTTTTGTGACAATTGCAAGCTTGAGCTTTTCTGTTCAAAACACTTAGGGTTTAGTTATCCTTTCATTATGATTATTTTTTTCAACTTTTTTTTAAATGTAAGTGTAAACTTTGCTAGTTTGATATTCTCCCACTTTAAGATCTGTTGTTAATAACATGGTTAATCCAAAATGCTGCACTAAGATAAAACTTAAGGGATATACCAACTTTTTCCTTTGTGTCTTGCCTCACTCCTAAGTCCATGACAAGCAGATTCTTTCAGGTGTGCATGCAGTAACGAGGAAGAGATGGCCAAAGCTCGCCCACCTCTAGTTAGCTTAGCTCAAACACAGAGTCAACAGGTAGCGCCAGCCTGCCTCTACCTACAGTCATCTGATAAACTCTTCAGCAACTCTAACTCTTTGTTACATTATCTACTATTTCAAATTATCTTATTCTACTCCTAGACAGAGGCTTTGTTTTGTTGACCTACTACCACAGTGATACGCGCTTGAGATGTGATGTTTGAGAACAAGTCAAGTCTTTTGAGCAGCTTAAGTGAACGATGAGAACTGATTCAAAGTTATGAGTGGGCTGTTCGTTTGCGAGTCCTTCTCAAATGCAAATTGCCTAAAAATTTAAGAAAGGAACGGGTCACTCACAACCGTGAATCAGTTCATCGTTCACTTAAGCTGTTCAAAAGAGCTGACTCGTTCTCGAAGTGGGTCAACAAAACAAAGCCTCTGTTTAGGGGCAGAAGATGATAATATGATAGTAGAAGATAATGTAACATGAGGTAAAAAAAAAAATGAGTCACAACAAGCACACAGGACTGTTTAGAGTTGCTGGAGTGTTTCTGATGACTGTACGCAGGCAGTCAGAAGGGGATTTAGGTTGTTCTGCTGTTGTTGGGTGTGTAATAGGCAATAGCATTTTCTGAATTTTAAGGTTAGTTGTTTCAGAGAAGCATTCACAGAAAACTTGATAACTTGATATTTGGCGTTTTGATGAAGTTGGTGACTGAATTTAATTGAGAATTAAATGAGTTTGTCTTCAGCCTGCTCTATTGTAAAGTGTCTTGAGATAACACCTGTTATGAATTGGCCCTATACAAATAAGATTGATTGATTATTTTTCTCTGGTCTGTGTTATTACTTAAACAATAAAAAATACACACTTTTATCAAAAAAGAAACCAATGCTCTTGTTTTAACCAAAAAAATAGTTATTTTACTATATTAGCATGGTCTTTAAATAGAGCTTGATTAAAAAACACTTCACCAGGTTATGGCATCAGCCTTCTTTAGGAAGTTAGGAGGTATGAAGTGAAACTGCTTATACACAGCATGGGGACATTAATGCTGTCTACTAAATAGCACTGTCTTACCAATGCTACAGCTCTACAGTTTGCTGTTTTGTTAATACAATTCTTATTGGTTATTGGTTTAGTATTGGCACCTATCAATACTTTGATTCTGTTTTTATTAAATATTTTGTTTCTTAAATAAGCTGTTGAGAACTGCTTCTTACTTTGTTTCTATTAGTTTTTTGTGATGCTTGACTGAAATAATTTTAAACTTCTTCTTCTTCTAGCCGTTAAGATTACAAGAATGTCTTACTTTATTTCTGGTAGTTTTTTGTGATGCTTGACTGAAATAATTTTGTTCTTTTTTGGCACTTAATTACATTTTTTAACTAAAAATAAAGTCATTATAAAATTCTCAGGAAAAAAGACTCCAAGGCATTCTTTAAATACCTTAATTTTTTTTTTATGGCACGGTCATATGAAGATCAGTCTGTTTGTGTCTGAGCTACTGAATAACTGGGCCACAACAGACTCCAGTTGATCAGGCAGCAAAGACGCCTTACTGTGTGAGAACCTGAGCACACACCAGGACAACAGGTCAGTGTCCAGGCCCTGACTCTAGACTCACTTGTCATGCTTACATTTATAAGCATGATCAGTTTAGTGTCCGAGACGCGTTTGTGAGGTGGACCTGCAGGCACAAGGAACCATTCACTTGTCATCCAACCCCTAAAGAAGAAAAGGAGAATGAGGAAAGAACTCTGAAAAATGCTTTTGACATAGTAAACATAATGCAGACAAAATTAAATAACTACGTGATCTGACTTACCTGTATTTGGACTCACCTGCTATTGGGTGCACACCTTACGCCCTGAGGCTCTGGAGGCAGGGGACACCAACCCCTTCAGCTGTGTTACCAACTGCTGTAACCAGCAGTGCCCTTGGAAAGCAGCTTGCATTGCCCGAGCAACCAGACCAACTTCCAAGCATGTTTGAATTGGGACTTGAACCGGCCACTCTGTCCTCATCCCAAGGCCTTACAGACTCAGCTACACTGCTGCTACTGCCATGTTGAGGAGCCTTGAGGAATTATTAATCAAGTTTTTAAACCAAGGTTAAATTTGACACTGAATTCCCATCCCTAGTTGCAACTAATCAGGAGCATATCATGTTGAGGTACCTTGGAGGCCACTATTTCAAGTTGCTTATACATTATTTGACTTTGTCATTTGCATCAGCCTTATTTTAGCGTTTTGCGAGTCCTGCAGAATAGTCGGACTTGGGAAATTTAAGCCCATGAACACTCTGGACTTCTGGAAAGGTGGTCCCAATCAAGAAAAGATTTGGCAATGTATTGAATTAACACTGATCTCTTGTTGCTTTTAGCATTTGTTTTGTTTGGTGTAATTTTAAGACACTTTTTTTTACTAGCCTGCTTTTTTGATGAGACAAAATCACCTGGCTGGCTGGCAGGGACCCTCCAATCTTGGTTACATTCGCTGTTGGATAAATTTCGCTTGATTTTTTTCTGGAAGTGAAACAAATGAAACTTTAATTTACTTCTATAAGTATTCTATCCACAGATGGATGTATCAATATATTTTAGCCTATGATTTACCTGATGTGTTACAGATGTACTGTTTAACTTTCAAATTGAAATTCAACATTCAAAAGGATGATCTGCTTTCTGCCTTTCAACCCCTCTAACAAAATAACAATCCCTTTTAAGAAAAAATTTGCTTAACGCCATCCAAACATTCGAGCCCAATAAAAACCATACCTCTTAAGACAAAACATTTCCTTACACCATCCAACTGCTCTAGAACAACAATCCCTCTTAAGAGAACACATTTGCTTAAAAAGCCATCCAATCACTATATCAGAACAAAATAAATCATGGATGGTAGAAAACATTTGCTTTCCACCATCCAACTTCTCTAACAGAATAACAAACCCTCTTAAAAAGAGACTTGCTTAACACCATCCAACCATTCTAGTGCAATAAAAACCATACCTCTTTACGACAAAACATTTTCTTACACCATCAAACTGCTCCAGAACAATCCCTCTTATGAGAACACATGTGCTTAATGCCATCAAACCAGTCTAGCCGAACAAAAGAAATCACTGATGGCAGAAAACATTTGCTTTCCACCATCCAACTTCTCTAGCAAAATAACATTCCCCTTATGAGGACAAAACATTTACTTAATGCCATCCAACAATTCTAGCGCAATAAAAACAATCCCTCTTAGGACAACACATTTCCTAACACCATCAAACTGTTCTAGAACAACAATCCCTCTTATGAGAACAAACTTGCTTAACGCCATCCAACCACTATAGCAGAACAAAATAAACCACTGATGGCAGAAAACATTTGCTTTCCACCATCCAACTTCTCGAGCAGAACAATCCCTCATAGCATTTGCTTAGCACCATCCAACTACACTTTACAGTCGACACAGTGCCTAATCGCGGTGCCCCTTGGCAGCAGTGAAGCTAACGTAGTGTGAGGGCATAGCATGTAAGTGGCTCAAGATGGTAAAGGAAGCTGGGGGCTCGTCACTTTATGCTCTGTGCAGGTTAAGTGGATAAATGTCAGGTCAGACTTGTGAGCACTTCCTGAGTCAGAAATTCCCCATTCATCATTCCTGACGGCTCATCTGCACCCCCAGCAACGTCAACCCAACACCATTCAATAGGCGTTAACGTGCCAAGTTTGAGGGCGCAAGGGTGCAGACCGTACGCCCCGAGGCTCCGGAGGCAAGGAACACCAACCCCTTTCAGCTGTGTTACCAACTAGCGTAACCAGCAGTGCCCTAGGAAGGCAGCTTGCATCGCCCCAGCAACCAGACCAAACAACACAAAGACAAACAAAGAGAAAAAAAAACAGCCTGCATCCTCCTTGGGCTGGAAGAACCATCTCCCCCAACAGTGGCACAAGGACAGCCAGCAGGTGGACTGGTTTATTCATTTCCTGAATGCAGAAACAGAGTTAAAACTGACATCCATTCTGAATCAGCAAAGTAGAAATCTACATACAGCTGAAACAGAAACAGACAGACAGATTAATAAGAGATAGACAGGAAGGGTTTCTTTAATTTACTTAAGGATCAATTAATTTCAGCACATAATTCAAACATGTGTAACAGATACTGATTGACTTTCAATCTGAAGTTTAACCTTACACATGATTTAAAGTTATTGGCTGGAAAACATCTGCTCTCTGCCATGTAACCCCTCTAGCAGAAAACAATAACCTCTCCTATAAGAACAGTCTTTAACCATCAAACCCCTCTAACGGGAAAAATATTCTTCCATTAGGACAGGAAACAGTTTCTGCTATCCAACTACAAACTAAATCCCTGTGGTAGCGTTATTATTTATACACCTTTTACTCATTTATAAAATACCGTTACAATTATGTCAATTCTCTAAATATTTATAATTTTGATTACAAAAATCATAAAACGTTAATTTCACAAAAAAAAAAAACAATTCACTGACCTCCGTCAGCTTGATTAATGGACTGTTCCAAGTTTTTGACGTCGTTGGAAATGTGTCCTCTCGATCCGTGCAGTTGAAATGAAATAATTGGTACAGTTGAAAATTAGCCAACGTGTCCCGTATGGAAACCTGCCGCCGATGTGGGTTCAAATCTGGTGTCCTTTAAAATATTTGAGGTGGAAAATCCAGGGAAAAATGAAGTTCTCGCAAGTTTTTTGCTTTATGTTGATGCGTTTTAATCGTCTTTATGCAAATTCATTTAAAGCAGTTTTAAATTGTTACAGTATTTTATTTAAAGAGAGCACTTTTAAATGTTTAAGGTCATTGGTATTCTACTGGATTGTCATTGGAGCGTTTTCTAAATGCCGTTTGTGGTAGTTTTGCCTTGGTTTAGGAAGTCATTAAGAAAGGTATTGTTGAAAATTCGTCAAAAGGCATTTTGTTGAAAATTTGTCTTTTTTAAGTGTGTTATTAGTAAAAGTCCAGCCTAACAAATAGGTACAGCATCTAGAAACATTAACTATGGCAACTTCATAAAATTGGCACAAGCAGAAACACACCAGTGATCCATTTTGCCACAGAAAATGCAATCATACTACTAAATAAAAAACTTCAACTATGGCACATGACACCAGGTCCATTCCAATTTTTACTCTTAACCTTTCAACCAAAACAAGTGAATCTGTAATCTGCCACAATGCTGCAGGATTTGAAGGTTCACCTGAAAGAGAAAATCCTGCGAAGGTCCACCTGAAAAGTTGCTGTGACTGTTCCCTCAACAACAACAACAACAACAACAACTACAACAACAACAAGCCCCACCACCACTGCAACAACCGAATTAACTACAGCCACAGCAGCAGCAGCAAAACCAGCAGCAGCAGCACCACCCACAACACCCCACAAGAATCGGCCGTTCTCCGCTCTTGGTGAGCCGCCCCAGTGTGCTCATTCAGCAGCACGGGGGTTGCAGGCTCACCCACCCTGGAGGACGGCTGGACTCTTCAGATGGGGTGAGTAAGAAAATCTGTCCCACCATTGATGATCAAAAATGGACTCCTTCCTGCGAATTTCTCCTTTACAACCTGAAAATCAAGGATAAACAGTTCAACGCTTGCATCACAGCTCGTCTTTCAATAAAATACATTTCTCAAGACATCCTGACATGTTTACACAAAGTTTGAAATCTTTCTCATCTATGCACTGAAGGATCTCAGCACAGTCATTTTGCCTCGAGCACACAGCTTCACTCACCTTTCGGTTTGGAGGAGTGGGACAAGCCGCCTGGAGTCCAAGCCGTCAGAGTCCAAGCCATCGGAGTCCAAGCCCCCTGAAGTCCGGGAAGTCAGCTGGAGTCTGTGAGCAGAGGGCGACCTCCAGGGCTGTAAGCAGAGGCCCATGTGGAAGTGCCAAAACCTGTGGGCTGTCTGCAACAAAAAAATAAACCTTATTCATCGTATGCAGGGTGAATACAGTTTTCACGGCCTTAATACTCATTTTTACAGCCTAGTTCGAAAACAGCTTCAGTCTTAAACTATAACAAACCTTTGTGCTCTCACTGTGAGGGGATGGGGTTTTTTTTATTTTTTACTCACTTGTGGACCTATGAACAAAAATCAAAATCACTTCTAAAATAATTTTCTCTGCTTTAAATGAGTTTTTAAAATTGACCTCAGCCTGAAATATACATAACAAATTTTAATTGTATTTTGGGAACTGTGACCTTTCAAAGTCCATCATGTTTACACAACTCATCTGTTTTTTTAAATTATAATAATATCTACAAAATGTATTAAGGATTTTTATCATTTATTCTAATTTTTAGGCCCTGAGATGGGTAAATGTTTGATGCACTGGGTTTTACTTTGCAGGCACCCTTGCAGAAAACAGTTGATATTTTGAGGCAGCTTTGTATGGGGAAGTCGGGCCATCTGGTGGACAAATATAAAAATTGATGGTCAGTAGTCCAAAATGAAATCTTAAATTTGAGCATTAGCTTTTTGAGGTAAATGTGAGAATTAAAAAAAGGCATTTTCAACAAGGAACAAATGGTAGGGGTTTTTCTGCCATTTTTTTGCTAATTTAATTCTAAGAATTGAATATAAATATGAACATCCTCTGGCAAGTATGAGCATTATTCATTCACTACAGCCAAAATGGTTTGAAGATAATGTCTTTAGGATCTCTTAATGGTAAATTGCTGAACAAGGATTCGAAAGCAGAGTTTTGGCTGATAGGGACAGTGCTTAGAAGGTGTTAATACGAAAGAAATTATCAACCTTTCAACAGAAAACCACTAAATACCAAATAAAAACTCCAAAAAGGTGTTTTTCAACTCATTTTCATTTGTAAATGTCTGTTTTTTTAAACTTCACATTTAAAAAAAAATCTTTATGGATATTCTGGATCTTGCAGTGGTCTATTTTGGCCCTTCTTGCAAAAAAAACCCGTTAAAATCAGGGATGGGAAATTTTCGTCACCAAGAGGGACACAACATCTGTATTGCCAGATGGCCATTTTTTGCACTTTAAATGGTACATAAAATACATACAAAAAGACTTCACATTTTTAAGCATCTAAAGCTTTAATGTAACTAGCAAAATTCAATCTGATGGGCAAAATACAGGACTTAAGCCAGTTTCAGTCGTATTTTGGTGAAGGTCACCTTAAATTGACGGGTTTCAAAGGCACATTTTGTTTTTTCCAAATGTATGAATAGGAAATTTAACATTAGTTACAGCTTTTTGTGTCAATTTTTGATGCTGTCCTGGCAGATTGACAAGTTTTCATAAATATACACTTTTATTCATTTTAAATTGACTGGCGACTAAGGGGGGGGAAGGGCCGCATATGGCCCTCGGGCCGCCACTTGACCAACCCTGTGTTAAATCCTGCTGCTGCTTGTGCACTGTGAACTAACAAGGTTACTAGCCATTACCTTTGAAAAAAAGTTCAATTTCAATTTCTAGCTTTATTTGTACATGGCTGAAAGAAAGGTAGGAGGAACTGGTGCTCAAAACGGGATTAATCGATGATTGTATGTCCTATCACAGCCAAATATTACAATGGAAACAGAAAAGTGTGAGCATTTCTTCTCAGGAACTAAATTAAATTTTACTTCTCCTTAAATGGAGAGAAACCATCTTCAAGATTTTACAAATGTATCATGTGGTGGGCCTTTTTCTCTTTAATTAAGGTTATGATACCAGAATGTAAACTTGATACAATACGAAAAAATGCATTGATATCAATAAAAGGCAAAAAATGAAACACTAAAAAATATGAATATTCCTTGAATAAACATTTTTTTCAATGACTTTATAATGCAAAAAATGTAGATTTATGGACCAAGTCTGAACATAAGATATGTGCATTAAACCTTTAAAATTTAATTCCTTGTTCTCATTAAAGGTCCTGGAAACCCACACAGGGTTAGTAAATGAATCCTCGATTACACCTCCTCTCAGGACTGTGTGGTTGATTAGTTTGACTGACAGCTCCCCCATCCTGTGAAATCTGTTGAACCTGAACTTGCAGGAGGACGAAAGCCTGTATTTATCTCAGCTGGACACAATCAAAATGTTGCTGTAGCCCCACCTGTGTTCAACCTCTCAGGTCTAATCAACCAGAGTCATGAAAAACACCTGCATGGATGAGCAGGCGTCTAAAGCTAATCTTTCTCTAAATGTTGTTTAAATAGTAAACTCAGCACAAATGTCGACAGCTTATTTTCAAATTAGGTCAACAATTACAAGAGCATGTCTTGAACTAAATGAATCTTTAAGATTTAAAAAATATCTGGCAGGGCTTTACGAAGTGTACTAATTTTCATGTGTGCCAATATTGATATTTAGCTTTTAAAACAATTATCTGCAGATTCCAATATCAATGATAATATAATGCATCACTATCAATAATTGCTTTTTAAAAGTGACCAAATATCACTTTTAAAAGTTATTCAAATATTTCTTTACATTTTGGAAACCTCTTTTTCCACCTCTTTCCTTGTATCACTAGCTTAAAAAAATTAAAAAAAATAAAATATCAAATTAACACGATATACATTTCTTAAAAATCTAAATAAATCACACAATCGTCATCTGGTTGTAAATGTTAAAGTGTGAATGTTCTGTTACATGTCTGAGTCTTTTACAAAATAAACTGACACTTAAGAAAGCAACTCCTTGCAAATTACAGACAGAGGTCATGGAGTTTTATCAATACCAACTCACTTAAAGCCAAACTTTAACCCCTAAAGCCTGTTGTATCACATTTGATACATACTTTTGCGATACCTCTGTCTACCTAATCAATATGATCAAGAAATTACTTTAAAAAAAAAAACAAAAAAAACATCTGAATACTATCAGAAAAATGAAAAAAAAAAACCCTAATGTATGAAATGGGGGGGGGGTGGGGGGGGGGGGGTTCACTATGAAGTGAAATAAACGTTTCGGCTCCAAAAAAATAGAATTTTCTGGCTATAATTTGTGTTTTCAGGCTTTAAATGATTTACATGGTAAAACAGCTGGCCCTGTAGGCCTGCTTAATTTTTTTTTCTCTATAGCCTATACTCCAACACTGTTGCCTCAAAAATTATTTGTAATAATTGTGCGGTAACGTTTTCAGAAAACTTTCACTTTAAAAAACACTGGTTTGGGTAATTCTTTCCTTTCGTGTGAACAGGGTCTGAAGTCCTGGGTTAAAAATCTAAATGTAAGTCCGTTTGGAAGTTAAAAGACTTCCAAGACTAGCCGATGAAACATTTTAGCATCGCATTGTTTTAAAATACTATATTAAAAGTACTAAAGTAGTAGAATTTATTTATTTATTTACTTACTCATTGCAACCTTAGTCTCCCGTCATCACTTTACTTACAACAAACAAGGTTGAAGGAGACAAATGCTGCTGCGTTAACAAAGTTTAGTAAAGCTCTTACCTTTAGCACAGGTGTGTCGGACAACTCCAGACTGACGGGGAGGGAATTTCAGCCATCTTTGGACCTGCTTTTCATTCTTGCAAACGCATTTCTCGTTATTTAATTGCAGGTTAGGCTTCTACACCTAAACCTAGACTGGTACTAACTAACTAAACTAACTAACCTAGTCTCCGGCAGTATGAGCGTTGCTGCCGCCCTCTGAGCTAATCGTCAAGTCCCTCTTCAGTGCATCCTCTTCTCCAAAAAGCTGGAAATATCGGGTCGACCGCACATTTAACCACTTCATGACCTGACCGTCATTTCGCCACATCACTGCGCGCAAACTGAGTGCTTCGGTTCTGATGGATCACATCTGCAGGCGCGGTGCGGGGGCGGAGGTAGACCATTAGGTACACCTGTGCAGCATCCTCAGGTGACAGTAAATAAGCTTCCGTGAATGTAGTTCTGGTTGGTTATGACCTTTAAACTAGTGGCACTGAAATACAATAAAAAAAAAAACATTTGCGTGTTTCCTTCTTCAGTTGAACAGCAGCTAATGATGAGTTGAAGGGAATTCTGACTCTTTTGAGTGATCCGGATCTTTTGGCTCAATTCGGTGATGAGATCCAAGTCTCCCCCAAACGACTCTCCGTTTAGAATACCCTTTTGGCATCATTAAATAACCCAAATTTATCTAAGACTGTTACTAGAATTAACATGGTTTTTAAAAGGTACAGGGATGAGACTGTATAAAGGTCACTGAAGGTGGAAGTAGTTTCTCGTATTCCTTATTTGTATTTGTTTATCTATTTACTTTTCTCTGATTTCCATTTGTGTGATTATATTATTACTACTTGGTTTATTTTGTTTATGTGTGATTAATTTTATTATTATTATCATTATTAATTGGAAGTGGGTTAATTGCTGACTACTTGTGTAAGGAGAAGAGGTGTGACCAGATAAGTTTTTATGTCCTCCTACTGACGAATTTATTTTGCACTTTGGTTGTTGTTTTTATTTTGTTACATGTTTAATTATTTGTTGATGTTAAAAATAAAAAAGGGTGTAAAAAAAAAGTGTATTATTAATTCCAATGAGACTGAGAAGTTGTGTTAAATGTAAATAAAACTGATAATTGCAAATCATTTCAACCTACATTCAGTACAGAGACAAGATTTCAAACTGATTAACTTAGTTAATTGTTTGTTTTTTTGCAAATATTCACTCATTTTGAATTTGATGTGGCAACTCTTTCCAAAAAAGCTGGGACAGGGCCGTGTTTACCAGTGTGCTACATCACCTTCCCTTTTAACAACACTCAACAAGCGTTTGGGAACAGAGGACACTAATTGCTGAAGCTTTGTTGGTGGAAATACAACATATCCGCTGTCATATACAGGCCTTTACTTGACCTTTAAATATGTCTCTGTTTGCATTTACTCAGGCGTACATTAGCGTGTAAGTGTAAAACTGCGCCTGTATTCATTTGTGTGTATATGTGTGCTAATTTTGGATCTCGCTGCAGGGAAAGAAAGTCTCAGGCGTGTGACAGAGCGACTGATCATTAGTCATTCTGCTCCATATACTGCAGGGAGAAAAAGGAGAAGAGTACAAAAGGTCTGTTCTGCACTCACAAGATTCAGTAGTTCTGGTTTTGAATGTCAATAAAAACTCTTTTGAATGATCATTATAACGGCAGTGAACCAAACATTACAGCTTTTCTTCAATACAATGACTTGTGAAATCATCTTTAATGCAAGAAATGATGCTGTATTGTGAACTTAATGTATTAGAAGGCCTTTCATTGATGAGGAAATGCTTCATGTTTCA
Source organism: Cetoscarus ocellatus (assembly GCA_037902135.1). Classification (NCBI taxonomy): domain Eukaryota; kingdom Metazoa; phylum Chordata; class Actinopteri; order Labriformes; family Labridae; genus Cetoscarus; species Cetoscarus ocellatus. The sequence continues at coordinate 790,770 of JBAMNC010001464.1, forward strand.
TTTCACATAAAAATTTGCTCATATCCTACTGTATCAGTAGTGTAAATCAAACCTCATTAAATAGGGAAATAAAAGACAGGGCTGTGAAAAGATGCTGTTAAAATTTACATATCACATGCATATTTAATTTCCTTTTATGCTCTCTGATAATGAGTATTTTGAAAGGCACATATGTCATTCAGTTGAAACATAACCTTGACAGCAGGATATTTTAACTAAGAAGCCCATTCTTGGAGAGATTTTGTTCTTGCAAATAGTAATTTAGTCCTTAAAAATGCCCCTACATAGAAAAAATGGTCAAAGACAGAGAATACAAGTGTAAAAATGAAAAAAAAAAAAAAAGAAATAAACCAAAAAGGATTGTACGAAACAAAAACATCGAGGAATTACAGCATTAAAGAAGGAACAAAGTAGAAGCTAAAAATTGCACCAGAATGTACAACACATGAATATAAAAGTGTATATGTGATATGTTCATCAAACATATCACATACATCAAGAATAATTTAAGTACCAACATATATGATAATGATAATAAAGTTTGAACTGAAAAAGCAAAGGACATCCCCTCCTAAATTATTTACAAAAACCTGTAGTATAGGACAGAAAATGAAACACCATAGTGGTATTGTATTTGTTTTATGAATTTGAGCTGTTGATCTATCTGTCTTTCTGTACATCTTATGCCTGTTATGTCATGATATTCTTCAATGATGCACAAATGTCCACTCTGATGCTTTTTTATGTTCCCTCAAGGTATTGCAGGTGCACTACAGGAGGTCAGTTAAAACAAATAAAAAAACATTAACATTACTGAAATAACATTTCATTGCTGATGTCTGATTACCTTAAAGGGCCCATATTTTGGCTTAAACTGGGTTAATATATTCATTTTTGATGACTGCTTGGGTATGTTAACAATGGCCTCTATGTCACCAGTAATAATTGCTCTTCACAATATTGTCAACAACCATGCCTTCATTCTACCAGCTCTGCTCTGCACTGTGCTTGTGAGTTGATCTTAAACAATGGTAGGATGTCACACTGGAAGATCTACTCTGGAGTTTGAGGGAATGAGACATTTCAAGGAGATTCTGACGCCTTAAATGCAGGACAAAGTGACAGGAGAAGTCCTGATGCTGCAGACTTTTTGTCTTGTTCATAGAAGAGCTCCATCATAAGAGAAGGCATGTTAAACTCACTGAAGTACAAATAAAACACAAAAGAGCATAATACAGGGTCTTTAACAAATCATCCCCGTTAGGTCAAAACCGTTTGTCTCCAAAGCACTCATCAGGAAATAATAAAAGTACTTTTATTCTGAATTAATATCGTACTGTCCAAATTAGACATGATCTTTTGTTCTTTCAGATGACCCTTTGTGAAGCCCCACCCTTTACAAAGGTTTGCATGGGAGGGGATTCCCTGATTGGATAGTCAATGAACCAATCAGAGGGCCTACAAAGGGCCAGCTGGTTTAAAATCTATAAAACCCACTAATCAACATGGAGGGCAGCCAATAGTACTTTCAAGCATTTAAGAAAATGGAGATAAGAGGTTATAGCCCAAAAAACACAAGGTTTGAAGTAAATACATATTTTTTGCCAAATTGCTGAAATATTTCAGGGATTATTGTCTTCCTTTATTTGATCCTCAGTCTCACTTGTAAGCAAATTCGGGGCAAAAGGATATACCAAAAACTGGAGTAACTGCCTTTTCATCAGGCCTCTATTTTCGTGTTAATGTGGCGTTGTGCAGCAAACTATTTAATGACTTTTACCATTTTTATTTATTTATTTTTTAACACAAGCAGTTTGAAAAAAATCTTAAGCAATCTCTGCAGTTCTCCAAAGTGCTTGTGGAAGTAAAACCAGAAATATTTTTTACATGTGTAAAAAATTACTTGTCATCCAACTTTTATGGAAATTTAATCAAACACTGGAACCCTTGAGGGAGTATGACTCTTGAGAAACTGCACTTTAACTCATACAAACAAGAGATGATATCAAGAAATCACTGTCAATATAGAAAAAAATATTTGGGAATATGTTAGAAAGGGATCTGTACTTTCTGAACAAAGTTTGACTTCAGATTTGAATAATCACATGAAAACCAAATGCTCCATGTGCACTTGTAGCTGATTGTACTTAAGAGGGTTATAAAACTAAACTACAGAAGTGAAGAAAATGGGAGTACAAATAACTCCAGGGAGAGAGACAATTAAATAAGGGAGAGACAACACAGAGGAGGAAAATGAGAAAGGGGAGGTGATGGATGAGATTGGATAAAGGCGAGAATAACAGAGAATCTGATTGGCCAGGACAAGAGACAGAGTCATCGTGATGAATGCCATGATAGACAGAAATGTCTCATAAGTAGGATGGATAGAGGACGATAAAAACTCTGTATATCTGTAAAACAAGATGTAAAAATGAAATATGACAGAAAATCATCAGAGTGGTGAGCACGTGACTTGTCCAGCAGGGGGCAGCCTTGAGCTGTAGGCTTCACTCCTCAGTGTCATTTTCCTCCTGCTGTCAGGTGTTGCAGACTTTCCTTTTAAGTGGTGCAGTGTGATCTTTTTCATTTTGTCAGCTTTATTAAGAACCCTAGTTCTAATCCTAATTAGAGGTGCTGCAGGGAAGTAAAATAAACAAACTAGTCATATTATCATTGATTTTTAAGAGAACGTAGACATCAAAACAGTTTAAGAAACATAAATTCTAATTAAAGAACATTAAAGGTTTGAATAAAATTATAAGAGGCACTCTGAGGAACAGAATAAAGAAAAGAAAACTTAACTCTCTACTAAGGAAGACATTATACATTGATAAACACTTACAGCTACTTCTTAAGGTATGCCTGTCCAACAGTTTGTTAATACAAATAGCTTATCAGCTAATTATATGGCAGTAACTCAATGCACTTCAGCACATAAACAAAGTGACCTGCTGATGTTCAAACTCAGTATCAGAATGGAGAAGAAAAATGATTTCTGAATGTGGCATGGTTAATGGTGCCAGACAGGCCGGTCAGAATATTACAGAAACTGATGATCTACTGGAATTTTCACAACCATCTCTGGAGTTCAGAGAGAATGGCTCAAAGAAGAGAGAACATCCAGAAAGCTGCAGTGCTCTTGTTAATGCTAGAGGTCTGAGAAAATGGCCAGAGTTGTTTCGAGATGACAGAAAGACAAGAGTGTCTCACACAAGGCATGTAGAAGACCACGATTGAATGCAGGACATGTCAAATCTTGAAGCTGATGGGCCGCAGTAGAAGAAGACCAGCGGGTGCCTCTCCTGTCAGCTAAGGACATGAGTCTGAGACTGCAGTTTGCACTGGGTGACCAAAACTGCAAAGGAAGAAGATAGGAAAAATGTGGTTTAAGTCTCCACTCCTGCTGCGACATTCAGATGGTAGGGTCAGAATTTGGAGTAATCAACATGAAAGCATGAATCCATCCTGCCCTGCAGCAACAGTTCAGACTAGTGCTGTACTGGTGTGGGAGATAATTTCTCTGTACCCTCTGGGCCCCTTATTACAGATTGGGCATCATTTATACACCACAACTCACCTGAGTATTGTTGGGGACCGTGTCAATCCCTTTGTGACCACAATGTTCACATCCTGTGATGACTAGTTCCAGCAGAATAACCAAAACCAGTGCCCCAGGAAGTCAGTTTGCATCTCCTCAGCTACCAAACCAATTCCCAGGCGTGTTTCAATCAGGATTTGAACATGCCACCCTTCAGACCCCAGCTCAAGCCACCACAGACTACATCGCTACCAGCAGCAGTTAACCCACCAATTACCAAGGAGTAGACCAGTAAACCAATCTGAGCAGACTGAGCTCACGTGGGTAAGGTTTAGTTTAGTTTAGTTTAGTTTATTGGTTTATAACAGGACAGTGTGCAGTGACATAAATTATTCCAGAGAAATAAAAAGATGGCTGCACCAGATTTAGCAGAGAAGCTAATTTCCATCTGTAGTCCTTAAAGTGGCAGGAGCTCCAACAGAGAGTCTTATGCTGCATTCCAGTTGTACTGGGAAGTCGGGATTTCCAAGTTCGAGTGGGAAACTTCAACTGGAAGGCCCCCTGAGGTCGGAATTTCCAACTGGGAAATTTGGGGATCCTCACCACCCCTGAGTTGACAATCAAAGATGGCTGTCCCAGGTGTAAACAGTTATTAAGCTCCTGGAATATTCCGTTTACTAGCACTTCTGACTCAAGTTTGTTGCTCTAAATCAGCCGTATACATAGTATTGTTCAACGTATATATATATGGAAATTGCTGCTACAGTGTTATTTACTTTCTTCATGTGGTACACACAAACTACAACACAGGGCGTTCTAACAACAACTGATAATAGCCTGGTAGATGGGCAAGGTTTTTCCGACTTTGTGACTGGAACACTGATAACTGGGATATGACGTCATCCCCTCTCCCATCTTCCCAGCTCTGATTTAAATGGAGCGCATTATCAGATGGACTGAGAATGCAGGTGGATCAGGAGTACTCAGGATGTGAAAACTGGGAGGTATTTTGAAGTGATTGTGAAAATATGCTAGCAGTCTTCAAGGCTGAATATATGAACCCAGAGTTAAGGCAAAAATATGGGCTCTTTAAAACCCTAAAATCACATTTAGTTAAGACACTCATACTGCCGTTAAGTTTCTTGACAGGATAAGTCAAAGTTGGTGCTTCATCTCAATTGTCCTCCCTTAAAATTTAAATAGTTGCTAGATTATTAAGTTACATCCAGGGAGAAACCAGTCCTCATGTTCAGTCTTTCTGGAAAATACACTATAAAGGGTGAAAGACAAGAGGTATTCTGAATTTGTATCAACTCTGGATTTTGGCAGCTTTGTGTTATTAAGATTGATTTTGGAGACTAAATCATCAACCTTCTCTGTCTGGTGTGAATGACGCTCTGTGTTAATGAGGAGGAGCTGTTTGTCTGTTGGCTGCATTCAGCTGTCAGGTATTCAGTGGGCAGCACCTCGTCTTCACAGCTTCAACAGGATTTCAATCGCTCTGTCACTCCTGTCTAAATACCCACAACGGCATCTGTGTGTGTTTAAGTGTGTACGCCTGACAGAGGAAGAGAGAAAGAGGTGAAGTGAACATGCCTGAAATTCAAAGACTGTGATGTTTCATTCATTATGTTGTCAACATGAATAATAGATAGCTAATTGATATGCAGTGCATCATGCACGCACATACATACACACACATTGGCTTCCATGTGGAATCACACTCTGAACTAATATTTGTAAGCCTCAGCTGTCATCCCACATTCAAATTTATCACAAAAAGAACAAGAGACACAGTGATGAGAGAGACAGAGTGATCAGAAGAAAGAAAACGCACACACTTACACACACAAACACAGGTACACTATATTATCATGTAGAAGCTACCACTCCTGTCTCTATCACATGGTCACTTCTTAAATACTTATATGTAAATGTTTACTTCATACCTTTATTGGTCCAAAGTTGTATTATTGTTAGAAGGTTCATAATTATAAAGTAAACACATAGCTTTAAGATGGATATCAGTCATACGAAACATAAAATTAAAGCAACAATATGCAGGAATTAGGATTAGAGTCTTAGGTGACCAATTGCCCGTGTCAAATCACTCGCAACGCCATGCCTTTGTTTGCTCTGTGTGTTGGCCACATCTCCCTGTGAACACAGCTCTGTCTCTATTCATTCATTATTTTTTCTCCAATACAGGACAGAGAGCATGTTCTTCCATGGCTTCATAAATGAAAACATGTACAACATTAGTTAGGTTGAAAAATAAATTCAAAAATAACAGACTAAAATAGCATGAAATAAAAGAACAAGGGTATGGCTGGAAACAGTGTGTACATCATATTAGATTGGTTGGTACTTGGATCACCTGTTGCAAAGTGAGTGGAAATTGGCCACCTCCAAAAACAATCAAAATGGATGACACCAGACCAGTCACCAAATCTGAGTAAAAATCTTCAGACGTCAAAAATATATATAATAGTCAAATTTGGTCAAAAAAACCTGACCCAGGACCTGTCGCCAAATTTGAGTAAAAATCGGCCACCTTCAAAAACAGTGAAAATTTGGTCTGAAAACAAGACCCCGATCCTTTTGCCAAATTTGAGTTAAAATATTTTGATGCTATGTTTAAATTGGGTTGCTTTTACTATTAGCTGAAGTGATCTGTATTATTTGCATTAAATAATAGAGTCATAAAATGGGAACGTGGCCAATTCTTCTTCTCTGAGGTACAGCTCTTAAATTGGGACAAAGCAAACTCTTCTTTCTCATGATGCAGCACTTACAAAGGGCACAGCCATCTTTTTACTCCAAGGATGCAGCCTTTCACCGGGACAAAGCCCAATGAAGCAGCCTCAAATTGGGAAATGGCCAACCCCCTCATAATGATTCAGCCCTTAACTGGATCATAGCCAAAACCTCCTTCCAACAAAAGTAACCCTTAAATTGGGACCTTGCCAACTCTTCCTTTCAAGGATGCAGTGCTTAGATTACACATGGCCAACTCTTCCCTTTAAGGATGCAGCCCTTAAATTGAGACACAGCATAAGACATAGGAAACCCCTCTTTCAGTTGATGCTGCCTTATGCTGGGAGAAAGTCGACTCTTTCCTCCAAGGATGCGGTCCTCAAATGGAGATACCACCAACCCTCCTTCCAATCATGCAACTTCAACTGGGATATTGCCCACTCATTCAGCTCTAAATTAGCATAGACAACTCCAAGGAAGCTACCCTTACATTGGGATGTAGCCAACCCTTCCTCTTAAGGATGGAGACCTTAAAAAAGGACACAGCAAACTAGATGCAGCCTTAAAATGGGCAAAGCAAACTCTTCCCTCTAAAGATGTGGACATTAAATTGGGGCAAAACTAACTTGTCCTTCCAACTATGCACCTTAAATTGAGAATTGGCCAATCAACCTCATGAAGATTCAGCCATAAATTGGGACATATGAGATAGGAGACTCTTCTTCCAATGGATGCATGCTTTACTTGGGACTTAACCAACTCATTTTCATCATCTCAGAAAGACTAGTTCTGTTTGACTCAATTCTTTGTGCAAGACATCTACAACAATGTAACAATGTTGCTTAACGCAGCTTTAAAATGGTTAAGCTATCACTACAGCTGATTTAATGCACTCAAGGGAAACTGGTGCTAATCTTGATGCACAAAATTCAGCATATTAGCCTAAACCAGTGACAGTTTCACATGTTTGTGCAGGTAGTGAATAGCCAGAAAAAAGGTATCAAGCACAGAAATTCAAGTGAAATGAGTGACAGACTGATAAGGCACCCTGAAAGAACGGAAAAGGAGAAAGAGACGTTAGTGAAGGAATGATTCAGAAAAGTTTTGACAAAACAGAGTTGAAGGACAAACAGAGTGTTCTCAAAGTCTGAGAGCTGACTGAATAACAGGCCTTTCAAACTGTTTGTGCTCAGCGTGCATTTGAACGCCCCCTCACTTAGATACCTGTCTCCTGGGAAACCGGTGTGTGCGACCCCCTCACAAACACACACACCAAACTGAACACTGAACACACACATACGCACAACAGGCTGAAAAAGCTAAGGAGTAAAGAAAGAAAGAGATGTGTGGCGATTCAACAGTAACGGGTTCAAACACACACACTCACACACATCTCAGCTCCTTCTGCTCTGCAATGAAGCCCCAGCCAATACGGAGCCTCTGCTCATGTGATGCTGGCCAATCGGAGAGCTGCATGCCGACACTCCCACAGGAGGGTGTGTAGGGCGCCACTGAGGTAGGATGGAGGGATGTGAGGATGTGTGGAGGGCGTACTGTGCTGGTGTACAGTATCAGAGTGTGTGTGTGCATGTTGGTGTGTGCGCGTCGGGCTCCCAGCAGGTTCTGATGTTATGCTGATGTTGGTCCTTTGGGGGAAACAAAGAGGCGGCCGAACCCCTTACTGCGGCTCACACACACTCTCAGTACATGTCAGCAAAGATTTAATTACACATGCACACACAGGAATTCAGAAGCCACACACACACACATACACACACATGAGTACACACACCTTTGCCAGCTCTGTGAGGGCAGTGTCATGAACGGTCAGTGGTGGAAAATGTGTCTCCCGTGGTCAGCTCTGCAGAGGAAGCTGAACTTTCCTCCATTTTATCACAACCAGCAGCTTCATTACCGAGCTGCCAAAATGGAGGCCTGATGGAGTCCACTGTTGATTAAAGGGGCAGTCCGCACAAACTGAGCCCAGGCACACAAACAATGTGACAGCAGCTCATTTAGATGACTGAGATGCTTCTGTGGAGGCAGTGAAGACTCCTGTAAGAGGGGCTGCAGGGGGAAGATGAATTTGAAAGGGACTAAATATTTAATGAGAGTTGTTGACATTAAGGACAAGTTTGAAATTTTTGGCGATGTCCCTGGCACTGAGGAAGATGTGGGGCATTGAAACCATTCTGGTTTCATAAATTCAAAGTCATGAAACCAGATCTAGCTTTCTTTAGCATGAAGAATTAAGCAGGAGAGAAGGGCAAGCTAGGCCAGTAAAAGTCTCCACTGGTGTTGAGAAATGAAGCCAACATTGAAGAGCAAAAGGCTGCAGTTCCACGAGTGTCCACTTGAGGCTGACTGTGAAAGCACCATAGTCACATACACACTGCATGTTAAAATGCACATTTTCAGATTGGAAATAAGCATGTTTGCAGCCTAGTTCATATAAAAATATCATTTGAAAGAGTTCAGGTCTATTTGGCACATACTGTTCAGGATGTGACTTTTTTCATAACTTGGTCAATACAGTTTCAAGATGAACACAAGTTAAGCATAATTAGTTGCCCAACAAGACAGCATATTGCAGGAGGCCTCAGTTTCCCCTCTTTATCTGCTCCTAAGTTGCCCTTAAGTTAGCTTGAGACAGTTTTTGAAATTGCAATTTCTCAATCAATCAATCAATCAATCTTTATTTGTATTTTGCATCAATTTGCACCGAATCATAACAAATGTAGAAGACAAGACACTTTACAAATGAGTGGGTCAATGCCATACTCTTCTTCTTTTCATGAATATTTTTCATGAAATACTATTTTATTATGATTTATTTATTTAAATTCTATTTTATTCCAAACCCAACGCAAGTCCACCATTAGTACGGCATTTTGCCACACTTGGCAACAGTTACAGTGGCAAAAGATAACCTCTATTAAACAGAAGGATATCTTGAGCTGAACCTGACTCATATTGAACAGCCATCCATCGAAGCTTAACGGGATGTGAGTGAGTGACGCCAGAGAGGTAGGCAGGGACAAAGAAACTGAAATCAGAATTCGTGATGGCAACAAACATATCGATGCCCGGAATATAAATTTGTCCTTATCATATTTGTCTGTATTGAATTGAAACGTATTAGAGGTTAACCCTTTGAAATGAGACATTTCTTTTTTAAGAGGGTCCTCTTCTGTATATGGTCATAAAGGCAGTGATTATGGTGATATTACCAATAACCACTGATAGAGAGATTGTCCAGCTATAATTATTATGAAGTGGAGAGGACTGATGTTGGTTACTGTCCATGTCCATCCCTTTATGACCACAGTGCACCCCAACTGAATCCATGCAATTAAGGATTGAGCAGTTCTGAAGGCAAAAGTGGTCCCAGCTCAGTACTAGAAAAGTGTACTGAATAAAGTGGCTTGTAAGTGTATATAGTCGATGCAAAGATAAAAAGAGAGGCTGTTTTGGAAACTGCATACCATACTAGCACTACATACTGATTTTCCAAAATGTAGTATGCAGTATACAGTATATGCAGTATGCTAACATTTACAACCTCTGCAGTATGCCAAAATACCTGGATGTCACACTAGTTCAGGAAAAAAATAGCAGTTTGCATCAGAACAGTCTATCTTGCATACTCTTTCCGACAACGCAAAGTGCCATTTGGTTAGGGGTCAAGCATTAGCATGATTCTGCTACGTTTATAAAATAATAAAGCTAATCAAACTTGGTAAACTAAACATTTTTGAGTCATTACATGGATGTTAAATGTTTCTTGTGTGTGTTCAGTGGTGAAAATCATGAAAAACTGAATAAATCACCTATTAGACTTCTTTTTGTCTGGTAATGGATGTTAGTTTAGCAGTGCTAGGTGGTAGCTAAGCTACTGTTTACTTCTATTTTTAAGACCAAAAACAGAAATCAGCTAAATTATAGGGTTCCGAAGGGAAATCAAATACCTATATTTGCGTAATTAAAAGAAATACATTGTAGACGTAGTTGCTCTGATCCAAACTTTAGCCCAGCAGGTGGCAGGATTGAGCTTTACAAGATATTTGCCACCCACCAAAAAACAAATAGAAGAATCAGCTCAACTGGGTGTGGCCAGGGGTGTAAATGGAGGCCCCTGTGGAGGTGCCAAAAGCTGCAGTACCCAGAGTGTCCACTTGAGGCTAGCTGCAGTATCCTGACAACTTAATGATTGTATGCAGGGAAAATAAGTTTACACATCTTCACAGCCTGGTTCAAAAGACAACTTCAGTCTAAACACATCATGCATCTATGTGCTCTCACTGTGAGGGGGTGATTTTTTTTTATATTGCTCCCATTTTTCTTCTATTGAAGATTTATTGAAGAATTACAGTTTTGGTAATGCAGAGTATCTATTGGTCAGATGGGCTAAGTCCCACCTAAACACAGCCTCTCTGTCTATGAGGAGGTTGTGATAAAGTTCAGATGAGTTAGCACGTGCAGTATGGCAGCATATGGAGCGCTCCAAAGGCACCTTTGACATGGCTTCATCCAATTCTTTTACAGTCTATGGTTGTAGCATACTACAAAACAACAGTCATACTACATACTACTATCAAATACAGTATGCAGTATGTACTGCATTTTTGTATAGTAGTAGTATGTAGTATGTGGTTTTGAAAACAGCCAGAGATGAATTTGTAGAGGGAAAAATGTGCTATTCATGAAACTGAAATACAAAATGTAACTAAACCCGATTCTTGTTCTTTATCAATGAATTAAAGACTGGTTAAAGGTGAATAAAACAATCAAAGAAAAATAAAACAATTTTTCAAATAGAGACCCAGAGACCACATATGTTACAGTTCCATCTGTTTATTGATTAACTATAAAATATTGAGTTACTAAAACAATTTCAAAGAAACACTGATAAACGTGGTTGCTGTCTGTAAAAAAAAAGGAAAAACAGTTCCTTACACATATAGTATATGTTGACAGAATATATCTGAGTCAGATTTATCTCTAAAATGTATTCTTTTTGCATTTTTACAAGATTAGACATGTGTACAAAGTATATTCTGATAGCTTTTTTTTCTCCCCTCGACAGTGAAGGATCATTTACAAAACTTAGATGATTTTTTATTTTTTATTTTCAAAATAATCTTTTTTTTAATCTGTAACAGGACGATAACGATACTGAAGGAACAGCAGACGAAGAACCAGCCTCCAGTCCACCTCTCTCTCTCCCATTCTCTCTTATGCTCTCTCTCCCATTCCTCTCTCTCTCTCTTTCTAGCAGCTAGCTCCAGGTGCCTGTCAGCAGTATTGCTTTAGAGGCGTGGACGATTGTTCAGAGAGGGGAAGCAAGGGAATTAAAAAAAAAAAGACAGAAACATGCAAAAAATAATACAGAGTAAAAAAAAAAAATAACTCACAGCAAAAACAAACATTTAAAAGATGAGCAAAAGTAAAGAAATGGTGATAAAAGTACAAAATCAGGCTCTTAAACGCTATGACAAATGAAAATGAAGGCGCAGTGGGTGATATGCGTTGGCGTGTGTGTGTTTGGACCCTGTTTGAAGGCCTAAGGCTCGGCTTTAGGGGGCAAATAGAGATTGGAAGGCAATAACACACACCTTTAAGGGTTACAAAGGTGTGTATGTGTGTGTATGTGGTAACACCAGGGGATACGAGTGTAATGTTTTATCAGTCTCCATCCCCAACACACACACACACACACACACACACATACACACACAGAAAAAAAGTGCTTCAGCAGCTCGAGGGATAAACAAACATTCATTTAACAGGTATGTTCACTTCTGCAAAACCATGGACGACCAGTGTACCCATCACACTCCCACACTCGGATTCTTTTTTGGCCGACTGTCACACAAAGAAACTCTTCTACGCAAAAACAAATCTGAGTTTTAGGCAGAAGCTTAAGCAGCAGGTGGGTACGATTCTATAGCATCAATACATCGAGTAATCTCAGAAAACAGCACATGAAGTCACCTGTACTGGGGGACACTGTCTCTACAGGACTAGCAGCAATAAATCAAACTTTCACAAAGAGGGTGTATGGATTTGAAAAGGTATTGTTAGGGCCACATTAAAAGAAAAAGGTCTGACTTAAAGATTAGAGACGTACATTTTCATTACTAAAGTCTTTCGTTTATGGGATTAAGTTTGTAAATGTACAAGAACAAGGTTGTGAATTTGCAAGACTGGAGTCATTAAATAACACAACTGCAAATGTAAAAGAATAAATACACTGATGTCACCAAAACTATCAATTTCAATATTTTGAAGTTGTAATTTTCCAAGACTAAAGATGTAGATTTTTAAGATGTATGAAGTTGTATATAAGATAAATGCTTCACATTTACAAAGTGAACTTGTACAAACAATTAATGATTCCTACAATGTTACAGGATTGAGTGCCTGTGTCTACAGCCCACAGTTTTTGTACTGCAGCGCTCTAAACCACAGTTTCAGCACGCCTCTCACTGGTGCTTAAGTTTGCTAAGTACAACAGTTGACTTCTGCTTCCTTTGGTACAATCCAACAGGCTGTTTCAAATTGGTCCCTGCTCTTAATGTTTACTTTAACCCACTGAAATATCACACAGAAAACATGAAAACTCAATGAAGTAATCATATCATCACACTTAAAGCAGCTCAACACCAGGACTTTTTTTTTGTACACTTTATCCTCTGCCATTACTGCGTACAAACTGGACACCAGAAAACCTGCCAGGTCTCAGTTTTGAATGGTCAGTGAGGGGGAAGTAACACTGACAAGAGCAGCACCATCCCAAAAGTTGAACAGCCAGAAAAGGCAGCTGATGCTGAGGAAGTTTTTTCTGCTTTGGGCTCTGAAAACGCTGCAGTATGTTTAAGCACTCACAGTACAAAATGCATCGGCTGTGGACAGAGGCCCTAAGGCTAATATTCAGGACGAATACACGTGCACAAAACTAATCTTATTACTGTAAAAAATGTACAGTAGTTGTCAATTTATAAGACAATAGTTCATACATTTTCTAATTTCAAGTTTTACATTTAAAACATACATTTTGTAAATGCACCAATATTCCCAAGATTTATGTTGCAAATTTTCAAGATCTATGGTGCAGACTTTTGTGATTAAAGTTGCAAATTTACGAGACAAATGTTTCAAGACACCCGAAATACAATTTTTGTTTTCAAGACTAAAGTCAGAAATTTACAAAAATAATTTTAAAAAATGTAAAAAATAAAGTTTCATATTTACGTGACTAATGTGCAGATTTACAAATATAAAGTCATAAATTCATTCTGTGTGTATAAAGTTATAAACTAGAAAATCAAACTGATTAACTTACTGGCAAACATCAGACTTTACTTACTTGAGTACACAAATTATCTCTTGTAAAAATATAACTGTTCTTTTGATTTATGACTTTAAACTTATTGATCTTATTAATTTACAATCTAATTCTTTCAAACATACAAATTTGATCTCGTAACACTGACAAAATCTCTTTAATTTACACCTAAAATCTATGTAAACGTAAAATTTGTGACTTTTATCTCACAAAGTTGCAAGTCCTGTTAAAGTCTTAAAATAGCGTAACATCAGATTTTTCTTTATCATGGCTTTTTTGGGCTAAATTAACAATATTATTCATGTGAATAATCAACTTATACACAACTTAGTTTATGTTAATTAATAACAAACATTCTACCAGTATAAGTCGGATTTAAAACTTTAGCCACGTAGCTCACCAATAAACCTGGTTTCCTTATATATTTATACTTGCAAATTCATGGCCTATTCTGGTTGAAATTTGTTCTCATAAATTAAAGACATAAATCATCAATAAACAATTCTTCATTGTTTTATTTCAACTTTTATCTCATAATACTATGTCTCTAATCTCAAAGGACCATTTTTCCTTGGCTTATGTAGCCCTAATACTCTTTTATTACTGAAAATCTTTTTCTCTTGACATTTTACTGATAAAACATTTAAACCATGGCTCTTCCCAATCAAATAACAGCCATCTCAGAGTGAGTTAAAATCAGATTTATCCTTCAATAAGATCCGAAAGATCCAGACATAATTAAAAGATCCTGAAGCAGGAGGAAAATATTAGACCTATTATCAACAACACAACCCCAGTCTCTGCAGTGAAGCAGAAAGAAAGGAAGGTGGTGAGAAACAAAAATAAAACATGAAATTACAGATATGAACTATATACAGTACTCCATTTACTGTATAAAGACACGGATACAATCTCTACACACAAGTGTAGCTAAGTCAGTTAAGAGTTTGGGAACGGAGAAGTTTATCATACACAGAGAAAGGCGTTCACCATGTCAGCAGAATTGGGAGGATACCAATATTTTGGTGCAGAGGGGAGGGGGGGCGGAGCTTAAGTGTCATTTGGCGAATCATCATCATCATCATAATCAATGTAAGGCCTGGGAGAGTAAGGCCGCCCAAACGCTCACAAACCCTGAGCATGACATTCAAAAGTTTCACCCTTAAAAGAACGAGGCACGTAGAAAAAATCAGAAGCAGCTAAGAGAGGCGAAAAAGACGAAGAGTTTGTTTGTTTTCATGACTAAAAATAAACAAAAAGGGCATCATGTGGAGGGGGGGGGGGTGGTAATCGAGGAAGACGTACAAAACTCGCAGTGGAGCTCATTCAAAGTGCACTCATGTCAAATGTGATTGCTCGAGGGGGCAAAATCCAGCCAAAAAACACAAGTAAAATAAACATCCTTAAATCAGCAGAAGCAAAAGTAAAGTGAAATACACTGAAGACAGGACGTTTGGAGGTTGAAAACACTGCAGTGCTCGGTGAAAGCCAAATTAAAAACTGAATTATGTTCATGATCTCATCAGTGCTGGCAGCGTCAAAGTGGCGATCACTGCCATAACCTTGGACGGACTGCAGTATTGAAAACCCTTTCAAAATAAAGAAGAAATCCACCCTCTGATGCTTTTGATCATTGTTTTTCTCATAGTTTGATAAATTTTCTCATCTAAAAGAGTCCTACATTTCCCAGAATGCTTCACAACAGCCTCAAGGCTCTATTCTCCCAGATATTCAATGATAAATGAAGCAGCTTTTTTGTTTTATAGTGTTCATTTAAGGGTGGATTTTTCCTTTAAAGACAGATATGAAAACAAGAAGTGCTTATTTAAGTACAGGATTCCTTCCTCTCTCTTTTTTCAGCCTGAGTCTAAGGGAGTCAGAAGTTTGAGAAGCATGCAGACACTTTTCCTGCACAAGTTAGGATTGTCGTGGGGTATTTCTAAGGGTTAAATTTAAGTGTTTTTTAAGTTAAGTGCTTTCTGTTGGAAGCAGTCTACCTCGCTCTCTTTTTCTGTGCGTCTCTTTTTAATCTTTCTTTGCTTTGTCTGTCGCTCCTGCTGTTCTGTGGATACATTTATAGGACTGTTACACGACTAACACCACCATGGCAACATCATAATCACAACGTCACATCATCAGCGTGCATGACTATCTCTCTTTCTCTGTCGGAACATCCGGAAACGGACGGAAACTCGCCACTTTTTCTCTCATTTCTTCTTTCACAGTTCATTAAAGCTTCTCGGCTGTTTTAGAAAAAAAGTACTCTGACATAAATCTATTACAGGAAAATAAAACACTCAGATTTTTCCTCGATATAACGGTGTGTAGTAGACGGAGGTGTATTTACATGTGTCTGTGCAGGTGAGTGTGAGTCTATCAAGGGTTTAAACAAGCAGGAAGGTTTGTGTTTGTGGTTTTTGTGTGTGCAAATGTTTCAGGAGAATCGTCATAATACTGTCTGTAGTTTCTCCTTTGTGTCAGTCTGAAGTGTAACAGAGCGCTGAAGTTTAGCTGTCAAAGATCCCTCATTAAAGATGACCCCAGGCTGGGTCTGTGAAGTCCACCGTCAGGTCAGGATTTGGTTTCTGGTTGGTGTGTTTCGTTCAGCAGATGACGGGAACTCCGTCAGTGTTGAAGATCATGCCCGTGGTGGGTTCGTAGGTGCCGGCTAGGTAGTAGAGGTCCTCGCTGTCGGCGTAGCGGCGCGTGTGTGTCATCTGCTCGTACTCCTCCACGCTGACCACTAGGCACTTGTGGCTGACCGTTTGTACGTCGTTCTCGTCGCTGTGGGACGACTGGTAGAGGGCACGCTGAAAGAGACAGAGAGACGTTTATTGTGAATCCAACATACATGCAAAATATTAGGTACATAACACTAGGGCTGAACGATTTTCAGAAACGATCTAATGGTGATTTTTCTGGCAGATATTGCGATTTCAATTTGATTCATGACTTTTATCAAATCAAGCTTCAGTGCAAAATTCACTGTGTTTACAGTATAGACAACAATATACTGTAAACACAACAATATACTGACAACAAGAAATCAATGATCAAAAGCACATAACACATATTCATCATCTAATATTGATGACAACTAATCTGTTTTCATTATTTAAAGGATTTTGGAAAAAAAGCTTTTTCTTAAGGTGCGTTCACACCGAACGAGACTTGGGTGACCTCAGCAACCACTCTTCATGCAGAGTCAATGTACAGCCATGATCAGCCAAGACCACGTGAAACTCGAGCGGGCATGACATCACTGAGCAACGGCGACAGCGACAAAATGAGCTCTGAACAGGCGACAGGACTTGGGTTTGCAACGCGATCTTGGTTGCAAAGTTGCATTCGGTGTGAATGCACCTTTATGCTGCCCCCACAGCCTGGAACACTATACAGACTGAACTGAAAATGGCTGAACTGGTTTTGTTCCAAGTTTTTCGTTCCTTTTTACTCACCAGGCAGCGAGAATCCTATGAACAATGCTTGTGTTCTTAATTGTAACTGTCTTAAAAAATTATTGCTCTTCCATTGCCAAGTTGTTGTTTTTGATATATTTATTGGTTGTAATTTATCGCCTAAACCTTTTTTAATTTTGTAATGATATTTGACGTGTGCTGCTGACCTCTTGGCCAGGTCGCCCTCTTAAAGGAGATCCTGATCTCAATGGGACTTATCTGGTTAAATAAAGGTTAAATAAAATAAAATAAAAGGGATACTCCAACCTCTACTCCTAAACAGAGTCTTTGTGTTGTTGACCTGCTTACCAGCACTTCTGTAAATGCAAATTGCCTGAAAATTTGTACAATAGTATGTGTAAAATAGCTGACACAACAGATCCAAGGTCACTCAGGAGCACTGCAAAAAATTGCAGCTTTGGCGATCACGATTGTGTTGTCTGAAATTGCGATTTTGATCAGAAAACTATAAATCTTTCAGCCCCACTTAACACCTGCCTCCCCTTTGAAGCATAGACTGGCAATTCTTAACCACCAACTTACACACAAAGGGGGTTTTATTTTCGTCATAATCCGACATGCCAACATTTTTGCCCTATTGCCAGTAGGGTATTGCTACTTTTTGTCAAGAGCACAAAGCCTCCACTTTACCAAAATGGTAAAATGGACCTGCTTCTTTTATGGTGACGGACAGTTTGTGTTAGAAACAGATGAGATGCAAGAAAAACTTTTAATTCATTAATGAATTATATTTTTGATTTATAAAAGTGGGCATGATATAATGAGGTAAACCATTGTGGTGTACATTCTGCCAATAAAACAGTCAATATATGGTATATGTATGGCCGATGATATGTGCGCTCAAGATAACGGCAGTAAATACTGGCAAAAATGCTCATATTTAAGGAATGGGTCAGGTGGAGTTATTTAAGTGGAGACTGCGTAATTCAGTCAAAAATATCGGTATCATTCTCAGCAACAAGTTCAGACATTGATGTAGTCCATCACAGGGAGTGCACTGTTAACAGCAGTTAGTAAACCCTCTGCTCCTCCTCATCCTTCCAAGCTACCCTGTCTTTAAAAACAGTTCACCATGTCATCCAAAGTCTGAGGGGGACTTAAGAACTACTCACAGCCAGGAGTCAAATCTGAGTCATGACTTAAGGCTTTGTTGAAACTATCGCAGCTGGTGAAAGAGTTACAGTGCTGAGTGTAAATTCTGTCTTAAGTTAAACCTCAGCAGTCAAATGAGACTAAATTTGACCCAGTGAAACCTTTCACTGACCAACATTGAGAAGATTGATCACTTCTTTGTTGTTGCTCATATGCCTGTTACCCTTGCGGGGTGGGTGCTTGTGGAGCTAATGAATGACAGAGGAGGAACTCTTTTCTGTGTGAATGACAAGAATAGCTTGAGACAAAATGTCCCGCTTTGGCCACAAGACACAAATACACTTTATATTCAGATTTTATTTCTAACCAAGCTCATATTCTCTATTACTGGTATGCATTTTATCTCCATTTAAATCACTTAACCAATAGTGTGGAGGTTTTGATTTTCTGCTTTGATTCAAGCAAAACATGTCGTACTCAACCAGAAAACTGAAAAGAAAAAAAAAGATTCAACGTAGAGCCTCTAACACAATAACTTTCAACAGAGATAATACCAGTCCTATGTCCACAAAGTGCCCTGGTTCCTGCTTTTGGCACTATATCTTTGGCAGCAGGCTGCAGGTCTCACAGGTCCAGTAATACAAGAGCCGTCAACAAAAGGGAAGCCATTCAGCCTGTTTCAGAACTTTACTGCTGAAGCTAAGAGACAGAAAAAAGGATCTGCTGATCAAGCTGAGGAGAGTAAAGATGGAGCGACTGTGCTCAAAGATATGTTGGATATGTACTGTTTACTGCAAGTCTAATGTCGCACTCGCTGTGCTGCTGTTCTCTGTGATTTCAATACATTTATTCTAAAGGTGCAGTTTGAGAACAAAAGACTGTGGACACTAGCAGAGTCAAATCTGAACAGAATTCAACATTACTGGACCTTGTCAGCTTTTGTGGCTTCTCAATGTCTTTGCCAAGGCAGATGAAGACCTTGTATGAATGCATTTGTCTGCAAAGAGTCAGGATAACAGCAGTGCACTCAAAGCCCTCAGCAGACACCAAAGTGCACCACGTGGAATTTCACATGGTGTTATCTTAAGGCATTTTCCTTGAGCCTGCTTTGAGGACCTAACCACATCTACTTTTAAGTGCAATGAAAAATGATCTGGAGTTTTGAATAAAAAAGAACAGACCTCAAAAACAGGGAAACAAGAAAGTTAAGTAATAAAAATAACACTAGTTTCTCACCTCCATGAAGTCTTTTCTCTGGATGGAAGAGTGCAGAGCTGCTGGTAGAGACTGACCGCACATCTGATCCCAATTCTGCACAGAGGGGAACAGAAACAAGCTCAGTGTATTCGCTACTTAGACGTCATTATCATAAATAAGTCATGAATGTGAACTAGAAAAGTCCCAATGAAACACAATGTGCTATTTTTCTTTTAAAGCCACAACAGCAATACATATTTTGCAATGAGGAAAAAAATTTGAAAAAATATATTGTGTTGATTCAATTGGCCATGAAATTGAATTTGATCTTTCTTATTATGGATCACATTTCTGGGAATTAGATATTGGTTCAAAAGTTCACGAGCATAATCATCTTGGAATCATATGAAGCTAATCAGGGAATAAAGACACTGTAGTTCTCAGCGTATAAGCTGGCAAACTGTAAAAGAAGGGTGGATTTTCCAGGGAAGAGGAAATGATGAAATTATCTTAACTTTTAAGAACCCTTCATGATGAGCTGGTTCCTTTCTGTGCCCCTAAACTGCCAGACATTTTCTGTAATTTAATTCTGATTAAATGAATAAACTGACAAAAATCCAGCCAGAAATGTATCCAGAGCTGAGTTGGAAATGTTCCTACCTTTTTGTCAGTGAGTTTCTTCCCCGGGTTTGTCTCCTCTGGATGATAGAACCAGTTGACCCTGACCACCATGTTGCTGCCCCACGACTCCCACATGCTCTGGATGCGTCCGATGAAGGGCAGGTTGGGACGGCCGGCGGAGAGGAACACGGCACAGTCACCGATCCGGATCATCTCTCTGCCACGCACGATCGCCTTGTAGAAGAGCTTCTTAGCTTTTCCTTTCATACCTCGTCTCTGTGGAGGGAGGAAGAGGATCACCAACACATGAATTTATGGAAATGTCTGACAAACCCAGCCTGAAAAGTTATTTTAAGTTGAGATACAATCTCTTTACTTTGTTTTAAAACTGCCAAAATCTGATTTACTGATGTGCCAGGTCTGTCCCTTAATGGGTTTGCACCAGTTCAGTTGAAGTTCTTCATCAACAAGAACTTATCAATGAGGAACACATGTATTAACATATTCTTCATAAACAAGAAGAACAAGTTATTACACTGACGTTTTAGGAATACCACAGGAGAAATGAAGCGAGCCAGGGAAAAACAGACATGGTGTGATTATCAATTGTGAAAGAAGGAAGCAAAAAATGAGCTTTGCAACGAGTATGGATGGAATTTTATGGTTTGTTTTACCCACATCAGCAGTCTAACCCTGCCAACCTTATACCTGTAGGTTCTAATATGCATGGGAATATTTAACACAGTTATACTAGACAAGAAACGTGTCTTTTGTGCCAACTGAAATTTGATCTTAGGACACGGATATATTTGCAAATTAAGAGCAAGTTATTAATATGCTCGATATTGAAATTGTTTTGGAAAATCTTTCCAAATTTTTCCAAAGTCTTTATATTTGATAAGGCCATTTTTATGAGCTATCCATGTATTTTGTTTTAAATATAAACCCTTGCTGTGAAAAACATTATCCCGCTAAAGTGAGGCATTATGGCCCCACTTCAGCGCACTGCTACTTGTGGCAGGAGTTTACTCACCCCTGTGTGCTGACTCACAGGCACAAATGCCACAGGCAGATACAGGGAGGAAAGCAGTGTTGATTTGTTGACTAATTTTGTTTTTCCCTGATGAAAACTATACTATAACTAATAAAAATGAGTGCACTTGGACAAGTAAAAATAAATTAACTGACATTTTTGTCAACAAACAAAAACTAGACTAAAATGTTTGACAGAGACTTTATCCAATCAGACTTAATTTCGTCACATAGAAAGTAGGGACAAGTTAGGAATATATCCAATCACAGCTACTTTGGTTGCATGGAAAGGTTGGATGAGTTAAAAAGGACATCCAATCACAGATGCCTTAGCTTCACGGTGGTGGGATAAGTTGGGGAGCGATCCAATCAGAGCTACTCTCTGTATGAATTGATTTATTCAAGTGGAGCAGGTTTACTGTTTGTTATCAATTCTGGAATTGTAACTGAGCCTAAATAAAGGTGACTGCATTTCACACAAAAGGTAAATTAGTTTCTGCTAATTTATACATTCAAACTTTACTAGCATTCATTAAAGGGTTATTAGATGTTTCATTTTATGCAAGTGTAAAACATAACTTCAGAAATTCAGGGAAACATAAAAAATGCCTTACACTTTACACTTCATATTTTACTCGACTAAGTTTATGGTAGATTTCGTCGACTAAAACGACCAAATTATGACTAAAACTGAAAGATATTTTAGGCAAAAGACTAAAACTAAATTCAAAGGTGCTGTCAAAATGAACACTGGAGAAAAAGGCAACTATAAATTAAAGTTGTTTGTACTCTGAACTGTAAATATCATAATTCACTCACAAGTATTGAACTGTGAGTTTCATACTGAAGGGTTCAACATTTCGTTGAGAATTGTTGCGTCACTACTGTTGTACCAACTTTGTCTCTCCAAAGTGTCTCTTAAACTTTGATCTTAGATTTGCTTACCTGTGTTGGTTTCCCGAACCACTTCCAGAGCTGTCTGGCGGGGAGGAAGGCTGAGATTTTGGGTCTGTTCTCCACACTGGGCAGCCTCTGACGTTTAGCGAGCTCCTTGGTAGTAGGGAGGTGGACCCCCTCTCTGCGCTTCGGCCTCCCCACCTTCCCCTCTCCTCCGCTGGGCTTCGGTTTGGGAGGACGCCCTCTTTGCCCGGAGCCCTTTCCTGTAGCTGGTTTAGTGGGTTTAGCCGGAACCGGAGCGGCAGGAGTCGGAGAGGATGACGGAGAAGGAGACTGAGGTGGAGGAGAAAGCTCTTCTTCTTCTTTCACTTTTATCTCCACCTCCTTCTTCACGTCTACTTCCTTTTCTTCTTCCTCCTCTTTTGGTTCTTCCTTCGGTTTTTCCGGTGCTGGAGGCTGGGAGGTTGGGGCTGGAGGAGCGGGTGGTGGAGGGGGAGGAGAGGGAGGGGGAGTTGGTGTCCTCTCTTCATCTGAGCTGCATGAAGAGTCATCAGTGGATGAAGACGACGAGGAAGAAGACGATGATGAGGAGGAGGAGGAGCCAGAGCAGGATGACGATGAGG
The DNA here is from genome assembly GCA_037902135.1 of Cetoscarus ocellatus. Classification (NCBI taxonomy): domain Eukaryota; kingdom Metazoa; phylum Chordata; class Actinopteri; order Labriformes; family Labridae; genus Cetoscarus; species Cetoscarus ocellatus. The sequence continues at coordinate 813,354 of JBAMNC010001464.1, forward strand.
AGGAGCAACTAGACGTGCACTTCTTCTTTTTCTTCATCTTCCCTTTCTCACCTTCTTCCTCGGACTCAGAGCTGCTGCTGCTCTGAGATTCCTCCTTCATCTTCCTCTCCTCCCGTTTCTCCGGCTGCTTCCTCTCCTCTTTCTTCACTTTCTCCTCGACACGACTTTCTACCTTCTCTTTTGTCAGAACGCCTGCTTTGAAGCCAGAAGAGTCTTTCTCTGGCAGGGAAATTGCTCTTTCTGGAGCTCTCGGTTTAGCTTTTAGGAGCTTCTGATTGGCTGTGGCGATGGGGGTGTGGTCACGTCTAATGCCCCTCCCCTCTAGCAGCATCAGAGCTTTTGTTTTCTTCGTTTTCGGGGAGGTGACGCCTTCGTGGTCGAGCTTCACAAGGGGCTCTGCTGACTTCCGCCTCACCAGGGAGCTCAAGTCATTTTGACCTAGACTGGATTTGGGTTTTGTGAGCTGCTCAGACGGCATTTTCAGTTTTGGTCTTGGAGTAGATAATGTTGACAAAGAAGACGATAAAGGTCTTGGAGTGAGCGAGGAGGAAGTTTTGTTTGTTGGGAGCCGGGAGATGGATGTCAGACCAGGTCTGGAGCTGCCATGGTGGTCGGAAGAGGGTTTGGGTTTGGACGCAGAAATAGGTCTTGGTAAAGATCCAACTTTAGGTGCTGACACCAGTGAAGAAGTCACCATGTTGGGTCTGGATATTGGTCTGTTATTGGAGGGACTGCTGGGATTCTCTCTGCGCTGGTTGCTGTATGAGCTCAAATTCGGCTCGCTGTACAGATCCACAGTCAGGACTTTCCCGTAGGTGCTGGGGTAGAGGGACGGAGGCAGAGAGCGGGCCGCTTTGGCAGCAGAAGGCTGGGACGAGCTGGACTTCCTTTGCAGGTTGAGGTTGGGATGTGCGGGTGTATTTGTTGGGGAGGGGGCGGAGCTTGTGCGGGCTGATTTCACCTGCATCATCGGGCGAGATGCTGGACGAGGCTTCTCGTGAGCTGGTTTCTGGACAGACGGGGGACGGTCCTGGGACGGTTTAGGTGGAGCTGGAGGTCTGTCAGAGGGTTGGTTGGAGCTGGATGGAGGATCTGGTTTCTCACGGTTCTCTTGGTTCAGAGAAGTCTCTGAATAATGACAGAAAAAATAATTTCAAACAATTACATTTTAAAATTCAATTAAACATTGTTGTCTCAAAGAGCTACTCAGGATTAATCAATATTTGATAATATGTTTAATTTTCTTTTCTCTTTGCATTACTAAGCAACTTTTTAAAGCCCAAACAGACTATGTGAACTAATGCCCACCAGCTAGTTGATCTGGGAGTCAAATGACTGCAAAGAAATATACTTTATGTTCTTGCTATTCAGATTATCTGAGTCCATATTTTGCCTTTACTCTGCTTTATTTATTCAGTTCTAAGGACTGCTAAAGTATCTCTACAATCTAGGGCTGGGAAATTAATCCAAAAATAATCGAAACCGACATTTAGACCCTCTAATCGAAGTAATTTTACTCATGCTGATTATTTTGATTATTTTCCCTGTGTCACGTGACCACGCCCCCTCCATACAGTCTGCGTTCACTTTAAGCACAGCCAAGAGTGACGGACGCGCTGCCAAATTGGAGGAGACAAGTGGCAATCTATCAGAGGACCTTGTAGCCAAAAAAATGCAGTCTCCATTGTTCAGGCACATTATGGATTCTGTGCAGAGGACATCGAGCAGGAAGAAGTTAAGTGTAAATACTGCTTAAAGACCGTTTCGATGAGCATCGGTAACACCAACTCGTTCCAGCATATCATAAAATAATCGTTCATTCATCGTAATCAAGGTTAGAGCTTCAATTAATCATGATACTGAGATTAGGTAATATTGCCCAGCCCTACTACAATCCCAAATGTTCAAAAAGCCTTCTAGTTTTCATCTGAGTATCCCTGATCAACCTGTATTCTCAGACTGTCTAAGATGCTCCGTTAGAGCTCTCCTTGGCTCTGTTTCCCACGTGGGCCCACTCCGCCCTGATGGTTGAGAGGTGTGCTCTGTGGTAACGAGTCAGTTCAGCGCTGCTCAACAACATGTTGTCAACATCTGCATACATTGTTTGGCCTATGCTCTTCACTGCACTTGCTAGCCTGAGCTAATGGTCTTAAACTGCAGATGAAACAATGGTAGGACATGGATCTATTCAGGACAGCTGTTTTAGGCTGTTACTGGTGCCGTAAAGTGGCTTAGTGCTGCACTGACTGAGAAGTAGGAGACAGCCTTGCTTAATCCATGACTTCTATTCTTATGTATTACACTATTATACATAAAAAATATGCAGTAGTGCATGTGCAAAATAAATCACTGATATGTGTCTTTCGGGAGTTCCAGTTTAGTTGTTTTCTTTGTTTGTGTAATTAGAGCTGAACTAAGGGCTCAGGGGTAGGGTTTAGGCTAAAGACTAAGTGAGAACCCTGCTATTTTTGTTTATATATGCAGTTCATCTGTAAGGTTGTATTAGTATTAAATAGAAATGTATGTAATCTGCATGCAATTTAAAATGATGGCATATGAAAGTGGCGCAAGATGCTTTGCTTTCATTTTGTGATTTTGTAATGAGTTTATTCTATGTTAATATGAAAATCTGCTTTTATTTTAAAGGAAAAATGGGAACTTATGTTTGGTAAGGACATTAGCTGAACCATGGAAAAAGGGAACTTGCACTGGAGTCAAAAGTTAATAACAAAAGCTCAATGCAGCAGGAAGACGATAAGTTTGATATTAGAAGAGGAAGATTGCTTTTGACATGTCAACTGAGCCGAGGCACAGAGAAAGGGATCATAGTGGACAGGAGACAGAAGTGGTCCAGAGGGTGGCTAATTTTTTTACAAAATGATGCCAACAGTTTAAATGTAATGCTGATGAATGTGTGATTTCAAGCAAAGGTGAAAACACCAGCAACATGCTGAAACATTTATTCTACATAACAACATAAAGCTCAGTGTGAAAGTAAATATCATGATGTCATGTGTTTTACATTATTGACACAAGAAACCCGTGTAGGCTCCATTTCCTCATCACACTAAATATCCACTTGAATCAAGAAATAAATAAATGATGAACTTATTGATAAGAAGAAAACAAAATGATTTTAGAGTCAAATCTATTCCCATCCCTACTCTGAAAGCGGGGAGACACTGCTTTGAATAGCATCTGGCTGCTGCTCTACAACAGTTCAGTGCACTTTAAACAAAATATAAAATCAATGGAAGTTAAATTAACTAATGGATGAATTTCAGACCTCAGTTACATTAAGATTTAACAAACTCTTTAAACTCTCACCAACCCTAAAAATTCTAATGTCTTATATTCACACCGGATGTACTGACATGTTCTTTATGTGGCTGCACGATTTCTGCAGTTTCTAACCAGCAACAAAATTTGCTGATACAGTCCAAACAAAAGCCTGCGTCTGCAAATCAGACACTCACTGAGCCATACATCATCACAGCTTAAGTAATCACATCTGAGCCACAACAGTGAAGCTGTTTCATTAAACATGACAGCCGTGGTCCAATATGAGACGTGAATCTGAGAGCGATGAAAGATCCATCTGAGCACTGAGCTATTTTTGTTCTGTTGATCTAAAAAAACTACAGGACTCATCACACGAGTAATGACAAAAAACATCTGTGCTTGTAGCTCTTTAACGGTCTCTATGATAAATATGTTTTATTAAGAGCACATAAAGAAAAAAGGTGTGTAACCTTTCTCTATAAATAATCCAAACATGAACACAGATAGAGTCCATTTTTATCGTTTTATTGTTTTATTGTTTTATTTGTGGCACTGAGCCACGTGATGGGATTTCTTTTTCTCTTTTAAGACTTTATGCTAACTTTCGGCTCGTGTGTGAGGAGATGCCCTGTAATTGATTCATCTGGTGTCTCTACAGGGGTGGACATATGATGGTTACTTACAAAGTGTTTATCTGGCAATATGATTCACATCGTACCACATGGGCAACAATACCCACAATAACCTACAATATTGTCTGAATGACAAATGCAGTTTCTGATCAGTGTTATTTTTATTAAACATGGTCCCTGCAACATTAATAAACTTTATGATGTGACCCAGTGACTGAAAAAATAACCAATAAATGTCAGACTGAAGGAGAATAAAATGTCTGAATGCCAACCAACGACCAGACACTGTCCTAAAACACCTAACAAATGCTCCAAATTTCTCTAAAGTATTGAATAAAAAGGTTATTGCACTAAAATTATACAGTATTGAGCCACAAAAATATCATGTTACATTGGTGTATTGACATTTTTTACACCCCTTGTTACTTAGGATATGATGCAATTTGATAAAATGCAAAAATCATGATACAAAACTTCTGCAAATTATCTAAATTGCAAAACAGTCCTTTAACTACAGAATTCAAAATGCCCCTTGGAGGTAATGTTTTTCACGTGAATTCGGTGTTAATTTCAATTCTTATGATGCTTATTCCTGAAACTTATTTTCAATGTGTAAGACATCTTCTTTTGTCTATTTACTTTCATCAAAATAACCTTCAGTCATGCTTTAACTACCTCTGTACGAGACCATGAAGTAGTGGTGCTATTTTTAGAAAACTGATTTATGATACCATTTATTTTATTGACTTCAACAAGTCAAGATAACATGTCTTGATGTTTATTTCTCTTTTCTTCAGTCACATTTTTAACTGAGCAGGGCTAGCTAAGGCAAAATAATCCTAATAATCCTATGTATTTTCCCCCTGAAAGAAAAATTCTTTCAAATATGACTGAAGAGTTCCGATGCATTTTTAGAAACAATGTCAAAACATTTGACAACCCAAATCAAAAAATGTATTTTTTTGGTGGTCAAGAAATAGTAATACCACTTTGAGAGTGAAGTAATGCTGGTATTCACAAACAAAAGAATAAGAAATAAAAAAGAGGAATTTTTCAGACAGAAAAATCTCATTTACTCACCTGGTTTAGGTTTGGGTTTGCGCCCAGGTTTTCCTTTTATCTTGGGAGTGCTCTCCTCCGGCTTTTTCCCAGCCTCTTTGCCCTCCTTGCTGCACTTGCGGACCCTCCTTCTGGAGCAGCTTGCCACAAGGAGTGCAGGAGACGGCTCAGCGCCTGCACAGAAGCACAAAGCTCAGGCTGTCAGGTTTATCTGAAGAATTCAACCTCTGTGCCTCTCATACTTTCATCTCGGCTACAGGGAATTTCAGCTATTCATGAAAAAAGTCGAATACAGACATGCTCTTGTCTGTAACAGCAGACCTCTCAGTTCAGCCAAGATGATCAACTGTTTTGATTATGTCTGTTTGAGTGTGTGTACGCTGCACAGATCATAAAAAAGCCACAGTTTGGAAGCACTTTCTTTGAAAGAGAGAAATATTTATACAAGCGCCTGAATCAACAAAAGCTGCCATAGAGAAATGACTGAGATAAAACATGCTGTTCTGAGCACAAATTCAATCAATATTCAGTCATTTTTCTCCATTTTAGGACCAAGTTTTCTTTGCCACATTCAATTTATTCACTGTGACCAGCTTAAGATATAAAGTACACAACTTTGTCAAACAGCGTAACTTGCAAAATAAATGCTCACAAAAAAGAAACGTATTTTAATTTTATACTAATTTTAGAAAGCAATCTTCTTTAACATCAAATTGCATTTTTGGTGACAAAAGTACTCAAATTTTTCTGACTTTTGAAAAAGAGCAAAAATAATCAGAAAGTATATGCAACTGGACATAACTAACAGTGAAACTTTGCAAGCTTAAACCAAGGTCATATTCTTGCTAGCAGCTAGCAGACTGCTTTTTCCTCACAGTAGCTCTAATTAGCCATTTTCTTGCAATGTAGACTACTTGACCAACAAAGATTAATCCTCTGCTACATCAAGATAACATGGCTAAACTTCAACTTGTGTTTTTAAGCAGCTGTCTGCTTCTCATTCTTATTTATGTAAGACTAGAGTCACAACAGTGAAAAGAACTGTAACCTAGAAAATAGCTAATGTGGTTGCTTATTTAGCGAAAGGCAAGCTAGCAGCTTGTGCCTATTGCAGAGTGTAGAGACACCATTTTTCTTTACAGTATTGAGTTTTTTATGGTGCTTAAAATTACTTACTTAACTTTGCATAAAGAATATACCATAGTGCCCTAAAATGTGTGAGAGAAAAATGCCACTACTAATTTGCTAGCTAGAATATTACATGCTAATGTCTTCTTTATCACTCCAAACAAATTTTTCCAGAGGTCATTTCATTTAATTTAAATGCAGTGAAGGTTAAGGAGTAAATCAGTCTTTAAACAGGTTAAATACAAACATACCACACGCACAGATAATTATACTGAACAACAAGTTAGCAGCACTCTACCAGAAAAAAAAACATTTGTGCTAAAAAAAAACAACATTTGTGCTAAAAAAATAAATAACATCTGTGCTAAAATCATGAATGCACAACCTGAGTTTCCTTTTTCAATGCAACCTGTACTTTTTTAAGTAATGCTAAAATACATGACTCAGGCACATGCACACATTGACACCTTCCCTCACACCACATAATCAGTACTGGAAGAAATTGAATATTTTTTGGATATGAAAGTAGAGTTTTATCAGAGAGTAGAGCAGCAACAACAAGGTCATGTTTTACTGAGATGTTGTTAAAATGTGCAGTATGTGTGTTTATGAGCTCACAGTGGATCTTGTAGTCTGGCGGCAGCAGTCTGATGTGGGAGAGCGGGATGCGGCCGGTGTCTCCATCATCAAACTCCACCGTGATGAGGTCATCGTTCTCGTCAATATCTGAACTCCCTGTAGGTAAAAAAACAAACATATCATCAAGAAGTTTTGATTATAACATGGGCTATGTGTAAAAATGTATTTAAGATTAATAATGTATTTTTAGAACCTTGCAGCTCAAACATTACTGCTTCTTTTGAGGGATTTACAAACTTGGCACAATCATGTTGACTTTCTACAAAGCTTCTTTTTAGTTCAGACAGGACCATTACAAGCTCTTACATCAGCCAACTGTACTGTACAGCTAGTATCTAGTACTGAAGCATTTACATCTCCTGTAAGCCATGCTCTGGCACACTTGAAAGGTGTCTGGACCATCTCAACAAGTACATTTAACTGACCAATTACCCTAAAGTAGATCAGTGGACCAATCAGAGCATAGTACAGTCTTCAAAAATGAACATGTAAAAAAAAGTTAAGGCAATAAATTGTCTCTTTTAAGCAGCCCCTCAGAAGCTGCTGGAGAGAAACTAAAACAGATTCTTAACATAAAGCTACCAAATTTCTTTTCTTGCTGACTGAGAGAAGAAGGTCTTTGTCGATTAGAAATTAGAAAAAATCTTGTAAACAAACACAAAAGGATAACTCAAAAGTATTTTTTTCTAGAATGTAACACTATTTCTATCCCAAGTATTTATAATGCACCATTTGTGGCCTGTTTTTGCTATTTGACTGAGTGACCTTTTTGTGTGGTTAAAATCTCTGTTTGACAGATTTATTGTGAAAAAAGATTCACATATTTTTCCTCCGTTATGATGGGGCATATTTCAAAACATTGTTTGCACAAGATAATTAAGGTTATTTGCTACAACATGTCAGTTAATGGTCTGTCTGCCATTTTCTCCCGCTCTGATTAACCCTAAAAATGTCCTAGGGCCTTTTTGTGGTTTATTAAGATTTTTGTTGTCAAGACATCTAGGCTGTGTTGAATAAATACAGCTCAAATGTGGCAGAGGATATTCATTTTCAATGATTTTTAGAATTGTCATCTTAGCTCGGTGAAATTAACTTAAAATAGTGAAGTCACACAAAAAAATGACACATTTGCTCCTAATGACAAAGAATGTCTGAATTAAAATCATTGAAAATGGCATTTTTTTTAATTCTCTTTTTATTGAAATGTGTCATTGTATCACTTTTCAGTGTATCTTAAAAACACATTTTTTTCATTTTTTTTTCAACAAAAACAACAAAAAAACTTAAGTTGGATAAGTTAATACAAAATAGGTTATTTAACATTAAAGTGACTGTTTTGAAAAAAAGAAAAGAAAAAAAAAAATCCTTATCACTTACAATGAGTTTACTTATATGAAACCATTATTCCAAATGACTTATCATGAAAGATCACTTTTTTTTGTCACTTTTGGAATCAATCAGTCATATAAATTCACTTGCTGTTTATCAAACATATCTTTTTAACAAGCATCGATATCAACCAGAAGATAGGGCCAAAGGAATAAATAAAAATAAAAAACAGAAATAAGAATTAAAAAAAAAAAAAGTAAATAAAGAAAAGAAAATGGCATTTTTTACCCCACATTTATCTAAAATAAAGTAATGCATTCCTTATGTTAAGAATTCATTCTTGATTAAGAGATTTGGATTTTTATTGTTTTATGTTTGTTAACCAGATGGTGCTATTTTTTTCCATTCAAAAGGTGCTGCGAAATTCCCCACTTTTTACTGTTTCCTGCAAGGGTGCTTTCAAGAAAAAACTGAGAATGCAGCAAAATCAATGTTGCAATCATTAAAAGATCTCATAGACTAACAATAATTGTTAAATACTCCAGGAATTGAATTTTATGGGAATTATTTTAGTTTTTTTTTTTTTTTTTTTTTTTTTATAAAAACACTACGGAGTTATGTAAAACTACTGGCCTTTAAAGGGTTAAATCGCCCAATTGATTATATATATTTGATATGTTTATTGTAGGCTGAAGTACTTTAAAAGACTGACATGTTTAAAGTAGAAAGAATATTGATATATAGTATTTTTATAGCAGTTTTTTGAAGGCTGACATGAGTGATGAGTTAGTTTACCAAAGGATCTCATAAGGGTTGAAAGACGTTAAAAGACACTGTTAGTTTTTTTCTGTAAGTTCAAAACCTGTCATGCTGTAAACTCTGATTATTGGTCAGGTTCTTCTGCTCTGCAAACGGTTTGACTAGCTCGATTAACATCCTTCATGTTTGTTTTATTACTGACAGCTAAAATTACATGATGCATGCTGGAACATTATGAATGAGGCATGTAGGCGTTGGGCGTGATGTTGTGGTTGTACCGTTGACAACAGTGCCGGGGTAAAGGCAGCGGTACTGCTGGCTCCAGTAGGCAGCGATACGAGTGCCCTCAGGGAGGTAGCGCACTGACGGAGGCTTCACATCGATGATCTGCACACACAATGGAGAACTTTTCTTTTAAAACTCCACACCCTTTACCAACCTCACACACTGGCAAACAACATTTTATTGGACAGCCTTTGAATAGAACTTTCTGGCTTCTTTTAATACCAGAGATGTGAGGTGTTTGTTTGTTGACTCACCGCCTCCTGCAGCAGTTGTTCCAAGCAGTAGATGTGCGGTCTGTTCCCTCTCTCCCCCTCCACCACAACGCTGTATCTGCACAGAGAAAATGTGAGAAAAGGGGTCAAAACTTTAACTATCGCTTGGCTGCTTTGATGTGTTGTAGGCTTTGAATGTGTTGTCTTTTAAGGCCAGTACAGTGGAAAATATTGTGCACAGCAGAGCATGGTTAATGCCCATGAGCCCCCTGTAATGTTAATCCCTCTCTGAACACAGCTTAACTTTGTTTGTGTCTTTTAATTAAGCCAGTTGGATTTGGATGTCAGCCTAATGCCCAAAATTTGACTAAAATGTACTAGAAAGTCATGAAATTATTCTTTTGAGTTGGCAAATGTATATAAATCAATGGAAGGACAAAAGATCAATATAGCAATAAGATGTCACTCTAACCAGTGTCAAGGGATACAATTATCCATACTTGGTGCCAAGTACAGATTTTTAAAACGAGAAAAAGTCAATATGAACAGAGCTCCAGGCTTAATCAACAACAACTTAACCAAGCAAGTCAATGACATGATTTGTTAGTTGACAAAAGAAGAAGACACCAGCTTGTTGATGTCGGAAAGCAACCTATGAATTAACAGATCAGTCTAGACCTATGCTTTATATTCTTTAATAAAATTTCTGCATCATTCAGTCATTGTCTGCGCAATACGCTCGTCTGAACAAATAGCTAATCAGCCAATCACATGGCAGCAACTCAATATATTTAGGCATTGTCGATAGTTCAAACAGATCATCAGAATGGAGAGGAAAGGTGGTTTAAGTGACTGAATGCGGCAAGGTTGTTTGGACGGGCTGGTTTGAGTATTTCAGAAACTGCCAGTTAAGTCACAGTTAAGAACGGAAACTGAGGCTTAACTCAGGCTAACCAAAATTCAAAGAAGATTGAAAATGTTGCCTTGTCAAAATGAGCCTGGATTTAGCAAGTCATGCTTATGCATTATTCGGTTCTATTTATTTAAATCCAACCAATATTTTGAACGAAACAGAACAAATAAAATCTATGTGGGAAAATATGATATTTACAATAGTGACACATTTGCAGCAGTAAACTAGATGAATTGACGAAAAAGTAAATTTTGCTAAATTCATTTTCCAGGGGGTAAATCTGCTTAATTATGAAGAATTAAATTCATCAATTTCTTCTGTTTTTGCTAAATTTAGCTTCAGTGAATATGGCATTTGTCAATATTTAAGATACAGTATGTATAACAGCATACTAATTCAAACTTTTAACATCTTTGTCCTTCTTTGCAGATCTGTCCACTTAGGTTTATTTTACAATAATGTACAACCAACGTTCATATCCCTAATACCACATTAGAATCTATTAGCAGTGCATGTTATGAGTGCATGTTTGTACTCACATGTCTGGGGAGTGTACAGTGTTCACGTGTCCAGCGTACAGCAGCTGGTCGTCCATTGGGATCAAAACTCTGAGTCCATCCACCAGGGAATCCTTATCCAGGACACACTGCACTGGAGCTGAAAACACATGAAACATGTCATAAATAAGCCTTTCATGACTGAATGTGCAGAGAAGATTTTAGACTGTGTGTTGTCCTCATACCAGGAGTGGAGGATCGCTCTGACATGCTGCTGCTGCGTGGCGGGAGGAGTTCATCCTCGCTGAAGCTGCTGTCCTGGTTCGGCTCAAAGTCTTCATCCGCCGCCATGCTCTCCATCAACCGGCTCACTGCTCCTCTAGACGGCTGCAGAAACACACAACACATATGCAGTTACATCAAGTCAGTGGGGTTTAAAGTCAAAAAGAGGCACAAATAATCCACAAAATAGAAAAAAAGGATTAACATATTTTTAAAACATATTAAAAAGTTGAACACCAACCATCTATAATTGAACTCCTAGCTATACCTACGTCACCCTTAACCAAACTAAGAAAAACTGGTGTTGTGGGCTCTTTCATTTTCCTTCAACACTATTTAAAGAGGTAAACTGATTGCCTGGCATTAGTTTGTTCATGTTAAAGTGGTTTTCTTAAACATTAGTAATCATCTGTTTAAGTGAGATGCCTGAAATCTGTTGCTTCATGTTTCAAACACTCATAAAAAATGAAGATGTTAAAGTAATCCTGCCTCTTACGTTTAATTTAAGGCCAGGTGACAAAGCACTTATTAACTTTTCAACATATTACAGCACTTATTGTGTTGGAAACACAATTTTCTCCTCCACCACAAAGAGCTGTGCACACAACTGAGCCGCCTCCAGTGTTTCCAAAACAAACTACAGTTTTGGCTGCCGGCAGATGGAAAACAATATAACAGAAAGCTTTTTCTATTTTTTCTGTCACTAACACCACAAAAGTAGTTTTAACAGTCAACAGATTTCCAGGACTTATTGTGTTTGTGCAATGCAGCAAGAGTCCATAAAGCCTGGGCCGCAAGAATAGATTTTTAAAATCTTAACAGATGTTGAACATGTGAGACAACCAGCGCATAATGACTAATAGATGATGGGTAAACATTTATCCTTAAAGAGCAACGGCATGAACAAAACAGCACACCACTCACAGACAGGTTTTATTAACAACAACCAGAGCCCTGACTCAAAATCTCTCTCTTCAAACATGATTATAGAATTAATAAAAAAATGCTGATGACAGGCAAGAGGAATCAGCAATAATTTTCAGACCACTTCCTCTAAAAAAAGCTAAACATAAATGGCCTAATTATGAACAACATGTTAGAGACAGCAGGAGGAACTGTAAATCCTTCATTTAGGCTTTACAAGTTTATCAGATGCAGTCTGTTACATGGGGCTCTTGCAAACGTCTGAGTTAAATTAAATTTCTAAGCTTCTGAGGCAGCAGCACCGCCTACTACACCCTCTGAGTGGCCCGTAATGAATGTGACTGACAGAAAGATCATCCAATCACCTGCTGGATATGCTTCTGAACGGTTCTACCATTCCCAAGAATGACAAGACCAATACATGGAGAGGTCCATCTAGTATGCCGGGTTAAGTAAGAGCACATAGATGTGTGATGGTAGACTGGGGCCATCTTTCTGAACCAGGCTGTAAAGATGTTTATTTAGGCCATCATTCTTTTCTTCTCCAGCAGCCTAAGCAGGGAAGCCCAGATTTCCCTCTCCCCGGCCACTGTTCCCAGGCCAGCTTAGAGACATAGTCCCTCCAGCGAGTCCTGGATCTTCCTCGAGGTCTCCTTCCAGTGGGATGTGCCCTGAACACCTCACCAGGGAGGTGTCCAGGAGATGCCTGAGCCACCTCCCTCAACTTCAACTTCAACTTAATTATCCCCTCAGGGACATTTGCTTTGCAGCCAGGTAAAAACGACATTAATACACAGTCACACCAAATCAGTTCCAACAACAAAAACACTGGAGCACATGAACCAAGGAAAACATCAGTGGGAAAACCAGGAATGGAGCCATCTCCAATGAAAATGGCCAACAGCCACTTGTACCCGCGATATTGTTCTTTCGGTCACTACACACAGCTCGTGACCACAGGTGAGGGTAGGGATGAAGATCAAGCGGCCATACACAATCATGTGGGTGCCAGGTTTCTGGAACCAGCCTCAAGTGGAAGTCCCTGAGGTTGCCACCTGCCTATTAAACACTAAGATTTCTCAGGACTATGTGGGTGCAATCGCTTTGACAGAAAGAGGCTGTTTGGTTGGTAATAAAGTAGTTTTGTTGCCTCTGAGTGTGTGGGACTTGGTGGTTTTTAAAGTCTAAAGCACACCAACTTTATATCCAGTTCTGATCACCCTGAAAAACAGCAGTTACTAACTTAAAAAGCGTGCAAAGATCATTCCAAAGATTTTTAGATAGCTAACAGATATATGATCATTGTGTGAAGAAGGTTTTTGTTGATTTGTGCTCCCAGGTCCTTAATATATCTTAACACCACAAAGACATTTAAGCAGAATAATCTTTGGAGCCATCAGGAAATCAGGACTTTGCTAAGTTATGTCGTAAGTGGAGAATGTGGCTCAAACTCAGCAAGATGATCCAGTAGCATACCCTGCTCAAAGGCAGTGTGGTCCCATTTCAGGCCTAATAACTAAAACACTCTGGTTTTGTCCTTGCCGGGATAATTAAGTTCACATCCATAATGGTTTTCCCACTGATCCATCATCTCACTGACCTCTCTGGCCTTGGTCTTGGCTTTCGGTTGGCTCTTGCGTGCCGGGCTGAGGCTCAGCGGCGCTGGGACGTCTGTGATTGGACTGCAAAGTGGGGACGGGCTCACGGGGAGAGAGGAGTCCTTCAGCTTCTTTTTCTGGGTAACACGACACATGTAGAGAGAGGTTAAACATGGGTAAGTGTGTGTGCACTGAGGATGTACTGCACAGATTTACACACACACGCACACACACACTGAGGGTGGGATGCTGCCTGCAGTTGTCCTTTCTTGTCAGCGACACGGCAGAGGCGGCAGGGGAGTGCTGCAGTGTCTGAAGTGTTGGGAAACCCCGCTGGCACTCTGACACACACTTTTACAAACACACACACACACACACACACATGCAGAGGTGTCGTGGGAGACATGGGGAAGTGAGGGGGAGCAGAGTTTGAGAGGAGGGAGGAAGATGAAGAAACAGAAATACTGCAGGCTCTTTGTTTTTGTCTCAGCTGGTGCAATGCTGCAGGATCAGATATTAACATACCTTTACCACGTCTTTCCCCTCTCTGCTCGGCGTGGTGGGCTTGGGTCTGGAGGCGGGCTTTGGGGTGAGAGGTGGGACAGAGCTGGAGCAGGAAGAGGAGGATGAAGAAGAGGAGGAGCTCTGGTTGAGGGAAGTGGACGCCGGCGTGGATGTCTGACCGGTCGATGTGGTGGCATCGTGGAGGAAGATTCTCTCGCTGCGTCGTCGGTTCCAGCCCTCATCCTCGCTGAGGCCCCACAGCCCGTAGCTGGAGTTCAGGTCAAAGCTGTAGCGGCGTGGGGAGCGAGGAGCGGTGCGGGGTTTGGGCAGGGGTTTGCGTTTGATCGGCAGAGTTTCGTCCCTCTTGGTGGGGCTGGCCTGGTCAATGCGGCGGGTTGCGGGGGGCAGAAGGGGGAGCTCTGGAGCGGAGCGCTTCCCATGTAGCAGGGAGGGGAACTTCCTCAGGCGCAAGTCTGAACCGGAGTCAGACCACTCGCATTCTGAAGACCCTGAGGGTGAGAGGATAGACTAAGGGCTGGATATATTGATGTACCTTTGAATAATAGACAATCAGTATTTCACTTGATGCAGTTTAAGTTGACAGAATATACGCTCCTCAAATGAAGTTTGGAAACTATATTCTGGTCAGCTATTCATCCCTCTTGATAATACTCAATGGTATCATATTTTATACTTTAGTCACCTTTACGAGGTACAGCCTGTGACGATTGTGCATTCATGGAAAGAGCAACACACCTAAACATGTGGGTAGGGCCCCAAGCCTACCATTCTTCAGTGAAACGAAGGTGAGGGACCGGTCTTCTTGGGGTGTTGTCTTCCTGGGACACCAACTTTGCGGTCTGATGTTGACTTCATAAGTCTCATGGTACCTGGTTCTAAAATTCGGAAGGGCTATCAGGGCTGACAACAAATAACGCTGCCACTCTACTGAATGGTTCACCAGCTTTCAGTTGCAGGGAATTTTGGCATTTTTTGGGCACTACCTACACGTTTAGCTTTGTTGCTATTTTCCCAAATGCACAACCCTTACAAGATCTACCTGATTGTAAAGGTGACTGACCAGGTTTTCCAAGGATATAAAATACAATAACAATTGGTATTATTAAAGAGGAGAAGTATGAATGATTTTTGGAAAGTATATATTGTTTTTAATGATTTTTGTTTGGGCATTATTGGTATATCAGTATCAGCAGACGTGAAAATTTCTGCCAACATTTACCGCTCATATTTTAGCTGTTGATATTAGCATTTAGTTTTTAGAGTTTTTTGCTTATAAATTTTAATTTGAAAGAATTACCTTCAAAAATAAGTGATGACTTTCTGCTAGTAAACCTGTAAATTTTTTTGTAGCTTTTTATAGGGCGGATGATGCCTCAGTTTACTGTGACCGTCAAAATTACATTTTTTAAATGATGTACTGTGTAACCCAAAGACTTATTTCAGTTATTTATATAACTGTAATGGCTAAAGTACATTTTTAAATGCAGGCATATCAGATATCAACAAAAAATCCAACGTTCATTCGAAAGTGTTATCAAAAAGTATGGAAATCTTATGATCCTCAGTCTACATTGCACAAATGTGTTGGCAACAATGAAAATTTAGGTGGCTCTGGCAAAGAGCAAGGGTTCTACCATCTTTTTTGAAGGAGTTTTCATGATATTTTCAATTATAAAACGCGAGCAGAGACAGAAGTCTTCAACTCCAGCGCTGGGTTATCTTTTGTTTCAATAATAAAAAGTTGCTGGAAAACTCTTAAACATTTTCTAATTGAGGAATATGTTGTTTACATGCTGGAATATTGAACTAGTGAGGGTCACCGTTGCTTCTTGCCAGTTTCACTCTCTTTTGGTAAAAAAAAATATGAATTATGATTATTTTGTGTGCTTTTTGAAATATTCTGCATGATATAGTGGAGATTCCTTTTTTAGGAAACAAGAGATGTTTAAGACATCTATTTATAAAAATCCCAATGCACAAAAATGTTGCTTTAGTTTGTCTGACATGTATGAAATTTTTGGAAATTGAAACCCAGAATTTGCCCAATATTGGGAGTCTAATTATAGTGCCTTGGTATCAAGCTGGTATCAGTATGGTTTAACTTCTTAATGGAATCAAATCAGAGTTTAAAATTCTAGTACCCTGACGATAACTTACATTTTATGGAGGTATAAATTATTTATCATCAATCAGCCTGAAAAGGATAAATGCATAATTTTGGTCCATGTTGCCCTGCCCTAGAAAAGGTCAAAAAGAAAATAAAACCTCCCTAACTGTACAGAACACAAGCTCATCCAATAAACATGCAGTCCGTAATAAACCCAGGTGTTAAATTCCCTGAAATCAATAACCCGTGAACAGCACTATTGATCAAATTTCAAACCAATACATAATTCAACACCAGATCATTACATGCACCCTTGTGTGAAAATTAGAAATGAATTGATATGCAGCTGTAAATCAATAACACAATCCTGAATAAATGCTCAGGCGGGGAACCTGCTCAACCACAAAAAATTGCAATTAATGTGTTAAAGGTTGACGGGGGAGCTGAGAAAAGAGTGTAAACAGGAGAGTGAAGATTTACTGGATAAATGTAAACAGAAGAGCCGCATCACTGTATGTTGTCTGATGTTATAAGTATGCAAATAATATTAAAGTAACTGAATGCAGTTTTATTGATTCTTTATAGTTTTTTCATTAATTCCTGAATATGTTCCAATTTTTTTAGAGTGAGCTGCAGGTGTAAATACAAATAGATGAAGGTTTTATAACAACTGTAATGCTATAGAGGAGTGATGGTGGGAAAAGATCTAAAAAAGCAAAAGTTTCCTCACTCAGTTTACACAAAGTTCAGTTTCTGCAAAAATGCATTATTTTAAGAATGAGTTTTATGTTTCAATTATCGTAGAAACAGAGGGCTACAACAAAAACCTTTAAAAATGTCTCACAATATTTGGGATGTGCTCCATGTGTTTGCTAACGGTAAGATTTTCATCTTGACTTTGCACCGTCTTTTCGTCACTTGGCCCTTGAAAGATAAATCTCCATGAGTTCAGGGAGTGATTCTGTTTAAAAGCACAAGATAAAATTCAATATAATGCGCCATAAACACCTCCTGCACAAAAGAAGGCTGCTTCATACTTGGTTTACTAGTCTGCTTGATGTACGTAATCACACGTAAGCATCCTTTTTTTTTGGTTATGGTTTGTCTCCTGAGATATCGTCCTCTCTAATCTTACTGCCCAAAGGAGGAAATTCCAAGAGGAGACTTGTGTAATTAAGCTACTCAAGAAAATTTAGGGGCAGGCTATTCTGGAATTTTCTGCAAATGTTTAGGAGCGCATGCATCACACGGCTACAAGGCAAAATGCAGATTTTCGTATTCCAGTTTTTCAGATATTAAAACATGTATCTTTTGTGTGTTAGTCTTAGTAAAATGGATGTTTCCATCAGTTCTTGCGCTTAAGTTGAGAATTTCTGGTTGCTCACTATGAATTGTTTATCCCTTTTTCTTCTGATTAAAAGCAGAATGAAGTGAAACCAAAATAGGCTTACCTTATAATGTGGGCAATCTCAGCATGGCATGTCATACTCTCACTACAGAGTGGTGCAGGGAAAACACATTTTGTGCCCAACAGATGTTAGCACCACGCTGGTTCCCTGAATAATAAGCCTCAGGGATGCTCAAAACGGGTGTGTGGATTATCGCAGATAGACACAGTCGGATATTTGGGAATGCCCACAAAACATCAGCACAGTCGGGGAGACAAACTGCTCAGAACAATGCTTTGAGGCTGTTGGGTGCCCATTTTGTGCTATAATAATATTTAAAATCATATTTTAGGAATATTCATCCAACTGAAGCACAGACCTGAGTACAAGAACACCGTGACGACTTCAAGCCATCCAGAGGGGACCATTACAGTCTGATTTAGCATCATCTAAAAACACTTTTATGACCTTTCTTATGAGTAGTCTATGCTAATTATGTTCACAATGCAACAGCATTTTTTAAAACTCTGCAAAGAGAAATTAGCTGTTCATAAATAGGTCTATATAATAGCTTGCCTTTTATGTAGACTGTATTCATACAAAAAAAGGGTCTAAGTAGTCCTTGTTGACACCTTATTTCAGGCATTTATCCGAAACTGGTTATTATTTCCCATATAATTTTGACCTTGGGATCCAGGAAGTGTTAAATGCTAAATCGCTTCAATGTTTTTAAACTCATTCCTGCAACACCCTATTGGCGGCTCGTTTATTTGCTCCCTTGTTTTCTAAAAAATAAACCTGCTATCAAAACAATTTAGTCTAATGGGATGCATTTAAACAATAATAAAAGAACAACTGCATCATCTTAAGGTAATATAAATTAGTGGATTTTTGCTGATACCAGGTGCTTTTCTTTAACGGCACAAAGTCTTTCCTGCTAAAAAAATGACTTGTTGCTATCAGTGTGACAGTCTGTTTGTAAAAGGAACAGATGTAAAACAAGAAAAACAACTCTCAATATTTGAAATAATAAAACTCCTGATTTTCGAATGTATCCATGTAATGATGATAAGGTGAGCATCATGATACATTTGTGCAATTTGCCAATATGTAAGATATGTATGGCCGATATAGCAGCTGTAAATAACTGCAAAAATATACCAACCAATGCTATTTTTTTAGGCCAATATCAGCCAATACAGATATTTTACCAATAATATTGTGCATCCCCAGTGTGAAAAAAAACTGGAACTAAGCAAAAATGTCTAGTCATGTTTGCTTCAGTCCTCTTGGTTTTTGGCCCTTAAAAACACTGTGTGTTTCTTATTTTTACATCAACCAAGTCAATGACTTTTCAAAGCCAGACATTTCAGTCTCTTTGTGTGCACACAAGACACATTTGTATCTGCTGTGTTATATATTACCCAGAGTGCTTTGCCGATGTTTGCCGTCGTGGAGAAGGCTTAATGGCGTGGAGCTGACAGGAAGCGCGCTTGCAGCAAACCTGGCCAGCAGACCCAGCCCACTCTCCTCACAGACACCGTCATCATCCGAGTCTGTCTCGTCATCATCGTCATCATCTTCCTCAGAGGTTTCTGAGTCAGAGGAGAGATTAACAACTCAGAGACGAGAAACTGGAGCACTGGTCAGGGTTTAAAGTCAAAAACATTTTATATACACTAATAAAGATACTATTTTCTTACTAAAACCCTTTGCACACAGCAGCCTGGAACCCCCACCACACACACAAACAAACACACTGTCCCATTTATCTGCTTCTTCACATGTAAGCTGATTGGACAAAAAAGTGGGAAGAGAATAAATCGACTGTCCAAACCACTGCAGCTTTCCTTCACACTATTTTGCAGCATAAGCAAAAAAACAGAAACACATACTAGAATTTACACACTCTCACACACAGTACTGTACACATACACAGCTGCTAGAGCATTTCAGCTAACATAGACTCCACTGTTTTTAAGTTTTAAAAGAAAAAAAAGAGAAACTGCTTTTTTTTTTACAAAGACAAACACACATATTAGCATAGCTGCGTGTAGGTAGCAGTTAGCTGTTAAATTTACGGCAGCAGATAAGGAAGAGGAGCGTTTCCACAAAGGTTAGAGTGTTAACATTGATGGTGGATACACAGTACAAGGCTGTTTCAATCCAAAATTGAAAATATCTTCATGTTATGTGAGGATTTACAAATCATAAAAATGTCAGTGAAAAGCATGCACACTAAAGGCTGAAAGTTAGCCGTGTCCTCTTCAGCCAAATTAAAAATACAATTGGGTTTGAAAACCAAAACTGGTCATGAGAAATTTAATAATTTAGACAATAAAATAATAACAGAACATTAAATTTATTTGTAAAGCTAACTTCTTTAGCCTTCAAAGCCAGCTAGCTCTTTAAGTTGAAAGTTAGCCTCTTGCTCTTAAGCCGAATTCAGAACAAATGGTTGATTTTGTTCATAAGAAATAAATCTAACTTCAGACTACATTAAAACACTTAACTTTGAACTTTTAAGACATCTTTTGTTTTTAATTTATTGTACTGTGAATCCACTTTGTGTTAACGGAGGCAAGCAGACAACAACGAAGGCAGGCACTGAGTGGACAGCCCTGTGAGGCCCCTTGGTTTGTTGTTCAAATGAAATTTGAGCAATCTAGAGCTGTGTCCAAAACCACAAACTTTCACACTATTTACTAATGTGAATTACAGTGAAAATGTAGTGTATGATGTTCATTGAACGCAATTTCATGTTTGTGAGAAAGCCTTGGCCAAGGCAATATCAACCTGGCTTGAATTCTTGCCAACGCAAAAGAGGTTGTTTTTTTTCTGGCATTTCTTAATTTGTTAACAGCACAACTAAAAAACTTGTGAACTGAATTTAATAATATTTTCAGGGAATGTTGGTCAAGGAATGTGGAATGTGGATCCAGGAATTGTTTTCAAGTATTTGTTAACAGTGCGAGATAGGGACGTTTTCTACATTTTTTACAATAACTTTCCCAATGATGTTGGAAATTCCTTGGCAGCAATTTTAGTGGTGATATGAATTCAAATGCAGATCGAGGTATTTTCTAAAGAATTTGTTAACAGAGCAAGACAGGGCAGTTTTTCACAATAACTCGCCCAAAATGCTTGGCGGAGGATTATGCTCTTGGACCATTTCTTGTAAAGTTTTTTATCCAAACTGTTAAAACTTTGTAATTTGCATACATGGACTTCAGGTTTTATAACACGTTGAAATAACGTCACTGTGTTAACTATATGTGTGTTTTGTTGTTGTATTGTTGTTAACTATAACCTACAGTCGCGCAAGCTAGATTCTAGCCTAACCAGCTAAGCGAGGATCATATTAATGTGATGCAGAGATGAGCTCAGTGCTCCAACTGTAGGCTTAGTATACCGTATGAATTACAGGTTTTATCTTGAGCATGTATTTGAGTATGTAGCATATGGTTTTGGACATAGCCATGGTTTGACCATCTGTTCCCCGAGTAAACTTTTTTTTTACTTTAAAAAGCAATTTTTTAACAAGGGACAGTGGACAGAGTAACCAAGTTTCTATTTAAAAAGCTCCAATTTTGTCAGGTCATTAACAAACAAACAAAAAGAATAAAAGGTTAAATTCTTTGACGTTCAATTTCAGCATAGCCCATGTTAGCGGTCAATAAGAATAGAGGGGAGGGGCACGTCCTACTTACAGAACAGGTGACAGGGGTGTGGCCTCAGGCAGGGCAGGGCGGGGCAGCGCGGCGGCCTAGCCGTAGCGTAGCTTGGCCTTAGCGCAGTCAAGCTAAAGCAAAGCTTTTAGCCACGGCAGCAGAGACTAGCTGTGGTGAGGTAGGAAGTGCTAGCCAAGCTTCTGTAATGTTGCAGCAGTACAAGCACATAGAACAGGCTGAGAGACACTCAAAGCATCATGGGTAGGAGCACAGGGGGCAAAGGTGAGAAGACAGAGTAAGGTGTCTGAGGGCAACGTAAAGGGAGAAGGGTTATTTTGAAGGTTTAGTAGACACACAGAGGGAACTCTATTGTCCAAATATCCCAAACACCTTATATTCAGAGGATTGAACTGAGCCTGGGTTCTTTTATTTCACCAAAAACCAGAATCACATCATCAAAAAAACACATTATTGGGTTTAAATTGACCTTAAACTCTCCAAAATATAGCATCAGACTTTTATTTCATGTTTTACACCAATAAATCTCACTTAAGCTAGATATTTTCAAGACAATTCCGTCATATTCAGCTCTGTGTGTGCTCTGAATAAATCCCTCTTAAGTTATGTTTAGTTTTCAAAGCTTTATCCTGAGGAAACCTTTATTCTGGTGGGATATTTGACGAACAGAGCGGTCTAAAGGATGTGTGAGGTGCAGCTGGACAGACTGACAGAGACGAAAACAGACAGATGAAGCAGACACAAGGACCACAGCGCTTCGCTTTCTGTGCCAATCAAATCAACACCTTTAATAAATCTTATAGGTACCAAAACTCCATACAACTTTGATGCAAAAATCTCACAATTCACACAAATTTTCAATATACAAATGCTACAAATTTGCAATCCAGGCAATAAAAAACACCATAGAAATAGGTCAACTCTTTAAAAAAGGCAGCTTTGCAAAGAAGCAATAGAGGTAGGGATGGTCGAGCTAAAGCACAGTCTGAGAGAGGATGCCGTAGCAACATGAAAACAAAGACACAAGCTGTGACGACGCACGTCTGTCTGACTCTACAGCGAGGGGCGGGGGCGGAGGAGAGGGAGGTAAGCGGTGAGATTTGGTCAGTAACCTTGGTCGAAGGAGTCGTCAGAGGAGCTGAGGCCTGCCTCTTCCAGCAACAGGGATAAGTGCTTGTGTTTCTTCTTCTGAGACTTCTGACTGGACAGCAGGGATGTTGGCGAGGGCCGCCTCTTCCTGTTTAGGTTTCCTTGTGAGTGTGTCCCAGAGAGAGAGGGCCAGCCCCCTCGAGCAGATTTGTGCTCCTCTGAATCTGAGTCTAGTGCAGAGAAAACTTGGTTAATGACTGGTTAAAGAAGATATTTTGCCCAAAGCATAGCTAAAGCCTTGCCAAAACTTTTCACCTTAGGAAGACAAACAGTGTATTAACTTCAATATTCTGCCTCAAAAATGTCAAGTCTGGAAACCTGAACAATAGTACAGTAGCTAAATGAGTTAAGTGCACTTACTGTTGGAGCAGCTGCTGAGCTCTGATCTCATTGGCGAGAACAGAGCAGTCTTCTTCTGACCTTTCATCTTCCTGATGTTATCCGAAGCAGAAGCCTTGGCGGCCATCTTGTGTTTCCCTGTCTTAGCAGACGATTGGATGCTGCGCTCCTTTGTCCGACCATCCAATGACTTGCCCCTTGATTTGTCTAGCTTTGAGCTGGAGGACAGTTTGCGAGACATGCCCAGCGAGCCCAGCTGTGATAGTGAGAGTGCTCTGTCGAGGTCCGACGCCAGCTGCTCCTGCTCGCACATGTTGCCACGCTTCACCTTCAACACCTGGTGACAACATGAAGAAACGGTCGTTAATTAGTCGAAGTGATTCATGACACTCGAAGCTTAAACACTAAACTTTGAGAGGGTTACCTCCAGAGGGTGACTGGTGGATGGCTCTGTGTCATTCCAGCTCTTCTTCTTCTTTTTCTTCTTTTTCACCTTCAATCCTACACTTCCTGTCTCCAAGTCCTCTTCTTCTCGGGACAGCCTGAACCGTTTCCTCTGTCCCTCACCAGCTTCAGAGTCTTCAGAGTATTGCACTGTCCGAGTAACCCTGAGACATAGGAAGAGCAACACAATAAGACAAAAAATCTTCTCAGGTAAAGGACAAAAATCTGCTAAGATGAAGATCTCACTCACTTTGCAGGCCTGCTGTCCAGTTTAGGAGGTGTCGTCAGATGTTTTCTCTTTCTGGGTCGCCCCCGTCCGCGCCTGTTCAGACTACGCCTCTCATCCTCCTGCTGCAGATGCTCACTAAAATCAGAGGAGGTCACAGCTTAAATGTCTAATCCTGGATACTAGATGATTTGAAGACAGATTTTGGGCCTGATTCCCCCTCCTTCCACCTCGTGAAAGGGGGTGGGGTTGGTTTGAGACTTGCTGTATTTAACTATTTAACTAATACATACAGTTATTTTACTGCTCCAAATTAGGTAAGGAGCTTCTGTGACCCTGAAATCTAAGTATCAGACATGTTTGTTATTAGCCAATTTTAGATAAGGCTGCATCCAGTGATGTATACAAAATAGCAAATGAGAGCTAGCATGGGGAAGAGCAGCACTTTGAGTGTGGGTTCTCCTTTATGCCCTCTTTTCACCAAAATACAAAAGAAATAAATAATATCAGTTACTGACTCAAAATGTCTTTAACCCTTGGGTACTGTATTAAAACACATCCTTTGGTCATGCTTTGGCTTTTTTAAAGCCACAACTTTAGTTGCTGTAAAATCATATCAGATAAATATTTCTTTCATTTTTTTGCCCAAATCTCTTCTTCAAGCTCATCCCTTATCAAAAATAATGAATATTTTTTGAAAGATTATGGATTTTATCCCTTTACATGCAAATTCCATATGTGATGCCACTGATTTGGTAAAAAAAAAAAACACACAAAATGACTGATTTTCAGTACAAAATGATCAGAACCTGGATATTTTTTATATGCTATCACACTCCTGGATATGTCAAAGATTAGTAAAAACATTGACTTTGGTGCATTATTATTTTTTGTGCAGCATCATATTTTAAGTTTTACTCCCCATTGACTCCCATTATGACCACGTTTTTTGAATGCAGCCATGACACTGCAGTGAAATCACCTATGAAATTGGCATTTAAAGGGTTAAAATTCATAATTTAAAAACAAGCTTGATGAAGAGACTTTACTAATCAGGGGTAGTAAATTTGCTCACAGTGTATTTTTGACCTTTTACAATTTTTAAAACCACATTTTCAAAATGTATGTAGAGTTAAGTGTTCTCACCAATAATGTTTTCACTCTCTTAAATATGTGAAAGTTATGGTCACTTAGCTCTAAATATCACCCCTTTGTGGCAGAAAAAAGCCACAAAGAGACCCAAGGGTTAAGCATAAAGATGGCAGATTTTTGTAACAGCAATGAGAAGAGGGAGCCTTAACATTTTCTTTGAATGATTGCCACCAACTTTGAGGAGCAATTACCTTTGAAAGAATGACCCCAAGAGGTGTTACTAAAGCAGCCATGCATTGATTGGTTCCACTCACCGCTTGTCTCTTCGTCTCTGCAGCTTGCTCATATCTCGCTGCTTCTCCTTGTACATCCTCTGCAGCTCTGCCAGGCGGACGCGATACTCCACCTCCACTGCGTCCATCACATCCAGAGACAATTTACTGAAAAGCTGCAGAGAGGAGAGGGAAAACTGTAAGAGCAATTTACGAACTGACACATGTTCACCTCTGAGTGACCACGATGTTTGTCTTCATCTCACCGGCTCCTCCTTCCTCTGCCTCCAGCTGTACTTCTTGTCTGGGTCCAGCGTCCTGGGCAGATCGATGTGAGATTGTTTTTCGATGGCCTCCAACAAAATCTGCCTGCTTGCTTCCAGAAGAAAGTCCAGACCCTCTAAAGTCAGAACTGGATAGTAAACAGGCAATACATGAGAGGGATTCAAGCATTTGACGTTTTTACATGGGACAATGTTGCACTGTCTCCTGATTGAAAGACCAACAAAAGTGAAAAAAATCAGAAAAATTAATCTTTTAATCATTTTCTGATTACTTACTGAAAAATAAGTGCATATCAAAATCCCAAATAACAGGTTGGCCATGGATAGTAAAATCAGAAGGGACACTGATTCACATTTTAAGTTTAAAGCACATATTTAGTACTGTAATTTCTCAATTATAACATGCACTCCATATTCTTATGACTTTTGCCTGGAAAAACACTGTACTCCAATGTAACACGCACCCAACTTTCGCCCAAACCCTACTCTCTCAGACAACTCAAAAATTACCTTCATTCAAAGTTTTAATCAATGAAATTTCAGTATTTTCACAACAAATACCGTACATGATTTTCTCTCTCAAACGGATGCGGAAACACCTTTTGCTTCACGCATGCTCAATTACTCAGTTCCTGCCCGAGCATGCTCAGTCGTAGTGTACCGACCAATCAAAGAGCAGCTATCAACATGCCAATGTTTTCGACCAATCACAGCACAGCTATTTTGCATCCCTTGCTCACAAGATGGCAGCGGAAAGGGAATATTTTGGCTTTGTGTATCAGATATGTTGTAATCGTGATGTTGGTGAGACGAAATATGGTAAGTATTTTGCTTGTACTCACGTGTAATACGCACCCAAAAATTAGAGCTTATTTAAGAGCAAAAAAATGCATGTTATAGTCGAGAAATTACGGTAATTTATTATGTTTAACCAGCCATACAATGTCTGCTCACCTTGCTCCTGGCTCATTTGCTCCATCTCTTGCTGGGCCATTTGGCTGAGCAGGGCCATCCCCTCCAGCGCCACCATCTCCAGAGTCCCCGCTCTGCTGCAGTCTAGACCTAACAGAGGGTTCTCTATCTGTGGTAGGAGGGCTGGGGCAGGTGGGGTGCCAGGCTGGGCCTGGGCCATTTCACTGGCTGTAAGCAGAGCAAACATCCCAGCCATGGGATCCTCTGGGCTGACAAGCAGAGGGCGCGGAGAGTCCCGAGTTGTGAGGAGGACAAACATCAGTTTCAGAGTCAGTTTCTTTCTGAACAGGAGTGTGAGAGTTGATACGAGTCTCTGTCTGTTCTTGTTCGCACACACTGGTTTGTTCCAGCAGTGGCGCCGACACCTCACTGTCTGGATCAGAGGCCATGCAGGGGTATTGTTGTGGGTCGGTGTGGACCTCTGGTTTAGGCTCCTCTACAAGCAGAGGAGGAGAGGGGAAAGCTGCCTGACAGGAATAAGAAGAAGCCTCCATTTTGATCCCACCTCCTTCCTTCTCCTCCTCTCTGAGTCTTTCAATCTGCTGCGGTGGAGGGCTGGGAACAAGCAGAGGTAGTGGTTGGGGGTGAGGCTTTGAGGCTTCGTCCTCTCTGTCCTGGATGGCCAGAGGTGGACTGCAGCTCCGCAGAAGTGGACCCAGAGGTTCTGCCTTCATGTCCAGTCGTTGTTGCTCTGGATTCTGCTCCTGCTTTAGGAAAGACCCTGTTTTTGAAGGCTCTAGTTTTTGTGGCTTGACGTCTGCATCCAGCAGCTGTGAATGAAGGCGGGCTGATGGAAGGGGGGCTGGAGGGGTTGAGGAGCAGGAACGGTGAGGTGGGACAACTTCAGTGTTTACCCCTCTGGGTGCTGGGATGTGATATGGGGGAAAAGGCGAGCCAAATGGAGCAGTTATGGACTGGTACGGATAACCTGGAGGGAGATCTGAAGAAACAGAAAGAGAGCAACTGACTTAATCTATTCAACAACAAGAAAAAACATCAATAATCTACAACTCAGATATTATCCAGAGGAGCACATTTAAAAGGCAAATAGGCCTCCTTCAGAATCTCAAGAGCTTTGCATCACGTCTTCAGCCCTTCTCTCTTTATTCACTGAAGACCTTATTTCCCTGCTATACACTAGAAGCCTTTACAAAGACTTTCACAAGACTGCTGTGCCAAAGCTACAAGACTACTAGATTTAATGCAGTCACGTCTTTTTTTGCTCCTTGATTGTAAGGCCTCTGAGTCTAGCTTTTCACATTTTCATTATCAACAATACTATCATTGTTATTAGTCATTAATAATCATGTGTTTCATAATATTAAGCTCTTGTTTACATTGTGTGGTTGTTCTATACTTATGGAAACTATGTGTGGGCATTCTGGTTCAATAAGCTTTTATTCTTGTTCTTACACAATACATCTGGGGCTTTGTAACTTATATACACTATGCAAAGGTCTCTGTATTAATATTCTGCCTTCCTTTTAAAGCAGTGATATTTTGTTGACTAGTTATTTCCGTCATAGTTTTCATCAACAACCTTTTTCCCCTGAGACAGTAACTAATAAAAACCAAGTGCACATGGACAAAAACTCAAACTGAACATAACTGACATTTTCAACAACAAATAAAAACTGGACTAAAATATTTGACAGAGGCCTAATTAATCTATCAGACCTAATTTCATCATGTAGAAAGTCGGGACAAGTTAGGATTATATCCAATCACAGGTGCTTTGGTTGTGTGGAAAGGTTGGATGAGTTAAGAGGGACATCCAATCACAACTGCCTTAGCTCGTTGGTGGTGGGATAAGTTGGGGAGCAGTCCAATCAGAGCTACTCTTTCTACCCATTGATTTATTCATGTAGAGCAGGTTCACTGTTTGTTGTCAGTTCTGGTATTGTAGGTGAGATGCTCTGCCAGGTAACATACCAATAACAGATCTGAACATGGATCAACAATTCAGTCTCAAATGCAGTAAATTCAGGCTCAGTTGGTGGACCTACCAGGATAAATTCCTTGAAATGGTGCTGAGCTTGACTTCTGTGCCCCTCTCTGCTCCCTCCGGTCCACCTCCCCATCCTCAGTCATCTCCTGTTTAGGCCGCCTTGGCGAGGACGGGGGCGGAGAGGCAGAACGTGGAGACGGTGGGAGAGGCAAAGGCGTCGTAGGAGGGTGAGCCCTCTGCCTGCCCTCCTCGGACTTCAGGGTGGTCACAGGTGAGGGGAGAGGGGGCAGCGGCGCGAGGGAAGATGTGGACGGGGTTGGAGAGCGGGAGGGAGGGGGAGGTTTGCAGGGATGGAGAACAGGTGAGGGAGAATGGGAAGATATAGAGGAGGGGCGAGGCTTTGGGTCAGCGTTCCGCTTGTCTGCTTTATCTTCTATCTCCGTCCGGTGCTCGCTGGCCTTTAAACGCTCCTGAAACAAAGAAGAGGAGACAGTTTTGTGCATGCTGTTTGTGTGAAATAACATCCTGCTGCAAGGTATAAAAATCACAGTGTGGCTGCTTTGTTAAGACTTCCTGCACGGTTTCTTTGTCTCCAGCTGCAGGATGTGCTTTGCTAGTGGTCATGTGCTGATAGCGTGACCAAATATCACAACTACTATCACCACCAAATGCAGCTTTACTTTTACTTTTTAAACTTTGACCTGCTGTGTGGTCTGTTTCTAAAAAGGGCGTTTTAAAAAGTCTAATGAATAGTTTCCAAAAGTTGACTTACAACAAACTGAGCATTCCTCTGCAGCTCGAGGACCTGCGCCGTGTGCTGCTGGATCATGAGCAGCTCTTGTTGTCGGAGCATCTGCTGCTGAGAGAGGAGCTGGAGTTGTGCTGCGTGCTGCAGCGAGCTGCCTGTACCGTAAACCCCCGACCACACCGGGGCTCCACGCTCCAGCACATCACCTCCTACAGAAGAACACAGGAGATGGAAATTCATTAGATACACCTCACAAATAATATAACTAAATATCAATTTTTATGTACTTTCTACAGCTGATCCATTACTTTAAGCAAACTGTTTAGTAAGCTTCATTTTTTTTAAACTTTACACCAACTATTCCAGATGATAAGCAAAACATAACCTCCTTGGTGGAGGTAAAAATAAAACTAGTAGTGCTCCAAGAAACCTCCACCAAGGCATTTCTGACGTCATGAGCCAAGTTAATAAGGCAAATGTTCACAATGCTAACAAATCCTGAAAGTAATTCCTGGATCTGGATCACCACCAAAACCTTAAGCCTCCTTCCTTGTGCCACGAGAAGAGTGCAGTCTAGACTTGCTAATTTTTTAATGTAGTTTGACATAGTACTGTTATGTGTTGGTGTAATACAAATCAAGATTGATGGAATGATACATAAAGACATAACAATTATTCTAACTTACTGTTAATGTGATTTTGCCATTACTAAAGTCAGAAGCCCCACTCACTCTGCCATTTCACCTTTAAAATGAACACTGCAGGAATAGACGGGCCAAGTGGAGACCCTATTTGCTCTGTCTCGAGAGGTAGTATCAGAAGAGTATTAATTGGTGACAGGGGAGCACACAGACCCAGAGGGGGAGAGTAGTACCTCAGATACAGTATATGTGTCTGCCTTGGTGTGTATGTGAAACGTGCCATATTGTGCTATCTTGCACTCCTGAGGGCTATATATCACACCAATACATGGTACTTTAAGACTGTTATATTGAACATGGTAATAACTTACTGTTTAGTCATTTATATAACATTCTGGCCATCTGTTTAAACATTCCAGCAATAATTCTTGTGAATTTCTTATCTGTTAAAAACAATACAATTAGCTAACAATATTCACCAATTTTATTCACTGTAGTCATACTGTTTTTGAGTACTTATGTTTAACTATTGGCCAAGTATTTTTGCATCATCTTGTTTTATTTGTCTAACTTTTTATGTTTTAGCCTTAGCTATTAGCTAACAATTTCAACAACTAAAACTTTAAGCTAACTGTTTTGGCTATTTACCTTTGATCTTTGGGGTAACTCTTCAAGTTAGCCGTTAGCCTTACTTTTTCTAACTATTTCAGAGTCATACCCCTTGGTTCTGGCGGACATTATGAGTGCTTAGCCACATATTTGTTATGCTTTCATTACTTCTGCCCATAGTTTAAGTTGAATTATTTTTGTCATTTTATGTCAACATATTAGTAATACTTACGAAACGATAAAAATGTAGATACCAAATATCCAAAAGGGAGCAGCTAATATCAACTAACTAACTAGGAGGGGACTCTTTTTCTGCATTTTTCCAAATACTTTTAACACTGTTGGCGTTCTCTCCTTTACACCGTTTACTCTTCACCCAAAATGGTGTGGTTTTTTTTATACTTCAATGAAAACAGTGTGTCCCACTACTGTTTAAATGCAATTGGTTGGTACAGTTGACAAATTCATACAAGGGAGGTCCACAGATGGATGAGTTTACATTTTTACAGTAAATACAGATGATAACAAAATTTAATAAGATGATAGGCTCTACATGTCAAGTCTGCACACAGTCAAAGTTTTAAAAAAATTACAGACTACAACCAAACACTAAAAACTGTATGTGCATATGGAGTACCCTGACAATCACAAAGACCTGCTGTCCTACCGTAGTGTGGCAGGTGTTCAGTGGGGATGACTATCAGCTGTCCTGACTGCGGGTCTCTGGCAAACTGGTATGGGGGGGGCATGGAGCCTGGCATCGAGGGTGGGTATCCTGGGGGGAGGGTCTGATGGAGTGATGAAGGACCCAGGCCTGAGCAGGGGAAGAGAGAGGGAGAAAATTTAAGGAAAAAAAGTTACAGACAGAAGTGTAAAACAAATATATATCCATTCACTCAGCATCACTCACTGATTAAACCCTTGTTCTGCCCATAGTGGAGTTACTTCAGCGAGAAAACATGCTGAATTTAGCTTATTTTAGCGATTTGGGTTTTTTTACATCAGTGTCTAGACAGAGCTGGCCCTTGGGAAGCGTTGTGTAAGCATGTGTGTTGTCTGGTTGCAGTTTTTTTTATTTTGACAGCGAGCGTTGGAGGGGAAGGAATGTCCTGCAAAAATCAGGAATGTCTGAGCTACTTGACCCCTGGAGGCTGCTGCCGGACAAGTCAGACGGACAGAAAACACTGACCTTTGCTGTTCTGACAGTCACAGCCTGCACTGGCTTCAGTAAGATTTTAGGGACAAATGCACCCTGGAGTCGTGCTCTTAAGAACAAAGGAAAATGAAATGCTGCTTATTAAAAGGGAAATTAACAAAAAAATACTGTTTATACCATGTGGCGCTTATGTAATGCTGAAGTGATATCAGATTTTCACTTGATGATGATTGTGACTGAAAAATCCATGACAAAGACTCTATTGTTTGTGATATTAACTGAACAACATTGGGATTTTTTTTTTTTGACAGCTTTACTGTTTGTCTCCACTTTAGCAAAATACTCAAACAAGTAAAGAGAGGAAAAGAGACAGTCAGCAACCACACATGAACAACAAAATAATAAGGTACACTGCTGATTGATGAGGAAAAATGAAAGCAGCTGAACGAGTTATGTGATATAGTTTAAATATCATGTCAACCACATTAGTTTTCTAATTTTGCACAATGGTGTTTGACTGCGGTGTTACAACATGATCATGAATTTAATGCATCTTCAAGCACCACAGACTTCTTCCCCTTAAAAAGCCAAGGAGATGAAACACAACTTATGTCTGTGCACAAAATCACAGAGAGATGCTTTTAGAAGTCTGATGTCACTTCCATAAATTACAGTCTCTGACTGACTGAAGTTCCTGACATGCCACGCTAAGGATTGTTTCAGAGGAGTTTCAACCAAGGACAGATGAGATTTTTGACCAATGAAACATTATGACTGATAGACCCAAACATCAGCAGAGTTTTATAATGGTGGAAAACGAATCCAAAGGTT
This sequence comes from Cetoscarus ocellatus, assembly GCA_037902135.1. Classification (NCBI taxonomy): domain Eukaryota; kingdom Metazoa; phylum Chordata; class Actinopteri; order Labriformes; family Labridae; genus Cetoscarus; species Cetoscarus ocellatus. Next base: position 845,313 of record JBAMNC010001464.1, read on the forward strand.
TGAGAGTATAACAAAATAATCTATTCAAGTGACTGCACCTTGCTACAGCATAACTGTGGGCTGGGGCCCACTGCTGGGCTGAAGAGGTGCTGCAGTTGGGCCGTGGGATAGGGACAATTTTGGATTTTAGTCCATATTCAATATGCTGCTATTTCTGAACTCATTATCATCTATTCCAACATTTTTTGTCACAAGCACTAGGCCTTCAATTGACTGAAATTGACCTGTTCCTTTCATAGTGACAGTCTATTTTTGTTACAAACAGATGTGAAGCAAAACAATCTTAAGAGTATTTTATTCTTTAATAAATGACACATTGAATCATCAAAGTGGACAAGCAGTGACGGTGAGGTAAATCATTATGGTACCAACATATGTGATTATTATGTCCAACATGTACTGCAAAAATACCAGCTGAAAATAACAGCTAATGTTTTCACATCTGTTGATACAGATAATCAACTTGTTGGGTAATTATCTGCCAGTAACCACATTGTTCAGATAATATTTGCATCCCTTCTTGGAGAAGTCATCAACAAAAAACAAACTACAATCATAATTAAAATCACATTTCAAAAATTACATTTTTGAAGTCCTAGTAGCAAAAAAAAACCCAGGAATTTTAACCTATATATTAATTTTTTATGACTCATAAAATATAATTATATAATAAGCAGAATCATGGTCACAGTTTCACTTGTGTTGAGTTAACAGGGACATTTCATCAAATATAGCACTACGCCGTCTGCTTGGTTACTGATTTGAAGAATTTTTCAATGCTTTCTAATGCATGAAAGGCAGCAGGGGAGACTTTGCAATCACAAAGTGTATGCAAAAAGAGAGTATGAAAAGAGATTATAGCAGCAAAACAAAGCATTCGTACAAAAATCTGTCAATTAAACTGGACACTAGTCTCATTTTATGGTTGTACAAGTGCTAAGACGAGCCAACGATCATTTCAAGGTTTAAAAATTAGACTCAGTGTATTTAAGCTTGGGTTTGCAGTATCATTGTGTATGTTTTTGAATTACCTCCCTAAAAGTGGACCAAATGTTTATTATTCACCAACAAATCTCCAATCATAGTCCGTTAGATGGTGATAAATGAATGAAAATATATCTCCACATACTGTATGGTGATCCTGGCAGCCAGACTGGAGGGGCTCCTGGACGGGTCATCCAGGTGTGAGAGGTCAGGGTTGAGGGGTCAGGAGGCCATCGTCCCGCCCCTCCTGTCACCATCAGGTTTGGGGTCATGAGGCTGGGCGTCATAATACTGGGTGTCAGGCCAGTGGACAGCGGGGTGGGGTGCATCTGAGTGAACTCTGCCAGCTCCTTGGACTCACTGCCAGAGGAGACACAGTTTGTTGAACAGAGGTGAGAGTGTTTAGAATAAGATCTTAGAACAAAAGTTTTACACATATGCAATTTTAAAAGACTGAACCTGCAACAGAACAGTTTGTGGTCAAAAGAGAAGAAAATGTCAAAAAACCTTAGCACTTTCTCCTGCTCACGGTCCAGCCGGCCAGCCAGCAGTCTGTCTTCATGATGTCGAGCTCTGTCCTCCACTCTCTCCTCATCTGTACAAAGACAGACAGAAAATCAAGACACTGGTGTGGAATTTTTTAAAAGCTTACATAAAAGAGGAAACCTAAATCACAATTTATGTACGAGTAGATGTCAAACACTGAGGTCATGTCCAAAAAAAATAAATCTGTCAAAAGGGGCGAATGTCTTTTTGAAAAACAAAATGGATGAAACAACTTGTGCATCTTGTTGTGAGGAGAGATTTGATCATTGTAAACTGGGGTAAACTATAACGATTAGATAGAATTTGAACTATATCATAACAGATTTCGATTATAGGTGCAAAAACAAGTAATGACACATAAGAAAACCATAAATAAAATAAAGAAAATCACTGACTAAATCCAACTTCTTTAAAGAAATTTGACAACAGGACACATTAATTTTGAATGTAAAGGCACACTTTGCAGAAAATCACTAAGAATATCGTAGTTTTTTTTAATGTAAAATTAGGATTGCTTAACCATTTAGTGCCCTATAATGAGTCTGTGTTTTTGTTTTGCCAGTCTCATTTGTTTTTTCTTAAAATAAATAAGAAATTTGACTGAAGAGTCTGAATTTGCTTGAGAAGAAATCCATATCTGATGTTGTATCCTTTTAAGACTCTATAAACATATTCTCCCCTAAATATTTGTTCTGTCTTTGTGTTTCCAAAATATAGAGGTGAAAATCTGACTGTATGAAAAAGTTTAAAGTGTATTTAAGTTATAAAAAAGAGTAGTTCGTGCAACAACATGTAAAAATTTGATCTGGTACGCTCTGGTGCCCATCATGGGTCCCTAAGTGTAGCTACTCCATTGTTAAACACCGTTAAATACTCAACTATGAGTTGCCGGCTCCACTCTCCACCAAGCAGCAAATTACTTTTTCGTTTTTGTTATTGTACCTGGATTATTTACGAGGCTTTTGGTTGATCCATTAACTGCTACGTATCAGCTACTGTCCACATTAGGCTTTCTTCCCTCAGAAAGAGAGATGGTCAGGAACTTTAAGTTGTGTTTCCATCAAGCTGTCCGGTTCAGTTTGGTTTGGTATGGTTTGTAATAACAGGTGTTTCCATGATCAAATGAGAAGACATAACCGTCCTGGGCTGTCCCACCTTTTGGCACCCCTCTGAAGGGATGCCGAGTGTACCAATCAGACCCTTAAGGGTGGAACTAAAAGCGCTGCAGTCTGTTAATTGGTCACAAACATTGTTGATTCCCATGTGACAGCAATTAAAATGAAAACACATACCTCGCCATGTTCAAATAAGCAGTGGATTTGGAGGGATTTGTTCACTGCTGTTGCTGTAAAGAATGTCTGCAAAAAACAATACTCCACGGAGTGCTAAATGCTGGAGTATTTTAGTTTATTATCTGTTTCAGACCACTTCATGGTGTCGCACTACTGTGACATCATGCATTTATGTAGCCAGTGCGACCCTTTCCTCCCTGCTCACATCCCTGCCCATTAGTGAAAGTACAACTAGCGGAGGAAATGTAAACAAGACCATGAGTTACTGCTCCAAACCGTGCTGAACTGTAATGAACCAAACCAGAAAATTCAGTGGAAACAAGGCTTTATTGGCAATTCTATGTATATAATTATACATATATATTATGTGCCATGGGCCTGGAGCAACCCTACTCCAAAAAAACAGGGTTCTTCCTTTTAATTGACAGTAAAACTATGACTTAATAATGGAAATGTTTAAAAGTGTTGCAGTAAAAATGGATTTGCACAGTGAATTAGAATTACATTAAGAGAGAAACCACACACTGAGGAGTAAAAAGTGGGTGACCCTGGCTAGATCAGAGTGATGAGACAACATGCTGGATAGAGAGGCTAAAAATATAAAGCTGGGCCAAAGAGCGAGGACACACTTTCTGTACTATACACACAGACGAGTGACAGCTCTCACTCTGGGTGTCAGCTCTTATCAGTTATTAGTCTAGAGCCACAGGAGACGTGTGAACATACCCACTACTGCCTCACTTTACGCACACTCATACACACACTCTTGGACTGCTTAGGATAAAAAAAAAAAACAGGGGGCTGCACTCGACCAAGCGCACCAGAATAAACATGAGGATCTTCTCCCGTTATTCCGGCTCACCCGCGCTGACTGAAGGTCCCCGAGCAGCTGGAAGCGCGCTCGGCCCATCAGTTCTGCTCTAATAGTGTGCATATATGTGAGTGTGCGTGCATGTGTGTGCAGCCTGTAAAGGGACAAGAGACTTTAACAAACCCTGACATGCTCTGCAGGAAAGGTTTCAAGACTGTTTCCAAGGTTACTGGGAGCCTGTCACACGTGCTATCTTCTTCGCATCGGAGAGCGGGCGATTAGCGCTGCACGCCCCCTCGCTCTGCCCGTGCTCTCTTTGTCGCACACACACTTTTATTGCTTCCTGACGCACCTCTCTCTTCCTGTCTATCAACCAATCGATCTGCGTCCATCTCCTATCATTAACCCATCCCTCCCCTCCTCCATCTCCCTGCTCATTCATTCATGTGTTTATTCCGAGCTCCTCGTAGAGTGGGAGTAAGACACTATTAGACCAATCACTCCACTGAGCAAAGGCATGAATAAACGCTCCCCAAAAGCAAATACATAAACATCCACGGCAGCTCACAAACACACACACGGAGTCCGTCACTCTCAAGTCTGATCCATCGCTTAGCAACGCGGCCGTGGTCTTATTGTAATTCAAGGCTTGTTTGTAGCTTTTAGCCGCGCTCTGTAATGACATGTTTAATGCAGAGAGGGTTGGAGGTGGTGTGGAGGAGGGGGAGGTGGACGGAGCAGGGGGGCCTAAAGTGGGACAAGGAGGGAGAGTTACTGCAAGGAGGAAGGAGAGAGAGTTTTAAAAAGAAAGAAGAGGGGGCAGAAATGAGGGGATGACGGAGTTAGAGCTGGAGCAACACTGCCGAGTGACCTTGACATCCAAATATAGATCCCTGCACAGCTGGAATTGCTACACCGTGCAGAAAAACACCACAAAAACCTTTCAATTCGACTAAATCAGTGACATAATCAGGAGTTTGGAGAGCAGAGGGGTGTGTTTTTTACCTTCCAATCACAACAAAGTACCTCAACGTCATCAGTGCCAAAGGAATATGATCCAAAACAAAATGAATCCCTTCATTATTCATGGAAACCAAAATGAGGAATCATTTGTTTTAGGTTCATTAAGCTGTAGGGATCTAAGCTCCCTGCACAGTGATACCGAGAACTGAAGAAACTGAGAGGGAAAGCTGCAGAAAATTCATTAGAGAAATGTTTAAAATGTTTGAAGTACACTCGATTTGACTTGCCAGAAACTATCAACACAGATGGGATTATGTGAGCGTTAAATAAACCTTCAAGCATTACAAATCTATGACAAATGAGGGGGTTATATGAGAAAAGCCTATGTTTATGACGCACTTGCCATCTTATTTAATCCAGTACATGCGTGCCCTATTTACTGGAGCAACAAATGTACTTTCGTCAACACTATTATACCTTCAGATTACTCAATGCTCCTTCTGTTTTATACGTTTTTATACTTTCTCCTGACTTTCATCCTTGCCATTGCACTTTTTTTATTGGGCTGATTGTTTTAATTGTGCTTTATTTTTATTTTTTTTGTCTTCTATCAAGTCTGATAATTATGAATCACTTTATTTATATAAGGGTTCAGTCTAGGCCTCGTTTCTTCCTTCATCTGTTTTTAAATTCTATTTTACAGTGGTTTGTTTCTGTTTTCATGTACAAGCTGCTCCAAACAAATAACCGAGAGATCAATAAAATTGAATTGTCAGGGTTGCATCAACAGGTACGCCCCTTTTAGTTCTACTCGGGAATTCGAATGACTTTACCAGCTTGTAAATGGGATGTGACATCATTCCCAGTTGCTACTGTTGAGTTTGAGGAAAGTGGAATGCACCATTAAAGCAACCATGCAAACTGGGGTATAGTGACAAGGGAAAAATGGCAGTTACCCTTCTTGAAAGCTTTCCCTCCTCATCAGGTAAGTTGAAATGTAATGTAGGGAGCAGGTCTGACTGCATATACTCTTCCTATTGTGACATCAGCCAATCATACTTCGCCATGTTCAAATAAGCTGAGGATTTAGAGGGACTTGTTCACTGCTGCTGCTGTAAAGCATGTTAGCATGAAACAATGCTCCAAAGTATACTGGAGTGCTGGATATCCTCCATTGTTGCTCTTTGTTAACAGTTTCACTCTACTTCATACTACTTCCCTGTCACACCTACTGTGGCGTAATGCATTTATGTAAAAAACTCCAACTTTTGGACTTTTCTGAACACAACAAAATTGTCAAACAAATGAGTTCAAACTTTTTTACCCTCTGTGGGAACACCAAACACAGACAGTGTCTTATACACTAGCATGCCAGTTGTTGTGCCTTCCCCTAAGTATGTAAACAAATAGCATAGACTTGAAATACACGCTTTGACTGTGTCCTTGTTCTCACAGAGTCTTACCGTAATTTCTCGATTATAACGCACACTTTTTTGCTTTTAAGAAGCTCTAATTTTTTGGGTGCGTATTATACACGAGTACAAGCACAATACTTCAAATATTTCGTCTTGCCAACATCGCGATTGCAACACAAAAAGTCGAAATATTCTCTTTTTACTGTGAAAACAGGCAAACACAGAACGCTGCCATCTTGTGAGCAAGGGGACGCAAAATAGCTGTGCTGTGATTGGTCGAAGACATCAGCATGTTGATAGCTGCTCTCTGATTGGTCAGTACAGTACGACTGAGTATGCACGGGCCAGAATCAAGTAATTGCGCATGCGTGAAGCACAAGGTGTTTCCGCATCCATTTGAGAGAAAAAATTATGCACGGTATTTGTTGTGAAAATACTGAAATTTCATTGATTAAAACTTTAAATAAAAGGTAATTTTTGAGTTGTCTGAGAGAGTAAGGTTTGGGCAAAATTTGTGAGTGTGTTTGTTATATTAGAGTACAGTGTTTTTCAGGCAAAAATCGTGAATATATGGGGTTATAATCAAGTGTGTGTTATGATCGAGAAATTAATGTAATAGCCATAGTAATAGCCTAAAAATAGTTTTGCACAGTTCAGTGACAGTTTTACTGGAGCACCCTGCAGCCAATCAAAACAAATAACTAGCCCCAACAACAGAAAGACTGGACAGCTTTACCTTTTGCTAACTTCAGAGTTATATTCACCTTTGATAGCTGTTTGTAGGAGAGTCCTCTGTGTGTCCGAGGGTCCGCTGCTCGGTTTGCTGCTGCTCCCGCTGTCCCTTTGTCGGGCCACAGCGACGGCAATGCCCACCGGAGGATGACGTACCTCCCCCTCACCTTCTCGTCCGAATGAGCGTGCGCTGTCAGGACGTTCCTGCTCCCTCTTCAGCTGGGGCGGCACCCTCAGCGACCCTGAACTTACCAACACCCTCTCCCGCTCTCTTTCTTTCTCCCGCTCTCTTTCTCTCTCCTTCTCTCGTTCTTTTTCCTCTAACACGATGTTACCCAGTCCACCAAAGGGTCCCCGCCCGTCTGCACTGTGCCTGGAGGAGGAGTTGGGACCCTCAGCAGCAAAGTTCCCACTGTATTTAATCAGACTCTGCATCGCTGAGACCTCTGCGTGATCCGAACCCCCTCGCTCTCCCCCGCTGGACCCTCCCACCAACGACCCCCCTGGTCTGTAGAGCGCTGCCGGGTCCAGGTAACACCTCTGACCCCCCTCTTCCCCTGAAGGGTGTGTTTGCGGGGAGTGGCTGTGGCTGGAGTGTGTGCTGCTGCCTGGTCTGTGTGTGGTGTGCGGGGACATCTGTGTGGGAGAGGAAAGTGTGTGTCCGTGTTGGGCTGCCAGAGCGGCCATGTGACTCGTGGCATAGTTCGCTAACGGGCTAATCGTAGTATTCCACTTTGGCTCCGCCCCCAATCGTATGGAGTGTTTAGGGCCGTCCCTGTTCTCCGGGCTGAAGCGTGATTGGCTGGAAGAGAAAGGTGCATCCTGGCCTCGTTTCCCAGAGGGACCATTAGCGCAAATGACGGATCCTTCCTCTCGATGATTGCTTGAATCGCCAGTGAGTCGAGGGTGCTCAGCGAGGCTCCTCTCGGGGAACCTGTAGCTCTCTCGCTCTCTGTTTCTCTCCCTCTCTCGCTCTCTGTCTCTGTGTTTGTCGCTGTGTTTATTGTCACGGGCCTGCGACGCGATTTGAATCGGCCCAGCCCGCTCGTCATAAACCTCCACAGAAGGCACATACGTCGGTGCGCTGACTCGCTGCTCTCTGATTGGCTCTCTGGGCGTGGAAGGGTGGGGGAGGCCTGAAGAGGAAGAGGGGTGAAGTGCAGGAGGAGGGTGGGTATAGGAGACATGGAGGGCCCCAGCTGATGCAGAATCACTCCTCCTGTGTCTGTCAGAGTTTGAGTTACTTGTGTTGTTGGGTCGAGAGCCTCCCTCTTCATCCCGACCCCCTCTGTCCGTTTCATGAAGCCTCCCCCCACCCCCACCTCCGACCAAAGGAAAGGAGAGCCGAGGAGGCGACAGCCTGGTTCTGTGCTCCATTGTGGATTGTGATTTCGGCTGAGGATTGAACGCCCAAACATCCCTGTCCCTCTCGGACTCCCGCTCCCGTTCTCTGTCCCGCTCCCTGTCCCCGCTCCTTCCCCTCCGCTCCTCCTCACTGCGCCCGTCCTGCGTCAGGTCCACCACGCTGTGCGGCCTCTGCTCCTCCCTCGACCGCTCTCTCTCCCTGTCCCTCTCGCTGCGGTAGTGTCGCTCCCTGGCTGTGTCTCTGGACGTCCTCTGTGGCGGAGTGGAGCTGGACGGGGCGGCCGGGGGAGCGCTTGGAGGGTGGAGAGGCAACTGGCTGAAGGAGGCTGGTAGGTAGAACCCATCTGAAACACACACATGAAACAGGTAAGTGGGAGTACATATTAACTCTCCTAGGGACCAGTTTCTGATTTCCGCGTCAGCTTGTGACAGAGACTGACCTTTGTGGGAGTCGTAGAGAGGGTGTGAAGCAAGTGAAGGAGGGTCCAGGTGCCCCAGGGACAGGTACGAGCTGGAATATAGGCTGCTGGGCAGATGAGGGTAGCCTAGGAACAAACACAAATGTCATCACTATATTAACATGAAAACAGACCATGCAATAACTTTCATGGCAGCTCTGTTACATTCATAACTTAGCAAACTTTAACTCTTTTATGAAAACCACTGGATAAGTTATTTAAGAGGAATAAAAGTGTCAACCAACAGATTGAGAAATCAGAACTAATTGAACTTAAAATTCTTATTATTTAAACTTCCTTAACTGACTGAATCATTGTTTTTGTCATTTTCAATTTGAACTGTTTCAAATTAGCTTCTCAGATGTGAAGACATAAAGCAGGAATCATCAAGAACATTTGAAGTGTCAGTTTTTTTCCTGAAATATACTTTGGGAGCCAGAATTAAAAAAAAAAAAAAAGAAAGAAAGAAAGAAAGAAAAGGGAGAAGAAAAACAATAATAAAAATATTTCATCTAAAGAACTTATTTTAGCTGAATATTCTGCTTATTTTTAACTTTTATCTACTATTTCATAACCTTTAAAAGTGAGATCAGTCCCTATCACCCATCCTGCAGCCAGCACCACAGGCACTTCAGAACTCTTGGAAACTTCTTTCTGGGGTTGTCATTTTTATAATTGCTGGGTTTGACTCAGATATACTCCTTCTCATGGCTGACAGGCGCATTTCTGTACAACAGATCAAACAAAGTGCAGACTGCAGATGTAAATTAGCTATTAGCTAACTCTCGTACAATGCAATAAATGAAAACATTTATGTTTTCCATTGTACATGCTCCAATTACAAATAAAATAAATTAATAATTGGAGTTGTTTCAATCACACTTGTGAATAGCTGTAGGTATATTACAACAAAAAGCTAGCCCACATATTTCTGAATTTGATAATTGTCAGGGTGCTGGATAAAATCAATTGGAAACACTATTTTTTTTCATTTCTTACCTTTAATAGCACCAACTGATCCTTTTTGTATAGTTGTAAAGCCTGATAAGTCACCTTTACAAGAGGAACAACTTGTAAGGATCAAAAGAGCAACACAGCAACTTGTGTGGGTAGCGGCCCCTCCAAAAAAGTGCCAAAGTCCCCTCTGCCCCTGGAAGAAAGCCTAAAGTAAGGGTGAGGAGCCGGTCTTGTTGGGGTATTGTCTTCCTAGGACATCCACTTTGCAGTCTGACTTTGACTTCACCAGTCTCAGGGAACTTGGTTCTTAGTTTGGAAACAGTACCAGGGCTGACATCAAGTAATGCTGCCACTCTGTGTACTGGTACGTCAGCTTCCAGTCGCAGTAAACCATGCATTCAACTTCTAGCCGGTAAAGTCAACCCCATGTCACCCGCAGAGTGTTGTGTTGGTCATAAGGTCAGTTTGAGGTTGTCATTGGGCTGCAGTCTGCCTGTCAGACAGCTGCTGCTCTCAGAGACCGGCTCTTAATATAGACCAAGCCTCATGTCAATGGTGTAGTGCTCTGGATTTTGTGTTAGGGCTGAGCTGGCTGCTACTGCGACGCTGGCTCATGTCACCACCAATTAAAAAAAAAGAAAAAAGAAGGGAAGGGTCTGCCACCCAGAGAGGGTGAGACATTCCCTGTTCCCACACTGCGGCCATTCCAAGACTTATCAAAGACGCCGCCGCACTGGTTCCAGCACGGAGCGCCAGGGAGCGGAGCCCGAGAATAAATCTGTCTCCTCGCTCAGTTTTCACAGGCAGAAGTGGAGAAGCAGGAGGAGGTGGAGGGTGGTTGGAGAACGACAGAGAGGCAGAAATATAAGAGGAATGATGTGACGAAAGTAAAGGCATGCAGGATAGGTTTCTGCAAAGCTTCCTTTAACCAGCGCTAACAGCTAGCCTTGATCTCGAACAGCTTTGATACGGCGTTCCTCTGCAGCTACGGTGGATCCCCGGCATATCCAAAGTCTGAGTCTGAGCTGAAGCCCAGAAACGTCTCCATCCTTTAGTAACTTTAACTGCTGTTAAAGCCGGCCACCAGGCTCTATGAATCATTTTTAGGCTGTGAAGCCTTCTTTTCATATCAGAGTAAGTCTCCCCTGGAGCTTCAGCAGGTGACAGGAGGTTTAACTTTCTTTAGATACCTTTAGCTTCAGTTCCGGAAAAACTTCAGATTCAGTCCAGCCAACGAATTTCCCTAAGCCTCCATATCTCTCCAGCAGCACATAAAACAAACTGGGATGTATCTGTCCTTAAGAATCCTCAATAAAGTAGGGCTTTGTTTGAATTAAGGCTTTTGTCAGGAATATATGATCAGATTCTGGTTCCTTAGATTAGATTAGATTTGACTTAATTTGATTAGAAAGAACTAAATTAATCCCTCTGGGAAAACTCCCTCAGTGAACTTAGGATTCCAGTAGCAGTTTGAAAAATAGATAAAGAGTCCTGTTTTCTGATGGTTTAAACTCTCTATCAGCCTCAACACTGATGTTGCAGGTAAATGAACTTTTCAACCAGATTTACTGAAATCATCAAAAGCTTGTATGGCCTTTCAACAAGTCAAGAAGAAATAGTAGCCCTGTTTACATTTACAGTTAACACGGACACATTCTACTCATGGTGTGTGTGTGTGTGTGTGTGTGTGTGTGTACATGCATCCAACATGTAATCAGACTAAAAGCATCAGGGCATGCTCAGAGGGTCTTAGCTCAGACAGCATAAGGAGCAGCTGTTCTTGTTCTAGTCAGTATTTCTTCACTGTAAAAACAGCTGCCAACTATGTGAAAATGTCATGTACATGATTCTCTTCATGAGAGTATGCTGAGAAAGATATTCTATGTAATAAGGGCCATAATAATTAGAAACTGGTTCAACTGTGTGATTAATACTCTGTTAGCATTTCAGTTTGTCTTTATGTGAGAACACCACAGTCGACAGTTTGACTTCTGCTCTGTTATACACAAACACCTCTGTCTGTGATCTCAGTCGTGTTTGACAAGTATTTTTCTTCTGGTCTCTTTAGAGAAACTAAAATAATGTGGTCAAACAGGCAAAAGGGAGAGAAAAGACTTGGTAGTTTCCAAAGCAGCCAACTGTAGAGTGGGACCAGGAAGACTCGTTTGAATGAGTATTTACATGAACAAACTCTGGAAAAACAGTCGGCATAAACCATCCCTCTCATTTGGAACTAAATTTCTTTCCAAATGACGTCTTTTATGTCTGAATCTTCCAATTGACATGTTTATATAATGTGTTCTGATCACTTGTGTCTATGTAAACATGGCCAGACTCATAAAGTCTTTACTTTGGAAAAGAGGAGACCTGTGACAAAAGTTTGTCTCCAGCTAAAATGCTCTTAAACAGTCAACACTGCACTTAACTACTACATACACTTCAACACTTTTACATAAATTCAATTTAATTATTTTGAAAGTCTTTACTTGATGAAAATGTACCTGTGACTTTCAGTGTGAAAGACTATTTGTGTGAGGAAAAATGTAAAGCTGGAAAAACATTTAACTCTTGAAAAATGCAACTCATGATTTTAAAATGTACCCATGCAGTGATGATAAGGTGAATATTTCTGCTGATATTTGGCCGATACGTATGGTCAATAATATAGGCTGTAAATATCAGCAAAAATGTCTATATCGGCTGATAAGATGTTCTACGTTTTAGGCCAATATCTGATATCATACCTTGTTTTTCAATCCCTTATTACTCTTTTAATTGTTCTTAGCCTTGTTGGTCTTCACTGATGCAATGTTGCCTTTTTTGTATTTCTTTTTGTATGTCTTGGTCAACATTAAAAAATGACTTCCCATCACCTTCATTCTCTTTGTCTGCTTCATTCTTCATTCATTCACTGTATTTGAACTTTATTTTTGCCCTTTCATTTGAATGTTTTGGTCATTTTGTTTTTGACCTGGTTTAAGTTCATTTATCATTTTCTGCCTTGAACTGTCAAATCACTTTGTAAACATCTGTTTTAAGAGATGCTATATAAAATTACTTGTTTTTTATTACGTTTTAATACTAGTGCTGAAATGTTCAGTCGCCACAGAGCAGACCTGTAAACCAATCAGAGCGGACTGTGCCCACATGGGAAGAGAGCCTCAAAGGGGAAAGAGCTCTAACAGAGAGCGAGTATACAACAGGGGTACTGTGAACATACTCTTGCAGTCATCAAAAATGAAAACACAAACCTGATTTACACTGGGTTCATGAGCTTGACCTATGACCTCCAGAAGCTGACCAGTTTATCCTAGAGTACGCACGGACATTTGTGCAAAGTTTAAAGAAAATCCCTTAAAGCATTGTTGAGATATTTGCTTTACAAGAATTGCGGGCACAACCCATAAAGGCACCGCCTCCACCTCTGCTCTCCTGCCATAATATTGATATAAGGATTTTCAATCGTCAGAGGATTTAAAGGGGAAATTTACTTTCAGAACCAGAGCTTCAAAAAACTCTACAATCATTGTTGAGCTCAATAAAAAAGCAGCCTTTCAGTAGAGCTCTGAAGGACAGATGTTCCCTTGCCTGAAGGGAACAAAATAAAACGCCAAAACCTCCAAACCTTCCTCGTTAAACTATCAAATCTTGTTGATTTAGTCCTCGGAGTAAAAACAAGCATCGAGTTTTACAATGTATTAAGTCCTCACAGCTATTCTGAGCGCTGAGCAGTTGCCAGGGAACCAGCAGAGGTTTCCGCTCAGATTATTATCCCCGATAAAAAACACAATCACATGCAGGTGCCGCTCTGAATCGAAGAAAGTCACATTGAGACAAAATCTTAAAACTAATCACACACAACCTGCCTGCTGTGTTTGCAAAGCGCCGAACAAGATCTGTGTCACACCGACGATGCAATCTGGTTCTGAATGAGCCCTAAATTGAATCCGTTCGTCCTTCTCTCTTTACCGTGACAAATGCTGCTGGATACGTTTCCTACGATCTGACCTTCTACTCCAGGAAGATTCGATAAGGAGACGCAGAAAGGACGGAAAGAAAGAAGGACAGAGATTCAATCACTTACTAAAAAGAGAGGACACAAGGCTCGAGGGAAGGACAAAAAAAGGTACATACAGTAAATTTGAACGTCTTTGTAAGCCTAAAATTGTTAGCTAGGTCAGGGACATTGTGGGAAAGTAGGGCAGCAGAACTAGAGAAGGACAGACGGAGACAAAGTGCATACTGGACAAAAAAGCTCCTAAAAAGAACAGGAGTAAGATAGATTACAGTGATGTATGACAGGCGAGAGGAAGACACCGGGCAGGCAGAGACAGAGGAGTGGAGACGCATATAGGACAGAGCCCGGAGCAGAGCTCGCAGCAGAGACAGAAATGGAACAAGATCCTGCTGCAGTGAGCAATGAGCAGCAGAGGAACAAGCCTCCTGGGCTTTGGACAGGAGCAGACTGTGAGAAATGCCATGGAAATATGATGTCACCGCTGTCTGCACGAGATTGAGTTAGAGACAGACCGATATGAGAGGATTTAGGCCCTCCCTGATACAAATATTTGACAGGAAAGTCATCCAAACAGAGCAAAATGGAACAGGGGTAGAATTTGCCCGGTCCCTTGCTGCACAAAATGGGATAATTTGATATAGAAGAGTGGTTCTCAATTACTTTCTGTTAGGGATGCACAATGTTATCGGTATGATATCTGTATCAGTAGATACTGAAATTTTTGCAGATATTTACAGCTAACATATTGGCCATATATTGACAGTTATATTGGCAAAATACACAAAAATACCATGATGCTTCACCTTGGCACTGCACGGGTATATTTAAAAATCAAGAGTTTCATTTTTTTCAAGAGTTAAATATTGTTTTGCTTGTTTCACACCTGTTTCTCACACAAAATAGACTTTCACATTTACAGCATCAAGTACACTTTTAAAGTAAAGACTTTATGCTCTTGACTAAAAATATCAGTATCAGTGAAAATGACTTCAGAAATATCTGCATATAAGATATCAGCAAAACAAAAAAATCAATATCGTGCAACCCTACTTTCTGTTGTGCTCAAGATCAATGTTTTGTTGCACACTCCTGCCTCGCCAACCAACCACAAAGTTACTCTCGAAGCAAGCTAAGACTTCCTAAATACATTCAAACAACTGGACACAAATTTCTCAACCTTGTATTGGTGTGTAAACCCAAAAACCAACAGAACTTATTAGCACTTTTTACACCAACAAATGATTTGCAATGTATATTCATAATTTCAAATTCCAATCCCATCCTAAAAAAGTTTAATCAACAAAGTGCCAACTCATATTTATTCAATTGCAGACTCAAAGAAAAGTAGCCTTGCGCAACAGCTGGATCCACCTGATTCAATGTCTGTAATCAGGCTACGGTCCAATCTACAGCAACTGTGAGCAGCCCAAAGTGTAAAGGCCTAATCAAATACAAAAATCCTGCTCTCAAACTTTTATCCACACAGAAAATCAGCAGGAATTGAGAAGAGAACCGTTAAAGAATTGGATCAGTAAGCATCAATCAATGATATTAATAAAATGTTTTCAATTCCCATCTCTTCATACAATAACCTCAACAGACTGTCAGAGTAAGAGAATAATCTTTTTTAACAGTACAAATAAAAATACCAGTATAGGCAAAAACAAGTTTTGAAATGTCAGCAAATCACAGACCAGAGAAAGTCCAGTACCCTGAATACCTTTTGTCTGAATAACTCAGAAATATAAGATGCAGATAAAATTCTAAAGTAAATGATTAATGTTCTTCGCTACAAGTTGGAGTCAGCTTCATCTCTTATCACGATTTATCCTCCAGTTTTTTGCTGTCTTCTTGTTTCACTCCTACTATGTGAGCTTATATAATAAAAATATTGATCCTGTTTCGGTGCAGTGTATTATGGTAAAGGTGCCAACCTTAACAGCACACACTTTCTAAAGTAATGTAAACTGTGGGAGGAAAATTCTCCTGAACCTCTGAGTGAGAAGCAACAGCGGCATCTTGTGGATGAGTGTATCATTGCGCAGTCTGTTAATTGTCGGTCTGTCTAATCCATAACTGATATGACATGTTAAATGTCAGAAATGTAGTTTCATATATTTTAAATGTTAACACCATCTGCTATTGAGCCCTTCAGCACTCAGTGCAGTCAAAATAATCACACTCTGCCCGTTAAGGTTAAAGACGGACACATTTAAATGCATTTAAGTGCAATCTTTTAATCATAACATCTTTGCAGAACAGAAACAAGTAACATTTAATCTATGATTTTGATTTGTTGGCCAGGCTTAACATTTGTAGTTTTATTGTTTACCAGCAGGTGGCTCTACTTTCTAAACAGAAAACAATTCACAAAAATTTTGCCAAATCATACATTTTAACTGGCAAACAGAGGAAATAAAAAACTTTTATCTCATCTATATTAAGTAACAAATGATACTGATACAAACTGATTCTTCAGCATTTTTCTGGTTGTCCATTTTTTGGATCTAATGTGGTGTAAGTAACTTTTTTATATGATCGCACGAGGGTAAAATGTGCATTTAAAAAAACTGAGAGGCTCTGACTCGACTTAAAGTAGGGCTCTTGAGCTGTTCTGCTAGATATCTTTATTTATAGATATGAACATTTCTGCTGATACTTTAACCGTTAATATTTTAATTTAGTTCAAAGCGATGTTGCATGTTGATTTTTTAAATCAGAGTATAACCTCCTAAATTGGGGCTGATTTTCTGTCAGCAGTTTGGTAAACGTAGCTCGTACAAGACCAGATGAAGCTTGATTTTACTGCTTCGATCAAAAATGCTATTTGAATATGATTTAAGTGATAAATATGAAGCTAATTTCAGTTACATCTATTTCACTGAGTGACAAAGAGCTACACTGGTAGTGAGAAAAGTTGAATTCATCTGAAACGTGTTGATTTCAGTGACTGTCAGAATGTCTAATTATTTTTGATGATGTTGATTATGGAAAATGTAGATTCTAGTCTTATCTACGTTTACCCAGGCTTTCCCTGGGCATATGATTTTAGCATCCACCAGTTTATTCTTAATGTTACACTTGAACTGGTCAAAGACCTGCTTCTTATGAATAATATGAGAAAACAATGTCAATAATTGGCCAAATCAAAGTATTAATTATTTCATACTTTAGTGGTAAAATCTTATTTTTAAAAAAATAATTTATTATTAAACCAGACTTCCCTGGGATTTATGTCAGCAACAAGCATGAAAACATAATCTTATGTCCTCAGTGCCTCCTCATTTAAGATACTGATGTCTGATTAATGGTTGACTGGCTGAAATTGAATGTGTTGATTTTTCTTTAAAGTTAAATTAGAGGAAAGAGAGATAAGTGTGCTTCATATTCATCAGTACATAAATGGGTGTATGCTTAAAGATATATCTGTAACAACACGGCCTTGTCTTCAGTATAAATCTGACAATACAGCTTAAAGTTTCTAAATACCAGCTGAGGATCTAAACTGCCCTCGGTGAAAATAATTGAGTAATAATGACAAAAAAACTTGATGAATTAGTAATTTGGCTGCTTACTTCCTCTAATTTCTGATGTCAATCTGTTGACGTCACGTGTGTACCATCTATGTTGGTAAATTTTCTCTAAACTAAGAAAGTTTTGAAATGTCAGCATTTTAGATAATTACAAAAAATCTACCATCATGCGCCTCTAGCACAAACAGTGAAAATGGACATCCAGCAGATTGAAAGCATTTTTATCTTAACTTTGTGTAAATGTAACTTGTGTAAACTTTTAGATATACTTTATTAATTCCTTAATGGAAAATTCAGTTCTTCTTTACTCTGTTGTTGAAACATGCTACACACACACAGGCTGAAACACACACGCAAACAGGTCCTACGGTCATGCACTAATGGAGAGATGGCAGGGTGATGGCCTGCTGCTCTGGAGCAAGCGCTTCAGAGCAGTTTTGGAGTTAAGTGCCTTGCTCAAGGGCACTTTTGCAGTGCCCAGGAAGTCAGCTGGCACCTCTCCAGCTACCAAACCAACTTCCAAACATGGTTCGGTCAGGACTTGAACCGGCAACCCTCCAGTCCCCAACCTATGTGCTTCCAGACTGAACTGCTGCTGCTCAAAATGCACATGTAAAAGGGTTGGTGTGATGGTTTTTTGTTTTATTTTCTCTCTTTCATTTCTGTAAACAATATCCATTGCATGGCAAATCTACGCAGAGATGTTTTTTTTTGTGTGTTTGCTTCATTTTCTTTCCTCTGGAGGACAAACAACACACTTCCACTATCACTGGCTCTCTCTGAGCATTGTTTTTCTTTTCAGCGCTCAGTAACAAATCAGGCTCGCCGGTACATCTGTGATAAGCCAATATCTTTCAATTTATCTGCCAGCAGATTCAACCGTCCGACTGCTGTTCACATTACGAACACAGAAGAAGAGAGAGAGAGAAATGTCTGTCAGGTGAGCAGTGATTTACCATCATGAGCGTGTGATGCCCAAAGCTGAGCCATCTGCAGACCGCTAGGATTGGCCGATCTGAACGCGGGGTCAGAGGTCAAGGAAGAGGGACCTGGAAAACCTGACAGGAACGGACTGGAGCCTGTCGGGAAGGCATCACCTGAAAGAGAAGAATGAAGGCAGTCAGTTACCGTGGCAACCACAAGTTAAAACCCATTTAAATGACGAGGATGATCGACTCAAACTGTACGCGCTGTCACTACTGTGTGTTTCTGAGAGTGTGTGAAATCGATGCACGCTGACTGCTCAGTGCTGCAGCAGTCTGTTGTAATCACATTATTACGGAGCCACCATGCACTCCGTTTCCACAACACAGACCACAGACAGACTGCACTGAAGGAGAGGACAGTTAATGTAACCACCAAATAAAAACCACAATCATCCCAGCTAGAGTGAAACCTCTCTGCCTTAGAAGCTTTTATTTGGCTCAGAGTGATGGGGGTGAACTCAAACAGAGGAAACTGTTTCATTCACAATCTTTTTTACAGACTCAGGCATCAATTTTTAAGAGAACAAGCCAACAAAAAACCTTTTCATCATGTACTTCCAGTTAAAAATACGGGTTAGTTCAATATTTGAGAGTATGAAGCAGGACTTATCTACATCTCTTGTTTGATTATTAAAGACTTGACTGTTATCATTTCTCTGCTGTCTTGTGCTGATTTATTGATCTGGACCTGGGACCTGGTAATGCTTTGAGCTAAGCGCCCTGCTGATTCATTGTTTCAGTTGTTTCCTGAATCAATCATTTGATCAATGAAATGTAATAAAAGTGGTAAAGAATGTCTTTATGCATTCTTAGAACAAAAACATGATTTATTGATTAAGTTATTGATATTATTGTTTCAAACACAATCAACAGTTCCATCCTCAAACAGGCTCACAGGAGACCAGCATGAATACAACAGCAACAAAAAGACAACCGTAACCATTGTAGTTCTGATGAAATATAACAAGCAGGTGTTTCTTTCAGATTTTGGAAACAAAAGCGACCACCATTTACACTTAAATGAAACAAAAATGTAATCCTGTTTATCAGTGCTCTAGAACACTGGCTCACAACCCGGGGTTAAAGACACCCCTAGGTGGGGATGCCAGAGGGTCTCGAGGGGGTTCACGAGGCTCTGTGGCTTTCAGAAACTGACTTACATATTGTCACCAATTTCAGGAAATGAATGCTGAATAAGTAACTAGTGCATTGACGTGATTCAAATTATTTTTTTGCACTTTCATTTGGTGAAAAGTTTACAAACTCACTCACCAACATGTCGGGTGATCAACTGCAAAACAAAATGAACGTCATAAAAAATGGAGATAAGAGGTTTGTGCCAGACAGCAAAGACACATTGTCTAAACAATGATATCACACTAAGAGCATACGCTCTTTAATTGTGTTCGCACAAGATTGGGTGAGTAAGCCCATCTTAACTTGGTTTTCATGAAAACGTTCAGAAACTTTTTTCTTACCTTCTTTAATTTTTTTAACCTTCGATTTTTTTCAGATAAAATGTGTACTGAATCCATGTATCTATAGAGGGGAAGTGAGGGCGTCTTTGACTCTACAGCTATTTGATTTAATTTTTTGTGTTTTACTATGTACATTGTTAATTAGCATCTTGTAAGAAAGGGATAGATCATATAAAATTATTATTTTTGTTTTTTGCTTGTTTATATTGAAGTGTTTTCTTTTATTCATGAATGAAATAAACACTGAAAGAAATGTAATAATTTTGCAAAGCAATGAAGCAAAACTTTTTTTCATCTTGGCTCACAGAACCTCAACTCTTCTTAGTCAACCACTGCTCTAAAACTTCATGGAAATGTCACCCAGAAAACATGAAAACAAAGAAACCATGCCCTAATAGCAGATGAAGACCAGGAAATATAGTGCGTCCCAGTTGATCTCACAATGGTGATTGGCCCATATTGAATGTGATTGACAAAACAAATGTCCAATCACCTGCTGGAAATGCTTTTAAAAAGTTCAGCCCATTCCCAAACACTTTCTGTGGGCCCTTTCCCAGATGGACTAGAGAAATTTACTAAATGGTCTATCTGGTGTGTCAGGTACAGAAACACCAGCAACATTTTGCTGTTCAACACCAAAACTTTACTATTAAATATCAGGTTCAGTGTGTCATGAATTGGTTCTACAAGCAGAACACAAAATTAAACAACCACACTGAAAAAACTCAGATCTAGGTGAGACTATTTGTCCAATTTCAAGACAAAAATTCTCACTAGGCTTATTCTAATCCACAATTTCCTTACATGTCTGGATTAAGAACTATATATATATAAAAACTAAAAATAAGGCCCAAGTTACTTATAATACTAAGTAAAATACTGTGCCAATAAGACAAGACAAATTTGACTTGAGCAGATATTAAACCTTAATTTCAGACCCTCACGGAGTCAAACTTTCCTTGTTTCATTGGCAGACATTTTCTCTTCATTACAAACAATTCAGTACCTTATTTTTGCCCTTTATTCCTTAAAGTAAGATATTTATCTCGACTGATTAAGTGAGTGTGGATTAAAATAAGTATTTGGATATTTCTGACTTGAACATAGACAAACACACTTGCCCACTTGATAGCAGTTAGTTGAGTTTCTTCAGAGGCAGCAAAATATCACAAAGTATTGATTAGTAAGATCATGAAGACTTTTTAAATTGCACAGCCATCACACAAATGTGAGTCTTCTACCAGAGAGTTAAAATTGGCTTGGCTTCATCTCTTCTCATACAAACCAGTGAGCAGATAATAAAATCAACAGTAGATAAGACTTAACAAGACTGAAAAATTACAGCAATAAAAACTATAAACAGTCGTCTCACAGTAAGTTCACGTCACAGACAATAAAACAGCTCAACCTCTCCGGGAACACATCAGCAGTGAGCATCCTCATATCTAAATATGATAATGTTATCGATTGTCTTTAGTAGATCTGGTTTTATATGACTCCACTTCCTGCATGTGAGGGGTAAACTTTGAACCTTTAGACCATTACTGCCTCAGCCAATCAGAGGCTAAGTGAGAGATGGGAACGATTGTACACACACACATACATTCACACACACCTTCTCCCCCTCCCACCCCATTACTGGACACACTGCACAGCCATTACCCTGATAAAACTAACCATGTGTGTAGGGGAAAGGGTGCAGGGTGGATGTGGACGAGGGGGGAGGGTGTGTTCGTGTATTACTCCTGTGGGAATCTTGGAGACATGCTGTGCCCGCTGAGTTTCCCCTGCATCTAAATCAGTACATTAAACCCGAACACACACTCCCATACACACACAAAGTGCATCTTAAATCAATAG
This sequence comes from Cetoscarus ocellatus, assembly GCA_037902135.1. Taxonomy (NCBI): domain Eukaryota; kingdom Metazoa; phylum Chordata; class Actinopteri; order Labriformes; family Labridae; genus Cetoscarus; species Cetoscarus ocellatus. The sequence continues at coordinate 866,711 of JBAMNC010001464.1, forward strand.
CAAATGCAGCTTTCCAATTAATCACCAACTGGAGCACAAACACACACAGATGCACGTGTTTGTGCGAGTGTGTGCGTATCCTCCGCTCTTAAAAATACCATGTAGGTGGATCTTTCCACGCTCACAGATTTATTGAACTCTTTCCATGTTTGCTCGAGTGTGTGTGTTATCCCCGCACGTGTGTGTACTCAGGATCTGTGCGTGTGTGTTTCTGAAGTGGCTGCACTGCATCGCTGTGTGACCGCACTGACATGTGCAAACAGTTGTGAGAGGGTTTGCAGTGAATACCCGTTGAGTCAGAAACACCGCGGGAGCTTCAAACGCACACATAGAGGATACACACATGTGGAATAACAGAGATACAGATCCCAAGATCCTGTTTGGTCCTGGGAGAACTGTACACACGATAAAAACACACACACTCAACCTTTGATTAACCTTTAGTTAGTCTCGGTACGTTGACTCTGTTGGAACACCTCCTCAAACACACCGAACCACTCGTTATTTATGATCTGTGGACTTTAACAATCACCACATCCATCTGAATTTGTTGAGGGTTTTATTCTCCAAGTTAAACAAGACATGTACCAATACTAGGGAAGTATGATAGTATCAGAACAATATTAGTTTTCGCAGATAATTTCCTAAAAAAGTGATCAACGGTGTGGGCAGATGCGAAAAGATTTGTTAATTTCTACAGCTGGTATTTTTAGCATTACAAATTGGCCATAAATATCCCATTTATTGGGTTCAATATTGGCAGAATGAACAAATGTGCCTCAGAAGTTTACCTTGTCTTCACTAAATGTCAGCTTTTGTAAATCAAAAGTGTAGTTTTCCAAAGAATAAAATGTTTTTCTTGCTTCACAGGTTTCACAAAAACAGATTTTCACCATGAGAGAAACAGGTCAAATTTAGTAAATCTGAGACTTTGTGCTTTTGATCAAAAATACTGATATCAATATACTGTGGGTAACAGTAATGAGTCTTTCAAGTATTGGCACACCAGACATCAGCTAAAATTCTATATTGTGCATCCTTAATACTTATACTTGACCCTGAAAAAAGTGACCTCAAGCATAAATGCACTAATCCAATACCAAACCCAATTATTTCCTTATGTTACATACTACATGACATTAAAACAAAAGAAGAGGCAGTGAGTGTCAAAGCTAGTAAAACATTAGAAACTAGAAAATCACTCAGAGAGCGCAGACCTCCGCCAAGCAGCTTCAGTCCACTTTGGCGAAAATGGTCCTATCTGGCAATGTTAAAGAATCCTTTAAAAAATTCCTGGATCCAGACGGTGATCCGGATCACCCCCAAAATTTAATCAGTTCTTCCATATCCCATTTCCGACAATTCCTGAAAATTTCATCCAAATCCGCTCAGAACTTTTAAAGTTATTTTGAACACAAACAAACAGACAAACAGACAGATAATGGCAAAAACATAACCTCCTTAGCGAGGTAATAAGCAATAAATTGATAGAAAGATAGCCAAACTAACATCATGATGTTGAGTCAAACAGACCAAAAGGCAGTCACAAATACTGACAATAATGAAATGTATCTACTCGGTCTATAAAACAAGGTAAACTGGGTATGAATGTTTTTGACACTGATGCTTTGAATGTGTTGATCTTATGGGTGCTGCAACACCCGAAGCACCCAATGTGCACAAGTTATTATTCAATAAGTATAGCCATATTATCAAGCCTGAGTCAAGGCATTTCTGACATTCTTAGCATGTTTCAATCAAAAATTAAAACTACCCTATCACACCTAAATCAAATCTAATCACTTCTTCCTTGTGCCAACATGTCCCAAAGCTGTCATCATAATTGTCTAGAACTTTTTGAGTTGCTCAGAGACAAACAAGCGGACAGATAAAACAACAAACAGTCAAATTCCACCAAAATATAATCACTGTTTCCTCATGCCATGACCGGCATTCACTGAAAATGTCATCTAAATTCATTGAGGACTTTTTGAGTTATTACTAAAAATGTGGAAAACTGCCCTATCTTAGTTTATATATTCTTTTGTACAACATCTTATTATTATTTTTTTCTGGCACAGAGTTTGACAAAGGTTACAGACATTGTAAATAGACTGTAGCAGCTTTCTCTAACCCACTACATTCATACTCAGTTAATCCCTGGATCTGCATCCGGACTCGGATCACCACCAAAATGTTATCACTTCTTCCTCATGCGGACAGATGGATGGACAAATAGTAAGAAATAAGTATATAAGTCAACTGAGGAAACTTATTAATATCTCACTCTAGGACTTGAAACATGAACAAAAAAGAAAATGTTGCTCCAGCTCAGACACAAGAACAATGATCAAAAATGTGTTTTGAGGTGTTTGAGTTCTTGCAGTAGGTACATTTTTATGATGGAAAACTGAAACAACAGCGTTAAGTCAGTCGAGCAGATGCAATGTAATGGAAAAGCCCTTTCACTGATATAATGTCATCAAAAAGGGAGCAGCAGTATCCAATCCCTGCAGGGCCAGGCTGAGCTGAACAGATGCCACAACTGGATAAGCACCATAAGATCAAAACCATCCCTTTTCCTGCTTGTCATTCCCCACTCTCTTCCCTGTTTCTGAGTTTATGTTGCCCTCAATGAAGGCATAAAAAAGGCCAAAAGAATTCTTAAAAGAGACAATGTCGACACAGATGGTGCTAGAAGAAAAATATTATTGCATGAAATCACAAGTTGTGGTCTTTGCTGAACAAAAACAAAACTACTGCACAGGAAGTCAAGTCACCTTCATATACAGCACGTTTTACACAAGGGCTGACCAAAGAAGTAAGCCGTGTCAAAAATAATACAATTCAAACCTCTTTTTCTTCTGAAAGACCACAAAAAAATGACATCTTGCATCAGTGCAACTCGTAATCAGAATTTTATGGTCCCATTGTATCTTAAATTATCCTCACATTTCATCTTCTTTTATAATTGTTACCTGCTGTGTGTCAGGAACAAACATGCTGCTTCGGTGAACACACACACACACACACCTCCACCACCTGTCAACGTTGTTAAAGCTCTCAGAGGATGTCAGCAGTTTCCATTCCTTCAGGCCAAACACCAGGGTCTCTCTCACACAAACACCAACACGATCACGTGAAGAAGCAGATGCCTCGCAAGAGTACGGATCAATCTCAGCATCGCAGCCACCCTAAAGCCCTTTACACACAAATGCAGCTACATACAGGCAATGGTTACACTATTTTGCCAGTTATGGGAGGGGGGGAATACACTCCCAAATGCCCCTCTCCCAAACAGACTGCGGGAGGAACAAGAGGGCGTGGTGGATCGAGGGGGAAACATTTTCCTTCCAAAAAAAACCATCCAAACTGTAGCTGAGAGGGTTTCTAGACATGTTTGGGAATTACTCTTTCATTACCGCCCTCTCTCTTTCTTTCTCGCAGCCCTTTTCCTTCCTTTTCTTTCTTCACTCTGCCTCACAACTCCGTACCACTCTCCGACCCCCGCACACACACATTGAAACACACACACTTTGGCTCCCACTTCACAAGACAGTTTGTTTGCCGTATTGGGATAAGAAGGTTGCCAAGAAACACGCTCTCTGACTCCAAACACGTTCTGAGCCTCTATTTTCAGATCCTCATAAAACACAATATCTATGTGTCAGAGAGGACGAACACACACACACACACACAGGACACACACTTTTACACACAGTACAGAAAAATCAAACAAGAGAGCGTTTCATAAATTGATCTGAAATTGCAGAACAAAACAGGATCCAAAAGCAACATAACCAGAAAATGTTCAAAGCTCTGATATTACAAACAAATCATCCAGTAGATGCACACACACTCGATGATCGCATCTGTTATCTATTAGTTGTACTCAGAGCAGGGTTAGCTGGAGGGGAACCTACATTAATACTGGGTTTTTATTCCCGGCAAGAAAAACAAAAACAATCAAACATGTGTCATGCTCTCTACTTACTGCCTAAGACTAATTTCGTAACACAAACAAGAAACTGGAGCTCTGTTTCCACTGAGTGGTCTGGTTTGGTTCACGACAGTTTGGAGCAGTAAGTCCTGATCTTGTTTGTGTTTCCACTGCCAGCTGTACCTACACTTTAGGGCGGGGATGTGAGGCGGGAGGAGAGGGTTGGACTGGCTACGTAAATGCGTGACATGACAGTAGCGCGACACAGTGAAGCAGTCTGAAGTGGAGTGCAATTGTAAGCAAAGAGCAACAATGGAGGACTTCAGAGCTCCAGGACTCACCTTTTAGGGTCTATTTGATATGCTATTCACCCTTTCACAGGGGTCAGACAGCACGGGCCAGTTAGTTGGGTGACTTTTCTCCTAATCCAATAGTGGAAACACCAGTAATTCCATACTGTACTGAACCTAGTTATCTAAATTTTAGACACTGAACCAGGCAGATCACACTTCACTGCAAGGTTACCTTTAGCGTTCACAGAAAATCTTTGAAAGCACTTTTAAAATATGGCATTCACAACTATCTCCACCAAGGCAGCTCGCATATTGCTGTTACATCTATAAGCAATAGTTCCATGATAAAGTTACCATGATAATATGATTCCTCGACCCTGAAATCCCACACCTAGCACTCAGAATCATGTTGATGTCATCTTTAGACAGTTATTGAGCAAAAACGATGATGGTGGTTATCTGGATCACCACCATCCAATCATTTCTAAGTTGGGCCATTGCCAACATCTCCTGAAAATTTCAACATAATCTGTCCAGTAGTTTTGGCGTAATCTTGCTCACAAACAGACAAACAAAAGCCGGCAAAAACATGACCTCCTTGGCGGAGGTAACAATGTCCAGGGCTTAAAGGCAGAGGGATTGAAAGACAACACAAACACATACTGTCCTAGGCCCTGCTTGTTGCAGGCTGCAGAGGCATGAAACACAAATACTGCGCAACGATTTGCATTTGAAACTGGCAATGCATGCTTGAAGAAACATCTCCATGGTGCAAGTTTGTGGTCAGAACTGTGCATCTGTCAGTGACATACACCTTAGAATATCAAGGTCCTCTTATGTATTACAGGGATGGTTTATTTGAACCTAGTATGAACAACCTGTTGGAAAAAAAACTGTCAGCCTTCAGCAAATTCTTATCATCCATATTCAACCTCGAGTTCTGCAAACTTCACTGACATAGTCTTTTACAGTCTTCATTTTGCAAAATAATTAATGAAAGAGGAAATTGCACAATTTGTTTGCAAAAGAAAAACATCAGCAGAAAAAAACAGAACTGCTGTGTGCAAAACTGTTCTACAAATAACTGAGTAAACAGGAAAAACCTTTTGATGACACACTGACTCAAGAAAATGTTTTAAAGGGGGCAGACATTTGGATCGATTTTATCCTTTCAATAAGATTTTAAAGCTATTATAATAACCCATGAGAAAGTGCGTTCTTTAGAACAAATAGTGGTTGATGAAGTACTAACGTTGGATTGTACTCCAGCAACACAATTAACTTAATTCAAGTCACAACTTTGGGGCTGTTGGGGCTGTAGCTGTGGTCAGCTGGAAATACACAACATGCTTTGAGTAATAACAATGTTTAGTTTGAAGCAGATTGGAAGTGTTCTTTACCAAAAAATACAGATAAATAAGCATTAAGGCTGCATCAGACGGCACTTGCATATTGACCTGAGTTATGTACAAATGTTTTTTTAGTAGACGTGAACTTGTAAAGAGGACCGGCAATGCTAACATCAGCCTTACTCTGCTTAATACTGTCGCTGAACACCATGTTAGCTTTTTTGTTGTTATGTTCGGGAAACAAAGCCACAATTCTCTCCCTTTTGGTTCGCTTGCCTTGTTTGGTTTAGATTGCTTCACACTCACCACAAGCCAAGTCTGATTCACTTGGAAGCAAACCGAGAGCCTAGTTTTTTTGGTGGACCAGAGTTCCTGTGAGCTTTCACACCACCCAAACCGAACCAAACTTACAGTGCATTTGTACAAAAGCGGCTTCACAAACCTCATTTTGATTCCAGAGGTGGAATCAAGACGGGGTCAGCCCATCCCTCATTCTGACTCTTCACGGTGAGGGCAAAAAGTCATCGAAGCATATATATTACAGCTTGAAACCAGACTGCCTTTCTAAACTGGAACATAGTGAGATGCAGTAAGAATCATTTTCATGAACTGTTACTGTAATGGTTCCTTATGGCAGGCAGGCATTTAGACTCGTGACAGCAGGTAAATCAAAGGTGTCACTGTTAATACGCTGTGACATTTACCAGTACAAACATGAGCAAACCTCTGAAAGCACAGCAGGTAATGGGATGCAGCCATCCAAACAGACACTCATAAATATGAGTTTATTCACCTGAAAACAACAACAGAAAAGTCAAAAAGTCTGTGTGACAGTCTGATGGAAACACATTTCATGTGAGAGTTTGAGCCTCACTGTGCCTCAGAAATCTCCTGTGAAGATGGCAGGTGTTGTTTTGACACACTCCTCCATACTAGCAAATGGAAACTCTCTCATAAACAGGAAAACAGACTGCCACACACAGACTGGCATGCTCAGTTTCAAGGTTAAGTAGATGCAGTGAAACTTAAGAACATGGAACGACAACATCTACACTTACAACTCATGGACAACTTTTGGGGTAACGCTTCTCCTGAAGGAGGTACACAAACTGAATCTCAGTGCTGACACACAGAGGGGATGACATGTTTTAACCCATCATGCCCAATAGAAAGACATACTTTAACATTTGGGACAGAACTTGTTTCCAAGAGTTGCAAAAATATTTATTTGAAGCATAAAATATGTCCAGAAGGATAACTGTAAACATGTGAAGAATTTTGTTGTGAGTTTCTTTGCATGCTTTTAGTTTATTTTTTTCCTGATGGCCAAGGCTTGAGGGAAGCATATTCAGATGTGAAAAGGCTCATTCATCATTGATCTGTTTTGTCTCTACAGTCAAACAACTTTAATACGTCAATGTGCCAGTATCACAGCATAAATATATTGATAGCCCAGGGTTTCCTAAAAAAAGATGTAACTTGTTTGTGCTTGAAAGGGTTGAGGTTTTGAGTGTTGGTTTGGTGGAGTGGTAAGCAACCAGGCACAACCCATGTACATGCTTCGAATTCAGCCTGTGGCCAGTTTGTAGAGTGTCCCCTCCCCCTACTCTCCCTCACCCCTCTTCACAAGCCTATCCATGGTCTCTGTCTCTCTCTCTCTCTCGAATCAATAAAGGCACAGAATGCCCAAAAAATAATCTTAAAAAAAGGGTTAGGTTTTATGTATATCGTTGCAAAAAATGGCTTGGAGTGGCAAGAGTTCATAAAAAACATTTCAACTTAATAATCATGAAAAGTAGGTTCATTTGTTAAGAATATCACAAAGACTATCTGTCAAAAAACATTTTTTTTTTAATCACACAGGCGTTTTGTTCACATGGATGAGGCATTTTGGGAGCCCGAAAACGCACATTTTTGAAATCTGTTCTCAGAGTGGATGAATCTGAAAATGTCGCCCTTGCGTTCCTTATGAAAATTTTCAGAAACGCTGACGTCATAGCCCTCCCTCTCCCTTAAACGGCATACGTAAACCCCGAGTACAGCAGAAAAAATGGTGGAACAAAGTGCTGTGTTTGTGTTTCAGAAGCCACTGAGCTGGTTGTGACTTTTACTGCAAAGTCTTCTGCTCTTCTGTGTTTGTTTACATCGGACGTGTTTTATACACATGCTCCATGTCTCCTTCTCTGGTTTTGGTGTACGTCTGTGGTGGCATTGTGGCAGCGTTGCAGCACCACTGACATATAGACTGCAGTGTTTTTAGTGTTTTAGTGTGGACGGACACATTTCTTGAAACAATGCCATCTTTGCAGAATAGTTTCGAAAACAAAAACATTTTTATCTCCACCTGGACAAGGTCTGAGTTACATAATTTTCAATCAATCAATCAAACTTTATTTGTATAGCGCTTTTCATACAAAATCTTGTAGCACAAAGTGTTTTACAAAAGAAAGAAATAAAAAGTGAAAATTTAAAAACAATAATAAAATAAAACAAAAAGTAGGAGATTGAATAAACACCTTCGCTATCCACATACAGCACACACACTCACTTACACAAAGACATTAAGAAGAGATTCTTACAGAAAACAGGATAAGAGGATTGAGGAAACACAGGAGTTAAGACTAAAATGACATAACGATAAAAAATTCAATAAATAAATTAAATTAAATCATGATCAGAAATGATATAAAAATGCTATAGGGAAAATAAATAAATAAATTGTAAAATAAAAATATGGTAAAATGTGACTACCAAATGTGTAATCAAATCTGCTAAAGTAGGATAATGAAAAGAAAATTTTGTTCATTGCAGCACTTATGATCAGCAGTGACCCAAGACATTGTGAAAAATCCCACAGACTTTAAGTATGCCTAAGGTCCAGAGAACCAGGGCAACGCTAACTGGTGTTGGTTTGGCGGTGTGGTTAACAACCATACATTACCCATTTTCATTCTTCTACCGCTCCGGGTTTGAAACCAGCCTGTGGCCAGTTTGCAGAGTGTCTTCCCTATCCCTATTCCCTCTCTCCTGTCAATAAAGGCCTAAAATGCCCCAAAAACAATCTTAAAAAAATAAAGAAAAAAAATTCACCATCCCTGCACCACTCATGATTTGATTTAAGGAGCTGTAAAGTCATCCAAACTTCTCTACAGCTTGTCATTAAAGATTATGTCAAAACAACTCCTACATGTCTCCATTAAAGATAAAAATCTGTGTTTATGGGATGTTTGAGCTCACAAAAAAAACAGGTTGCATCCTGCGACACCCAGGGCAAAACTGTGAAACCTGAAGCAGGTGATCCTCCTGCTATCTGAAGCACAAACTCTAGAGTTAACCCCACTCCTCTCATGTTAAACCTGCTCTGTGCCTCATTCATGTCACTGCACAGACTTCACCGCGGACGCTGGGAGGAATGTCACGATGCTTATGTAACGGGCGAAGAAGAGAATTAACAGACAGAAGGTAACGTCTCAGTGAGTGTGTGTTTGTGTGTGACCTCTGGGTGCTGTTTGACTTAAAGGGAGGAATCTGGCACCGAGAAGGTCTTAGCTAATGCTTCGGGTATGTCGACATGCAGCAGCACGTTTGTTTTCTCACCGAACACACACACACCTATCACTCTCGCGTTCGACGGTTGGTGTGTGCGCTTGTGTCTCATGTTTGTGTGTAGGACTGTGTGTGCCGTTTGTCTCTCTCTGACAGGTTTATTGTAGCCGGGCAGCGCTGCCTTGTGCTTTCTCTTAAGGAGCCTGTTTTCTCTCCTGAAGGATTCAATTAATCTGAGAGGGGATGTGTCCGAGCTACATTTTCTCACAGACACACACACACACACACAGGAGGGGGCTGTGTGTCTTGAATACATCTAAACACACACTCGCCACATTAACTTTAAGGTAAACAGACGCACTAACCGATCAGCCTGGAAGACAAAGTGGTGACCATGCCCTGCCCACTGCATGAATCATACTCCTGAGTGTGAGTGCTCAGTAGGGCTGGGAGATACGGACCAAAACTCATGACTGACTGTAGAGAGCCCAGTGAAGTTGGGACGTTGTGTAAAATGTAAACAAAAGCAGAATACAATAATTGCAAGTTATTTTTGACATATATTCAATGGACTACTATACAAAGACAAGATATTTCATGTTCACACTGATAAGCTTCATTGGGTTTTTTTTTTTGTTGTTTTTTTTACCTCCGCCAATGAGGTTATGTTTTCTCCAGGGTCTGTCTGTTTGTCTGTTGCAAATTTACGGAAATAATACTGGATGGAGTTACATGAAAATTTTTACCAGAGGTGTAGTTTGGTCTAACGAAGAAGCCATTAAATTTTGGTGGTGATACAGATATTGGTCTGGATTAAAAAAATTCCCCAAATTTTAAAAAATACCACAGGTTATTATTGGACGGAATTTTAAAAAATCATATCTCTGCCATTTCTCTATGGATTCACTTCCAATTTTACAGGATAATACGTGGTCCATGTCTCTATCACCAAGGCAAATTTCATCTGGATCCAGTCCAGATTGATGCCACAAAAAACACTTAACTTTATAATGGGAAATCCCATTGACGACATCTAATAATTCATATAAAATCCAAATATCAAGTGGAGTGTTGTGTTCATACAGGATAACAACCACTCTTCTCGTTCTTCTCATTTTATAATGATTATTTTTGTTTTTATTTTGTATTGTGATTTTCATGCATTTTTCTTGTTCTGTAAAGCACTTTGAATTACCTTGTGTAGGAATTGTGCTCTACAAATAAAACTTGCCTTGCCTTGCCTATGATCAGAGTTTGGTCCGCCAGCTCTAATTTAACCAGGCTGCTCAGCGGAGGTCTGCCCTTTCTGAGTGCTTTTCTAGTTTTTTTAATGTAAATATTCACTCATTTTGACTATCCATGCCTGCAATGTGTTCCAATAAAGCTGGGACAGGGGCAACAAAAGGCCGGGGAGGGGTGAAATGCTCAAAAAACACAAACTTTCATTGGAAAGGAGAGAGTCATGATTGGGTAGAAAAAGAGCATCCCAGTCATTCACAAGAAAGAACACAAGCAACATACAATAGCAAGGAATTTAGTGATTTCATCATCTACACTAGAAATCTCTCCATGGAGCAACAAGGCCAAAAACCAATATTGGATGCCTGTGACCTTTGATCCCTCAGGCAGCACTGCATTAAAACTGACATCATTCTGAGAAGGATATTACCACAAGAGCTCAGGAACACTTTGGAAACCATTGTCTGACAACACCGGTTTTCACAACACCTACAAGAGCAAGTCAAAGCTCTACCATGCAGAGCCAAAAAAAACAAATCAACAGCCTGCCTGCAGTCCAGACCTGTCTCCTACTGAAAATGTGTAGCAAATTACCACAACAGTGACTGTTGAGCAATAAAAGTTGACATCAAGCAAGAATAAAAAAGAATTCCACCCACTAAGCCTCAACAATCAGTGTCCTCAGCTTCCAAATGCTTATAAAGTGTTGTTAAAACAAAAAGTGATGTAACACTGGTAAAGATGCCCTGTCCCAGCTGTTCTGGAACATGTTACAGAAAAGTTCAAAATGAGAGGAATTTACCAAAAAAACAATGAAGTTTAACAGCTTAAACATAAAATACATTGTCTTTGTAGTTTATTTAATTGAATATCCAAAGTCCAAAATGATTTGCAGTTATTGTACTCTGTTTTTATTTACGTTTCACACAACGTCCCAACTTCACTGGAATTGGACTAACTTTACTAAGTCAGGAGTTTTGGTCCATATCTCCCAGCCCTGCTGAACACACACACTCAGGAGTCTGATTCATTCAGCAGGCAGGGCAGGGTCACCACTTTGTCTTCCAGGCTGATCAGATAGTGCGTCTGTTTACATGAAAGTTAATGTGGTGTGGCTTCATTTAACACAATATGACACTGGCTGCACCGTATCCTGGTTGTCGACCAATAAAACCTAAAGACTTGGTTTTTCATGTGTAGAAAATCCAAAGCAATCGATAAAGAGCTGCACAGATAAGCAGAATCGGTAATGGTATTGGTATCAATAAAATCTTAGCAATTCCCATCCCTAATGAGCTGTGTCTGTCCGCTCTGTTGCACAGAGTTTTTTTTTTCTTATCCCCATCCTGACCTTTGGCAGACAGGGGTACCCAAGGTCAATCAAAACAACCTGAAACCTGATTGGCTAACTCAATACTTAACATTCATACACTTGAAGCAAGATATGGAAAACTGGTGTGTTGTGCTCGTTTTATTCTGTATGTGGACCTCAGAGATAGAAGTTTGTACACTCCTGATTAAGACTAAACAACTTTAGTGGATTTTCTAGAGCTGACTGAGCATATAACTGTTCTGTGATTATTACCGTAGTTTCACGATTATAACATGCACCCAAATTTTGCCCAAACCTTACTCTCTCAGACAACTCAAAAATTACCTTCATTCAAAGTTTTAATCAATGAAGTTTAGTATTTTCACAACAATTCTCTCCCTCTCTCAAACGGATGCGGAAACGCCTTTTGCTTCATGCATGCGCTATTACTCGATTTCTGCCCGGGCCTGCTCAGTCGTACTGTACGACCAATCAGGGAGCAGCTAGCAACATGCCGATGTCTTCGACCAATCACAGCGCAGCTATTTCGCGCCCCCTTGCTCACAAGATGGCAGCGCCCTGTGTTTGCCTGTGACAAAATATTTTAAGTATTTTGCTTGTACTCATTTATAATACGCACCAGAAAAATTAGAGCTTAATTAAAAGCGAAAAGGTGTGCGTTATAATGGAGAAATTACGGTACTCAATCTTTATACAGTGTGTTTGTCCTGCACGTTCATTCTAATCCTCTTCAGCGTTTACTATGATGATATTTACAATAACGTCTTACTCTACATCTGGTTTGAATATATATAAATATACTTTAAAATCTTGATATGTTGCCCATCCCTAGCGTTTGCCTGAAAGAGACAACATTTATCTCCCGGTGTATGAGTGTGTTGTGGTTAGGATAAATCTCTTCCTTTCTCTCAGCAGAGCGTCTCAGGGGGGAAACCCCGGCTGTAACAGCACTAAGCACAATCACATGCTCCCATTCCCATACACAAGACCCCAATCCTCTCATCTGCACCACTTTACACAAACACACACACTTATACACACCTCAGCTCTTATCCCTCGAAAAACAAAACACCACTTTCTCTCCACCTTTGGGATTCTGCCCATTTAGTCCTTCTTTACCATTTGTCTCCTTTTATTGACTTCCCTTCCCTCCACACTTACCTCGCGTCTCTTTCCTACCTTATTCTTACCCAGTGAGAATTTAACTGTTTGTGCATATGTTTGAGGGATATGAAGAGCAGATGTTTTCTGTTCAAACGTGTTATTCACTGAACTCAATGAGGGGTGCCGCCCTGAACGACTTTCTCACCTGATTAATCTCACTTTTGTTCAAATAAAACCATCTACGATCGTTCTCTTCCCTTCAGATAATCTTTGAATCAATAGCAGATTCATGCAGCACAACGGAGATTAAAGTTACACCCAACTCAAACAAGCCACATGAATGAAGCGATGTATTTACTTTTTCTCACAGTTGCAGCAAAGTTTTGTGTTAAGAAGAGAGAGCAAGAGTGCTTCTGGTGCTCATGGAAAGGACATTTTCAAGGAAGGTGAGGAAACTTAAAACCCAAGAAGTGAGGTGTGATTTTTTAAAATGTTTTTTGCCCTACAAATTAAAGACATTTTTAATTGTTCAAACCATTTTAAGTGCCTGGGCCTAGATTATTTATGCCAACTATTGGGGTTGGGGGTTTTCCTCACCTTCCTTGAAAGTTGTGTGGTTTGTTGGGAATAAGATGAAGATAAATCAGCCTGTAATTATCCAAGAAAAGAGCTCCAAGTTAAATTGACTGGAAAATTTGAGCTTAAATGATAAGAAGCTCCTAGTAAGGGTACAAAATTGGAACAGAGATACATAACGCTGCAACTGTACACTTCAGTTTTTACATCTGTTGTGCACTAAGGCCGGGGGGATGTGAAAATCCTAATTCATAAAGTAATTGAGAACCACTGGCGTAAATCGAGTACAAACTAAGGTGCTAGCAGCACTCTTGAACAGCTTTTCTCCTTCATAAAGTCAGAAGACAGGGTATAAAACACAACACTGATAGGCATTACCATAAATAGCTCTTATGAGGTACTGGTTTGATTTACATATTACTGAAATAAAATGATGAAAAGTCATGTTAACAACATGAACTGGAACCCCATTTGAGAGATGACAGCCCTTTTCTTAATTTTTGTTGTCAAGGTAAACCAACACAACACCAAATTAAGAGCCATTTAAAGACCAAAAGACCACTCCTCCAATCGATCTGCTCCAAGAAAACGCACAAGTATCTTAAAATTGCTGAGACCACAATAATTAAAAGTGAGGCATGACAAATAACCAAAAAGATTTCAAACTACAGCAGTTTATATCAGCTTGACAGGCCATTTTATACACATCAGCACATATTTTGTCCAAAAAACCTGCCGAATCTGGATAAAGCAACCCCAACCACTCTATGGTTTGAATAACTTTATGCTCAAAATTAACTCATACTAACATGCAACTAAAAATTAGACCCCAGTGCTGCCTTCTAGGCTGTGTTTGCCTCCAGTTTTGCCCATTAAATTCCCCCTTCCTAATGCTGTTATGTCTCACAAATTCAATCAGAAAAGAGGTCTAGAAAGTGTGACCCATAGCCGCTCACTGACACAAATAACTTGCCTGTTGACCATATTTGCAACAAATATCAGGATGTGCACATGGCCAAGGCAATCTGCTTGAGCTCAAGCCGGAAGTCAGTTTTGCTTATTTTTGTAGAATTTTCATGTAAGTATTAATATCTTGCTACTGGCTGTTGATACAGTGCATTTATGATATTTTGCCACTGGCTATTTGTTATTTTTTTTCACCGAAAATATAGAAATATGGAGTAAATTGTGTTTTGGCATACAGCTAAAAAACAGACAGGTGATTTTCATTCATACGAGAAAGCCCTTTTCTATGTTTACATTAAAAACGCATTTTATGCCTTAAAGTATCAGCATACTTAAACGGGAATTGCTCCAAGAGCACAGACCTCTGCCAAGGCATTTCTGACACTGGTAGCAGAGTTATTGAAGAAAACTGTTAACCAAGTCTTTTAAAAATTCCTGGATCCGCATTCAGGTCATCATCAAAATGTAATCAGTGTTTCCTTGTGCCATGACCAAAATTCCCTGAAAATTTAATTAAAATCTGTTGACAACTTTCTTAAGTTATTTTACGAACAATCAGAAAAATGCCAGCATAACCTCCTTGGTGGAGGTAAGACATAGATCACAGGAGGCAGAAAAGGTAGTTTTTAGAGTCATAAGCATAATTTCACATCCATAAAACAGAACCTGTTAATGTTTCAGCCCATGTTTCACACTGGTTTTGGATCAGTCTTTGGAAACCTTTAATATCCAAAGTATTGGTGAATCTGCAGCCCTATCATCTTTTACACTGTTGGTGGAGTCTTTATCTCCTGCATCACTCAAAAGGTTCAGTCACATTTCAGCGGGCCCTGGCGAGGAGGAGGGGAGCGGACAGATGGCCTCAATCTGGTGATGGAGGCTCCGGCAGACCTCCAGTAGACAGAGAGCCATTTACAGCCATTTTATAAACAGAGCTAAGACCTTATCGTGTTTAGGCTGAACCTCTGTGTGAAGAAGGAAAGAAGTATGGGTTAAGAAAATATATTATTAGGGAGAGGCCCTGTGATTGGCTGGGACCAATGCCCACAAACTATTTTCAGCAGATGCAAAAAATGTGGACTGCCTGCTAGGGCTGGGTGATATACCAAAATTAAGGGCTGCTTAGAATGACAGTGTTGATTATTTTCATCAATACACGATTAATTACAGGATTAAAATTTGTTCTCTTTTTAAGGGGCAATTTTTTGCTGTTGGTAGTTTACTTTTAAAACAACCTGACACCCTATTTAATAAAATTGTTTTATTTTGACTTTGATGAGCTCCAAACAACTGACCTATGGCCCAGCAGCCACCCTCTAAATACACCCTCTGTTTCACTGTGTTAGTGTTTCTATGTAAGAAGTCATTCAAGAAAAGCCTGTGCTCTATATTTATCCTTATCTTTTTTTTAAAATTCAATCCTTTTAATTATTTTACAACAGTAAGATGAAAACTCTACAGAGCATTTAGTAAAGCAGCACGTGCATGATCACCATAAATAAACACAGACAAGGCATCTTCTCAGATGATTTGTAGAACATTAACAGACTCACAAACAAAATTCAGTTTATAGTGCATCTCCACCATAAAAATGATCTTGTTAACTTTTAGCCAAACTGCGATACACAAAATAAATCTTGATATGTGCTTATCAAAGAGAAAACTAATGTCACTAAACCATAATGATAAACTTTTATATCAGTCTTATAAAAATCAAGAAATGATATAAATTTGTCACGACACCAAAAATAGATGAGGCTTGATTTTGTTTTTCTACCAGTGCTCAAGTGAAACTTGTTTCTTAATTATTGCTTTTTCATAAATTCTATTTCTGTAAGTAAACGGCAATAAAGTACAGCTATGGTCTGGTACACACCATAAGATTTATAAAAATTTAACCAATTTTTAAAGAGAGAGCCCACACATTATGTCAGATTTATGTTTTTTTTTTCTCTTTTTCTTTCCATGGGAATTATGAAAATTAAGTAATTATGGGTATTTGTGTGAATTAGAGCTGGGGGTAATTAAAACAAACTGTATCATATCCAGGCATCAATATAAACATTATGTTCTGTCATAACCAGACATCCATGCAAAACAGCACAATTACAAAACTTTACATTTCAGTAGATCTGTGAGTTGAACTTTAACTAGTTTTATTTATTTTACTTCACAATCAGTTTCAACATCACTTTTTGCAGTCCAGAGGCTCAACTGTGGCCTCGATGGTCCAATCATCTGTGCACGTGATGGAGGAATGCACAGTGCATGTAGGGGGCGTGGCCTCAATTCCCCTGCAGTAAGCAGTGAGCTATGTGCATGTGTGTACTTGCATGAAATCTGGTTGTTCTGGTCAAGATAATGTTAAAATACATCTCCTCCAACTGTGTTTAAAATCCCAGTTAATGACCAACCTTTCCAGAATTTTTGCAACCCTAGTTGTGTGCCACAAACAGACAGACATAGCACGCTAACCGTACTTTGTCGAAACATGTTTAAAAGCATTTCAACAGTGTCAATGAAGGAGCAGAGAGGATCATTGTAGTACACAAAAGTGAATATGAAGCAGCGTCACTTTGTGCACAACGATTACACCAGAGAGAGAAAGCTGCAGTGTTTTAGCTCCATATCCATGTCAGCGTGAGAGGGCTCTTTGGATGCATGAGAGACCCCGTGGTGATCATTTTAGAGCAGATTTTCTACAAAACTTTGAACACAAATGTGAGTGTGTTACTCTTTGCCACCAAATAAACTTCTCCTGTCACAATTTTTGTTTTTGTCCATCCTGTCAAGTCTCCCTTTTCCAGTTTCACACCAATCACACAGGATCTTATCATCAGCCCTCCCCTCTCACCTCAGTGATTTACCCTGATTATCTGCTGCTGCATTCACACTTCAGCTCATCCAGACTTTATACTCAGGTAGAGTGCAAGGAAATTACAATGAGAAAGTCCGGATGAAAAAATTATCTGCACAAACATTTCATCTGGCTAAAGTCAAGATAATTTGTTTTTTTTTTTGTGAGTGTGAATGGGGTTAGACAGAGGCATGAAAGACAAAATACTGCATGCTCTGGACTTCCATTTTTGTTGCCATGGTAAAAAAGCATGAATATATCAATGCTCCTTCAAACAATCATTAAATCTACATATGTTTAAGCAGCATCTGATCATGTCCCTTACTTAAAAAAAAACCCATATAATTATAAATCTTAAATATTTGCAACATTCCCAGCCCTAGAATGTAGGTCCTGAAAACACATTGTGCAGTAAAGGTGACATAACACATTGGTTTTTGGGGGGAAAGGGAAAGAAAGGTTTGCTTGAAAGGCAAACAAGCGCCACTGAGGAAGTCTTTCTGCAGGTACAGACTCTCAGCTTGAGTTGTTTTTGGATGTAAACCCCAGAGACACTGAAATTCTTCTTCAGCTCTTCACGTCGACGTTGTTTCAGAGCGTGGGTTCAATGCAGCACTTGTCATCCGGATCGCGGAGCCACCAGAAGGTCTAGTAAAGCAATGCAGGGCTCCCAGGGCAGGGCTCTGATGAAGCACTAATTTGACACACCGGCAGAGCCCACACACTCTCTCACGTACACACACATGAAAAAGCTGTCAGAGATGAAATCAGCTCGCAGCAGGGGGGTGTGGGGATGATTGATGGCTGAATCGCGGCGAAGCGATGGGCCAGGGCGCAGCTTATTGCAGTTAAGTTGATGTGATTTTGCGGCTGAGGAGTAACATGGAAATGTTTTCAGGAGGAGCGATCAGATGTTTGGATTTACTCTAAACCGTGCAAATACCATCTCTGAGAGCATGTAGCGGCAGCGGAGGGATAATGTCCCCTCCTGTGGCTGTGAGAACGGCTCATGGGTGTGTGTTTTTGTGTGTGCACACTTAGAGTGGAGTTGACCCAGCTACTATTCCAGCCTGGATTGTCAGCTTAAACACTCCCTTATAAAACTGGATGCATTTGATTCAGCCCACGCACTGACCTTCTCATCATCTCCCCTACATAGACTCTCATCCTCCGCCCACTGAACAGCACCTCCACCACTACCGTACGATGCAGGTCATTTAGCTTTATGACGCTGCCCTTTAATATCAAATCACTGCTTTACATTAACCAAATTCAGCGGAGATCTCATCCTAGCGCCTGTGATAACACCACCCAGCCCAGTTACATGATAATTACCCGGTAATTGCTTATGTTCATAATGGTCCCATTAAACTCGCATAAACAGCGTGAACCCTGCTGCAGGAGGTCCCCGCAGAGGAGCCAAGGTCACCCTGCCACTGTTTTTGTTTACAAACGTTTTGCAGCGTTTTCTTTGGCCGACCTCCTGATAACAGAGCAGAGCTGCCAACATGCCGTCATTTCCCAGGAGAGCCCAGTGTTTACTTTTAAAGTTCATTTTCTGAAGGGAGTCCACCTTCTGCCGGAGACGATGGCATGGAGGGGGGGGCCAATGAGTGCAGAAATAGTGACGTATTATATAATTCAGTAAGCACAGAAATGCACAACCACTCAAACAAACACCACAACAGGATAGAAGGACATAAATAAGAAAACAAAATATAAAACTTCACAGCACATCAAAAATCACAAAAACAAATCAAATAAAAACAAAAGAAAAACTAAATGGTTGGTCAAAAATAGGTATGCATGATATGTGCATAAAAGGTTGATTATTGGATAGGCAGATATTACATTTTTCGCTAAAATATACTGTCAATATTGACCATTTTAATTGGCCATAAATATCCTATATATTGGCCGTAATGTTATACAGTTATACTATGATGTTTACTTCTTCATCCCTGAATGTCCACCTTCATTGATCAAAAGTCATAATTATTGAAATACAAAATGTTTTTCTTGCTTCACATCTGTTTCTAACACAAATGGACTGTTACCATGCAAAGAAAAGGTCAATTTTAGTTAAGAAGAGACTTGGGACAAAATATCAGTATCAATATTCGTATAGGTAATAACGAGTTTGAAAATATTGGCATATCGGTTACCGGCAAAAATTCAATATCGTGCACCTATATAAAGGAAACCACAAAATCAAAATACAACAATTAACCAAAAACCACAAGAAAACATCATGTAACACAATGAATGAAAACCCAAAGACAAATAAAAAACACAACTTTAAACAAAAAAACACGCAACACAAAGAAAGCCCCAAAAATCAAAATAAGAAATCAAACAACCCAACCCAAAACACAACAACATATTAAAATTCACAAAAAGCAAATCAAAAAAAATGCTGTCAAATACAAAACAAGGACACAACATGAAGTAAAAAGACACTTTTTTAAAAAACATACTAACAATAAATACACAACGAATCAAAAACACAATTGTTGTGCTTTTTATTCTTTTATTTAATAGCAGGTGGGATTTCTTCCTTGAGAGTGTTTTTGATTTGCTGATGTTTTCTTTATTGCCTTTGTGTTTCCTCATTTGTTTTAGTAGTGTTGTGTTTCCTTAGAAGTCATTGCCTTTTTGATTAGTTGTTGTATTTTATTTTCTGTTGTGTTTTTTTATCTGTTGTTAGCTAAGATTTTGGTTTCTCATTTGCCACTGTGTGTTTTCTTAATTGGTTGTGTTGCCTAAGTTTTCTTTAATTTTCCATTGTAGTTGCCCTTACTTGTTTCTGTTGTGTTCTTACCCTTTTTATTTGTTGTTGTGTACCTTTTAATTGTTCTTTTCTTAATCTGTTGTTGTCATCTTCTTGTCTGTCATTGTGTTTTTTGGATCTGTTAATGACTTTTTTCAAATGGACTTCTCTCTTTACTTTCTTTGTTGTGTTTTACACGTCAATGCCAACTAATAGTCGGACTGGACAAGAAATCAAGTCATACAGATATTTGGGATGCACATTTTAGGATTTTTACAGATATCTGATATGTTAATATTTCATAACTAATCATTGCCGATACAGGTGCTTGGTTTGGTAGCTGGAAAGGGCACTGGGCACTGCAGAAGTGCCCTTGAGCAAGGCACTTAACCCCAAACCCTGCTCTGAAGTGCTTCTTCGGGAGCAGCAAGCCATCACTTTGACATCTCTCTATTAACGCATGACCGTAGGACCTGTTTGTGCATGTGTCTTTCAGCCTAAGTGTTTGTAGCATGTTTCAACAACAGAGTGTAAAGAATTGACTTTCCCATGAGGGATTAATAAAGTATGTCTTCTTCTATCTTCTTCTTCTATACTAATATTCAGCTTTTTAGGTCAATATCTGCTGATACTGATATCGTATCGGTAATCTTGTGCACCCGTATTCTTTATCAATTACACCTATTTTCAAATCTTGCTATATATATTTTTTAACTAAGATAGCATCCTCTCCTCACAAGACTATGATCATGAAGTCTCTGTACTTTTAATATAACTGATCACCACAATGATCCAGATTTAATCAATCTGAATGTGGTACTAGTGTGTATAGAAATGTTTACTGCGGTTAAGACACAGAGTGATATTTTTTCTGCAATTTTTGATAACTAAACATGAAAAATGACATGATGTTGGGTGCTGAGAATTTCATTTTTTGTTCCAACAAACATTCATTTTGTATCATCATTCAGCTTTAACATAAAAAGATACGATTTGGCCCTACTTCCCAGCCCTACCTGCAACCCTCAGTTGGCAAGAACACCCAAGGAAACAGCTGAGGAAGAGTTTTATTATCTCCAGGGTTTGACTCTTGAAAAAAACGTATCCTGAATTTCTGTTTCTGCAGCTTTTGGAGCGATTCTTAGACCTTCCAACAAACCTTTTATCACACCACTAACTAGCGTGTTATGTTACCTTTTCAGCACAATGTTAGTTCAAGCCTTCCATTATGCATAGCTGGAGCATGCATCATCTCTGTGCAGGGAGTGAGAGTAAAAGGAAAATCAGCAGCTCTACAGGGAATAACATATACTGTAGATGATCTACAGGAAAACACACACGCCCACAAGATTAAAACAAACACATGGTGGTTCAGTCTGAAGGAGACTCTGACTCTTTAATGGCCAAACACTGAAAAAACATCTACTGTGCATACGCAGATTCCCTCATGCACTCGATGCAGCAGAGGGGGGTGGATCCGTACAAGTCAGGGATGCATGACGTTGGATTTTTGCCAACAGTCCTCACGCTGATGTTCCTTGTTTGAGCTGATATCAAGATGTACTTTTTTGTGAAAAACATCAGGTCTCTCTTTGTACGAGGGTTTACCCATTACTCTTCTATGACAGTCTGTTTGTTTAAGAAGACTTGAAACAAGAGAGCACTTCATTCAGTTGTAACTGCTAAAACTCTGCATAATCAAAAACCAACCTTCACTGATGGAATTATAGAATAAGGAAAAGACTGACATTCTGGTTCATTCTCTCATTTATGGCATTACGAGGGATGTACTTTCTGAAAAATACGATCTTTTAATGATATTTTATTTCTGACTCTGTGATCATGGAAACTGGAGTTGTTCTCAAAAGTTTGGGGATTTTTTTCCCAAACTGATACTTTTGAAATAATGCGGGAAGCTTAACACTTGCTGAACTAAACTAATGAGAGAGATATGTGTATAAACCAAGTGAAAATTTGTCCCAAACCCATGCAATAAAGTTATTTTTCTTTAATGCTTCTTTCTTTGGCTGGAGGGCAAGAGAACTGAGCAGAGAACGCAAAGAAGGGTCGGCATCCTTGGCTCTTACTTAATGGTAGCTAAATGAAGATTTTCAATTTGTGTTGTGAATCCGTTTGGCAGTTATCAGAAGTGTTGGCAAAGCACCATATTCAACACCCATCCCTTGTAAGATGAGTAACCTTTATATTTTGGGTTTTAACTGCCAAGCCGACAAGAAAATAACCAATATGCTGCTTGAACCAGGCTGTAAAGGACCATGCAACTTTGTTTTGACTTGATATGAATTAATGAACCACTGCAACTGTATTTCTGGTATCTTAAAGACTCATGAGTCCCCACAATCCTACTTTTTTGGGGCTCCACGCACACTCTAAGGGTACCTAAATATTGGAGCACAACTAGTTGATCCCAAAAAGATGTGGCAGAGCATGCTGATGTCCCTTGGGACAAGTCTAGGTATCATAAAATTTGTTAAATCATAACTTATCATTAAAATTATGCACGAGCGTGCTGCCAGAAATGTTGGGCACCGTAAAAAGATATCACATCGGGCCCTATCCCAAACTAACTCTGCACAGTTTCTCAAACTATGCATCCATTGAGTAAGCAAGTAATAAATATGATGTCAGAACAGTTGAAATTGGACTTATTAGAATTATTATTGGCAATCTTTTCAGTTTAAAGCTTCAAACATCAGAGAAAATAGTGCAACAAATGGTGTATTTATCTAGGACTTTGAATAAGTTTGTAGTATTTGAACTATTTTAAGCTGGGTATCCATCAAAAAGCTATTTTGCATGGATATTAACATGTGTACCCTACAAATCTGGCTTCATTTATTTCTTTTATTTTAATGTTTATTTGAATGGGACAGTGCTTATAAATGAACATACAATGTTGTGGGAGCCCATACAAGATTGACGAAATATATTCTTGATTTTACATCAGGTGAGCCTTAGGGCAAAAATAGCTTGAAAGCCACTGAGCTGATCAACTGCAGCCTACAAGCAAAGCAAAATCAGGTATGATATCAGACACTTGAGATGGGAAGGGGTACCTGATCTCCACATTCAGTATCTACCAAACCAAATCACAACATGTATTTTGTGTGTCGTTTTGGTACATAGAAGCAAACAGTCTTTGCCTTCTATGCTATGCAAGCTGTTCAATAGTTCCATCAGAAGCAACCATATATATGCTCTTTTATTACTCATTTCAAAAGCATCAACATAGCACCTGTACTGGAAAATAAATTCATACAGTCACAGTAAAACCAAGCTTTATATACTTTAATAGCACTTCAAACACCTCTGTAACAACCTCGCAACAGACTCTGAGCTCGGTAAAGCACTGAATTCAAATGTGTCCTATTTTTCTTGGAGCTTATACTTTCAGATCAATATTGATTTCCTTGTTTAAAAGCATATTTGTAAACTTAAACTCGAGATTTAAATGCACAGTTGATTCAAAAGCTGGCAGAAATGTTCAAGTATTCCTCCAAAAATTATTTATTTTCATTGCTACCACCTGCATACACCAATATTATTCCAAACATATGTGGTAAAAAACAAGCATTAACTGTGTTTGCTGGAGAGAAGGACACCAAAGACTGAAGCTCAAGCAAACACTCCAACTATTTTCCTCCAAAGGGGTCAGAAGTGGTCTGTCATCATTGCAGGGTCACACCCCCACCCTTCATTGCACACACATAAACTGCATCTGCTCTCCCAGCAATGACGGCGAAATGCTCCACATGCAATCCAATGCCATTGCACCCTGACCTGCATACTGCTGCAGCAACACCCACCGAGGCAGCACAGCCTGCAACAGCCAGCGCTGATGGAGCCCTCAAATCCTTCACAAGAACACGCTGTCAGGAAATTTTCCGCTAACCCACTGCCCTTTCCAAAGCCAGAGATCCCCTAGTTTTACATCTGTAACTTGTCTAAACAGCCACACCTCCTTACAAGACCTACATCTGGGTTTATTCCCCCCTTACAAACACCACAGCGATGACCGCACATGCTGACACAAACTGTGCGCATTTTTTGGCGCAGCGTTACATTAAGTTAATTTTTGATCGTTTCATGTGTGTGACATTACATCATCCAAAGCAGCAGAGCAAACAGCAGGCACTTACTGTGGTGTGGATGTAGGTTAATGGCCGATGGTAAGAATTTCCCGGAGTGGAGAGGCGGCGGATGACTCGCGCCCAAGTGACCGGGCGAGGGAGGGATCCTCCCGGCTGCGGCTGCTGCTCCGAGCCGGTGAGACTCCATAGCGAGCCCCGCCAACAACGGAGGGGGTACGTGGACGGATCGGGGAGGTCCAAAATCTCTGCCATCCATTATACACGGAGGGGAAAGTTGGGGAAAGAATAGTCCACTCGGATCGGATAGGCCCCTTATTCCGATTAAAGCCAATTTTGGCTATAATAATGAATTTAGTTCCCAAAGCGAGTCGGGCTCCTTTTCAGCCATCATGCTGACCTACAAAAAACAAGACAGACATCACTTAGTGTACAGTCAGAGGGCACACTGAGCAAACTGTTTGGGAAGAAGTGGCTGTTTTCGGATTTCTCCTCTTTCCAGCGAAACAGGCGGTCCAAACGCGCAATGACGCAGTTTGGAAAAGCACTTCAAAAACTAAACCTTGAATATCAGGACGTCAACAGAACCGTAATACAACTTCTTAATGGTGTTTTTAACATAGTGGCTTGGATTCAGCTTTAACTTAAACCCACAATTTCACGGTTTAACGTTTCGCGGAGAAGCTGCTCTCCACCCCCACTGCACGGCGAGGCAGCAGCCGCTCCAGGGCTCCTCTTCCCGGGGTGAGGTGTGCAGGAGAGCGGGGCGGCCGGCTGATCTGTCCCCGGCCGTAACAGCACCCTCCTGCCCCGCGATGGAAACGGTCACATTTTAATAACCCTTTCTGCCTTTTCCGATTACACAGCTGTTTTCCTAACCCGTAAACCAGCTATGCAGGCAATGGGCCGAGTCTCCCTGAAAGCCAATACACCATAAATACTGAAGGGCGCATCAAATATAAATTTCAAACGGGTTAAAAATAAATAAGGGTCGCAAAAGCCTCCATCATTCAGCAGCAGGGTTAGTGGTGTTCAGTTGCCCAGGGAGGCTTACTTAGCCTGGACATGGGTGCTGCCCTTAGCAGGGAATCTTAACATTAATTCTTGAAGACTTTATTTAATGTTTTAGTGAGTTAAAACATCAAATCATCTGCTTCAAGTGGGATTTTGTCATTAAGGGGGGAAGTTTTAACAACTAGAATTAAGAAATAAACACTCTAATATTCATTTTAACCTGTATCGACTTGAGTAAAGCACATTAAAGCTATTTTTAAATGTTAATGTTATCGCTTTCTGAATCACTTCATAAAACAAAATACTAACACGCGTGCGTATTTTTTGGCAATAAAGATGGATTTTAGTGGCTTATGGACAAACGGCACACACATTAGACTTTCTCTGCAGGCAATAGGGTAGAAATGATGTCATGTTAAGCGCAAGTATTTACTTAACAACGCCCAAAAATAAAAAAAACAAGCAAATCGCTTTTTGTTATTATGTTTTTTTTTGTTTTAAAAGGCGAAATTCGACCTTCAAAGCTGAAAACACACAACAGCACTGACTCGTGATGTTCAGGCGGGCGGGATGCGAAGAAAGACTGCTCTTAAAATCACAATAAGCCCATTTTCCCCCTTCAATAATGCCCTCCGGATACAAATGTAGCCCCCAAGGACTGTAAAGCAGACCTGTGAGGTTTGTTAAAAAGCATAATTTCCCCTTTGTGGTCCATGCGGCACGGCAGCACAGCAGCTCTGCTTTTTCAGCCACGTTTCAAACTTTTTCACGGTTCCATTAACGACACGCAAAAAACTTTGTCAGCGGAAACGAGTGCAAAAAGGGGGTTTTTACACCGAGGAGAGACCCTTAAAAATCGAATACAACGACCTGGATAAACTCCCCGCCATTTTCATACGCTTATAAAATCAAAGTTGAATAAAAAAAAAGCAGATAAATTGGATATTTTTGTTGTTAAAAGGGAAATATTGAAGAAAACATGCCGTCTGCTTACTTTAAAGTGGGAACATGCGGCAGCCAGCTAAATAAATGTTTCTCAAAATCCGTCCTGGATGCTGGGAGAGCTGGAGTAGTCCATTACAGGCTCGTCCGAAGGTAAACTGGGGGATAACTGGGGGGAGAGACAGACCCTGACGCGTCCGTAAACTCTTCAGCAATGAAACGCAGCATTGTTTTGCAGGCTCCGCCCATCTCCCACCCAACCGCAGCCCAGCGGGGCTGCCAGGTTTGCTGAATAAAAGCGAGTTTGGGGTTGTTTTTCAATGAAGTTGCTGGCAAATACTACAGAAGTTCTTTATGGAGACTTGTTCCTTGAGAGAAATCACGTATTACAGCTTGCCTTATTTTCTAAATCTCTTTTAGCTCCTCTAAAACTCTTTTCAAAAGTCCTCAGAAATCCTGCTTTCACCAGGGGTAGCAGAGATTAAGTGAGGATTGTCTCCCAGACCTAAACCTGATTTTCCCCTGCCAGATGCCTCGTATGGAGCATTTCAATTAACCTCAGAACTCAGACGTTGAAGTGGGAATTGTGTTGAATCCCAGGCAAACACATTCCAGTTACAAGCTAGTAAAGTACCTGAAGATCATCTGACTTCACTGTAGAAAATCACAACCAAAGGGGGCTTTCCCAGTGACACATGTAATTTGCAACTGAACAACATGACTTCAAAGACAAAACCGAAAGCAACCTATCCCCACTTAAAATTCAAAGGTCATATTTTACTCCTTTTAAACAAGTAAACACAAGTCCCCAATGTTCCAAGAATGTATTTTTTGCTAAAAATCCACTGAGATATTGGATTTTGGAATACTAAACATCCCCTATTTTTCAGCCCTGCCCAGAACAGGCTGTTTTATTTATAAACCTTGAATTGACCTATGTTTGACCACACCCTACATAAGAACTGGTTAAGGCTTTAGCTTTCCAAATGTGTGCTCTAATGTTTACTGTGTTTACCTGTCTAGACAGTTTTCCATCATTGTGGCCTGACGTGGTATGAACAGATACCTGGTTTATGGAGAGTCTACCATCTGGGGGAGGTTGCATATCCCCTGCTTGTCACTGTAGTTCTTTCCCTGAAAAATCCCTGCCATGCTTGTTCACACTTGTCCCCCACAGCAGGGAATTTTACCCACAGTTTGCCGAACGGTAAATAAAGAGGTGAGAAAGAGAGAAACAGGGGCTGACAGGAAAATTTCATGGTAAGAACTTTGTGGGGAAACCTTGTTGTTTGCATTTAAGTAAATATGCACTTCACCCACATACATTTTGGAAAGTTTCCGGTTTGAGTGAATGGAATTCAAGTTCAGAAACTTTTTAAGTAAGTCACATGAAAAAAATTACAAAATTAGAGAAGAATTTCATGGTGGTTTATGTGAAAAGAACCCAAGCAATGTCATGTTTGTTGACACGTTTCCCTCAAAGCAGGGAGTTTTATTTCAGTAAATGAATAGAAAAGACCTTGCTGTTTGCATTCACACATGCAGTTCACCCGCATGAATCTAGGAAACACATTTGGTTTGGGCTGCACAAAATAACAACAAAAGAAAAATGTATGCCCGTGTATGTCCAAGTTGCCTTTTTCTGTGAACTCGATTGCTTGTTCTCTCCACAAATCTGGCAACAATGCAGCCCAGCCCAGCATGGTCCCACAGCTCGCTCTCTGATTGGCTGCACATGCTGTCAATCAAAGACTCACCGTACACAGAAAAAAAAGGAAAAAGCCCTGGCCCCGCGCCAGCACTACCAAACCAATTATGGAGCAAGGAGAGGTTGAGCCGTTTCAAGGTCCCCTCTCCCTTCAAGACTTGAGTGATCAAAACAACAGTGGGTTTCTGTTTTTTCTCCTTAAGGAGGGTGGATGGTGGTGGTCGCGGTGGTGGGGGGCGAGTTTCAAGGCGCCCCCCCTCCCTCCACCATACCCTATTTTCACGCTTGTTATTGTAGACGCTCAAAATCGTGGGGTGAAAAGTATGGGGGCGTTGTTTATAGCGTTAAAAGCAGTACTTGTTTTGATAAAGTGTGGACGGACATTAACATTTTCTCACGGGGAGGCATTAGAAAGAGGATCACTCCAGTTCAGTGGGTGCATCCACAGGACCCACCACTACCTCATTCATGAGAAATGGCAAACCAATGTTTCATAATCAAACGCCTTTATTAGTCAACTGAACTGTTTTGAGGGGTAAAATATATTTGCCTGTGAACAAAGCGACTAAAAAAAATAAAACTTTTCTTATTATGAGAATGACATTCAGCTCTAAGGCATGCATTTACCTGCAAACACTGCAACAGGGAGAAAATAAGGTTTAAGTCAGTAATAACAGAAACACAAACTCAAATGGATCTGTATCCGAATAGGACTTCACGATTCAATTCTTTATTTTTTAAGCTCATCATGAGACCAACTTTTGTGCCCCAGCTCACATGTTGAGAACCATTGCACTAGTCAGTGAATTTACTTCTTTTATCTTGGACTTTGGACTAATCCTAAATAAAAACTTTTCTCAGTTGATGAAATTAGTCATTGTTAAGGCTGATATTTTATATTTCTTTCCCCAAAAATCCACTCACTAAACACTGGCGCACATATAAACCTCTGTGTTTCAAGTAGGAAGTGGGTATGCCTTTGGCTTAAGTTCTGTGCACCAATGTCTTACCCTAACTCATTAAAACTGGATCATGGTGTGTGCCTTTGGCTAAAGTGCTGTGCTCTTTTGTTTACTTTGGCTGCAAAACCATGCTTAGATGTGTTGGATCCACTGGACCCTGCTGAAGGCTGAACAAACACTGTGCTGAGTTTTCTCCCACTTTGGGGAGGTAACACATCCCCTAATGACATCATACAGGGACGTTTCTCAAACTGATTAGCTATATGAACACATATTTACTTAAGTTTGAGGCAACAAAAGTTGAGGAGTGAAATGTTTTCAACTGGATGGGGGATGTTTACAGACCACAGACACAAATTGTGTATATAAACCATTAAAAAGAGGATATCAGTTGAAAAATCACCTTGAATAAGTTCAGAATTGTTTAAGAGAGGATTATTACCTCCAGGGAGATTATGTTTTTGCTGGTGTATGTCTGTTTGTTCGTTTACTTCTTTGTTAGCAAGATTATGCAACAACTGGACAGATTTTGCTGAAATTTTCAGGAGATGTTGGTAATGGCCCAACTTGGAAATGCTTAGATTTTGGTGATGATCCAGACAACTGCCAGTAGGTATCAACATGATTTTGAGCATTTTGTGTGGGTTTTCAGGGTCAAGGAGTCAAATAATGATGGTAACTTTATCATGGAACTATTGCTTATAGATGTAGCAGCAATATCTGCGCTACCTTGGTGGAGGTTTGCGCTCTCTGAGTGCTTTGTAGTTTATTTTTGTTTTATCAGAATACCAAAGCCAGTACACTTGTACACTGATACATACATAAAAAAACGCAAAATTATTATTCTCTCTTTTGAGATTTCAAGAGAAAAATTACTCATTATCAGAGAAAATAGAGCAAAAGAAATGTACCTTTATTTCAGAATATTACCCGTACTGAAACCTATTAAACTCTTATTTGCATGTTATCACAGGGGACTTATGCAAAACAAAATATGTTTAGGTGCTGAGTGTCCCTTTGGGCTTCCATAGAAATATGACTCACTTTACAGCCATTTTCTTACACTTCCGGTAAATTTAAGTTTTGTGTGTGGTGTTGAAAATGTTGCTGATTTGAGGTAAATACATGATAAAATGCCCCCCTTGTACTGAATTCATCCCACAAAATGTCCTGCCTTAGCCTTTACTCTCCTTCTGACCTCCTCACAGATAATTTTAGTGACCGTGTGGGATTTTCTCAGAAGAATACAGTCCCTACATTCGGTATGTAAATGTCTCCAGAGCCCGCTGTGAAGGTGAAGCTGCACTGATGTCTCTGTGTTTAATCTCTGGAGTCTGAGCGGGACAGACGCACATTAGCATCAGAGGAGGAGGAAAAAGTGGCGCACTCATTTAGAGCCTTTCTGATGGATTAAACAGAGGAGGGGGACCTTTGGTGTGTGAACTAGGCCGTCTCATATGACCTGGTCCTGAACGGGACACTGTCCCAAACTCTGAAGGGTTTTTATGATCCGTAAATGTGCCTCTGATGTGAGCCGCTCCGCCGACAGAGTCTGAAACAATGTTGATTAAAAAAACCTGAGGCGGTTTCAAGCTCCCCTTTCACCCCCTCCTTCGGCTTCCCCAACCCCTCCTTCGTACAGTGAGGCGGTTTCAAGGATACCCTCTGGCACGGGAATAGGACAGAGTTGCCAGGTCTGCTTTCTACAAGCGATGCTCGGCTTGTTTTTCTTGTGAAGATGCTTACACAAATTTTTAATTTTGGCGGCTATTTTCGTCACCGTCTTTACATGGTAGCTGTAAACATTTAAGTATTAAATTTAAGACATTTTATGACCCTTTAAAGACCCAAAAAAGGGAAAATTAAGACTTACTTGCACTAGTTTACTATGTGATTTTTGGATTTCTAGTTTGTTTTTCGGGATATCTACCCAACATCCTTGTGTTTCATTTACTTTCTCATTTGTCATCTTTAAGGACATTCAAAATCTCTTATTTCCCCTTTTCCATTTTATTTTGTTGATGTTTAAAACACCTTGCTGTAGGTGAGAGATGGGAAACTTTTAGATATTAGAGCCACGTTGAGATTATCCTGGTTGTCAAAGGGCCAGAATTTAGCAGTTTGAAGGATACTGAAAGAGATGCTAAGCTAGGGATGTACATTGTTGGATTTTTTGGCAATATCCAGTAGGCCGATATTTCCTGACACATAATTGTTGATACTGATATTGGTATTTTTGATCAAGAAGAAGTCTTTAGATTATATAAACTGACTTGTTGCTTTCAGTTTGACGGCCTATTTGTGTAAGGAACATTTTCAAAACAAGAAAAAACATTTCCCTCTTGAAAAATAAGGTCTTCCTTTTTATGTTTTCCCATGCAGTGATAATAAGTCAAAGCATCACGGTGCATTTGTGTATCATGCCGATATTACCACCAATATATGGAATATATATGGCCGACATATTGGTTGTAATATTGACCCATACCAGTATTCAGCTTTTTAGGCAAATATCATCCAGTACCGGTATTGCACAGTTAATATCGTGCATCCCTATTAGTTAGACTCAAATGCATTTGACATACTTAATCTAATAAGTATGTCAAATGGTATCAGAGGTATCAGAGCATTTACAGATTGTCAAATCACATTTCCTTTATATTTTTGTTTCTATTTTGACAAATGCATAAAAGAGAGTTTCACACAAACATTTGCAGCCAGCTATGGCTCTATATGGCTGTGACAGCGTAATAAAGATGTTTTTTCTTACCTTCAGTTATATGTTAGTATTCTTTGTGGCATGTGGGTAGTCAGTTTAACCCCCCAAAAAACTTTCAACCGTAAATGTTTAAGTTTAGATAACTATTTAAGAGCAGTACCATGAAAAACCTTTCCTGGGAAAAAGTTTGTCAAATCAGAAGTAGCTTAGCAACAATCTTTGGGTCAGCAGGAATTCTGTTTTCAATCCTAGATGAATCATCACAGATATGGGATCTTATTTTTATTTTCAGCGTGGAAAAGTTGAAAAACAATTTGAAAATATGACAATGCTACTAAAATTGCACTGATTACGGTGCGATAATGGCTTAATACATTTACAGTGATCAACTGCGCCCTCTTACAATCATGGTAAATATTTTCGCTCGTTGTTCCTTTATTTTAGTGTTTTATCCTCCAAGTTGACAAGTTTGTTTACATCATTTGGAGCTTTTTCTATGGGCCAAGTTGCTTGTTTCTCTCGCCAGATCTGGCAACAGCGGCTAAGCAGCGCTGAAACCGGAGAACAGCCCGCTGCAGCAGAGGAGGGAGGACGACGAGGGTCTGTTATTGATGCCGGGCACAAACCAACATTTTTGGCGAAGAAGCGAACCTGTTATGTGGTTTTCCAGTGCTCAGAGAGACCCTCCATCGTCGGTTCAATTTGTTTGCTCGTTTATTTATTGTTTTCTTGTCGGCCGGACCGCAACCGTACAGCCGACCCTTGCAGAAAGACGAGGCCGCCCAGCGACAGCCCTCACCCGGCTGACCTGTCTGACCAGACCCGGGGAGGGAATTACCAAGCAGGGATCACAGGGAGGTCCTGTCCGAGGGGAACCAAGCGGGCCTTTGTTCTCCAGATCGCTCCGGCTGGGAATTCAGACAATGCCTTTAGATTAGGGCCCCATTGTTGCTTTCTTTCCAGTCGGAGCAGGAGGCCGGTTTCATCTTGTTGTTTTTCTTGTCATGCAGCCCGCAGACGTGGTCTTTGGGGTTAAGTCCACTGTGAGGTGGGTTATTGCAGCTGTATTGACTTTTATCAACCTTTACTTAAACTTGTGCTTAAATTCATCAAATTATTCTCAGAACATAATTTTGTTAGCAGTTCAGAACAACAGGCAGGTCAACGTCTTATAACACATTCAATTTAACACCGTTTTACTATAATATCAATAAAACTGTCAAAGCAGAATTTGTCACACTCCGAATTCTCATTTTATTTCATAACCACTTGGCCTGAAGTAAGTTAAGCTTTAACAAACATGTCTTTGTGTTTTTACATTTCTGTTTAGGCAAACAGGCTTGAAATCTACAGCTTTTGCATCACTAACCTGGGTTTACATACCATTTTCAAAGAAAGAGTTGAGTTCAGCTGCAACCTGACACTGATTTTTTCTGAATTTAGTGTTTTGCTTGCTAAAATATCAGACTAAGAGCTTCACATTATCTCTTATTTTTTTTTGTATAAGCTACATAAATCTAGGGGAGAACTGGCCTTATGTTATTATTTTACGGTGTGGCTGAGATGTAGTTTTGGGGGTGTGTTAGCTCCACTAAAAAAGATCTGCTATACTCCCCTATACTTAAACCTGGTTATAACTGGGTTATGTTCATTCAGTCACCAGTGGCAGGGTTTGAATGATATTTATGGTTTATTTTATTGATAAGTTAATCTAAAATCAAGGCAAATGTTCGACCTACTAAAAAGGAATTGTTGTCCTGGTAAGAGACATTTCAATTCAGTTCAGTCAGACATCTTAGATAAATTAAATCAAGTGAAATTATCAATGTGGCCCTACAGAATAGAACATAGTATTGTGACAAGTTAGGGAAGTGCACATATATATTTACATAAATTTGTTTTTCAGTTTATTGCGAACGTTTAAAAAATGAGGAAATTCATAGAAAGACAAAGCAAAGAGTTGTAACACAATAAGATCCACACAGAGTTGTTATAATGAGGAGTTGTATGGGAAGTAGCTGAATTCTGTCAACAAATGTTAGCAATAACACCTAGTTGATTGTTCATGTCACACAGTTAAAGGTCAGACAGAAATAAAGCAATTTTTACAAACAGTGGAAAATGCATAGACAGAAAATTGGCACTTGGACAAATGTTTTATTGGAATGGAGAGAAAAATAATGTTATCCCACCCCTCTACATTAATTATAAACCAACTATTTAGCCTCCCAATCTATAGGAACATAAACATTGAATTAATTATCTACTTTTATTTTGTCTGACAAGAATACCAAGTAGGTCAAAGAGTTTGTTCCATCAGTTTGAAGAGACAGACTCACTAAATGTTCTTAATCAGTAAGTTTTTTTTTTATCCCTGTTAGTCAAGGAAAACTTTATTTATATAGAACATGTGATACACATGATAGCATAATGTGCTTTACATTAAATCAGTTCTTCAATCTTTCTTTGTCTCAGTGTTGATATGGCCAGATAACTGCTTGAAAAGGTCATTATTAATATCCACAGATATGAAAAAAATGGCCAATATTTGCAGACAGTACTTTAACCATACAAGTTGGCCATCAATATCCCATATTTTGGCTACTAAGTTTTTAAACCAACAATGAGAATTATTCCTATCAAAGTGAGATTTAAAAAAAAAATCAGTCTCCACAATTTTAGGCATAATCTCTTTGGCAAAGTCAAATTCTTAACAAATGCTTGAACATTTTATCCATAAGACAACACCATGTACATGATATATCATCACTTATCTGTGTAAAGGGACAGTTCATTATGATTTTTTCTTGAATAATACAAAAGTGATGGCAGTAATCTTTAAAGCCTCATATATTACACCCTTCTGATAATATTGGCATTGGAAGATAACAGCTGAGAAGGCTGATTATCAGTAAATATAGATACATGAAATTCTGCTAATATCTGCAGCCCGAGGTTCTCAAGCACCCTTGAGATGTTTTGCATTACATTTGAGAAATTTCACAGCATAGAATCTATTCAACAATCCAATCATACCTTTTAGAAATCTTCAGTGTTAGACTGAGACATGAACATCAACTCTATCACGTTTTGTCAGCATTGTGACTTTGTGTTAACAGTTTGTCTCACTTTATTCATTCCTAGCAATCACAGCAGCAAACCTCACAGCTTTACAAATCACAGACTACAAACAGAAAAGAGGATTGAAGTTTGGGGAATTGAATTGTAAAATATGTGATGAACCCTTAAGACATTGGACAAAGGGAGTCAAAGATGTCTTATATTTGATTTCAAAAACATATATCTACCCTGCAGCTACAGGAATCAGAATGAACAAATCCATAATCCAGCATCATGCTCCAGGTGGAAGTTGAGATTGTACTGAAATGCTTTATTTTGTGTGGTGGAGCATCAGGTTTTTGGAGTTAATCTAGTAAAATGCTGTCCTTTTTCTTTACAGAACCACATATTTAGATAAATGTAATATCCAGGCTCACATTTACCAGCACTATAGGGGATATTCACCTATCTTTTAATTCTAGGTTATCCGCGTCATGCCTTACAGCAGAAGCAGATGGGACCATTTGGTGGATGGTGTTTTTTATAGCCTATACACCAACTGGGCTGTTTGAGCATCGTCCAACTTAAAGCTCCAAGCTCATCCTCCCTCTGTGGGACTGCAGTGGAAAAGTACAGAGATTTATTGCCTAAAGGCTGCTGAGTCAATATAAAACCACAGCCAGTTTTTCATTTCAGGAACATTGTTATTTCTTTATATTCCTTGTCTCTGGTTTTCAGCTTTTGTCTTTGCCAGAACAACATAGCTCGCAGTGTGGTGGTCCAAATATCATAGTCTGGTTTCTGTGTTTTATTTCTGTCCCTATCATTTCAAAGATCAGGTAAAATGACTTGATTTGGCTGCCAGACTGTGAAATTTTTGCCCTTGGGGGATGGAGCGCAGGGACGGCATTGATTTATTCAGCTGAAGGGGTTCAGTCCTGCAGAAGAAATACATAAATAAATAAATACAGAGCAATGTTTCCTGCATAAGCACCCACTCCTTTTCTCCAACAACAACACTTTATCACATATAAATAAAGGCTGGTGCAAATAAAGCCTGAATATATGGCTGTGTTCACAGTTAAACACGCCCTACAGTATAAAATACAGCACAAATGAAGCTGAAATAGAGTCCTGATATATATATGACCCCTCCCCTCACTTCCCCACGCTCACACATACAGCGCCTGCATGCCCACAAGGTTAAATCATTCATCATACCTTGTCTCACGCTCTACACAACTACTGTATTGTTATTCTAGAGTCTTCTGCTGCACAAACCCACAACCAGATTGTATGCAGGCCTAATTGCAGTGTCATGTTTTCTGACGGGGAGAAACAAACAAACATACAGACTAAAAAACACACATACAAGCAATAAACAAGTCTGACATCACCGCAAAACAGCAGCCCCCCCTTGAAGCAAACACACAATACACACACATGCATGTGCAGCGAGCTCTCATGGGGCGGCTGTCAATCATTTCACACTGCCTCGCAGGATGTTATGGAGGACACAGCATGAAGAGGGGGAGAACAGAGCACAAACAGACACCCTATGCTGACACTTTTATCACTAAATGTGTGGGCAGACATGGCATTAATTTACAGAGGAAATAAAAACGCAACCACTAATTATAACTTAAGTCAGGGATGGGTAACAGGCGGCCCATTTTTCTTATTGCAGCACTCCAGTCAATTGAAAGTATCAAGAAAATTGTCCAAGTATGAAGTAGATGTGACGAAATCTACCAAAAAAATGTTGATAGTCAAAATAATTCCAGGTCATAGGACTGAAATTGACAGTAATAGTGTGTGTAAATTATTTTTAATGTAGTTTTAGGTGTATTTTTAAGAATGGAAATGTTAGCAAAATATAAGTGTATGCATACAATCTTGCACTGAAAAAGTAGCTGAAAGTGAGTTCAAAGCTGATTTAACCCTTTGACTGGCATTGTAACCATGCGGTTGACTTTTTGCTGCCTTACCACTGTATTTAAAATTTTGAAGCTCGTCTGTTTTCCTTACCTCTATGAATAGTGTTTGTAACACCGATTTGTATCCACTGGCTGGTGCTGCTGTACATGAAGAAAATTGTTTGAAAACTAGAAAAAATCACAAGTGAGTTGAGCATACACCAGAGTAAGAAAAAAACTTTTCACAAATTTCCAGATCCTTGAACAATTATAATTTAGTTGAAGGAAATAAATTTGATGATAAAAAACATATCTATTCCCCAGAAAATTGAGTCAACGGCTAAATCTCTAAATATTGCTTTCTGTAATGTTTTCATACGGAAAAAAAATTTGGTTGCAGAAATAAAAGAAATCCATTCATGCCCAGGATAACCCTAAACAGACAAGGCAACCAGTAGGTTGACCAACATATCTGCTTCCAGATTGGGTAATCTGAAAAATAAAACTTGAAATGTTGTTAAATGAAGAGGAAGGACAATTTTACCAATAAATTATTTGTTGCAAATGTATTTCTTAGTTTGGAAGTCAAAGGGTTAAATTAGAAAGCACTTGGAGACTGCAAACCTCTGCCTAGGTAGCTCACATATTGCTGTTATATCTATGTATCTATGTATATATCTATATCTATCTATCATCTATCTATCTATCTATCTATCTACACACACACACACACATATATATATATAAACACACTCATATATATGTGTGTGTGTCTTGATATCATTATTAGTTAGACAGTTATTGGGCAAAAACGATCGTTCGCTAATGGCAGTTCTCTTGATCACCACCAAAATCGAATCATTTCTAAGTTGGGCCATTACTAACATCTCCTGAAAATTTCAGCAAAACCCATCCAGTAGTTTTGGCGTAATCTTGCAAACAAACCAACAAACTGACAAATGGCGGCAAATGCATGACCCCCTTGCCGGAGGTAACAATGTCCAGGGCTTAAAGGCAGAGGGATTGAAAGACAACACAAACACATACTGTCCTAGGCTCTGCTTGTTGCAGGCTGCAGAGACATGAAACACAAATACTGTGCAAGGATTTGCATTTGAAACTGGCAATGCATGCTTGAAGAAACATCTCCATGGTGCAAGTTTGTGGTCAGAACTGTGCATCTGTTGGTGACATACACCTTAGAATATCAAGGTCCTCTTATGTAATAGAGAGATGGTTTATTTGAACCAACTATTAAAATAACCCGTTGCAAAAAAACTGTCAGCCTTCAGTAAATTCTTATCATTCGTATTCAGCCTCAAGTTCTGCAAACTTCCCTGACATGACCACATCTGATGAGTCTTTATTTTGCAAAATATTTAAGAAAAGAGGAAATTGCACCATTTGTCTGCACAAGAAAAACATCACCAAAAAAAAAAAAAAACAGAACTGCTGTGTGCAAAATGTTCTACAAATAACAGTCTGAGTAAACAGGAAAATACTCCTGATGACACACTGACTCAAGGAAATGTTTTTAATGGGGCAGACATGTGGATCGATTTTATCCTTTCAATAAAAATTTTAAGCTATTATAATAACCCATGAGAAAGTGAATTCTTTAGAACCAGTAGTGGTTGATGAAGTACTCACATTGGATTGTACTCCAGCAACACAATTAACTTAATTCAAATCAGTTGGGCCGTTACAAAAATCTCCTAAAAATTCAGCAAAATCTGTCCAGTAGTTTTTGTTTAATCTTGTCAACAAACAATCAAACAAACAAACAGACAGACTGACAAACATACGCTGGCAAAAACATAACCTCCATAAAGTTTGAGTTTAAATATGATCCTCAAAAAAGTTTGAAAACTTTATTTCTGTTGATTTTTTCTCACCTTTAATAACACTAATTGGTATTGTATTTTTTAATCATTGAAAAGCCTAATTAGTCACATTCACAAGGTAGAGCTGGGATATTGACTGAATTTTAATCAAGACTAAATAAATACCTTTAAAAGTTAAGGAACATGAGAAATCAACTTTAAAAGATTCCTGTGCCACATGAACTGGACGACTTGAATTCCCTCAAATTTTCTCTGACACAACCAGGATGAAAGAGGAGGGGAACAGAAGTTGTTTTCACTGCTTTCGTGAACGTGCGCTCTGTGAATGTGCAGCAAGGAAAGGGCATATTAAATATTAAAATCAAATTAAATCCTCTGGTCCTTTATTTCATTTTGTATTTTTAATCTGACCCTAAAATCAAAAAGACGATAAACAAGGCATTTTGTGAGTTTGTGTTTATTTGCTGAGCAGTTGTAAAAATCCAAGATTAATATTATTATTCTATAATCTTTTGTTAATCACTTTTCTGCCTTTATGCAAAGCACTTTGAACTGCATTTATTTGTATGAGATGTGCTATATAACTACAGTTTGATCATTTGGAAATTTCCTGAAATTAGCAGCCAAAATCCATGCGCTCAGGGCGGACGCGTCCTCTTCCGTGAACCAGCTGTAGTTCACTCCCCGACCGCTAGATGGCAGAAAAGTGTCCCAATACAACCCTTGATATGTGCTGAATATGCATCAACAGGCTTTAGTGGGATGCACGAAGCATCTCAGCTACAGGACATTCAAAGCGGTTTGAGGCGAATTTGCGACATTTGTCAACAATGGATTACAAATGTAACCAAAAGAAAAAAAAAAAAGAGTTTTTTGACCTCAGTGGCAGAACATAGTAACACTATTTTTGTTCCTGGAGGACAGATAAAATGGTCCTCACAATACAGAGGATGAAGGACGTTGTTTTGTTTCTGGTTGTTTCAAAAGAAATTACAACGCCCCGCATACCAAATATTATCATATGTTCCCCTACATGTACGTATGTTTATAAACAGTTTAGTGAACTCATACACCACAAGTAAAATCCATAAATCAATCATCACACACAATATTTTTCCCAAACCTGACCAAGTTTCTATCGTTAGAATCAAAAACATCTTTTGTGCTCATCATGTTATTCCCAACCATTCAAACACTGATGACTGGGGGCTGTAATTTGACTTTTATGTAAATGAAAACACATCTTTCACGAGATAACTGTACAGAGACAAGGGCATGCATGGAAGTCAAAGCGAAGTGATTTCCATCTGTTACCACTGCAGACCACAGTGGGGGATGGTGCGAGGGGAAATTTTGAGGTGAGGGGGATGTCAACTGCGTGCAGTGTGCTTGAGCAAGCCTGCAGTGCATGAGGAGTGTATTTTTGGTGCCTGTTTCTGTCTGAGCTCAAGTCCTGTGTGGTAAAGAGCAAGAAATAAAAAGAAACAGCCTCACCGCAAGTGCATGGAAACACTGATGAAGCATCTTCTGCTGAGGAAACGTACAGTGATTGACCTCATTTTTCTACAAGCAAAGTTCATTCATACACAAAAAGTGTATAAATCATAATGTTAAGGTTCTACTTAGTCCTTCTTCTTCTGTAAAACAGCAACAAAAGTAAAACCAAGACAGTGAAATAACTTCATAAGACCAGTTTCACTAACACCTACACCTGATCATGTTTGCACTGTATTTCAGTAAAGCCCTGCTTCCGTCCTCCCCCGTAGTATTTGCAAAATTGCTGCTTTTCATTTTGTTAAGTTTCATACTCAATTTTCCATGCTGCCTCCGTTTACTCTGAAAATACAGCTTTGGCACAAGCTTGGCTAAACATTAGTATGACATTTCCCACTGTGTAAATGAACATACAGCCAGAGCACAAAAAAACAGAGATTTGGTAGTATTCTTAAAACTTATTCTAAA
Source organism: Cetoscarus ocellatus (assembly GCA_037902135.1). Taxonomy (NCBI): domain Eukaryota; kingdom Metazoa; phylum Chordata; class Actinopteri; order Labriformes; family Labridae; genus Cetoscarus; species Cetoscarus ocellatus. Next base: position 906,920 of record JBAMNC010001464.1, read on the forward strand.
CCACAATTTGCCTATATTTTTGTGTCTACTTCTAAGCATTGGGAAGCGACAGGTTTCATTATAAACTCATTAACTCTGGTCACTGGTCAATTCTGGTCAATGAGTGCTGATACACTGTGTAATAGAACTTCATACCCTGTGTTATTGTGGTATTTGAGCTGGAAAAACTGGCCTCTGGAATAAGAACAAGCTGACTGATTATTTTTCTGCCCCCTGTCAGTCAGATTTAACACTTTCTATCTGCTGACAGTCAATAAAAGTCTTAACCAAGGATTTGATTTCCCAACTGTTAAAGGGATATGCCACCTTTTTGACTTGTATCTTTATTTATGAGATCAGTCCCTATCACTAATCCTTCAGGCAGCCACATGGGCCAATTTAGACTTTTTCCTGGGGTTGTCTTATTTTCAATTGCCTGGGTTGATAAATTTATTTTATAGATTTATTCTCAGGTTTTGGCTTATATTGGCTGACAGGTGGATTTCTGTAGAGCAGATCAAATATGGAGTCAATCCTGATCAAACTGTTTATGCCAATAGTTATGGGGAGTGGCATTAACAGTTGAAAGTATTAAATGGCAAAATTCGTGGGTTAGGGATAAAACTTGAGGGGATGATCATTGCCCTAAACAATAAACCGAGCAATCAAGGCAACATTTGACCTGACGTCAAAACCAGCTGTGGTACAGAATCTGCCAAAAAGTGCACATCTGGACTAAACACCAAACCTTAATATTTACACCTGCCCCCCGTTATTGGACAAGTATCGACAAATGCAACAAGCCCACTTCATGAAAACTGCAGTGCAAATTTTTTTTTGTTCTAAACATATGTGCTCTAACCAAACATGGTGTCTTTATTTCTGCTAATTTTACACAGTGTTAAAAGAGTGAACACGGAAGTGGTTAAAATATACTCTGAGAGAGTGCTTTCATAACATTACGTAGAAGTGTTGATCAAAGGTCACATTGGTAAGTGTTACAGAGTTTTCAGTTTTAACTCAAGAAAGAGATGACAATTCAATTATTATTATTATTGATGAGAGTCAAAGTAGAATCTCTCCAAAATATGTGAAAACAACACTTTGTGGTGTGGACACATTAACACTTGAGAATTGTTTATATTAACTCTGCCATGTTTAATTTGTCTCTATAGATTTTGCTGTGTATGCAAAAATTGTTTATTATTGTGTTTTTTTTCTATTGATTGCACATTCAGGAATATAGACACGTGGACTGATCATATTCATTCTCATTCAATATTTGCTGTTAGTCCTAAAAATTCCAATTCTATAAGTACTGGTGCACTCACACAGCACTCCTTGCAGTGTGTTATAGTTTCATTGGCTATAGCAGTGTTAATTTTGTCGACTAATTATTTTCGTCATAGTTTTCGTCAACAACCTTTTTTCCCCTGACGAACAATAGACTATAACTAAAAAAAAACAGGTGTATAATGACAAGAACTAAATTAACTGACATTTCCGTCAACAAATATAAACTAGACTAAAATGTTTGACAGAGACTTAATCCAATCAGACCTAATTTCGTCATGTAAAAAGTAGTTTGGAGTAAGGAATCACAGCTACTCTGGTTGTGTGGAAAGGTTGGATGAGTTAAGAGGGACATCCATGCCTTAGCTTCGTGGTGGCAGGATCCAAGTGTAAAACGTGGCTTCAGAAATTCAAGGAAACATAAAAAATGCCTTACACTCTACACTTCAAATTTTAGTCAACTAAAGTTACAGTAGATATTGGCAACTAAAATGTTGTGAAATTTCATCAGCTAAAACTAGACTAAAATTAAAACAATTTTGATGACTAACTTATGACTGAAACTAAAAGATATTTTAGACAAAAGACTAAAACTAAATTAAAAAGTGCTGTCAAAACTAACACTTGGCTTTAGGGGGGGATAAACAAACAACCTTAAATAAAAATAAGTAAATTCATACTCTTTAGCCTCCTGTCAAACAAAAACAATTCAGATCTGCTGTCAGTCAATCAAAGATGATAATATTCACTGGGATAAGGATGTAGATGTGGGTGCATCACCTCCAGTAAACATACCACCCTCAGGAGACTTCAGATCACTCTGAGGCACACTGAATAAAAGCTACTGTATAAAAATGATCAATTATTCTCTTCTGGCCTCTTTCTGTCAGCACTGCTAGCCCTCCACTTGCCTTTCACCCAGTTTTTTTGCCACACAGAAACAGGCAGCACACTGGCCCCACCTGATGGAGGGAGCTGGCTACTGCAGGCAGGGCTGAGGCAGTGACCTGGCTGATGAAGCTGCTGTTAAAGCCGCACAGCTGCTGCAAATGGAGGAACACAGGAAGTCTCATTTTCTGACAAATTGTTCCCCCTTCTGCGCCGGATTCACAAACACCTGCAGTGCCCACACCTGCGCAGGAACGTGCACGCCAAACAGCCTCGCCAAACTCTGAAAAATGGCTGCACTCACTCAACACGTGCACACATGCCAAGCCTCCCTTTGCCAGTGAGGTTTTTTTTTTTTGCTGGCGTGGCAATAAAGGGATATCAGAGTGGAGCAGTCTCAGCAGAATCACAGGCGGTGGGGGGGCTGAAGTGAGATGGAATAAATTTCCAAACACACTTGATCCTCAGTGTGTGTGTGCACGCAGCAGAGTGGACTTAATGCATGCATATATGAATTGATATCAGAGCAAACACACACTTCCATATGCATGCACACAGGCCTCCCTAAATCAGCCCTCCAGCCTCATCCTCGTATATCACAGGACGCAGCAGGCCGGAGTGCTGCAGAAAACTGGGGCAGGCTAATAATGAACGGACACAGCAGGGCTCGGGCTGCAGCTGTATCCGCGTGTCACACACAGAAACAGGATATGATGCATAGCACATGACGCTGGGGCAGCGCCATCCGCCATCCATCTTATCCCCTTTCATCAGTTTAATATGCAAATGTTTGAGATACGCTTTTAGATGCGGACGGGATGTAAAAAGTGCCTGTATCAGCAGAGGATCATGTTCTAGGAAAGCTGATGGAAAACATAAAGCAGCTCTGTCACTTTAATGGCACCCTCCATCTTCCTCCACAGCCCCTTTTTACTGCTGTAATAGACACACACTCACATAGTAGCACACTCAATCTCTTCCTTTATATAGATTCAAATTGAACTTTATTTACCAAAGACGGAAACTCCCACACATCACACTGGATGGTAATAACAGCCCTGCAACAGATTTAAGATGCTGCATTATCTTTAGTATGAATTAAAGCTCCTGTGGGGAGTTTTTAACTTTAAATAAATCAAACTAAATGTACTCTTAATGTCTCTCCATAATGGTTCTCAACTAGAGAATTGGGACCCAAAAGTGGGTTGAGGAGCTGTTTTCACTGAAACCAAAATGCATGCCTGGTGGGGCAAAAGCTGTGTCATATAGAGAAGCCTCAGAGCAAACATACATTCATTCATTCATTTTCGACACCACTTATCCCCTCTGGGGTTGCAGGGGGCTGGAGACTATCCCAGCTGTGACTGAGTGAGAGGCGGGGTAAGGCCGGGTTGCAGGACTACATAGAGAGATGGACAACCATTCACACTCATACTCATACTTAAGGGCAATTTGGAGTCACCAATCAACCTAATGAGGATGTTTTAGTCTGTGGGAGGCACAGGATTGCTGGGAGATAAACAGTGTTAATTTTATTGACTAAATATTTTCGTCATAGTTTTCGTCAACAAACCTTTTTCTCCTGACAAAAACGAGACAGTAACTAACAAAACAAGTGCACATGGACAAAAACTAAATTAACTGACATTTTTGTCGACAGATAAAAACTAGACCAAAATGTTTGACTTAATCCAATCAGACCTAATTTTGTCATGTAGAAAGTAGCGACAAGTTAAGAATCACAGCTACTCTGGTTGTGTGGAAAGGTTGGATGAGTTAAGAGGGACATCCAATCACAGATGCCTTAGCTTCGTGGTGGCCAGATAAGTTGGGGAGCGATCCAATCAGAGCTACTCTCTTTATGAATTGATATATTCATGTAGAGCAGGTTCACTGTTTGTTGTCAATTCTGGTATTGTAACTGAGATGCTCTGCCAGGCCTAAATAAAGCTGAATGCATTTCACACAAAGTTAAATTTGTTTCTGTTAATTTATCCATTCAAACTTTACTAGCATTCAATAAAGGGTTATTAAATGTTTCATTTTGCCCAAGTGTAAAACATGACTTCAGAAATTCAAGGAAACATAAAAAATGCCTTACACTTTACACTTCAAACATTAGTCGACTAAATTTACAGCAGATTCAATCAACTAAAATGTTGTGAAATTTCATCAACTAAAACTAGACTAAAATTAAAACAATTTAGATGACTAAATTATGACTAAAACTAAAAGATATTTTAGGCAAAAGACTATAACTAAAATTAAATTAAAAAGTGCAGTCAAAATGAACACTGGAGATAAACCACACGTTCAAACTCGACACAGAAAGGCCCTGACCAACATGAGATTCAAACCAGCAACCGTCTTACTGTGTGGCACGCCTCTCCCTGCTGCCCAATAACAGTATTTCCTTTGTTATAAATCGACATGTTCCTCTCATTGTGACAGCGTGTTTGATGAGCATGTTTTTGGTCTGTGGGAGGAAGACGGGTGCCCGGAGAGAACCTCACTCATGCACAGGAAGAACAAGCAGACTCCACACAGAAAGGCCCTGCCTGACCCGGGGATCAAACCAGCGACCTTCTTGCTGTGAGTTTGTTGATTCTCAGTCTCATTTCCATCAGAATGAGTTAACTCCTCAAGATCTCTAAAAAAACAACTCAAGTTTGCAGGAAGCGGAGTCGAACAAATGTTTGCCTTCATATTCTTTTTTTTTTTTTTTTTCTCAATTCCAAACTTCAACTTTTTCAATCTAATGACTTTGAGTGATTAAAACTTTTTCAAAACTTGGTCCCAGTCTCTTATTGTGGTGATGGGTCCTTTTGCTTGACCACTGATCTGAACAAACCTGAAGTATGATCTCAAGTGAAAAGTGTTGCTGCTTCTTTTATGCTTCTGTTTGACTATGGTGGTGTTTTATATATGCATGCATCTGATACTGTTTGTCAATGTGCTTACTCATCATTGTGCTCTGTATGATGGAGTCGGCCACACGAAAACTGAATCACTGGCGTGTCCTTATTTACAAGACCAGACTTAATTGGCCTCCTTCATGAGGAGTGCTGGAAGCTACTGTCTTCACTCTGTGACTCAGTCACAAGACTTATTCTGACTATCTGTGCCCAAAGTTAATCTCGCCATGGGTAAAAGAAGTTTGAGATATGCTGCTCCCGCAGACTGGAACCTGCAGCAGGAAAATGGTCTGGTTTCTCTAAATCTTTTAAAAGACATTAGAGGAAGATGTTTCAGGCTGTAGATGCTTTGACCCATTGCTCTGTGACCCTGAGATGATGGCCTCAGATGTTTATCCATGTTTGTAATTGTTTTATTTCTTTATCCTGTTTCTGCTGCATGTCTTGGCCAGGATGCTCTTTTGAATGAGATTTTTCTTTATCTCAATGAAGCTTCCTGGTTGAATAAAATTTAAATAAAATTACATACAATTGAGAACAGTTAATGTTTGGTGGTTTGCAAACTTTCAGCAAGTGAAGAGTTAATTATACTCTGGATGGAGACAAATCCCTGAAAACAGGAGTTGGTGTCAAAAACAAGTCCAAAAATGATGTTTTGATATCACTATAGGGTCTTTAACTCTGAAATTTTCACTCTGAACTCTGACCCTGTAAGTGACACTTGTATAGTCAATCATCCCACATGTCCCACATTATTAGACGAGTATGAACAGATGCCACAATAACATTAAGTTAACACTTCAGAAGTTAAAAATATACTCTGGGAAAGAGTGCATTCTTAACACTACACAGAGGTGTTGATCAAAGGTCACACTGGTAAGTGTTACAGAATTTTATCTCCCAAAAGAGTCAACAATTACACTTGTTGAGGGTTAAAGCACCATCTCTCCAAAATATGTGAAAACAACACTTTGTGGTGTGGACCCATGAAGATACTTAAGAAGTATTTATGTTAACTCTGACAGTGTCAGTTTGTGTATGCTGATATTGTTTATTAATGGGTTTTTTTCTATTGATTGCACATTCAGAGTACACTTCAAGTGCAATTGTTTTCTAATAAACTATATTTTGTTTTCACTGCAAAAGCGTCCACAACATTTACAATACAAAACAAATGTTTACACTGTATGCAGAAGTGTGCCTAAAGATACAGTCATATGCTGTGGTATGTCTTATTTTGACCATGACCACATTTATGCCGCTGTTTGTGGGAAAGTACAAAAGCAGTAGTATGTTGGAAGTGTACTTGAGTAGGTGTCCAATTTTAGTTCAATAAAATAAACAAAAAAAGTGAATATTTAGTTGTTTCAGTTGCTCTTATACATAGTTCAGCAGTAGGAATATCAAATAAAGACATTAAAATAGATAAGAGAAATTAAAATAGAAAAGAGCATAAAAAATAAGAAAACTGGTTGCAACATGTAAAATTTTGAAGCTATTTCAACTTCCTTATGAAGGCAAAAAAAATAAGTAAAGTAAGACTATGAACAAGGTCAAGGAATTTACACTGTTAGCATCAACAGTATTTACAATATGACTATGATATGACAGCACTGTGTGACAGTAAACCGCATTTGACTGGGTATTGCACTGGATATTACATTTACTTATTCACAAATGTTGATAAATTAAATCATGTATTAATGTACAAATGTAGTTGTAGTAGCTTTTAGTGAGTTCACTTGAGTATGAGTTATTATCCTTACACATACATTTTTTATGAGGCTTCATGTATGGGACATATTTTAAAAACTTCTGTTGGCATGGTCATGTTGAGTGAGACAGACATTTTGAAATGAAGTAATAATTGATCTTTACTGCCACCTTCTGCTTGAACGTTGCAACTGTTGTGAAAATACATGCAGCCTGAAAACAAAGTACGTCTGCTGAGACTTGACTGTATGTCATAATAAAATCAAATGATGCTGCTGGGTAATGTTCTAAGACTTGAATAATGGAATTATGAAATAAATGGCTGTCAGATTTCAGACAGTGAGGTATAATTTTTCTTCAGCAGGCACAATCCATTCCTTATCTTTAACAGAAAGATATTACCCACTTATTGTGTTAAACATTAACATCCTCGGTTATCCATCTTCATTGCCCGAGAATTATTCTCTGATAAACAAGCTGTGATCTCATGATCCCATGAGGAGAGCGTGATCAGGCATGACATCATGATGAAGCACCCTGGGAGCATGGATAAACAGCTTTTTAGGACAATAAGAGTCTGATCTCAGCTCTATCCTTATCATCACAGGAGACTGAATCACCTCAGAGGAGTCAGCCCTTCCACCGTGTGTTGGATCATGATGTTAGCAGATGATAAGCTGAGTGAGGTTCATTCAGCAGCACACAGGTCCACATTCAAACCTGAGGCAGAAAACACTTCATACACATGAAGGTGAAGATTGCTGCTCTAAATAAAATCACTGTCTGGCAAAAAAAAAAACCCAAAAAACCCTGATCTTAAACAATCAGTCACACTTTATTATACTTTTCATACAAAATCTTGTAGCATTAAGCGCTTTACATAAAAAATGAAAATTTAAAAATAAATAAATAAATAAATAAAATAAAATAAAAAGAAGAAGACTGAATACAATGAAAATACAAGACCCTACACACTCACTTACGCACACACACAGACATTAAGAAGAGATTCTTCCAGAAAACAGAGTTAGGGGACTAAGGAAATGCTATCTTGAATTAAAATGAGGAAACACAGGAGCTAAGACTAAAATGACGTAACGGAAAAAAAAAAAATCATTATAAAAAATGAGATTAAGGGAAAAATAAATGAATAAATAAATAGATGAATAAATAAGATAATATGGTTAAATGAGATAGACAAACACCAAATGCGTAATAAAATCTGCTAAAGTAGGATGATGAAAAGAAAATCGATTAACAGAGAATAAGAATCTGAAACAATCTGAACTAAACAGATTAAGAGGATTACATTTAAAAAATAAGATGAAATAATAATAATAAATACAATCAGGTAATTATGATAATAGACATCTTATGTTTTAAGAACAATTGGCCATATATAATCTTAATTATTATCAAACACAGAATCCTAAAGCTTTCTTCAGCTGGAGAGGTGCTGCCTGACGGAGAACAGTGTGTGTGGACCACCATGCTGGTCGACTTTTAGTTGACTGGAAACATAACTCCGATGAGTTTCTAACTGCGTGTTTGACCACAGCTTTGTTTCAGGCGAAGGAGTGCTGTGGTGAATATGAGCTGCGATTTGCTTGACCCTGTGCTGATGACTGGGCTGTTATTCAGTCCGATATCATGACCTCAGAATGGATGTTTTTGTTTCATTGAGGAAGGATACCAATGGATAAATGAAATAATAAACAGTGTAGCAGAGGGAGCGCCATTGAACCAAACACTGGAATGGATGTGATTCTACAATAAGACTTTTCCCATGACTAAATCTCAGTCTCTCACTCCTCATGATTTACCAAAGATATACCTACATTGTTGAAATCAATAAAGCAGAATCACAGGGGAGGGAGCACTGCTGTTAATCCAAACTGTGCCAATAACCAGCATGACCTTAGCCAGCATACTCACCTTATTTAACCACCGACACTTGTGTAAAAATACTGTCTCCCTGTGCTTGTAAGGGTTATGTGAATTTTAAATTGGCTAAAAGATGCACTAAACGGCTCAAATAAGTACAAACAACATCGACCCTCGACTGAGTCGGACAGAGGGGCATCCGGAAACCCATCCATCCATTCTCTACACTGCTCATCCATTTTGGGGTCGCAGCTAACTTTGGGCGAGAGGCGGGGCACACCCTGAACCGGTCACCAGCCAATCGCAGGGCCACATAAAGAGACAGACAACCATTCATGCTCACATTCATACCTTAGGGCAATTTGAAGTCACCAGCCAACCCAATGGGCATGTTTTTGGTCTGTGGGAGGAAGCGGGAGAGCAGGGTGCAGGAAGAACATGCAGGAGATCTTTATTTAAAAACATACTTCACTAATAAAATACCAATGTGTGTTATATGAAAATGGATGTTTCACCATGACACTAAAACGTGTTGCTTGACTGAACGTTTCAATCAAGCTGGATCAGTTCTTAAGATAATACAGATAGCACTATGAGTAAACTTATTTTCCCTTCAATCATCCAGAGTTTTAATCATTGTTTGTCAGAAAAACTGATAACTGTCCACACAGCAGTATTATTAACCACTGCAGCTGTATTATGACTTGAGGCAGTGAAAGCAGGTGAGGCAATAAGAGCAGAGGCCAAAAGGCCGACTTTCTGCTTATATTTGTGAAACTCCTTCAGCGGTTTGGAACAGTTCCTTTATTTTTATGTCATGTGCTTAATTTGACAGAAACCGCAATCACCATGCAATCACATGGTGACAGCCAGGGAGAAAAATCCCTCAATAGATCATTTACAATACAAATACTATGATCTAAAACTGTTAACATGTTTTTTGATTGTAGAGATAGAAACGCTGAAGACTTCTAAAGTTGGCTTAATTTTCAGTCCTTGGTCTTCAGTTTAAAACGAACTGTGACAGAGTATCTACTGGAAGTTTTGAGGTTAAATCTCATACTTCTTCAGACATTTTAAGAGCAGGGGTGCTGCTAGAAATTTTGACTCCCATGGAAGGATATCAAATTTGTCCCTGTCCACCCCCAAAAAGCAGCTCAGCACAGTATCTCAGACCAAGCATCTGCAAAGCAAATTGTTAAATATTACAAAATAAATGTTCTAATGAGACACTTATTATTATTACAGTCAAGTTATTTTTGTTTAAAGACGGGAATGTGCTTCAAACAGTGGAGAAAACACTCTCCAGGGGAATTATGGCGTATATGATGAGTTAAACATATACTATATAGAACTTTCTGGCTTTTTGAGCATTTTTTGCATAATAATTTCCAATGAGTTTCTGGTCTTCAAACCTTATAAAAAACAAAACTGGTGCAGATTATACCTTTGTCTTGCTCTGTAACCTGTATTTTCTAAAATCCCTAATATTTCAAACATGCTATTTGGTACAGCAAGATGCATAAATGAATCTAATATTCTCCAATCAATGATCAAAAGGCCCTTCTTTAAATATAAATGTTATTTTTTCTTATTTAAAACAAGTAATGCATGTGAAGAAGAAAGAGATCTTTTAAGGGATATTGTAAAAGGGAAATAAATGGATATATAAAAAATACTGATAATGTATTTTTAGGAGCCCTTTGAATCTTTCAAGCTTTTTCACCCTTGAAGTCTCTCTGTAACCACCTGGAACGGCAACATTTAGACTGAATGTTTTGTACGAACTGAGGGGAGAGTAACAGTGATTTTTAGTTTGGAACAATTCAAGATGTTGAGTAACTCACCCATTGTGAGGTTTAGACAATAAGAATTTAAAAAAGAAACAGAAACCAGCACTCAGCCTGCGAAATAAACTGGAAAAAGTCTCTCATATCTTTCATGATGTAAAATTTCAGATTTCGACCAGTTTTACTTTTATTTTGATTAAATGGGTAAAAATGTGTTCAAATATAGAGGATAAAACTTTGAAAACATGGCCCACAATCTCTTATGAATATTATAATGTAAGCAAGTCATAAAATACCACAAACTGTGCATTTTTAACTTTATTTTAGGCATATTTACTTTAAAAACTTTGTTAAAAAGCACTTTAATCTAGAGCAGGGATGAGCAAATGGTACCCCACCTGCCTCTGACAAAATCTGCCATAAAATAAATAATTCAAAAGTAGGGCTATATTTGACTCAATTTAAGTATTTGGCAAAACAGAATACAATTTTAAGTAATAAACTTTAATATGTAAATTATCTTCACCTTGCATAACTGGCTTAAAATGTTTAGCTCATTGGATTCAGTATCTCTAACTGCAGTTTAGTTTTACCAATAAATGTGAATTCAGGACAGCTTTCTGTCCCTCAAAATGAAAATTTGGGCCCCTGGTAATGGTGATAATTTTGTGGCCCTCTTGGTGACCAAAGTTTCCCATCCCTGATCTAGAGGACAATTTTAGCTGAAGATCTATTTCAGTGAATTAAGATATTTCTTATGTTCGGTTCTCCTTTCAACAAGTCAGAAATTCAAAGTCTGGTTCTAAAAAGAAAAAAAGCTAGAGTAATTTAAGCTGTTTCAATGAAACTTAAGTGTACTGACCTTTACATTTTTTGGTTAGCATATTGTGTTGCTTCATTTAAGTTTACAGACATTAAAAATCATGTTAATTACTTGCAGTCAATTTTACATTCCTGAAACATGTCTGAATATATTTGGTGTATTTGCACAGGTTGAATTTTATATGTTCACTTCTTTAAAGTTCACTTGAGCTTTTGTGGCCCCTGGACTCAACACAAGAAGTCATTTTAATAACTTTAGAACAAAGCTCAAAAGTATTTAACTCCAATAACATGGACGAAAATTCTCTGTAGTTTGTTTCTGTCAAATGAGCATTTGAGAGTCCACACATTTAAATCTCACTCATGTAAACAAGACAAGAGTCACCATCAAGTCGGAACACATGTGCACTTTTATTGGGATTGTTTAGTCAGTGTACAGGTTGGCCCCACCGGTCTGGCACCCCATGTTACCCCATCACGTCGAGACCCCTTGCACCACCACCCCGGGGATGAAACCTCCATCAGGGGGAAGAAGAGGTCACGATTGGGTTTTGCATAACAAAAACAAAAAAATTAACAGGACCAAGATATTTTTAAGGCTGAAAGTACAAAAAACCCAGACATAATTTACATACAAGCGATACTACAACCATGTTTAAGTATGCGCCAACCACTGGGCAGCCTTCACAGAGGCGAATACGTGTCTGAACAATGCAGTTAACATTTGGAATCATGTGTCTGAACAATGCAGTTAACAAACATTTGGAATGACTCAAAGAAAAAAAAACAAAAACAAAATGTACATTTTAAGTCCCCAGATGCAACTGCAGAACCCTGGGGTGCTTATTTTTCATATGCCTAGCCAAAAACATTACTGTCTCCTTCATTGTTCCAGTTTTTTTAAAATCCTGAGTCAAGCGCCAAAAATAACTGAAGCCATGCCAATGAGTTGGTCATCTAGGCTCTGCGCCTAAGTTTGTATGAAATGTGTGGTGTGTGGTTGTTTTGCACAGAGCTGAAGTTGTTGGGCGTTTGGTCGGGGAGGGGGAGAAGGAACAGTCTGTTTAGAAGCATTTGCGGTGGACGATGGAGGGGCCAGACTCATCGTACTCCTGCTTGCTGATCCACATCTGCTGGAAGGTGGACAGAGAGGCCAGGATGGAGCCTCCAATCCAGACAGAGTATTTACGCTCAGGTGGGGCGATGATCTGTGGAGCAGGAGCAAATGTTAGAATACAAAAGCATTGAGATGATGGATACTTGTCTGCAGAAGCCAAACACTGCTCTGATTCTGGAGCAGCTCAGCTCACCTTGATCTTCATGGTGGAGGGGGCCAGGGCTGTGATCTCCTTCTGCATACGGTCAGCGATGCCGGGGTACATGGTCGTACCTCCAGACAGCACAGTGTTGGCGTACAGGTCCTTACGGATGTCGACATCACACTTCATGATGCTGTTGTATGTGGTCTCATGGATTCCGCAGGACTCCATACCTGAGGGCAGAAACAACATACTGGTCAGACACCTAAGTCTGGGGCACCTTTGGAGTGATGGGTTTGATCAGCAGGTTCAGTGAAGGAAGAACATACCGAGGAAGGATGGCTGGAAGAGGGCCTCTGGGCAACGGAACCTCTCATTGCCAATAGTGATGACCTGTCCGTCAGGCAGCTCGTAGCTCTTCTCCAGAGATGAGGAGGAGGCAGCAGTGCCCATCTCCTGCTCGAAGTCCAGGGCAACGTAGCAGAGCTTCTCCTTGATGTCACGCACGATTTCCCTCTCGGCTGTGGTGGTGAAGGAGTAGCCACGCTCTGTCAGGATCTTCATGAGGTAGTCTGTGAGGTCGCGGCCGGCCAAGTCCAGACGCAGGATGGCGTGGGGCAGAGCATAGCCCTCGTAGATGGGCACTGTGTGGGTCACACCATCACCAGAGTCCATGACAATACCAGTGGTACGACCAGAGGCATACAGGGACAGCACAGCCTGAATGGCAACGTACATGGCAGGGGTGTTGAAGGTCTCAAACATGATCTGTAAAAGAGGAAAAAGCATTTTAGTATTTTGATAATTACAAAATTCATCATCAGCTTGTGTGCACACTGCACTCACTACATGCATCAGAGTGAGGCTAACTTTGAAGTTAGTAGAAAAGAGTGCTCAAAGTCAACATCCCTTCACACTTGTGCATGTCAGATGTTTAAGTGCTGATCTAACTCTTCAGATAATCAGACAAGTGCAGATAAGGCACACAGTCAAGAGAGACCTGTTGATGATAGATCATCTTATAGGAGAGGGGTCCTGGGGGAGAGGGGGGAGGAAGGAGCAGGTGAATATGGAATGGAGAAAGAAACTACAGTAACAAAAGGAAATGATGTAACCAAGTTTGAGCTGTAAATGCTCTGCATTGTGAGGCTGAACTGTTCTAGCTCATCTCTGCATGTGACAATGAGAGGGTTTATACCTGGGTCATCTTCTCCCTGTTGGCTTTGGGGTTCAGGGGGGCCTCTGTGAGCAGGACTGGGTGTTCCTCAGGTGCAACTCTCAGCTCATTGTAGAAGGTGTGATGCCAGATCTTCTCCATGTCGTCCCAGTTGGTCACAATACCGTGCTCGATGGGGTATTTCAGGGTCAGGATACCTCTCTTGCTCTGGGCTTCATCACCAACGTAGCTGTCCTTCTGGCCCATACCCACCATCACTCCCTGCACAAGAGAGGGCAGGTTAGTGACTGGAATGCAATGTTTGTTTTTTCCTTTCACCTGAACACTTTTTTCTAATGTTGGATATAAAGTAATAAATGCACCTTCATTTAAAGTCGATTGTACATATACAGAGTATGACTGGGTTTGTTATGCTTCAACATCTAGGCTCCATGTATGTACACAAACTGAGGTGTGATAATGCCTTTTCTGAAAGATTTCAACAGAAAACTCTTGCTATATATATATATATATATATGCGCTGCCACACCTTTGGATCTTTAAATTTAATAAGTCTTCAAATTTCTCATGTACATTGAAACAGTTTCTGTTTTGCATAACATAAAGGAAATGTCAAGAATTGGATATTTAGTCTTCTCTTCAAGGATATAATCCATTTTATTACAACACATTTCCCTCTTTCCTTTAGGCTAAAATTCATTAGTTATTTTAAGCTGTATGTCTGTATGACAGTAAGCTGGTCCTCTTCACACAAAGGCATGGAACCTAGCTTTAACCTTTGGTTTCATGGGTTTATCGTGTTTGAGATTCCTCAAACTCATTAGCTTTGATAAGAGCTTTCAATGCTTCTGCTCCATTGTATTGCTTTGACCTTCAGTCACCTTAAACTACAGCGCTATATTAGTTTGGGAGATTTTAAAGCTAAAATTAAGATAATCTGCACAGATTTTAGTCACTTGACTTGTGTGAAATGTAATTGCTGCCATCTTTGCCAAGACTTCCTTGTAAAAATAACTTTATCATCTCAGTGGGAATGCTCATGGTGATTAAAAGGTTGAATTACAAAAAGCTAGACACTGCAATGTAGTTGTATGGATAAGTACTAAGAAACTAACATCACACATTTAATAATTAAGTCATTTGAGGCATTAAAATAATTTAAGTGAAGCAGCTCATCATATACATCAGGTGTGTGGAGTCTCTAAATGTGGTGATCATCTCACCTGATGCCTGGGGCGACCGACGATGGAGGGGAAGACAGCACGTGGGGCGTCGTCTCCGGCGAAACCGGCTTTGCACATACCGGATCCGTTGTCAACAACCAGTGCGGCGATTTCATCATCCATGGCTGAACTGTTGAACAGTGAAAAAGAAAATTAGTCGTTACTTCCCCTCAAGTCCAAACGAGTCATTACTACCCCTCAAGTCCTCTCACATCCGCCTCTGCCATGAAATACTATCGACCTCACTTCCTGTTAACAGTTAACTTCAGTGCACAAGATCAGCCGCTGGGCGGAGCTCGTGCCCCGCATTCCGACTTCAGCCAGACAAAAGGAAATGGCGCTGCATTCTGTTATTACCATATAAGGACATGGTTCGGTATTGAGCAGCTTTGAGACTACCGGCGCCATGGCGGGCAGCCAGAGCGACACAGCACATTGAGGAGAGGAGCACTATCTGACATGGCGACGCAACGACCACTCCCTTCTTCCTACAACAGCTCGCCCCCTTAGCTGCCCCTTCCTCATTTCTGAATTACACTCATTTCGTGCCCGGCAGAGGTCTTTCCGTCTTTATCAATGCGTCATCATCACCCTAAACTGCTTCATTCATTTCCAGCCGGCCTTGTAATACATGACTACATGAGCACTATTGTAAAATTTTACACAGGAACTCACAAGATAGAGGATCATTAAGATAAAATGCAGTTGCGTAATGAATTTGTTGACTCTTGAATAGATCAAAAGTCATTTTTGCTCCATTTCCCGAAGGCCACGCCTTTTCTATAAAGGATGTGGTCGGTCATATGTAATATCCTCTTTTTGTCCATGTGCAAAAATGACAGAAGAAATCACAGCAGGACAGGTGCATCAGACTGAGCCGTTATCCCCAAATTCCGCTTAGCCACATTGCGCAATATGCACCGTCAGCTCAGCATTTCGCATTTAGTCTTTGCTTTTCCTCACTTACAGGAAAAGCATGATTAAGATGATTAAGTGCTGTGTTAGAAGGTTAAGAGCTCTATAAAAGCGTCAGCGAGGAAGATAGAGATTAAAACCGCAACCCTTTAAAAGGTTGATGCACATCACCATGCATCACCTCCTGTAATCCTTAAATGAGAAATTAGTGCAGTTTCTTTTTCCCTAAAAATCAAATTTTCATAATACATTTCCAATCATTAGATTATTTTCTGGCACACCACACAATCCCTCATTTCCTTTTAATATTTCATTAAAATAGCCCGCCCACGACGTTGTCCTTCACTGAAATATTCAATAAAGTTTTAAGGGAAAAAATGCAACTGTTGCAAGAAGCCTCATAGGCGGTGTTAGCATAGTGTGGCTAAGCTAATATGCAAAAGTAGGTCACACCCCGCCGCATCGGGCGCACAAAGGGAGCAGCCGGTATCCAGACGACCCTAACTCAAATGACTCGTCTTAACGCTCTACTGAGGAGGACATAAAACCCAGAAAGTCTCCATTTTACAGACTATGCAGAAAAGCCAGTACGGGCAAGCCGGTTACCTCACTTACAGTTATTACAAAGCCGAATAACGGTTCAGCAAAAGCACCTGTCAGTCGGAAGTTCAGTACCATCTCGACAATACAACCCTTCTTCGCAGAACACAAGCAAATATCAAACTATTATTAAAGCCTCTTTTTAAGATATTATGGTACATTTGCAGAGCCGTTGGCGTATGACAGGACAAAGACCCTCGTGGTCACTGCCATCTTTTGCATTCCTGGTGACACTTGCATTAAAAAAACTACTCAAGTCATTGTGTACACGATGAATACAACTTTAAAACAAGAAGTCTGCCATTAAATGTCTCAGTCTCTTACCTTTCGGTGGGGGGGCTTTTCGCTTTAAGGGAACCGGTTTCAGGCAAATGATATCCCGCACAAGCTGCGTGTAACGGCGCTCAGAGTGAATCCGTTAACTGTGGGCGCATGTTTTTTATACTGCGTCAGTTGCCCGGCTCTAGCCATAAAAGGTAAACTTTCGGAATTGTGCGCTCTGATTGGTCCAGCGTCATGCACTGGGGCACGTCGCGTGCACACTGTGCTGCACTAGGCGCTCGCGATTTGAGGGAGAGGGATAGAGAGGGAGGCGATAATGGCAGAGGATTGGAGCAAATAAAAGGGAAGGGATTGATGTTGTGAGGCCTAATAAGCCTAATCTTTTCATATTCTGTATTATATTCAGGCTGAGTGAAGTTTAAACCTCGATATGTATGAAAATATCCTCCATGCACCTGCTCCAAGTTTTTAAATACGATAATTAAGAGCTAAGCACACATGACTCCTCTTAGTGGAGGCTGCCAGGCCTAATACTTGTCCATAAAGATACTTGTTTTGTAGATTATCCTAATATATTTGACGTGTCAGTCAGGGTGAAGATGTTGTTGATGCTGCTATTGAAAACCAGCTGTAACCCCCAGTGGGGCCTACAGCCTCTGCATCACTGGGTCAAACACATGACACACATAATGCACACATGGTGCTGGAGCTGCCCTGTCATAAGCTGTGGAATGACCACCAATGTAGGCCACATCATCCCTTATATACCAGCTGCAGATTATTTTAATTCATTGATCAAAATGCTCATGCTTTGTGGCTGCTGAATGTGCTTTCACTGTCTCTGCCTGAGAAACAAGAGTTTGAAGAAGGTGTGTCATTTCAGGAGAGGATGGGATTTGTTAGCATAATCAGATTTTAATATTTAATGCAGTGCAACAGCTGAGAATAGTAAAAGAGGATTGAACAATTCCCTTAGGACTGTAGATCTTGTGAATTTTAGCCAGAAAGTGATCAAATGCAGTTATAATATTTGCCACAGGCCTGCAGGCTATTTCCTACCATACAAAGGCAGCTTTGGACTAACCTATTGACAAACTAGAAGTGCTCTGAGAGCACAAACCTCTAACATTGTGGGGCTAGGTATTTTTCAGAATGTGGAAAAATACTCTACCTCACACTGCTAACAAATCCTTTAATAAATTCCTGGATCCACATTCAGATTTGGATCACCACCAAAATCGAATCAGATCTTCCTTGTGCTTTCACTAATATTCTCTAAAAATGTCATCAAAATCATTTCAGAACTTACTGAGTTATTAGCAAAAATGTGGAAAACAGCCCTATCTCACAATGTTAATGAATCATAAAAAAAAAAAAATCAGGATCCGCATTTGGATTTCCATGACCACCAAAATCTTTTACATCACCAAAATTTCCTTGTGCCATGACCAACATTTGCTGAAAATGCTACATCTATTCATGACTTTTTGAGTTATTCTGTCTAAAAACTAACAAAAACAAACTAATTAACTAATAAATACTGGCAAAACATAACCTCTGTGGTGGAGGTAATTAATGCAAATATGTTTGACTTTTTCCCTTTCTTCTGTCCCCAGCTTTGTTTTTGTCCCTCCATCTCTGCATTTTCATGAATCTTATTCATTCCTTTTGTGCTTCATAACCATGAATTTAAAAAATATGGCAGAGAGATTTAAACCATTTAAAGCTTTAAATTTTGCCGCAGACACATGTAGCAACTTAATCTCTTCCCCCATTTACCACTTCCTCTTTGTTTCTCAGCTGCGCCTATTTCAACGTATCTTCGTCTCTTCCTCGTCTTCATTCATGCAGCTGAGTTGGCTTTAAATGGACTTATATGGTTTATCATATTCAACACTGTGATGGTGCAGCGCTTCCTTTAGAACTGCACTTCTGAGTAGTAAACCAGCACATTTTGTTTCATACAGAACAATTTTGCAAACATGGTTTTATTCATATCTGGCACATAGACGAAAATAATGATTCTGTGTTGGAAAAAACATTTAAAAAGAGACAAGACTGAGTTTCAATGCTACAGCTATAAAAGGAACAAGGAAGAGTGTTTAAGGTGAGCAAAGGTCGGCCGGGCTCTCTTATTGATTAACAGGCCTTCAATCTAATTGTCAAGTGTCAAATCTCCAACCCTGTCTGACCTATGTAAGCCTGGTTCTCTACATTGTAGGTCCAAGTAGCTATTTTTCAGAAAAAGTGAAAGAAAAAAATAAGCCCAGGTGAACGCTGCAAACAGAGATTTGAACAGCTGAGAGGATTGTTTCACCACGATGACGCTGTAATGGTGTAAACAGGGATTGGCTGGGAAATATTTAATCCGGCCTGCAAGGGAGTGCCTCTTGAGTTCACAGTTTGTTTGAGTGTGTGAGTGTGTGTATGTATATGTTGGCCTGTGCTGGGGCACTGCAGGAACTCTGGGCCTCTTGAAAAGTTGTTGCATCAGACTCTACCATCACAGCTGAAACTGACCCATGTTCATTACTATTACCATACCTTACCTTAATCACCAAAATAAGTATAACTTTGTATTGACAGATTGCCTTACAGTTTGCCAAACTTAAAGGACTCATATCCTACTCATTTTATAAGTTTGCACTGATCCTGGATGCCCGCAGAAAATGATTCTGCAGTTTCTTGAATTTAAGTCCGCTTACTTGTATAGATTTTGGCATGCCTTAAAACCCCCCTCTTTCGGCCCTGCACAGAACATGCTGTTTCAGTGTAAATCCTAGCTGTGTTGGACCACGCCCTTCTTAAGGCATGGATTGGGCTCCTGCTTTCCAGTGCTTTACCTTTATGTTTACTGTGGCTAGGTATGCTAATTTCCTGGAGATTCTTCTTATGTTGAGGGAGGGGATCATTGAAGAATCGCCATGGACACCTTTTTAATGAAAAAAATCAAAATGTGATCTTTTAAAAAGGCCTTAAAGTACATAATGAATAAAACAATGCACAAAAAATCATTGTATATCTTTTATTTACCACTGCCAAGGAGGTTATGTTTTTGCCATTGTTTATTTGTTGGTTAGTTAGTTAGTTTGTAAACAGGATAACTCAAAAATAATAAATAAAAATAATAAATAACTTAACATAAAATGTAGAAAATGCCTTGGCAGAGGTTTTTGCTTCCAGAGCACGTCAAGTTTGGATTGATTTAGTCCTTGTGTAATCATAAGCTTTTTACAGACTTCAAAATCATTCGGACCTCATACATTTTTAGGTAGGTCTTGTTACATTCTGACTGCACCAAGCTACATTTCAATATGTTGTTATTTAGGTGTAGCCTTCAGTAAATATAACAAAGTAAAACATTCTTTTATCCTGTTATTTCAGATTCAGTCACATTTTTCTTCTAACTGTTAAAAGTCAAATCTTGTCCATGTCCTGTCTGCAAACCTTCCAATGTGAGAAAAAAAACCCTGTTCTCACTCATTTTCTTGCTTGACTTTTTAGAGACTCTGTACTCAGTCCGCTTGTATATGTTCCCGTACTGATGTCTTTAGGGGTAATGCCAGCTCTCCCAGATGGGAGACATCCCCTGACCCAGGTGTTTTTCTCCCCACAGGTGGGCGCATTGTAAGGAACATGCTTAAGTGTATCTGCACAGCTACAGTAAACACTAGAGCATGGCACGAGAAAACTGAAGCCATTTTTTTACTTCTTGAGAGTGGCATGGACAGACGCTCATGAGGATTTGTAATAAATTAGCCTGTTTTGCGTAGGGCTGAAACAGATGGGTTTGTGATCACACCATTATTCAATAATTGTATAGATTTTTAGGTGAGAACCTTAAAAGCTTTGTTCTGGGGACATCTGGAACCAAAGTTAACTTGCTGAAAAGGAGAAAAAATTGAAGACTTTAGGGTTTATACTGGTGTTTGGAAGTTATTCTTTGCAATAGAAGAAGTAAAAGATGGAGAAAGGACAAAAAAAGCATGTTTATTTGTGGTATGAAGGCATTGATCTTTAAGAGGTAAGTTGGTCATTTAGTCTGGAAAAAAAGTTTTGACATCCACAGAGCCCCTGTCAATAGGGATAGGAATTGAAAACCAATTCCAGTTGAGAATCTAAAAAATATCTCCCATGGAATCAATATTATTAGTCTTTTTGCTTAACAGTTCCCTTATTAATTCCTTCCACTTTGTTCCGCTTGTGTTGCAAATTAAGAACATCATGCTCTTATTAGAGGCAAGTGGCAGAAATTATAACAAAGAAGTAAAAAAATGCAATCATCGCAGACAAGTGGCAGAAATGATCTTAACTGCAACTTCATTTGTTGGGGGACAAAATATGCTTACTGCAAAGCATTTAGTGAGAGGAAACACCAACAACTTGTGGGGTCATTCATCTATGCAGAGACACTGAATGTCAGGAGTGCCGTCTGTTTGATAATGTTGCCTCTGAAAACATAAGTAGGCCAATTCATGTCCACACAGACAATCCACAGGAATCAATAAGGAAATCGTTAAAGAATTAGATCGATAGGCAGAATCATTAATGACACCTGTATCAATAAAATGTTCTCAGTGCCCATCCCTACCAGTCAACCATGTCCCTGTAGACTCATACTTATTTCTAATCCTCTCATACAGCACATCCTGACTCGGTGAGTAAGTGTGCCAAGCTTACTCATGTGAAACACTTCATGACATGGCTTTTTCCATTTAATTTCTTCATTTAAGGCTTGAATAAGTGTGAAACTAGAGTTGAAGTTGGTTTCTGTATCATAAATCCTTCAGTTAAGGCTGAGCAGGACTTTGGACATGTGTGTGTTTATGTGTTTATGTGTGTGTAAGTGAGAGGTCTCTGCTTAAGTGGTTGTCAACACACTTCAGTGGGAATTTCTACTAGCCAAGTGCTTTGAATACTATCCTTGGAAGTCTCCTCTCATGTGTCATAACAGTGTGTGTATGTCTATGTGTGTATATGTGTGTGAGTTTGCACTCTAGTGGCAGTAAAACCTGGATTTTGCAGCCAAGATGCTCCTCTGTGAATGAGAGCCATCTAAAGAAGTTTCTTTAAACTCAGACTTAAGTTTATATACAGCCACTTGAGGTGTGTATAATGAATATTAGTGCGAGTAAGGGTTGTCTAAACAGACCACTTTTTAAACTAAGTGACACTTTAATGAGCGCAACAAGGGGAAGTTCAGGGTTAAGACCTGTCATTTAAAGGCAGGGAGAGTTAGGGAGCTCCTGAAAATGACTATAATTTAGTTTCAGAGGTCCTCTGCCCTTTGGCAAAAACACTTTGTCTGTGTTTTTTGTTTTTTTCTTTACAGCAGACTGATGAGTGGAAGCCAATGTGGGGCCACAGCCAGCTGGTACAAAGGTTTTCAGTCAGGTGAACTGTTTAGCTGCTATTGTATTTCCCTCACGTTTACTTTCTGTACGGCTCACAGAATAAACTGTAGCATTGGAAAATGGCTTGCTGGACTGACACTGTCTGAGCATTATACAACAAGGATGCTATCATAGGAAAAGCCCCATCAGTTTGTTTTAATCTGAACATCTTCCTATGTTTGCATTTGAAGGCTGCACTGCACAAACAGCTATTGTTAGTAAAACAATATTTGTGGGCCACAGTGACATGAAAACAACATCTTGCATAATATAATGGGAAAATAACAGCATTTATTTTATTGTTTTCCCATTTTTTCAATCACTGTTTTCTGCCTTAAGTGCTTTAAGGTTAAAGTTTTGATCAAAAATTATTTTCTTGCCTCTGGTTAGATGAAAGACATCGTATGTCCTTTTAGGAAAATCTGTTCTTAAGTTTTGCTTAGCCTCCCTTCGTCCAGTGGTTCCCAAAGTGGGGCTCATGGCTCCTGGGGGGGCCATAGATGTGTTACAGGGATGTGACAGGGCAATATAAAAATAATCCATGCTGTTGTGCTTTCCAGACTTTATTCTAGGATACACCAGCCAGCCTCTGACAAACTGCATACCATAAAAAACAAAAGGTCTTGATCCAAATATATCCCAGCTAGTAATGTCTCAAAAAAGCTAATATTTGATAGGGGCGTAAGAAAATATCAATATACCGATATTTCCTAATGTTTCATAGCACAATACTGTATCAATATTTTTAGTTAAATATCTTGATATTTATGATTTAATAATTTATAGAAATTCTGGATTTTTTTTGTATTTTTAATGCAGCCTCACAACTGCGAATTGGTTCTCATCGTTCACTTAAAAGAGCTGTTCAAAAGACTCGACTTGTTCGGCAACGTCACATTTCCCGCGAAAACCACTGCAGAAGTTGCTCAGTAAAATAAAGCCTCTGCTTAGGAGTAGAAGATAGTATGAAGGTAGTAGAAGATAACATAACATAAAGGTAAAAAAATGAGTCACAGCAAGCACACAGGACTGTTTACAGTTGCTGAAGAGTTTATCTGATGACTGTAGGCAGAGGCAGGCTATCGCTACCCACTGGCTCCTTGTTTTTGAGTTAAGCTAACTAACGGTAGGTGAGCTTTGTCGGTCTCTTCCTTGTTACTGCACGCACAGATGAAAGAATGGTGTCTATCTACTTGTCATGGACCCGGGAGTGAGGCAAGACACGAAAACAACAAAAATGTTGGCTTGTCCCTTTAAAGGTGACTTTACGTGCAGTGAATGTGAGTCAAAAAGCTTTTAACTTGAATTCTGACTTTATGACCCCTTTGATATTTATTTAAGAGCCAAACCTTAAGTGTCAGCTCATTGCTTTGCTGATTACAAACAATAAGCACCTGCATCAGCCTCGATTATGTCATACAGTGCAGGACAGAGAACACATTGACTCCTTGCCTTAACAACACCACTGCCATGTGACAAAGTCAGTCAGTTACTCAGTGACCACAGCAGCACGTGTGTTCATATGAGGGTGTGTGTGTGTGATCAAAGATCGAAGGACTAAGAATGACAACAGTAAATATGACTGAATACTATCTTTGATGACCCTGCAATTATGTGTATGAGTAATCCAGGACTCGTATTAAAGCCTTACATGGGTAAATATTCTGAGCTGAGAATACGTTTATGACCTGCATCATTAACTATATTAGAAAGAAATCATCACTTTGATGATTATCACCACATTCAAATGGCAGCCATTTCACTTTGACATTATAATACTGCTAAATGACTTCGACATGAGTTTGCAAATCCCTGAAAGTAACGAAATCTGACAATTTTTAATAAAACAACTACACAGATAAAGATTGAGCCGCATCTGACAAAACAATGGGAAGTGGAAATCTACAGGAGTACAGGGTCGTATTTCAAACTGAAACTATGACGTTGTTTTGGCAACCAGAAGACGAAAAGCTACTATGGCATCCAACTGTTTGCGCACCAACAATGATTCATAGCTTGTATCCATCATGGACTTTATTTGATTAAAGCGCCCACAACGTCAATGCCAGAGTGGTTATCATTAGCACCTACTGTTTCTAGGTTACAAAAACTAACTTACGGCACATCACCTTTCCTCATTTATGATCCCGGGGTGTGTTTTAAATTGTTCTGTATTCTATCACACTATGAATTGACAAGAATATCTCATAATTGCAGGATTGATTTGAACGTTTTGAGTCTCAATGACGCTTTTCTGCAATGAAGCAAAATTTCCATAACTGCAAGCATAAGCACTGGTCACTTGGTCGGCCACTTTTTTTAATATTAAAACAGACTGCGGGCCTGTGTTAATGAGTTTAACCAGTAAAACTGTTTTTTAAAAAGAGTTTGAAGAAATATCTAATGTCATCAAGATAATCTTAGCAGTTTGTCAATTGTATAACTCAAGGAGATGCAGTGACATGCAGAATCTTGTTATTATCTTCTAGAAACATTTTAGCTGTAGTTCCGCCAAAATGCACTTTATTAGGTGGAATCATTCATTTATAGAATTTTTTTAAATGATAATTTATTGATTGATGTACATATACCCTGATCTTTGGGCATCTAAGAGACCATCTCTGTGACTGTCAGGAAGTTCATCGTGTTTTCTTAGTTGCTGTTTTAACTGTCCTATTTTTTCCATTTCATTTTTCATAGCATTTTGAATGTCAGTGATGTATTGTGTGGATTGTGTTTTAATGTGTGGACCCCAGTAAGAGTAGCTGCAGCTTCAGTAGTAGCTAATTGGGATCCAAATAAATAAGTAAAGAAAGAAATGAAATACCCACAATATCCAATAAGAGCGATCAGACCAGGCCAAATCAGCACCCAAGTTGCTGTCTTGATTTTTGTTTTGCACTGCAAAATGGGACATAAATTAAAATAGCCAGCTGTCACATCTGTTGTCCTGCATATTAGTTTGTCTTCTGAGGCTAAGTTTGATCAACAGTTTTGCATCAAGTGAAATTGGCCAATATCTCCCCAAAACATATTTTTAAGTTCCATGCCTGAAAATATGCTCAGATTTGAAATCTCTGAATGCTTACAAACCACCAAGTTTCAGCCCTGCTTTAAACAGTCTACTTTATTAGAAATCCTGTTGAGCTTTATCTGATCATGCCCCTCTCAAGAAGTGGTAGACTTTGTCTTTCTGTGGTCTGATGTTTCGTGAAGCTTCACAGATCTGCCTAGACAAGTTTCTAGGCTGAACAGACATTTGGTTCTGTGAGTGTTTCTTATCAGCTGGACATGGCATATCCCCTGATGACGTCATGAGGGGATATTTTTCAGGCAGTTGTTTGGGGTTGCAAATAGGTAGGTCTTTGACATATATTAGTAAAAAAACATTGTAAGGTATATTTTGCATAATATAGGACATTTAAATTGTACCAACAAACTACAGGTATGTGGTCTGGTCAAATAGTCCTGTGTTTGTGTTCAGAGGACTACAGATATTAACTGAGACTCCCTTTAATTCTTTTACCACAATTTTAGAATTTTATTTAAGATTTGATAATCGTCTTGAGTGTTGCCAACCTTTGCTCTTATTCTCTATGGGCTATGACACAACTTAATTTATGTTTCACATGATATAATTTTACCATGGATTGTTGTTTTTGCTGATGCCCCAACATCCTCAACGATAAGAAAAGCCACTTCTCTCCCATTTCTGTTTGCTTCACCTCAGGAATATTGAAAATATCCCCTGATGATGTCATTAAGGGATATGTCACCTTGTGCCAGGTGTAAGTTCAGTTAATGGACGGCTCAACAAGTATAGGCATGTCTGTGCAGATCCAGCAAACATTAGAGCACAGCACTATAAAGCCAAAGCTACACCCACTTCTTGAGAGGGGCATGTTTACACTGAAACAGCCTTATTTGAGCAGGGCTGAAAAAGAGGCGTTCATAGGCATGCAGAAATCTAATATCTGAGTGGGTTTTATTTAAAGAAAGAAAAAGAAATCCACAAAATATGCTCTGGGGGCATCAATGACAAGTGTTAATTTGTTTAAAAATGGTTCAAATTTGGACCCTTTAAGATTTTAAAATCTTTCAGTATGTTGCCAGTCTTAGCTGCAAGTATCTTATGGGCTATGAAATACATTAAATTAGTTTTTAAATCGAATACACATTTACTAAATTTGTAAACTTGGATTTCAGCAGGATGACGTGATTTGGGCTTTTTTTTTACTTTCCTGTAATATGACATGTAAATACTACGAATGATGTTCACTCTGAGTGATTAAGTAAGCTGTTGTGTGCTTGTGTAATCTCAGAGTTTGCCAGTGAATTGAAACTGTTGTGACACCTTCATGTGACGTCATTAGTTCAGGGGTTTTCTCCTCAAGTAAGGAAACCAGCAGACCAGGCTGCATGAACAAACTGTCTGTTTTTCAGCTTTGCCACACCCTGCACCACTACAACCCATCCCACCATGGCTTCCTGTTCCTTTTATGAGTTCAGATGCCTCGAGTTTCTCTTCATACTCACCCTGTGGTAGCCATCACCGACTAATTCATCCCACTACTCTCTCATATCTGCTTTCTGTCTACCTATCTACTGCCTCCTCTTCCTCTTCTTCCTGTCACTCTTGTCAAATGCAGAATTTGATATTTTGTGACCATGGCAGCGGAAACCCTGGCTTTAAACAAGGGCATTTTGTTGCCTATGTGGGGGTGTGTTTGGGGGGAGGGGAGAGTAACCATGAAAGGCCTTTTGCTAATGGGTAAAGCCAGCCATAGGGGGTGGACATGACTACAATATCTATTATCCACACACACATACACTCCGACAGACTTAAACATCTGCCATCTTGAGTCTAACTGCAACTACACTGAAAGGCTGCAGCTCAATACAAAAAACATTAGTCGCAATTAGTCTTGAGTGAGGTTGAGAGCTACAGCAAGGCTATGGGGCAGTCAGAGTAGTGATGGGAAACAGCAGAGTGATAGAAAGCCATTAAATGAGATCTGTGAAGGCTGAAAGTGAAGATAAGGACGATGATGGGAAATGTGTTATGTCATGTTGGAAATGCACCGCTTGTGTCACACTCAAGAGTTTGATTATTTCTTCACAGTGTAAATGAATGTGTCTGTGTGTAATAGTATGTAGGCTATAAAAGTCGGGTCATGTGGGGTCAAACTGAGTGCACTTATTGGAGGAATTTCCCCTTAAGTGAAACCGCAGGGAGGCTTAAGGGAAAAATGTGACATTATGAATGATAAGATAATTTGCCCTCTGCTTTAGCATTATTTTTTTACAAAATGTAAGCTGTATTTTAAAAATAATAGTTTGGAAGTATAAACACTAATAAGCTATTTAACATTTAAGGTATATTGATATGTCTCTCATAAATATCTGTTAAATTTGGGGAACCCTGGGCTGTCAGTTCCCCATCTACCTATGCCAGGGATGGGGACCTGGTGGCCCCAGGACCACATGTAACCCTCCTCATCACTAAATGCGTCTGCAATATGTTTTTTTTTTTAAATTAAATTAAAACAAAATGCCAATACATTACCATGAACAAAAAGGGTATTCAATTTAAATATTTCTACATATTGTCCGAATAACGAGTTATAGTTTTTGCTTTTTTGTGATTAATTAGTGAACTTACATTGTCGTATTTGTTCCTCTTAAACTCTTATGTGAAACGTTTGTATGTTATATGAAGCATTAGTCAATACATTAAGAGAGACGAATACTAGTAAAATAAATGTTCTTTAAAAATTGGAAACACTCATAGTTGTATTGTTTTGAAAGAAGTAGGTTTGAGAGGCTTTAATTTAGTTTTTAGTTGTTAAGTCAAGCATTTTTATTTGCTTTGATATCAACCATATGAATAATGGTTTGATTCTTTTTGATGAAAGTTGTATATTTGTTTTTTGTTGTAGATTCAATACATTTGTAACAAATTAAAGATGTATGCCTAACAATTGAAGCTTGATATTTTACTAGATTCGTGCCGTTTAAAAAAGGACAACTAAGTACTACCAGTTTAACATTTTTTAGGGTTAAATGACAGACTCAAATTACAGAACCAAATAAGAAATATTCCAAGGAAGTTTGAATAATCTGGTAAATTAGGTACTTCTGGTTTGGGTTAAGCTAGGTACCTTCCCCTTTGTTGTCCCATTGTTGTGCTAGCCAAACTAAACTAAGCTAACTCATGAATCGGAGTATTGATATACCAATGCAGAGACATGACAGAAGTGGACCTAAATAATCATTCCAAACAAAGCATGACAAGCTAATTGGGATTGTTTGGTGGTAAATTTTCTATTTTTGGTTGGATCTAAGTTAGCTGTTACCCCTCATTTCCATCTTGATATTTGGCTAAAGCACAGTGGTTTTAACTTCTTTATACCCCAGCAATTGAATACTGAATAATTTTTAGTTGAGCTATTTATCTCATAGAAAAATTATTGTGTAACATGGTGTTGGTTGGTGGTTTAAACACTTTTGGTTGGTGCTCGGCTCACTGTTTTTAATACTTCCTACTTTGAGCTGAATGAAACTAACTGATAACCAATGCATGAAAGTATAAGTGTTACATTCTTTTGGTAGGTAATGACTGGATTTAATTTATACTCCCTGTTTAAGCTAGTTAGAATTTATGTTGGCGGGTCTGGCATTTTCATTTGTCTGTAGGTCAGCTGTTCCCCCTAATTTCACATCTTTATGATTAGCTTAACAAGGATACGGTGGCTGATGCTTATTTATAACATATGTGATTCAAAAATTGACAAAAGAAGGATTCCTAGGTACTCAAATTATTGAAACCAGCAATATCGAAAGTGTTATTGATTTTAGTTGGACAGTTGGACAGTTTAGAAGGTAGGACAGCAATTTCCTTGTATTTTTGTAGCATAGCTATGCTATGCTATGCTAACTGTAAAGTTTACAACTAGGTTAAAGTATCAATTCAACATTTTTGAGGGACTAAATCAAACATTTTGTTTTTTATAACACTTTTGTGAATATGGGCTGTATTTTTTGGGGCTATAGAGCGGAACAGGATTAAGTCCAAAATCACTGAAGTAAGTTAGCATTTTAGCACCTCCAGTTTCCAAGGCCAAAAGTGTATAAGATTTTTATAATAGCCTTTGGATAAATACCAGAAATAAGGTCCATGTGGATGCAAATGAGATTTGAGTGTTTCATTTGTCAACCAAAAACAAAGAGAATACATTTTTTTATTTTGAAGGGTTAATGTGTTGCTAGTGAAGGGGCATTGCCTATTTTAAGTGCTGAATTTAGCTCAGCGTGTTGTTATTTATAGTACATTTTCAAGGCCGGTGTTACTTTGATCTCGTTGTTGGAGAAGGCAGAGCAAACTAGTGTTTGGTTAGTGATGAATGTTTTCTACTTATTTAACAAAAACAAAAATAAATCCAGCTTTGTGCCCCTTCTTGGTAAAGTATTTTGATATTGGCTCATTTTGAATCTTTGTTTTTTTCTTTCTTTCATTCTCATCAGAGCAGACGTTCACATCCCCTTCTCTTCCTCACACCCTCTCTTTCTCTCTGGTCCTTGCAGCCTGTTGAAAAGTTCCTGTCCGGCTGATTGTTTGCCATCTGTGGTCGGTCACAGTTTCAGAGAGGGAAGCCCCATTCACCACAACTCCCTCACCCCCTTCCTGCCTCACCTCCTCCTCTTTTTTATCCTCCCCTCCTCCTGTGATGCAGCCAGTAGATTGGTCAACTGCAGCGTCATTGATCTGCGGGTCACCGTGGTGACGATCTGACTCCGAGGCACGGGCCAGTTACCAGCTGTGTGTGTGTGAGTGTGTGTGTGTGTGTGAATGTGTGTGCCTGCCAGCTGGCCTCTTCGTGCTCCGATTGGATTAGCCTCCCATTTAAGGCCCAAATGGATCCTTAAGTCCAACCCCCACTTCTTACACACACACAGAGTTTATTAGCTTTGCCTCATCATGGCATTCAGACCAGCATCCTTTGTTTAACTTCAGACTCAAAATGAAACTTTAAAAATTCATTTCACCACATTTGTGTAAGTCTTTAAAGTGAAATGAAAAGTATCTGACACATTTTTGCACTTTTTTAACCCTAACACCCCTTACAAACAGGCACACCTCAATGTTTTTAATAAAGTTGCATCCACACACTGACACTTTGGCCAACTTTTGCTGAAATATAGGGAAACAGCTAGCTGTGTTGAGCTTAGCAGGCATACGCAGAACCAAGTTAACAACAGCTGGGCAATGCTGATGTTCGTTGGGTACATAAAAAAAGTCAGTTACAGATTTGTTTATCTCTGTTGGCAAACATTGGGCCCTGCCTGCCTGTAGTTCAATGTACATCAGCTCTGTTGGGTCCAGCTGCCTCCCCCTCAGGACTGGACTCCTATTGCAGGACTTGAGGTGCCCTTTTTTAGACAGCTGTCTTTCATCCTAAGGGCATGGTGCTGGTATACTGAGGCCCGTGGTCACAACCTTGTCACCAAAAACGGAAATGTTTTTGTTTTCAGAAGCGCTGAAACAACTAAAAATGCAGTAGCACGCATGCCAGGCCAGTAGTTGGCGATGTATGTTTGTGGTGTTCTTGGTGAATATAACAAATGCATCTCCGCTGGTCGGAGTATCAATGCAGCAAATTCACATTTTGTTGGAGGAGTGATAACAGACCCATCACAGTTAGCAGCACACGTTTCTTGGTAGTCGGCCATAGCTGTTGTTGTTGTTCCTAGGTGTGCACGCAACCTTTATCTGAAAGAATTTTGCGCATGTGCCTTGCGTCCCCGTTTTCTCTCACAACGGGAATCCCTGTTTACACAGAGATGAAATGAAAACTTCTTTCAAAACTTTTTACTCTAGACCCTGGTTTCAAAAGTTTACGGATTCAGACACTCCAGCCACCGTTCTCGTGTAAATGGAAGGCGCAAACGCAACAAAAACTCTCAGTTTTCGTCTGTTTTCATTGTCGTGTAAATGGGCCCTGAGACCAGTTGTAGCTACACAGGGTGAAATGGCATATTTGTCTGCTTTAGGTGATGTTCTTTGAGTGACGTCGCAATATGTCTGTACAACATTCAGCAGCCCCAAGATAGACCAAAACTCCCCTGTGTTGAGTGAGCTATTCATGCGTTACATCTACGTTGGCAATGTATAAAAATCCCTCTACAGTTAGTTTGGGGGCAGTCAGGAAATGTCATACATCACCAGCACAATGTTTCTCTCTACTTCAGATAAGCCAACCTGCGTTGAGCACAGCAAAATTGGACAAACTTTGGGGCGTACTTCCAAAGAAATTTTAACGATTTTTCAATGTTGGTTAACAATACAGGATGATGTGTGAATGCAGCGTAAAATTTCATAAAGATAGAAGATACGATGTGAAAATACCAAGCAGAAATGGTCAGCAAAGCAATACATTTAGACTCTAAAGTCCATTTCACTCTTGAAAAAGCAGGAAAAAAATTCAGAAATATATGCCACAAGTGGGTTAAAGGGGTCAAACACAAATAGTCTGTGAACATCCAGATTGGGCATTTTAAAGAAGTTTCCGATAAATCAGGGGCTCATTTTGTAAAAGGCATTTGATGACATTTTTGACACTATGTCAATGTGATGTATAGTTTCTCTACATTTTACTTGTAATCTTTCAACCTTAGAAGACACAACAAAGAAAAGAAGGAAAAAGGTACCAAGACAAAAAACGGGGCTCAGAAAAATCAGTTACCAAAAAGGAAAACAATGTACAAAGCTACAAATCATACAATGTGACTCCAAATGCTGTGCATCAAATTATGAGGCAGAGAGTAATAGGTACAAATGAAAATATAGCAGAGATAGTTTTCATTGAGTCAGACCTTAAAAATTTTTCTGTCTGTATGACTGATAACATACCAGAAACCCATTTATGAAAAAAAGATGGAGAGGGAGTTTCCAATCACCAAGAATGTCTCTTGGCCACAGTCATTCCCAAAATTAGTGCCTGTTTTAGGAGTGTTGGAAGTCCTTTAGTTGATTGAGAGTGGCCAAAGATAGCAAGTCCACATTCTGGTTTAACAGGTCTGTTGTAAGCTTTTCAAGACCAGTCAAATAGTTTAGACCAGAATGCTGTTAAAAAAGGGCAAAACCAAAACATATGAGAGAGCGTACCCTCAGACACTTTACACCTGTCACACAGTGATGAGACTGACAGATAAAATTTATGCAGTCTGACTTTGGAATAACAACAACCTTAAGCTGGATCAGCGGATGCCAACTCTTTACAGAGCATGAATTTATCATAGACAGACTTCCCTCCCATATCTCATCAGGTAATTCAACGCCTAGTTTGTCTTTCCATGCATTCAATGTGATGTATAGTTGACACATTCATGATAACAACAAAAGATTAAAGATGAACATGTTGGTGAACATAAATTGTACACAAAATAGTGCTGTGCAGTTCATTCTTAAATGAGGTAGCTTAAAGTTCTGTTTACACCTCCTAAAATAAACTAGTTCACATTCATAGTTGATAATTATAAATTAAATATGAGCTAAGTCAAGCTTCCTAAAAATGAAATAGCGCAGTCTCTTTTTTCCAGCTGAATCACGTCACTTCTTTTAAAGTTTACCTTTAAAAGAAGTGGCGTTGAAATGGATATTGAGCTGTGTACTTAACTCAATTATAGGTAATGTATATATGAAATACATTTTAAATACTCTTTACATTACAGGCTGTTGCTATATGGCAGACGTGATTTATGCTGTCACACAAATTTATGTCATTTAGATATTTTTTAATTCAGCTCTGGAAAACAATAGCTTCTCATATACAATGAATACATGCTTTTAAAACATACCAGGCCCAAATACTGCATACAGAGGAAGGTCAGATGGTGCATGAATTGAGAGGGAGGTTGCACATTAAAATCTATCCCATGAATATGTGAAGTAGTCTGTCTGGTGCTGTTTTCACACATCCAGCTTAACCTAAAAATGTGGGGAAATTCTTAGGGAATTAGTGCATCGTAGAAATGCTAAAATATGACTTTGATCATTTGATCTCTCATTAAATGATTAAATGGACTATAGTATTTTACTTAATATTTTAGAGAAAATGTATATCGAAAGCAGTTGCATTGCCAGAATAAGGAAAATAACATATATGTATCACCATACCCTCTCACTTGTGGAAACCGTGCTGAATTTTCCTGCAGTGTTCAGTCTGACTTTACCTGGAAAATTAGCCTGAGGACTGGCAGGAAAAATAAAGTCAAAAAAAAAAAAATAAATAAACACAGACAGCTTTTCAGACATCTAACATTTCTGGAGTCTTTTAGGAGTTTTGTGTATTGTATACCCAGCAAACTTTAATTTAGTTAAGTTATAGATATAGTTATTAATATTTATTTTTGGGCACATAGTCTGTATTTATTGATAAGTAGAAAGAGAGAGAGAGAGTGTGTGTTGAATAACAAGCAGAAAAGAGGCCACAGGCTGGACTTGAGTCATGTTGCCCACTCAGGGGACTGCAGCCTCAGTTTATGTGGCACGACCTTACCAAAAGGCCTTTCTGCCCTAAATTGAATTATTTCCAGGGCACAGACACATAATTGTTGACTCACCGCCACTTCCTTTTTCAAAAGTGTGTCACAGCTCACTCTGGTTTTATGGAGCTTCAAACAAACAAATGCACTTTTTAAGTGGTTACTTCACATTAAAGTTTTCAGAAAATAATCTGACAAAGTTATATGATGCTACTGTAAAATCTCCGGTCTTGAAAATTTCACAACTATTATATCTTAATCTGAGCAAGCTTGAAGTGTATAACTCAGTTTTCTGCTTTTAAACAAAGACAGCCTCACTATAATGGCCAAGTTAACTTCATAACCCTGTGAGGGATTTTCTGTTCCTTATGAACACAGGCCTTCTGTCCTCTCCTTCTCTTCTCTTCCTCTTCCTGTGCACACCTCATTTCCTCCCACCGCTCTGCATTTTGATTGGCCCAGATAAGTACATGAGGTGCCTTTTAAGGTTGTGAAGTTTTATTGAGTTTTCTTGTGAACGGGATGGTCTGATGACGGCTTTTGTCACCTTAACCATGAAAGGAAAAATGTCAGAGCTGTAACAGGGGAAGATTTGTTGACATTTTGTTGTTTGCTTGAACAAAGACAGCCAAAAATAAAAGGATGTCAGATTTACAGAATGAGAGAGAGCAGAGTAAGGAAGGGAACTTGAAAGAGTAGCCTGTGTTTTGAGTCATTTATAAGATCTCTTTAGTGTCTGTATGCAGTCCTGGACTTTTCACAAACTTTCACTCTTAATAAAAGGAAACTTCTGAGGTTTTAGAGGTCAAAGGGTAAAAATGTTGATGGTGAAAAGATTCTGGGGGTCTTAGGTTATTCACATTATCATCCCCATGATCATCAGCAAGTGAGCCTGATTTCCTTTGAACACTGGAGGGACTTTTGTCAAACTTTGCATGAATGCACATGAAGAGAGAAGGACTGAAAACAGTCCACAGAACTTCACAGATCACTTTTTTTTTGGTTACTCAGTTTCTAATACCAAAAGACTACATGTGAAAGTAATGATACTTACTTGATACTGATACCGCCATCCCTACACTCCAGCCCTTCTCGATTGTTCTTTTACTGTATGCTCGGGCATAAAACTGCCAGGCAGTAGCTGATGTTGTTTTAACCTGATTTAGTAAGGCTATTAAAATATGAGTATAATTTATATTTATGTGAGTACATTTTGAGAGATGTTGGAAGAAGAGTAATGCAGCCACTTGACATTATAACCCAGAATGGATTGAACAATGACTGCAGCCTACATGTTAATCAATGCCTCAAAGGATATCTAATGATGGCCATCAGATTGTTCAACTCCTCACTTTGGGGGAGGAGGAGTAACAGGAAGACTGAGGATAAGGAGGAGCAGTAGCCAGCCAGTAGCCATATTTTTATTCATAGCTATTTATATTTTTATTTATATTTACCTCCACCAAGGAGGTTGTGTTTTTGCCGGTTTATGATTGCTTGTCCGTTTGTTTTTTGTTAGCAAGATTACACGAAAACTACTGGATGGGTTTTGCTGAAATTTTCAGGAGATGTTGGTAATGACCCAACTTAAAAATGATCAGATTTTGGTGGTGATCCAGATAAGCGCCATTAGGAAACAATCGTTTTTGCTCAATAACTTGCTAACTAATAATGATAACAACATGATTTTGAGTGCTAGGTGTGGGTTTTCACAGTCAAGGAATCATATTATGATGGGAACTTTGTCACGGAACCATTGCTTTAAGATATAACAGCAATCTGTGAACCACCTTGGCGGAGGTTTGTGCTCTCCGACAGCTTTCTAGTTAAGTATATTTTTATTCATATCTATCTAAATATATGTTTTTATCTGCTTTATAATGCTGCTACTGGAATCTTAATTTCCCTCAGGGAGTCTTCCAAAGGGATTAATAAAGTTTTTTCTAATCTAATCTATCTCATTTAATGTACTTTTTTTGTTTTATGAAACATACTCTTAAAAAATACTAATGTTAATATGTATAACAAAGTCAGTGCGCCTTTATGCGAGCTCCCTTTAAGAAAAAAATTGTGTGAATCTCAAAGTACATCTTAATCCATACAACTCAAACTCAGGGGATGACTTTTCTACATAGTCACCTAATTCTTTGCCTGACCCACTCACACACATGCACTCACACACTCCTTATTCATCCCCCCTGCATGGCTGTTTTACCCGAGGAGGCTTATCAATCCTCTGCCATCTGTCTCTGTCTCGTGGGAGGGCCTCCCTTCTCAGATTGGCTCCCTTCATGTGCAGCCAGCTCTCTCATTGGCTCCTTCTGGTGAAGTTTTGAGCCTCTTGGCTGGCCGCAGCCATGCCTTTGCTTCCTGATCGTCCTTATTGCAATGCTGCCCCCTCATCCACAGCCTGCGAGAGGTCAGCCACCTCCACACGCCCATGCACTTTGGTCTGCAGTCAGCTCTGTTCCTATGCTCCTTACATAACATTACAGCCCTTCTTGATTTATCACTTCTGTCCTTACATCTGGTCACGTTGACCATTTTTCTGTTTCTTTTTTTTTAGCGTTTCCTGACCAAACATGATTAATTTTAGCTGTGTGCAGAATCACTAACATCCTTATCCCAGCTTTGGTAATAAATTTCCTCCTCTCCTCTTTTCTGCGTGGTAACCGAGCCCACCCTCTCATTTTTCGCCACACAAAAACAACTTCATCGCAGTGCTGCAGCATGCACCCGGTGGCCCTGATTTGCTGAGTAAAGTTTGCCTGTGTTGTGTTGCTTTGTTGCATTGTGGCACCTCTTTCTTTGTTTTAAGCCAGCAGGCAGGTGTGTGTATGTTTTTGTGAGGCTGTGTATGTGTGTAGGAGCGTGTATGTGTGCCATATTGTTTTGTATAGAGCCGGTGCAGTTCATTTCTGTTTGCAGTTCCCACCCTTCTCAGCTCACACACTTCACTGTTTGAATGAGCTGCCTGCCCGGCTCTGATTGGCCGTTTGGCGGCTGCCATATAAGGGAATAGGCCAGCAGCACAGGCAGGAAGTGGGGAAGAGGGGAAGCGGGGAGCCGGCTCTTGTAGCAAAATGTGCAACCTAAAGAGAATTCATAAGAAACTGCCACACCTACTAACCATCCTTCCCTCATTTTTTATTATGTCTTCTTCTTGTTTTTATCATTTTATGTTTCATTTTATCTCCTATGTTGATATAAGAGTCTTACACAGATGGTGCATTATCACCCAGCAGTCCAGCTCAGTTCAGTTTGATACAGTATGCCATTACTTTCGTTTCCACAGTCAAAAGTCTAGAAAGTTTCCAAAACAATTGATCTGATCCTGTGTTTTGCTTAAGTTTGTCTGTAATGATGCATTCCCACATGCAGTTCAGATGAGTCAAGCACAGTTTGATACAATAAATCCTCATCCTTCTTGCTTTTCCAAAACCAGTTGTACTTTAAACTGGTGATCAGCAGTGTTTTCGGCTAAAGATAGCTTATTTTGGTGCCTGTCACTGAAAGCGAACACAGTTTTTGTTGTCACACTTGTCACTATAGCACATTTCATTTGCAGATAAGAAGTCAGTATCTTAGTCTGGTCTCTACCATCAATCTGAAGGTTGAGGGTTCGAGCCCGACTCCAGCTGTCACATGTCCATGTGTCCTTGGGCAAGGCACTTAACCCCAAGTTGCTCCCACTGCTGAATCAGTGATGTGTATATGAGTATGAAAGGGTATCGATATGTAAGCTCCAAGGGGCAACCTCCAGGGGTGTAAATGGAGGCCAATGCAGAAGTGCCAAAAGCTGTAGTACCCCGAGTGTCCACTTGGGGCTGGCTGCAGTAACCTGACACCATAATGATTATATGTAGGAAAATATGTTTTTCACGGCCTTAATACACATATTGTCTCAGAACTTGGTTAAATGCATTATGCCTTTTAATTACCTCAGCTGAGGAGGTTATGCTTTTGCTAACATTTGTCCGTTTGTTTGTCTGTCCATTTGTCCATCCATCCATCTTTCTTTGAGCGAGATACCTTAAAACGTTCTCAACAGAATTTTGTTACATTTTCAGGGGATATTGGTCATGGCACAAAGGAGAAGTAATTAGATTTGGGTGATGATCCCAATGTGGATGTAGATCTAAGAATTCTTTTTAAAGGATTTGTTAAAATGTGCGATATGGTAGTTTTCTGCATTTTCGATAATAACTTGGCTAAGAACATCAGAAATGCCTTTGCAGAGGTTTGTGCTCTTGGAGTACTACCAGTTTCAGTATACTGCAATGAGCAAAAAAAAAACCTTGATATGACAGTAAGGTCATATCCCCTAGCCCTGGTCAACACTATCCATAAACCCAATATTTTTGATTATGAAAGCATATATTGTTTGGAATATTAAAAGCAAGTGTGAGAAGCAAAGTCATCTCTTTTCTATAAGTGTTTCACAGAAAAGTGTTGACGAGAAATAAGCAGATTGTTGTAAGAAAAGAATATACCTGTGCCCTCTTTGGAAAGAGGTTAAGCCATAATTCATACCTGTGTCCTGTGTGTTAGACAAAGCTTAAAGGACATGTATCAGTCAGTGTGATGGTTTTAAACATGAAAACTTTCCTTGACATACATAAGCTCAATTTATTATTTTGTGTCTTTCTTTTGGAGCAGTGAAGGGTTGGTTGCATTGCCATGGTGGACCACAATTCTAAAAGAATGGCTGGGGAAACACATAGTCCTACTTTATTTGACCCCTCTGTAAGGGCTCCAAGCTTACAAATCTAACAGAAGCAAGATCAGGGTCTATTGCACTAAACTGCACACTGAACCAAACTGGGTAGAAACACTCCATTATTAGCATTTTCATAAATGTGTGTGAGCCGGTCAGCCGTGCAGTACCTGTTGTACTCCGAAATGTGCTCAGACTGTGTGCCTGGAAGCCTCTTAATCACCCGTGGCAGCGATCTTTCAGCTTAGAGCAGCAGACTGGCTTTACTTTACAGCTAAGGGTCGGTCAAAGTCCACTCTGAGCTATTCAGCAGCAGCAGCGGCACATGTTGTTGTTGTGCCGATTGTTTTAGGAGTTCAGTATGATGTAATGTGACAAGGAGAGCTGAGGCCTTCGAAATGAACACGTGCTGGGATTATTTTCAGCCAATTCGGTTATTTGAGGATCATTATGTGTAATTATAACACCTTCTAGGCCAGGAAATAAAATATTTAACTATCCCAATAATATCTTCACCTTCCCTTTTAAGGAGACAGCTGAAGAGATTCACAGAGGCGTCTTAATCAGTCGACAAAGACGCCTCCTGGACGTTTCCCAATGGATGTTTTCCAGGCGCACCCAGCTGTGAGGACATCCCGGGGCACACCCAGGCCACTGTAAGGAGATAAGAGGTTCTTACAGCTTCAGGAAATCTGAACAAAGTTATTTCGTAGCAGTTATAAAATAATATTTGACATTGTATGATGTAAAATAGATAAGTTACAAGTGAATTTTATAGTGTTTGGGCGGATGTGATAAAGGCGGGCTAGCAAACATTCAGCTATTCTGTCACTTCTTTTTTGTGAGCAATGGAGAAACAATGAAAGTTTGAATTAATCTGAAAATCATGCTGTATTTGGTAATATATAAACATATTTATAATCCTTCAGCTAGGCTACTGTTCATCATCAGCAATACTACCACCTAATAGCTAAGAATGCAGTTGCTGAAAAGTAAATTCCAAGATTCTAATCAAATGCTAGCAAGGAATTTGCACCCTCTGGCTAGCATTAGACAGCAATCAGAGTTAGCTTTCAACAACTTGATAGCTATCATTACACTGGTTAGACATTAGACTTAACTAATGTTAATTAGAAGTTTACCGACTGCCTGTTTTGATTCCAAGCTTCCTGCTGCTTCATAGCAGTGTCACAAATAAGTCAATACTAGTTACTTCCTAGCTTACATCAAGTCAGGTAGGAAGTACATTCCTGGATTCAAAAAGCATTTTAGATGAGAAATCATAGTTTTCTCTAGCAGCATGGTTTTGCTCACCATTTTGTCCTGAGGTAGGTGCCTGGTGGTAAAGTTTAACCCATCGTGATACACTTAGTATGTTAACATGCCTCATTAAGCTGAGCTATAGTTTTAGCTTGATTAGTCTATTTTACTGATTACTGTTCTTAATTTTGTTTATTGTCAAAGGCATATCAATTCCCACTTAAGTACAGGAAAAATGCACCTTTTAGCTTGTTGGATCTTGTTGAACCTTTATACCTGGAGAACATGTTAACAAGTGGATAAGTGCTTGTGAACTGGACAGTAAAAAGTTAACATAAACAAATTTTACCGCTCTGTATGTTTTATATGCATTCTGTGTCAGTGTTTCCCAACTGATCCAACTTCAGGAACCATCATCACATATACAGAAAATTGGCAGCCCATATCAGGAAAATCTTAAACTTTCAAATAAATTTAATGGGAAATATGTTAGTTTGATCCTTAGCCTGATTTGTGCCTCTACGTTAAAGGGTCCCTAAAGGGTCAAGGCTCTGTCAGCTTTGAGACTTTAAAGATTTTGTGTACATATTTTTTTTTTCCAAAACAACAAAGTTTAGCTCAGGTAGAGCTTTTATCTTGATTTAAACTATGAAAACAGCCAAAAAGTGGGGTTTTGGTGGTGGCAGTGGTCTTCTTTTTTTTTTTATTTAATTCCCAGGGGGGTTCGACTCTACTTAGGAACAGCTGAGGGGGCTTCAAGGAAAAAACGTTAGGAGCTATGCTTATCTGATCCAGATAACCGCCACTAGCGAACGATCATATTTTCCCAATAACTGGCAAACTAATAAC
Source organism: Cetoscarus ocellatus (assembly GCA_037902135.1). Taxonomy (NCBI): domain Eukaryota; kingdom Metazoa; phylum Chordata; class Actinopteri; order Labriformes; family Labridae; genus Cetoscarus; species Cetoscarus ocellatus. The sequence continues at coordinate 947,423 of JBAMNC010001464.1, forward strand.
GATATCAACATGATTCTGAGTAATAGGTGTGGGTTTTCAGGGTCAAGGAATCATATTATGATGGTAACTTTATCATGGAAATATTGCTTATAGATGTAACAGCAGTATGTGAGCTACCTTGGTGGAGGTTTGTGCTGTCCGAGTGCTTTCTAGTTAAATGTATTTTTTGGGCATTTTATTTGATAATGGAGAGAGACAGTGGATAGACTTTTGAAAGTGGGTGGGAGAGAGGGGAAAGACATTGGGAGATGGGCGTCAGGCAGGAGTCATACCCAGGCTGAGTGGAGCATAGATGAGGCGTGTCGGTTGCTCACTACCAAACCAGAATTTCAGAGACCCCATACTTCAAGCAAATCATGTGCACAGAACTTGGCCTGATCGCGCCTAATGACATTTGTTTTGAGTTTTACCAACTAAAGTTAAAAAATGAGACCAACTTAGATTTAAAAAATTAGTAGCCTAAAGATAGGTGAGATAAGTACTTCAGTAAAGTTTACATCACAACAACAAACCTCTTGTTTACTGAAAAATGTATTAAATGTCAACAATTTATAAGTATCATAATCACAGTGTATGGCAACCTCATGTAACTGGATGTAAACAAACTGAATATGAAAATCAACAGTTGCTTTTTAACTCCCAGGTGAGCAGATTCTGGTCATACCTGTGAAGCTGTGGAGCTGCAGTTCTGATTTCACAACTCCTTCACCCCTTTGTCTCTCTCTCTATGTTTGTGTTTCACTTGTCAGGAGTGTGTGAGGTGCTATTGTATGCAGTCTTGTGTGTGTGTGTGTGGATGTGTGTGTGTGTTTGTTGACAGGAGTGTGTATTAGTCAGACCACACCCTCTTGTAAACTCGGACATCCATAAAAGGAGATCTTTAAGTTTGTCACATGACAACAATGTGAGGAATGCTAGAGAGAGTGGTCACATGGGACGGTGTCTTGAGGAAATCAGCTTCACCCCCCGAGGGCCACTAAATTGTTACGTGTGCGTAGAAGTGTTTGTGTCCTAAAGTGTGTGTTCCTATTTGCAAGCACTTTCATTTCTTTTAAGTTTCAATAGATCAGCAATTAGCAGAGCATATCCTTTTATAGCATGAATTTGTCTTCTTATGACTGTATGTGTTTTTGAGTGTGTATTTGCGTGTTTTGTGTGTGTGTGTTTTTGTAGGGGAATTCACAGCTCAAGAGATTTCACTTCTCTTATGGTTCAGTTACTGGAAACTGCAGAGGAGGACATTTTAATTTCCTTCACAGACAGAAGAAGAACAAGTGTGTATCTGTGTGACTGTGTGACTGTGTACCACGTGTGGCCAGCAGGTCTGGGTTAGGCAATTTCAAACAAAACAATCTATTTTTTGGTTAAATGGCCATACAAGATGCATCCCTCTATTTTCCTGGAAAGAGATAACAAATGATTATCACAGTACCATAATTTTAAACTTTGCTATGAATTTGTTATTCTTAAAAACACAATTCCAATGCAGTTGTGCAGTTGTGTAAATTGTAAAGAAAAACAGAAAACAATGATTCGCAAATCCTTTTTGACCTATGCTCAGTTGAATACACTTCAAAGACAAACTGATGAACTTCATTGTTTTTTCAGCAAATATTCACTCATTTTGAATTTGATGTCGGCAACACCAAAAAGCTGGGGAAGGGGCATGCTTACTTCTGTGTCGCATCACCTTTCCTTTTAAAACCACTCATTATGCATCTGGGAACTGAGGACACTAATTGTTGAGGCTTTGTAGGTGGAATTCTTTCTCATTCTTGCTTGATGTACAACTTCAGTTGCTCAACAGTCCGGGGTCTCGGTTGTTGTATGTTCTGCTACGTAAAGAACCACACATATTCAATGAGAGACAGGAGGCCAGTCTAGTACCCGTACCCTTTTACCTTCACGGCTTGGCATTGTCTCACTGAAATAAACAGGGATGTCCCTCAAAAGGCATCACTTGGATGGCAGCATATTGCTCCAAAACCTGTACATACTTTTCAGTATTAATGGCACCTTTGCAGATATGCAAGTTACCTATGCCATGGGCACTAACTAACTCCATACCATCATAGATGCTGACTTCTGGATTTTGTGCTAATAAAAATCTTGATGCTCCTTTTCCTCTTCAGCCCAGAGAGCACAACAGTGTCCCTGAGCCCACATGGTAAAGTCCTTTACAGAATGATGTCAGCTTTACTGCAGTGCAACCTGAGGGATTAAAAGTCACAGGCATTCAATTTTATATTTTGGCCTTGCAGCTTACATACAGAGATTTCTTAAGAGGACATTATGGACTGTATGTTATGAAATCCCTAAATTCCTTTCAGTTGCATGTTGAGAAACAATGTTTTTAAACTGTTCGACTATTTGCTCACGTAGTTCACAAATGTGGTGAACCTCACTTCATTGTTTCTTATGAATGACTGAGCCTTCAGGGATTTTACTTCTGTACCTACTCATGACACTCACATGTCTCCAATTAACCACCAAATAGGTGTTTCTTGAGCAATCCTGAACATTTCCAATGTTTTGTTGCCCCGTCTCAGCTTTTTTGGAACATGCTGCAGGCTTCAAATTCAAAATAAGTGAATATGTGCAAAAAAACAAAACAAAAAAAGTTTAGTTTATCAGTTTGAACATAAACATGTCTCGTATTTGTAGTGTATTCAATTGAATATAGGTTGGAAAAGGCAGTAAAGACAAAAGGCCAAAAATATCCAGAGGATTATTTAAATGATATGGATAATTTGATACCATGGCAGCAACAATTAAGTCCAACCTTCCATTATCTATACCGGTTGTCCGTTTTAGGGGATGGGAACCTATCCCAGCTGACACTGGACAAAAAGGCGGGGCACACCCTGGACTGGTTGGCAGTCAATCAGCAGGGTAGAGAGACAGTGGATAGGCTTGTGAAAGAGGGCGAGCAAACTGGCCACAGGCTGGATTTTAACCTGGACCAACACAAGCATGTATATGGGTTGTGCCTGGCTGCACAACCCATATACAAACCAGTACCCCAATCAATCAATCTTTATTTGTATAGCGCCAATTCTTAACAAGTTTTATCTCAAGACATTTTATAATAGCAGGCTGGAGAGACAAAGGGACTAAAAATAATAATTTATAATATCGACAGACTTATGGACACCCAGATCATAAATCTGTCCTCATCATATTTGTCTCTGCTGAATATAGATTTATTGGAGGGTAGCCCATTGAAATGTGGCATCTCATTTTCAAGAGAGTTCTTCTTTATGGTTGTAGAGGTAGCTTTTATAGGGGTACAATGAATAACAACCATGTAAAGATTGGTTAATCTAATATTAACATTAATGTCTATAACTATAGATCATGCTGAACTGCAATTAAATGTGATTAAATCATAAACACAAAATGTTAACAACCAAAGATAAAGTGATTAATGTCTAAATGTACAGAAATGTAATGAACTTTCACCATATATCAGGTCATGTCCTCAAACATATGTCCCGTCTTGAGCCAATGTTTTAGATTTTTTGTGGTTGAAAACCATTCTGTATCATCTAAAATGTTTGCTCTGTTAACTCAGACTTCAGCACAGCCACTCAAAGAAGGACTTTATCGGAAAGTCACACTCAGAGATGATCACAATTGATATCTTCTGCAGGAACATGTGATCAAGGCGTACATAATGATTACATACAGATAATTTATATATGAATACAAAAAAGTCAAAGATGCCCTTCTTTATGTGTTTTTGCATAAGTCAGTGCCAACATGGCTGCAGAGAAGTAAAAATAGTCAAACTAAAAAAAAAAAACAGGAATAAGAACATGCTGCCCTATGCAGAGTTCGAAAGTCCTCAAATTTCCTGAAATGGCTGTGAATATTTTACAGTGTAAAGCCTGGCTGACATTTTTTTTTTGTAAAATTAAGAAAATTAAATAATAGTTCCTAACTTGCACAAGACATTTCACCCACAACAACATTAATTAAATTGATATGATCAGTATAGTCTTCCCCTTTACTTATGTCTCAAACTCTACTAAAACACTTAAAATTTTGATTTGTTGCACAACCCTGCTGTGAGTCACTTAAGTACAAGGGGGGATCCTGTTCAAAGTTTGAAATAAAATAAAGATCTGCCATCGATGAGAAGACACAACAACAAGAAAAGCCTCTACTTAGTTTGACCATATCTGAGCCTCGTGTAGGAAGAATAATTTACAAACTGTAATTTTATATTCATGTGTTTATGAAAGAAGAAGAAATGAGAATCAGCACTAAAACCACTTCCTAAAGCTGAGGCTGCTGTGTGGGCCACAGGTCGGTGCTCTTTGCTGCCTCCTACAGACAGACGCTGGACTGAAACCACAAGGCTGTCACTTTTTCAAACACAGAGAAGGACTTCCTCTTTAATTACTCCAGAGCTCCTTATAAGGTTAACTATTGGCAAGTATAGCCACAGACAACCACACTTTACAAGCTTTGGCAGTGGTAGAGTAGAGAAAGCCGCATCTGTCTAACCTGGGGGTGTTTACACATCTGAATCTCTGGTTGTATCTCTTGTACCATCTCTGAGTGTGCTAATCATCATGAGACTAAGACAACTTGGCAGAATTGATGCTGCCATCAGCACTTCTGTTTATTCAAAGTGGACCAAGAGTGGAGAGGAGTTCCTTTTTGTGTCGTATCATTATTTTGAGGGGTGAATTTCTGAGTTGTGGCTTTGTAACCTGCTTTTGTCACATTAAAGCTACAAAATGTATTTCCACATGTCATTTAGGGAGTATATTTTTAGCAATTTTTAATATTTACAGCGTAGCCACAAATCAGTCAATTAATCAAACAATCTGAATTTATAAAACACACTGTTAAAGTAAATAGTGCAGCACAGAGTGGTTTGTACGATGGAGGATTAGGGCCACGTTAAAAAAAAAAATATTTAAAAAAGTAAAGTTACAAGAAAAAAGTCAGAAAGTCACGAGAATAAAGTCAAAAAGCTACCAGAATAATCTCATAACGTTATGAGAAAAAAGTCGGAAAGTTACGAGAATAATCTCACAAATTTACGGGAATAAAGTTGAAAAGTTACGAGAATAAAGTTGAAAAGTTATGAGAATAATCACATAAAGTTGCGAGAATAAAATTAATAAATCTATTTAAATTAAGCCAGAGAACAAACTTTATTTTGAAAGATTGCACCAGAAGAGGAGCCATCCGCCTATGCAAAGAGGATGAAATGAGAGCGTATTCTTGATTAAGATACGTTTATATTGATCTAAAGTTTTGACAAATAGCCTTCTTAATGACTTTATAAGATTATTCTCGTAACTTACCGACTTCATTTTTGTAACTTTATGACTGTGTTCTTGTAACTTTATGAGATTATTCTCGTTACTTTTCAACTTTATTCTCGTTACTTTTCAACTTTTTTCTTGTTACTTTTCAACTTTATTCTCGTAACTTTTCGACTTTATTCTCGTAACTTTTCGACTTTATTCTCGTTACTTTGTAACTTTATTCTTGTAACTTTACTTTTTTTTTTTTTTTGTTAACATGGCCCTCATCCTCCGTCGTAGGTTTACATGCAGTATCAAAATACCCCCCCTTCCAACCCATGGTGCATATTCAAGTCTAAAGAGAAGAGTTCCTTTATTAATTTATCTTTATTTTGAGGGGTGAACATCTGAGTTGTAGCTTTTTAACCTGCTTTTGTCACATTAAACGTACAAAATGTATTTCCACATGTCATTTAGGGAGTAGATTTTTAGCTTTACTGGAGCTTTAATTTCAAGTATCAATATTTATAGCCACAAATCAGTCAATGAATCAAACATTCTGAATATAAAAACAATTACTTCCCAACCTCTATATAGTTATTTACAGGACTTGTCACATTCACTGTGAGATGCTTTTAAGTATCTTTTTTTGTTCTAATCCTCCACAAGGAGTGTGTACTGAAATTTTGTGTTGGATAAAAATTATAACATGGGAAATAAAAAGTTTTTCACTCTTACTTTTATCCATCTTTGTGCTTCACTGATTGAGACAAATTGAGATATTATTGTGCTATAAGATGCCTCATTTTCTCTGACTTTACAGTTTTTGATCAGCCTTTTCGGGATCCTTTCCACTAATTTCCCCATTTGCAAACATTTTTTTCGGATTATTCTGACGCCACATTAATGAGGGGTTTGTTAGAAAAGGAGACATGAGCATGAAGCTGACACAAACCAAAGTTACTCTGCTTCTACAAGTCGACCTCGTATCATTTTAGGAATGTGCCGTCTGCGGGAAATCATACCATAAACATTTTCTAATTTTGGCAACTTTTCCAACAAGCCTCTGCAGTTTTCTCTGTTATTTACAGAGAAATCCAACTAGTAGACACTGAATCATTGCATTCCTTCCACCTTTACTCCTATCTGAGGTTTTCTGTTGTGGAGAAGGGGAAAAGTTCATACCCAGATGGGAGCGGAGATGAATGAATGTGAGGATAAGAACAGAAAAATGAGACGAGAAAGAGAAGAGTCTGAGAGAGTAACGAGAAAGACAGACAGTGAAATAAGCTGGATTCATTCATAATCCTGCTACGACCCTGGGTCAGACTATTTCCCGCCACCTCCCCTCCCACTTTCAGGCCTCAGCCCTCCTCCTGCCTCCACCCGCCTGACACAAACACATCTCAGAGGAAATGTGCTGTGATGTAATGTTTGACTGACCTCCTTCAGAGTACAGACCAGGATTAACTCACCATCTTTCCTTTTCCTTTTGTTTTTTTGGATTTCACTTTATTTTATCATCATTGTTGTTCTTTTTACTTCATAGGTTCGGGTTTTAACTAAGTACATAAGAGCAAGAGTGATAGAAGATTGGAAAAATGTTGCCTGGTCTGTCAAGTCTTGATTTCTGCTGCAGCTTTCAGATATTATGATCAGAATGCCTTATATCCACATTTCACGCTGGTGGACACATTGGGCCCCTTAGTAGCCCCTGAGTTCACTAAACTTCAGTGGCTTCCACAGTTAAGCTGGACATACATTGTACGATTGCAAGCCGATGGTGCATCATTCGTGGAGGAATATCATTTACGATGCAAGACCAATGCACACGATTTATGTGTTCCAGTGTTAATTTTGACAGTACTTTTTAATTTAGTTTTCGTTATAGTCTTTTAGTTTTAGTCATCATTTGGTCATCTAAATTGCGCTATTTTATGCTAGTTTTAGTTGATGAAATTTCAAAACACTGTAGTCGACAAAATCTACTGTAAATTTAGTTGACTGAAATATTAGGTTTAAAGGATAAGGCATTTTTTGTGTTTCCTTGAATTTCTGAAATCATATTTTACACTTGGATAAAATTAAACCTGTAATTACCCTTTACTAAATGCTAGTAAAGTTTGAATGTAGAAATTAACACAAACAATTGAACTTTTGTGTGAAATGCAGTCACCTTTGTTTAGGCTACCTGGCAGAGCATCTCAGTTACAATACCAGAACTGACAACAAACAGTGAGCCTGCTCTACATGAATACATCAATTCATAAAGAGAGCAGCTCTGATTGGATCGCTCATTTAGTCTAGATTTTATTTGTTGATGAAAATGTCAATTTTGTTTAGCTTTTGGCCATGTGCACTTGCTTTGTAGTTATACTCTAGTTTTCGTCAGGGAAAAAAAGGTTCTTGCCGAAAACTATGACAGAAATAATGAGTCAACAAACTTAACACTGATGTGTTCATACTGTACGAGTGAAACTGGGATGAAAAAACAATGACAGTCAATCCATCGTATCAGCGATCACTGTTTTAAAACTCAAACACAGACAAAAAAGTACTGGGGCTCTGGAACCACACACACAAGCAGCATCACAACACAACAGATGACAAGGTTTGTTTCTCTATTTTTCACCTGTTCTGAGCATTATCGCCCACTCCATACTGCTTCAGTTCTCTGTTTTAACACAGCTACCTCTGATCAGCGGGGCTTTCAGGAAGGGTGGATGACTTTTCATTCATAAGAAATAAAATGTACTTATAATTACTTGGATAAGGGCCTAACTGAGGCGAGCTGCTGTTGGCATAAGTTGTTGCATTGTGAGCCCGAGAAGAGGAGTGATTACAGGGAGCTGATTGACTCTGAGCAGTGATTAGTATACGCCCTGAGATAAGAGGAGACTTCATTGTTAAATTAATTTGAGTTACGAGTTTGTTTGGAGGCTGCTCCAGTATGCAGCACTATTTTAGTTCATTCATAGTGAATCTGCTGCAGTTCTCCAGCTATGTAGGTTAGTTTCAGAGGCTCCATTCATTCAAGCAGTCGATAATTCAAGATGGATAACATACATAAATGGTAGTCTTGTGGTAAGGTATAGAATTTTGTTAATCAACACCACAACATGCTATGCACTTATCTGTCTGTTCACATATTTTTGTTTGCATGCACTTATTGGTGAATGATAATGATAATGAAAAAAAAATGGTAGAGAGGCAATCATTTTTACCACCTGTTAGGCCAGCCAATACAATGTGCCATTGGGATTTATTTGACAAATTATTCAACAACAGCACAGATCAAAGTCCATAAGTTGAGCATGCTACATGCGTTATGTCTACATTGGCGAGTGTTTAAAATCTGTTGATAATTAGTCAGGGATCATCAGGAAACATCATACTCCACCAGCACAACGTTTCTCTCTGCTTTAGATATGTTGACCTATCAACCCAAAGAGCATGCTTTGACTGAAATTTTGATTAATTTTCAATGTTGGTCAACATCAGCTACTATGTGTTGATGTGTGAATGATTAATGAGTCAGTGTTGGGTTGGGTTGGTGGAAGGGTCCATTGTTCTTCAGCTACAGCAGGGATCATCAACTGCATTTGTACAAGGACCAGATTTTTTCTTGACATAAGCAATGGGGCCAATTAATACATTAAAGCATAGTATTTGGGACTTTTTGACTTGTATCTACTGTCCATTAACATTTACAAGTGAGATCAGTCCCTATAGTCCCAACCTGTGGACAACCACTTGGTGCAGTTAAGATATCTTCTGTGAATTTTCTGTTTTTCTTTCCCTGGGTTTGACTCCAATACACTTGTTCTCATGGTATTGCCTTATAAAAACTGACAGGTGGATTTCTGTAAAACAGAACATACATGATTTTTCTTCATTTTCTAAATTTGATAATACTCTGGGGGCCTGGATGAAAACTTTTGGGTGGTCTGATGTGGGTTCTCTTCTTCAGTCACATGTTAATGTGTGCTTAGGCAAGACGCTTGACCACAGCTTGCCTCTGTGCTGTGGAAATGTGCATGAATAGCCTAATACTAATACACAACAAACATCCAGACAAGTGATAAGCAAGCTTAATTTCTTTGACCTTTGACAACCATGTTTGTGTAATTCTAGTTTAAAGTGTTAAAGCAGCAGTGATAAAATTGTAGCAAAACAAGTTTAACAAAAGACAAAGACTCAAACGTCAAGACTGCCTGATAAGGGGAGATAAAATGAGATACAGTATGACAGCGTGTGGAGCATTCGATCCTCTTCAATTTCCGTTCTGGCCTTTATTTCTGCTTATTCTCTCTCCATAACTTCTCACTCCCTCTGTGTCATAACATTGACCACAAGATCTAAAAAAGCTGTGGCCTAGTTTCAATCCAGTTTCCCTCTTCTCTGTGTGTATCCAAGTCCCATATGGGGGTCAAAGCGGACACTATTATCCAAGAAAACCATCTGAGCATATGTTTCTTTGTAAAGGAGAATAAAGGTACAGTCTGGAGAAGACATTATTGTAAGAGTGTGTATTTATGTGCATGCGTGTGTGTTCCTGATGTGGGATTCCCTGAGCGGCGGGATCGTGTCAAACCCCCCAAAAAATGTAGGTCAAGTAGCACAGCCTTTTCTTCGCTCTGTGTTGTTCTTGTGCTGTTGCATAACCATTACGCATACACACTTACAGACACACCAGTGTGTAGCTGGATGCTGCACAGCCAAGATACACAATGAGAGGCTGTGAGTGTGCTGATGTGCAGGGAGGACGTCCAGAGTAAGCAAATGTAAAAGACTTACAGCTGCAGACGTGATACGCTCCACTCCGCTCAATACATTCAACAATAGGAAAGTTTAAAGAAATAAATTTTGTGCTCAATATGTGGACATTAAATGAAAAACTTGCTTCAATAAGAACATTACAGTCGAGTAAATCAAAGCCTGTTGTATTTGAAACAGTTACATAATTCCCCGAGGTGCTACAGCTCTACATAAAGACTGCTGACATGAACATATTCAGAGTGTTTCTCTACGTGTGGCCCCAGGTACAGTGTAGATAATGTGCTTCGCAGTGATTAGCTAAGAGCAGCAGGTCATTACCTGAACTGATTGTCCTTTTAAGGAAACTTGTTTAGCGTCCAGCCGTGTATCTCTCATCTTAGCAGTCATCACAGATCTACTGTTAACATATTCAGCGGCAGCCTGTGGTCCAGACCTCAGACTGCTCCTGTAATCACTTACAGTAGTTTATAGACACAAAAAAACACAAGAAAAGGCATGCGGGAATGAATTAAAGTCATGTTTGGATCCAGGAATGTAACAGTTAGATGGTGTGACCTGTTTTGTCTGTTAAGGCAAATGACTGCTTCGGCCAAAGGTAAACAAACTAACTTTGTGATGACGGCATAAGAAAGACTCTTAATGATGTAACTGTTTTTATTAAATCAACATGCTTATGTAAGGTGATGGGATTTACACTGTTAGTTTTAGAGGGTTGCTTTATTTAAAAAGCTTATTCTAAAACTGCGGAAACTATCAGTATGTTTTTGCTACCATGTAACAACACAATCTCTCTTACTTTGGTCATGTAAGGGCAAAATTTTAACAAAACTGCATCTATTTTGTAAGACTAGAGTGTTGGAGAGGAATTAACTCATCCAACAATACATACAAATGTAAGTAATGTTTGAGTATCAAAACATTACCGGAGAATTTTGTGCAATTTATGCATTTTTTTTAAATAATTACAGGCAAGAAAATACCGAATCTTGGGTTCTTTCTGTTTTTGCGGTTGCCAGCAATAAAACTGGATGGTAAAGTGAAATTCAATTTTAATTTAATTCTGGTTTCGTGGCAGCCCTTATTTGGGAATTTTATGTCTGTTTTAACATGCTCAGTCAGCCTTATATTAGCTTTTGTACTTTACTTTGTAATTATCCGTATGTGTGTGTATGTGTCAATATATATTTATATCCAATATCTTGATCAGGCCATGACTGCTGACAGATGACGTGAATAACACAGATTATCTCTTCATTATGTGACCTGTTAGTGGGCGGTATATAAAAGGCAGCAGGTGAAATTTTCTCCTCAAAGTTGATGTTGAAAGCAGGAAAATGGACAAGCGTAAGGATTTGCGCAAGTTTGACACAGGCCAAAATGTGATGGCTAGACGACTGGGCCAGAGCATCTCCAAAACTACAGCTCTGTTCCTGGTCTGCAGTGGTCAGTATCTATCAAAACCAAGTCCAAGGAAGGAACGACTTAACCTGTGACAGGGTCATGGGTGGCCAAGGCTCATTGATGCAGGTGTGGGATGAAGGCTGGCCCAAAAGATGAGCTACTGTTGCCCAGATTGCTGAAGAATTTCATGCTGGTTCTGATATAAAGGTGTAAGAAGACACAGGGCATCACAGTTTTTCTCTGGATACTCCACTTTCCTCACACGGACCAAAACATGCTCTGTAGGTTTGGTGATCCTAGATTACATTACGAGTGTGTGTGAGTGATTATGTGTCTCTCCATGGCAGCCCTGTGATTGGCTTGCAACCAGTCAAGAGATTGAGCAACTTGGATAGCCTCCAGTCCCCCTTCCTACCCCATTAGTTGTAAGTGTTGTAGGCAATGGATGGATTTTGTGCATTCAGAAACCTTGGTTTAATGAGTGCTTATTTGAGTTGTTGTTGCTTTTCTCCTATTTTGAACCATTCTGGCAGTTCTCCTCTGACCTCTGGCATCGACAAACCATTGTTTCACACAGAAAACTGTCATTCACTGGGTTTTTCTCTATTTTAGACCATCCCTCATTCTGATGCTCACTTTAAACTTTAGCAGGTTGTCTTGATCAATGGTGCAAAAATGCTTTGAGTAGCTGCTTTGTGATTGGCTGATTAATTCTGCAACCAGAACAAACAGTTCACAGAAATTGGCTCTTCCTGAAGTAGTTCCTGTATGGCTTGCTGCAAATCAACCTGTAATACTGACATCCTGAAATACACCTGAAAGTAATCTGAATACTTTCACACCTTCTCTTTCAGCAGGTGAAACTCTCTTTGATCCTATCTTGTTTTCAGGAGTGTTTCTTTTATCTTTGTGACTTGTCAAACAAAAACAAAACATCTTCAGTGAAATACTCGACCCCCGCCGGTTTGATCATCGGGCTGGCCATGGCCTTTCTTTGTTAAATTTGCATGTTCTTCCTGTGCATGCGTGGGTTCTCTCCGGGCACTCCAACTTCCCCCCACTGACAAAAAACATGCTTATTCGGGTTGATTGGTGATTCCAAATTGCCTTTAGCTATGACTGTAAGAGTGAATGGTTGTCTGTCTCTCTATGTGGCCCTGCGATTGACTGGCGATAAGTTCAGGGTGTTCCCCTACCTCTTGCCCAATGTGAGCTGGGATAGGCTCCAGCTCTTCATCATCCTAAAAGGCGGTATAGATAGTGGATGGATGGATGGATACTCAACCCCTTAGCACATTACTTCTTGCACTCTTCCCCTCATACAACATGAATCCTGGTCTACATATTTTCACGTTTCCTCTTGTTCCACCCTTGCAGCGTCTTGTTTTTGCCCTTAACTTCTCCAAACTTTGGATAAAAGTGTCCCCTCTTTTGTGTCCATCTTGTCTTTGTTGCAGAACTTCTACAGGACAGAGGACAAAGAGCTGGAGACAGAGTTGGAGGATCATGAACATGGAGGGGAGTTCCACCTTCCTTGGCTCGTCCGATTGTAAGTGGATACCCTGGGACGTGCTCTCAAGCTGTTACATAAGGGGGAAACTTCAGTGAGTGTGTGTGTGAGTGTGTGTTAGCGGGCACTGTGTATCACAATGAGCAGCAGACCAGTTTCTGCCTTGTTTTCCTGCGTTTCCATGCAAACCGAATATAACTGGGTTAGTCACACTGTCTTTTTTATGTCGGAGGAATTTTCTTGTCTGTGCTTCGTTTGTGTGTCTGTGTTGTTTGTGAGGGAAAAATGGGACATTATGAGTGTGTGTGGATCACGACTGTAATGCTTTTTCCATACTCTGACCTAATTCCACGTTATATCCCCGTGTATAACCTTGTAAATTATTCGTGCAGGCTGACTTACATTACAGAGTGCTTAATGTCCTGTTCAGTTAAGGGTGAAAGAATCCAGTTTGACTTGTTGGGGAGGGGTTTGAAGAATGAAATGTTTTGTACTAAGCACTACAGGTTTATTATTACAGGAAAAAAATATAACCTGTCGCCTCAACATGACAGAAATAATGGCTAAAAGACTAAATTATCTGATGTTTAGGTTTTTTATAACGATCAAGTTCTGTGTATAAGCTAAACTTCTTAAATGACATCATTGTGAGTAATAGTTTCAGTCTGCAGTTTCTGTGATCCACACTGAAACTGCACAAACATTCACCGATGCTGCACAACACTCGAAAACAGTTTTAATTTAATTTTTTTTTTACTTTTATTGTCAAAATTAACAGAAAATGTACATCATAATGATAATTGTCCTGAGACTGGGCCCTCACACATAATTAGTACTTTATAATTACAATGCAGACAGAGAGAGAAAGAAAAGAAAGAAGGAAAATATATATATATATATATATATTAGAAAGCACTCGGAGAGCACAAACCTCCACCAAGGTAGCTCACATATTGCCGTTACATCTATAAGCAAAACTTCCATGATAACGTTACCATCTTAATATGATTCCTTGACCGTGAAAACCCACACCTTGCACTTAGAATCATGTTGTTATCATTATTAGTTAGACAGTTATTGAGCATAAACAACTGTTTGCTAATGGCGGTTGTCTGAATCACCACCAAAATCTAAGAAATTTTAATTTGGACCATTACCAACATCTCCTGAAAATTTAAGCAAAATCTGTCCAGTAGTTTTTTGCGTAATCTTGCTAACAAACAGACAAAGAAACAAACACTGGCAAAAACATAACCTCCTTGGCGGAGGTAATAAAAATCAAGGCATAAGTAATTTTTCAGGACAGTCTTTTGGGTGAAGTGCTGCATGTTGAGACAGAAGGAAGTGCTCATGTCTCACAGAAGGAAGGTCTGTGGTTTGACCCCTGGGGTCAGTCAGGGCAATTCTTTGAGGAGCTTAAATGCTCTCCCTGTACATGTGTTGGTTTGGTCCTCCTTTTTGCTCCCACTGACCAAAAATTGTGCTCCTTAAAGGTCCAATGTCCCAACACATTTTAATAAACTCTCAGTTCATAGAGAAATGCACTTTACCCCTTTAAAGAAACTTAAAAAGCTCCATTCTTCACTTCCTGGGGTTTATGATGTCATAGCTATACAGCCTCCACCTACCTGTGTGTTTTCTGCTTCTCACAGGCAGATGTCACGACTGTTTTATAAAGCCTCCACTGTGGCCTGTTAAAGCCATTGTTTGGGCACCCAATCACACAGAGCTCATTATCACCACAACCCTTATCCTCCCCACCCCCTCATATTCAAGTGTTTCCAAAGGGGAGGGAAAAAGCATTTCATCCGATCCTCTACAGAGACTCATTTTTTCATTTTTTTATTCAACCTTAATTGAATGTTTGTTTATTAGACACCCAAGACATGCTGCAAACGGTCAAACACATGAGGACATGGGACCTTTAGGTGAACTGGTGATCCAAAATTTCCTTTAAGCCTTATAGTGTTAGCATGAATAGTTGTCTGTCTCTTTCTCCTTGGTTTAACCTATATGTCGCCTAAAGTCAGCTAGGTTAGGCTCCAGCCCTGTGACCCTGAAACAGTAAAATGATATGGATAATAGATGGATGGATGTTCCAGGGATTTCAGGGAAATTCTGAGTGCAACGTTTCAGGACCTTTAAGTAAAATTTGATGAGTTTTTTGATTAAAATGATCTGAAAATTTCAGGGATTTTTAACTAAAAAACCCTGAAATTTTCAGCAATCTGATTGATTTTCATTGGATGTTAATGGCCTGAAGGTTAGTTTAAAAAAGGAAAAATGCGGAAAGAATGATAAAGTTAAAAATGAGAAAACTTTCGATAGATTTTTAAAAAACTTTTTGGAAATTTTCATCAGAAGTAACCAAAATGTTTGGGATTTTATTTTCGTAAAGTTCTCATTAAAAACAGTCACAAACTTACAGGAATTTTTAGGTAATTTTCAAGGACATTTCAGACAAACCTGAACGTTTTTTATTCTAAAACAACCCAACCTTGTCAGAAAATTGCAGGAAGTTTCTGAAGTGTGGGAAAAATTTGAAAAAAATTGTGAATTGAAATTTTTGGGGACTCTGAGCCTGTCAGAAATTTATATATATATATATATATATATATATATATATATAAAAAACAGAATTTTGCGATTTTTCAATAAAATTTCCAACCTCTAAGGATATAATTAGGAAACAATCAAAAGGAAATTAAAGTTTTATCTTTTTGGCAGACTGCAAATTAGGTTTTGCACTTAATTTTCCAACAGAATTTCAAGGACACTTTCCAAAATATTTCTGATCAATTAAATTGTTTTTAACATCTTGATGAATTGGGGAATTGTTTCACTAAAGAAATAAGAAACTTTTGGATTTTGGGGGGCTTCATGTTGCAGATTTTGTAGAACTTGTTAGAATTTTCCACAAATTTAATAGAACTCTTACAAACAGGACTTAACTATAAAAAGAAGTTAGTTATACATTAATCACAGTTACTTCCATGCAGCAACATCAGAACAACCTTCATCAATGTGTAACAAGGAAAGAGTCTCCACGTTGATCATTTAAGCACATTAAGCTGCTCATGATGGTCTCTGTCTCTGCTGCAGAAGTGTTTAAGCCGGCCCCTCATCTGTAGGGCTATGTCAGCTTTACTGATGATTCTTTGACTCCAGGGAATGATCTGAACTCTTCCACCACTTGAACACTGGATGGAGTTTAAACATCTGGCTTCAGTATAAGACAGACTAATGTGTTGATTATGTCACAGCTTTTAGTCTCTTTTAAAAGCTGAAGGAGTTTATGATCTGGGACAGGCTCCAGACCCCGTGGCCCCAGCAGGGATCGACCGTATAGATAATGGATGGATGGATACTTTTCTGTATTTCACGTAGTTGCAACTCAATGACCCTAAAGAGCGTTAGTTCTGTTAATCAGAGGAAATCTTAGTAACTTGTTAAAATGTTTTGTTCGGGTATGGATATGGCCAGGTATTGAAGTTTGGTTCTGAAAGATGCTGTAATATCATAGAAGAAAAGGTCTTTCTTTATCATTAGATTATTTGGCCTCTTTGGTAAAGAAGTACAGGCATACAAATGTTAATAATGAAAGCAAAGAATCTACAGCACAAAGAGACTAAAAGAAGGTGAAATACATAAATAAGTCCACTGTATCTGTATGACCTGGATCGTAACAGTTTATCTCTTATACAACCATCTGCACCAGATGTTAATGATCCCCCTGTGTGTGTATGTGTGTGTGTAGGGGTGTGTGTGTGTGTGTGTAGATGTGTAGGTTTTTTGTATCAGCAGATGGTGTGTGTCTGTCACACACATGCTGTCATCCATTTATAGTTCTCAATCATCAATTATTCACAGCAGGAGATTAAGAAGCCATTAAAGAAATAAATAATCAATTTACTGTAAAATAACCTGAATCAATAAACCTTCAGAGTACTAAAATCATTCATCATGGAGAAGCTCAGAGGAGGAAATATTGGGGGATTTTGTATCAAGAACTGAAAGCTGACGTTTTATACGAAACAAAAATACTCTGCAGTCTTCCAGAGAAATTCATCTTAGCTGACTGACTTTTCAAAGTAAAGAACAAAATATTCACTGTGAAGGTTATTTACAATGAAAAGCACAGTGAAGCCTACTGATAACACGGAAGTACATTATATTACATTACGTAATTTTTCACTTCAACTTCAATGGAAACTTTATTATCATCCTGTGGGAAATTTGGTTTGCAACAGGAATCAGCACACAAGTCCATAGAATTTTAGGAAACTTAGAGGGATTTTTAATTTCTTTTCTGGAAACTTGAGTGAATATTGGCGGGAATTTTCAGGAACTTTAAAGACTTTTTGCAAACTTAAACGTTCTTGAATGTATCAGAACATCTTTGATTTGCAAAGTCTGAGAAAATGGACAGTTTTATTACAATTTTTCATACTTTGTACTTTGACATAAGCTTTGGTAAACTTTGAGAATTTTTGATTCATTTTTTGTGGAAACTTTTTAACCATTAGCAGCTTGCGCTTATATGGGCTAATTTTAACAAAAATGTTTTAGGGAACATTTTGGGAAATTTTGAAAGAAAACTTGACTTAACTTGTCAGAAACTTCCACAAAATAATCAAAAGTGTTAGAAGGACATTTCTGAAAACTGGCAGTTATTTTTCAATAATTCCTGCTGGAAATGCTTTTAACCTTTGCGCACTGTACATTTAAAGAGTTTCACGAATTTTTTGTGCACTTTTTGGAAATCCAACATACTGTAAAATAACCCAGATATAATAAGATTTCCACTCTTGAATGTTTAAAGCGACTAAAATAACTCCATCTGATTAAACATTTCCCTCTTGAATCTCTTTTGTTGCATTTAGCCGAAGTCTTTGTTATTATGGTGTTACATAATTTCTATAATGAATGTGCTTTTAATTAAAATGTATAAGAAACATGGCAGCTTAATCTTTCAGGGGGTCTGTGTGTAATAAGAGTCCAACAGAGAACAGCTGGTGTTTGTGCTTCAGGACGTGTGTGTTCGTGTGTGTGTGTGTGCTTGTGTGTCCGGTGAGCCTCTGTGACGGGGGCCTCCAATCCTTTTTGTCACAAGAGGGCATATCATTAGCATCTAAAACTCCTTACTGCCCATGAGGCGAGAGAAAGAGATGAAAGATGAGGAGCAGAGGAAGAGAGGAGGGGGAGACCCGGGGGATACAGTGAGGAAATGGTGGCAATGACCAGCAGCACCTGCCGGTCCCTCTAAAATGGGCCTACAGGAGTGTGTGTGTGTGTTTGTGTGGATGCACATGTGCCTCTCTGAAGCTGTGTGGGTGTGTGACCATGAAATGGATGCAGAAAAGAAGGTGGCTGCAGAGTGGTGTAGTTTGCGTCTGTGGCCAGTTGGTGGAGCTGCAGAGCTCCTTTAGAGCTCATGTGTGATGAAGCAGAGCAGGGGTTCATTCACATCCAGGCACAAACTGAAAATCTGACATAGGGGTGGGCAACTGCGGGGGCCACATGCAGACCCGTGTTGTAAATAGCATTATCTATAGTGCCCCCAGGATTCATCATCTGGTGGTACCCCTGCCCCATCCCTTACCCTAAACCTAACCTTAGTCTTAGAACTTGCCTGAAACAAACCTTAGTCAAACACGCCCCTAAACCAAACCCTCCTTCTTCCAGAACCAAATCTGGACCTGGAATACTTTTTAAACACCAAAGGACCTCCCCATTCCCCGAGACCCTATTTTCACAACCCCCTTTTGTGGGTCAGTGACTTGACGCAATTTTTTTTTTTTTGTTCCCATGATTTAGTTTAATTTAAAAGGTTAAAACTTTAAAATAAATTCAGAAATTACTTGAATACGTTCTCTTTTTTGAAGACCTAGTTTAAAATTTCTGGATTTTATCAATTTTGAGACTTTTCAAGGGATAATGGTAAAAATGTCTGTGTGGTGTAACCATAAAAACTTGGCACCAAATATTTCAACTTCAAAAAAGGTGAAATTCTCAATAAAACACATTATCAACTAGTTTGGCATAATTCCACATTTGTTTTGTTCAACAATGAACAAAATAAATGGAGCACCATTGTTCTGAATATTATAACTAATTTGGGGAATTTGTGAACAATAAAAAATTTTCAGTGCAGTGTAGCCAACATTCAAGGAGCCATTTTGTTCATTTTTGTGAGAAGATCATGTGGCAGGAAATGATTTTACAAAGAAGGACCCCTGATTAACCTAACTGCTGCATGCCAAGGTCAGCTCTCTTGAAATCTTGAGAATTTGACTTTTCAGGGTATGGTCAGGTGTGCTTAGAGTTACATGTCAAATGATATGCCCTTAGAAAACCATGTATAATTCATAAGAACTGTAAAAATAAGTATTTATTTAAATAAATGTGTTTGAAATCTTCACATCAAGGCCATGTGCTTATACAGGTATCCATCATAATGCCTGTTAAATTTGAATTTAATTGAAGTGTCAGGTGGTGTAATTGGTACACTCTAAGTGGAAATAAATACTTAAAATGTCTCCTTTTCTTGTGGTTACACCACTTGACATTTTCAGGGACAATCCATCTTTCCTTTTGTAAAAAAAATGGTTCAAAAGCTTTTTGAAATTACACAAAACCAAAAGAAATACAAAATATGCATTTTTGCAAACCTGATGCAAGCTTTTAAAACAATTTATTAAAACATTTTTGAACTGCTCATCATGCAAATTCTTATTTGTCACTTATATTATTTTTATAACCCCAATTGTAACAACTAAGGATCAAATAGCAAGGAGAAAGTAGGGATAAAAGAGACAAAATCATAAACATACGTGAGCCTGGGCCAGAGATGCCCCCATAAGAGGGCATCTCCCCCTTTTCTAAACCTAACCTAACTAAATGCAGCCCGCCAGACAATTTTAAATTTCCCAAAATTTAAAACATAAAGATTAAAAAATCTGCCATGATGTATTTTAGTACGATTATCCGCAGTGACTTCATGTGTGCAGACAAACTGCATCACAACATGTTAAATGGAAAATGTTTATCTACAGGACATAAGCAGATTGAATTTTAAAATGGTTACAGTAAAGGTCTTTTCTGAGATATTTTTTATTTCATTTGGGACAAAAATAAATCTAATTGTATTGTAGCGAGGAGCACAAAAAACACATAATACATGGAGTTACAGTACAACCATATAACATGCACACAGGCAGATGTTACAATATGCAGTCATCGTTAAAATAATGCTAAAATAGCACTAAAATGACTGCTTCCTTGGCCTGATTACTTTTGTACAAGTCATTTTATTATAAGTGGGCCCTTTGGTAAAATTAATGTGAAATAGATCACCTTAATTTAAAAATAGGTGTATATGTACATTTATTGCATTTTTAAAGTGCCTTTAATTGACCTAATAAAAGCTACAGTTTATTGTTTAGTAAAATTGCAGGTATATTTAGTTGCCTTATTGACTGGATTGTTTAATTTGTGAAACTGATAATACCATTACTGTGGCCCTCACGATAACCATCCCTGATCTTACATTTTGAACACTGTATCAGTTTAGAAAAAGAAAAAGACTTAAATGGTGGGGACTGGTAAAAACTGTGCTCAAAACGGATAAGGATACTGACATAAAATAAAAAAGGTTCAAGAAAATTAAGGAAAGGCACAAAAAAAGCTTTAAACCTGCACATGTAAATGCATTACAATACAAAGAACACAAGTAAATAATCCAAGAGAGTACATTTAGCAAATTATATCATTTTAAAGAAATGCTCATATTGGATGGTTGAGTGAATGAAATGACCTTTTTGACCAGTAATATGGACATTTTAAAGGATATTATTTAGCAGCGCTAGCCATTAGCTAAGCTTCTGTTTACTTTTATTTTCATGACCAAACAAAAATCAGCTAAATTATTTGGTTTAAGAGGGAAATCAATGTTATTTTTTTTTTAATATAGTTTTTGTGTTATAGAAATAGTTGCCAGCTAGTAATGTTTTTATAAAAAGTCAACACCCCAGACTTGATATTTTGCCAGGGTTTGATTTTAACGTCCTGTGGAAAAAAAAGAAATGACAAGGACACACTGCATTCCAAATCCCAGTTTTATTGGTCGTTGGATTTCAGGTGAACCAATGGCACGAGAGAGAGAGATTAATCCACAATATCAAAAATTATACAAAATAATAATACAAAAAGAAGTTCCAGTTATACAAAGCAAAGATGTGGATTTCTTCCTTTTTTTTTATTTCCTTCTGCCCATAAACTCGTGAGTAAGGCACAGTCATTACCACATGTTTACCCTTCCACATCCGTTTGTCTAGGCATCGGTCTTGGTTACCGTGGAGATGCCGTTTTCTCCTCAAAGGATCTTTTATTTGCTTGAGCTTCTCAACCCTTCATGCAAACTCGGTCAGAGAGGAAATTGGATGGGCTTGAGCGAGGAGCTAGCTACAATCACGTATCATGTCATCAGGCTACAATGATTGATTTATCATTCTGATTCTTACATCAACAGTAATGTTTGATGAGGATGAAAATGGAAAAAGGAGCCTTTAATTTGAGGCCCATAAGCCAAGACAATCTTAGCTGTGCTGTTGAGATCAGCAAACAGAAACAGCTGCTGACTTGTGAGTTATGGAGGGTGGAGAATCAAAAAGCAAGGACCCATGGGTGCAATGTGCTACATGACTGCAAGACAGACATTTTTGTTTGGGACAAATTGAGGATCTGCTTCTTTACGTTCCTTTTAATGTCACAAATTTATGACACTTATGTTTGGGGAGAAACCCCAACAAAAACACAAATTTTTCACATTTCTTTGTGAAGGCTTTCATAACACTTTTCAAACTAAAATAAAAATTAAAAACAAAACAGATGAAGCAGGTTAAAGAACTTAAGGGGCACTCTAAACTGGGCAGAAATGCAGCAGAAATCACAATCTGAGAGTCCGGACATGGTGAGAAATGCTAGACAGGAAGTCAACATTTACCTTATTATGAACTATTATAGGCGTTAGTAGCACCAGGTTCCAGTTTGGCCAGTTTTATGTGAAGTTGAGATGATAAGTTAATAAAACCAGTATCAAAGGTTTGGTCAAGATAAAGGCGGGTGGTGTAAACGTTTGGTTGAGGGAGTCAAAAAGCAGCTTTCAGAGGGTCTATAAATCAGTTCTATCATGTCTATCTACTTACTGCATGCCTCATGATAATGTCTGTGCCTTGGACATAGAAAAAAAATAATCCAAATGTGTGTCAGCGAGTGTTTTTTCTTCCAGTATGACAAGCGTGTGCAGTTAACATTTGTGTCTGCACTTATCTATTTTTAACTTCCCTCATAGTGTTCTCAGGAGAATAGGAAAGGAGACGAGACAGGGACGAGGGCGAGTGCTTTAGCTTCCTACTTCCAGTTTCTCAACCCACCACTGAGAACACAGCTAGAGAACAACACAAGTTTAACATTTCAATATTTTACACATGAGATGAAAAGAGGGGGAAAAGGAGGAGAAAGGAGGGTAAAACCCGTCAGTAACATCTTTATCATCGTCATCAGATAAACTCCAGTTATATCACAAAGTCACACAGAGGCAACAACAAACAGCGGTGAATCTGTTTCTATGTGACCCAAACAAAAACAGACTCACTTCCTTCATCTTTTAAATCCAGCTGACAGGAAGCAGCTGCAGCTGGATTCATCTGAAGGGGGATCCTGTTTTTTAAAGGTGGGTTGGATCAGGTAGAAACAGACCCAACAGACCAGGTCAAAGACCATAAATACTGCCACCATGTGCTGCTCACACAAACAAAAGGAGGACATGGGCCTTGTTTCCATTCAGCATTGACATCCATTTTGGGCATCAGGACACCAGGTTGGCTGCAGTTTGGTTTGTGGACCCTTGTGTGGATTTCAAGCCTGCTGTGGTTTGTTTACATAGCTGTCTTGAAATGAGGAATCTTTGTGTACTATGTATTCTAGCAATTCAAATGAAGTCACAAGCTAAGAGGATGGCAGCTCCTTTTCTACAGCTTTTCTCCCTTTGTTGTTGTTTGCAAACAAGCCGGTTTTAAGAAGCTGGCTTTCATTTGGGACATGGCCTCTTGTTCTGTTTTTTTCAGATTTATGATTCACTTAAATGGGACCAAACAAAGCCAGAATAAAAGTTCCTTTTTCTGGGCTGAATTAAAAGATCCAGATCATACATAAAGCTGGAATTCCCATCACCACAAGACTGGACAGATGTAAATAAACCACATATTTTGAGTACTTTTGCTTACTGGAGACTGACTTCCACTGTTGATAAGGCAGTCCAAGCGAGTAATGATGTGCTGCTTGCAAACAAGTCAGATCTAAGAGTCAGCTCTTTTGTGTGAGGGGCAGGGGTTGGCTTCTATTTGGGATATGGCTCCTAGTTTCATTTTTTGTTGGATTATGATTGACAGAAAAAGTCATCATTGTACTAAACAGAGCCATTTAGATCCAGATCCATAAAAAAGCTGTAATTCCCATCAAAAAACTAGATTGTTGTAAATAAACCACGTTTTGGGTACTTTTACTTTGTGGCAGACTGACTACAACAGATTACGTCTGTTGACAAGTTGGTTTTTAATACTCGCAATGAGTCTACACTTCCACACAAATCCAGATGAAGGCATCCAAGACCACCTCCATATACACTCTGACATATCCAAACATTTTCAATGCACACTGACGTGCATTTACACCATGCATTAATGACTACCACTCAGTGCCTGAAGGCCCGGCTCAGATATCAATGCAAAATGAAAACAGGATCATAGAGGGTTAAACTCAAAGACGAGGGGAGGGGGCTCTTTAAACACGGCTCTGCTCTGCTCTGGGAGAGGGACGGCCCCGTTCATAAGGCGAGGAAGGAGTGAGTGAGTAACAGGTCGAGCAGCGAACCAGATCGGAGCAGAAAAAAAAGTGCACAGCCCCGCTGTAACTATGGCAACAGATAAAGAAGGGAGGAAGGAAGGATGAAGGGAAGGAAAAAGGGAGGCAGGAGAGAAAGAGGTGTCTCCTTCCTTCTTCTTCTATCCTTCCTGTTCTCTGTGCAGTTTATCAACATATAAAGTACAGATATAATATAAGGAATGAGATGTTGGGGGTAGAGGGATAGATAGATGTGAGGACAGGCAGTGCTGCGTCCTCGCTTCCCTCAGTACTCCCAGAGCGTGGCCGTCTCCAGGTCGTCGGCATTGGCTTTGAGGACACCAGCGTGATCGCCACGTAGGTACTTGTTGTCAGCGACATGACGCACGGCAACCTTGTTGTAGTCACAGAACTCGAAGAGGAAGTCGACGGGTGTGTCGCTGCTGCTCACGACGGACTGCTCATTTCCCACCATCCAGTACTTCCCTGTTGAGTCTGCAGGAGGAAACAGACACATTACAATGTTTAATATCAGTTAAAACAGGGAAAGGTAAAGTGGAACCCAGCTGCAGGCCAAGAATACCAGCTACTGTATGACCAAGGCCCTGGCTGCATAATGCCCTTGGTGTGGTAAAGCCCCTGGCATGACAAAAAGCCCCTGACGTGACAAAAAGCCCCTGGCATATCCAAATATCCTGGTGGGGCAAAGCCGACAATGTGACAGAAAGGACATATATGACATTTATTTCAGGAACTAAGACTGTACCAAGTTTTTGCTCAAAATGCATAGGGTAGTGTTACTTTTTTTGTTTTTGATGTGCTCTCTCATTTATAGCCAGTATAACCTCGCACACTATTGCTATGCCAAATGCTGGGGGTGTAATTTCAACATGTAATGTTAATGACCTTTTGTTAAGTCATTATTAGTACCACTACTATGACAATAGGTAAGCAAATAATTGAATGTTCCTATAACTTCCATAATTTATTATGTCAAATATAAAAATAATAGTTGAGGCTGAAGAGAGAACTACACAGATAATATTAATTTACTTACAAATATGAAAATGAAGAGCTATTTTAATATCTTGTTAAAGGTAAGTAGGTTATTCTAAATGCAGGTAGTGAATGGTAAATGTTTTAACTTCATTGTCATTAGGTCGCCTCCCTCATGCCAGAGACTTTTGGCACACCAGGGGCACCTGGAGAGGCCTGTGATGTGACAGAGCCTCTGCTGTGTCAGAGCCCCTAAAACGACATGAATTCAACATTGACTTAATGATAAGTTTTATAGTTGTGATCATATTATTCAAAAGATGATTTGTCACAATTTGGCTCTCAAGAAATTAGAATGAGATTTACGTGGCCTTCTTGATATTAAAGTTGCCCATCCCAGGTCTAAATAAGTAATGAATCACATATTTCTTATTTTGGTTGTAAATATGGTTTTGTTGTCCCTACATTTCAGCCTAATGACGTAAAGAAGTGGTACCGTATTTTCCGGACAATAAGTCGCTCCACAGTATAAGTCGCAGGACCAGCCAAACTATGAAAAAAAGTGTGACTTATAGTCTTGAAAATACAGTGAAATATAGTGAAGGACAAGATTATGTCCTAATGGTGGCTGTATTTCACTTTCTGAAGAATTAGGTACAGGCTTAGAAAAAAACAGACCACCTGCCATGGTTGACCTCTGGGTTGTATTTTTGACACCCCTGATTTAGTTGGAATGTATAAATTACATCAGTTCCTTTAATTAAAATAGAGGTTGAAATAGCCATATTTAGAGTATCTTTAATTATAAAACTGATATGGTCCACTTGGTAACCAAAATTTCTCATCCCTGTAGATGAGTGTTATGCTTGTAGCTGAAGCCGGTAAAAAGAAGGAGGAGGGGACAAAAGGCTTAAAATTGTTTTGTCTGAGTTACATAATGAGAAGGAGGAGAGTTTATCCAAACCAAATCCCTCTTTTTGGTACAAAAGCCTCAGGAGTAAATCCGTAACGAGAATCCCTTAAAGAGAAAATGATTTAATCCCTCGTGCGCCTGCAGCAGCGCCGCGCACATGCTCAGTTAAAAGCTTCTGCTGTTGCATATGTGCAACACACTGTGAGGTCAGCCGAACACCTGAACTGACCTTGCAGGCTGTAAGCTCCGTCCCTGAACTCCAGGGTGAAGTAGTCATAGGAGGAGCGGTTTGAGTCCAGCGTCCCGGTCACCTTCCTGCAGCCGATGAAGCCGTGCTCGCCACGCAGGACGATGATTGGGCGGTTGATTAGCTTCATGATAAACTCCTCGGACTCACCTGGAGAAGGAGAGAAAAGATCAACTGTATAAGGACAACATAACGTAACTTTCCACCATAACGTAGGAGTTTAAACTAGTGCAGTAACTTCTAACTGAAGGAGTAGCATCCAGCCCATGTTCACAAAGTGCACCACCCTGTTCTCAGCTTTATGTATTGTGTACTTTGTCAGCATTTTGAAGTGTGTTGAACTTTAAAGCACCGGTTCACACACCATCCCTCAGCTAAAAAGAAGCCCGTTAGCCAGTCTTGGTAAATACGTAGTATACAAATCTAACACTGGCTGTCAGCTCTAGCCTCTGCTTACTTGTTTTGTACTGAGGACTCTATTCAATAAAAAGTGCACTCCATAAGGTGTATTTACCAAGCCTGAATCTTTTTATTGATTTATTTCACATTAACAACAAAAGTATTCTGTGATTGCTTGTTTTCTAATAGCCTTTCTAACATCATTTATATTTATCGATCAAACAGTAAATAGTGACGGCCCTGTAAATACGCCTCAAGGAGGGCATTTTTTTTATTAGCAGTCCTTAGTTTCAAAGACAGTGACCCCCCACCCCACATAAAAAACAAAAACAAACAAAAACAAACAAACAAATAAACAAGAAAGCAGTGGGGGTGGGTGGAGCTGCACAGCGTGTCTAGATAGGCCACATTGTCATAGAGAGATGGGGGGATGGGGTTTAGGGCTTGAGGATGAAGTTATGCATCCTTGATAATTCCTTGTGTGACAGAACATACAATAAAAGCAGAGAATAATCAATCAATCAAGCTTTATTTATATAGCACCAATTCATAACAAGTGTTATCTCAAGACACTTTACGAGAGAGCAGGCTGAAGACAAACTTCATTTAATGGCTACACATATATGCATATATACATATAAAATACACATATACAAATACATACATCCAACACCCAACATGAATCCATATAGCCAATCATGAATCCCTCCATCATGGCGGCAAGAAAAAATTTCCTGTTTAGCAGCAGGATCCCAGTCTCATGATGAACAGCCATCCACACGATGCTGTGTTGGGTGTGTGGGCGAAGGAAGGGAGATGGGCGGAGACAAGTTAACTAAAGTAAAAACTAAAGCTAGTAAAAGATCAATGGGCCCATCATAGACCTGTCTTTGTCATATTTGTCTATGCTGAATACAAATTTATTAGAGGTTAATCCCTTCATATGCAGCATCTTGTTTTCAGGAGGGTCCTCATGATCAATCACTTAAAGCAGCACAAAATGAGACATAGAACTGCAGCCTAAAATTGCAGTTCCTGCTTATCCATGAAGCAGCTTTCTACATTTTACCCTATTTTCATCATGACATATATTAACATGTTGTGTCTTGTGATGGCAGCTCTGTGTTGATGACTGCCACAAGAAGACACAAATATTACAAAACATAAGTTGCTCACTAAGTTACGAACAAGAATTCCACATACTGTACCTTAAGTAAGGCAGAAAAGACAGTTAGATTTAAACATCCAAATGCAAGAGCACAGCTGCTGGCTTAGCTTTCATTAAAATACAGCTCAGTGTTTGTGCTGAGTTTAATCTCATTAAAAATGTATGCAAAGCAACTTGGCTTCTCTTCAGCTCTAAAAGCGCTCTGGCAGCCAACGCTCGATCATCACAAACTGCGGCTCAAAAAGGAAAGTTTCAGCTTTGATCCACTGGAAGCAGCAAACAGAAGCAGCCTTATTTATCCCTTCTGCCTCTGATCTGCTGACACGGTGGTCGTGTCTTTCTGCTCAAAAAAGAAAAAAATCCTCTTTTTTAGACAAAATATAGGTCAATACTGCACAATGCTAATGCTGCAAATGAATGCAGTGGTTAGGAAATACTTGAACAAAAGGAAATTTCTATAGTATTCTTATCCACTTCAAGATTAACCATGAACTCAAATCTGATTTAAAGTCCTAAAAAAACGTCCAACTCTCCCTTTGCCCCTCTGTCTTGCCCTGAGTGTTAACAAGCAAACCTTTCTCATTTTCCCCTGATAAATTCAGTTGTGTTAAAGAAGCTGGGAAATGTAGTGACATAGGTTTGAAAAACGCTGATGTGAGTTTGTAAATAAACTACATTTCCCATAATGACGTAAAGGGGGCAGAACTCTTTGAGCACCTGAGGAGAAATGAATGGGATTTGCCATTATAAAATTCAGAGGTTGCTGTGACGTCAATCTGGATCGGATCCAAATGAAATTGACTGTGATGATAGAGTTATATTATATATATTATCCTGTAAATTTTGAAGCGAATCCATCAAGTGATGTCAGAGATATCATTTTTTAAAATACGGCCCAATGTTAACTTATGGGATTTTTCGCAAGTTTTGGGAATTTTTTGCATCCAGACAAATATGCGGATCACCACCAAAATGTAATGGCTTCTTCCTTGGACCAAATCACACCTCTGGTATTTTCATGTAAATCCATCCAGTAGTTTTTGCGTTACCTTGCTAACAGACAAACAAACAAACACACAGACAGACATTGGCAAAAACATAACCTCCTTGGCGGAGGTAAAAATGAACAGACAGCCTAACCTGACACACCAGATGGACAGTTAAATATATTTTGCTCGTCTGTCCAAGCAACAGCCCATGGAGAGGGTTCTGAAATGGGAAGAACCTTTCAAAGCAATCCGGTAGGTGATTGGACGATCATGCCATCAATCATATTCATTACGGGCCAATCAGATTATGTAGTAGGCTTGCACAACTGCCACGGTGTATAATACAAAATGTAAGCCACTACATAGAACAAGCTATCGCCAAAACGTTACAGAGTGAAAATATACTTTTTATGGAGAAATGCTTTCAGTGTTGTTTTTCTTTTAGTAAAGAAATGTGGTCCAGATCCAATAAAACTGCTTCTAAAGCTGTTAGCATCTATGCTAATTTCTGTATAAGCAGTCGCTTTCTGTTGTCGTCTTGCTCATAGCTCCCACTTCTTGGTGCTTTCAGGATGCTGATTGGTTGGTCCTGATTTGGGCTGCTCTCAATCATTGTAAGTTTGAGCTTTGCAAGACGGATCTGTCTGACTGCAGACTTTGAATGGGGCAGGTCCAGCTGCTGTGCAAGGTTACAGACAGTATTATAGGAAGAACAAGACATCTACTCCAGGCTGTCCAACTATGGAAAATATGGGAAGGATGTTGAAAGGTGGATCATTTTAGCTCTCTGGAAAAATTAAAATGCACACTTTCTAAAGTATGGCTCCAAGAAATGACCATCTGTTACATTTGGAAAGAGTCCTACAATGCAACCATTCAGCTTGTCAAAACAGATGTCTACTCTTGCCCTTCATGGGTTGCAGTTCTGCAAAAGCACCATAACAACATTCTGCCAGCATCACACCTTTGTACCAACACAACCGTACAGTGTTGTTGTCAGACTGTGTGGATTTACACTGCTGTATGGCAGGGGTTATGATGTGGTAGCACAGCATTAAAACACAGGTGTGAATAAGAGAAATGTTAAAAAAAAATGATTCGAAGATATTAGCTTCATAAAACCTTCCATTTTGTATCATCTGTTATCTATTAAAAAATTCTCTAACAATTACCAATCCTTCCTTACTGTAGCTTCAAAGCACAGCAGCTACAAACTCAGAGTATGTCTGTTTAATCTTTACAAAAAAGGTCAACACCCACATCAGACAATGGAGAAAAAAAATACAAATGATAAAAGATACATCTTTGAAAAATATGGGCTCAATAGTCCAATATAATAAACAGCACCATTTCTAGAACAGTATTTGTTACCCTACATTAGTGACATCCGCTTAAAAAAATACATGTATGTAATTATATAATATAAATAAAAAGTTTGTTGTGATCCACCCACTCCCAGATTATTTGTTCAGTTTAGTGTTTGCACCTTTGCTATTTGAGTCAGAAAAACAAAGATGATGCATTTGCTGTATTCTTGCAGTGCAGCTGAATCCACCTGATTCAATGTCTGATCAGGCTGATCTATCTCCAAGATGGGACAGTTGAGCTCAGTCTGCAGAGTCACTGCCTGATCAGTGTCCTTTAATAAGAAAAAGGCAGAAGCTACGATCGTGATGACAGTAAGAGGCAACTGCAGGCCTGTAAACAATGGCTGCTCATACAGAGATTAGCAAAGATGCTGCCTGTTGTTTTGTCAGAACTGGGCAACATTTCTTTGTTAAAAGAAAAACAAAGCCCTACAGAAAACATTACACCATCAAAAAGATATTTCTGCTCCTCTCCCAAAAGGTTTAGGCATGAGTTTGATTAATGAACTGACTCCAGATGAGTGTGAGAAAGATTTTGCCTTACTGAAACACTTTCTCTAGGCTGTTGCCTGGATGTATCAGTGAAATAAATCTGATACTTGATATATTGTAGCATCTGTCTGATGTGTCTGTTTACATTTGTTTAGGAACCACTATAATTATTGGACTGAACACAGCTGTCTGTAACAGAGTTTGTTGACAAAGTTTACAACTTCAGCTCACAGTAAAGATGCAGGGTAGCAGTTCTGTTAAGTCTCTGGATGTGTGGCCGCTGGTTTGGCAGACTGGATTGCCACTGAGTTTGCCCCTGAGGCCATTTGCCATGTTTTATCCCCTACTCTCTCTCACCCCATTTCCAAGTCTATCTACAGTCGCTCTACTTTCCGTAAAGGCGTTGGTGGCTTAGTTTGGTGGTTTGCTCTAACAGGAATCGTAAGGTTGCTGGTTTGAGCCCAGCTCCAGCTGCCACAAGTCAATATGTCCTTGGGCAAGGCACGTAACCCCAGGTTGATCCCACTGCTGCGTCAGTGGTGTGTAAATGGGTATGAAAGGGTGTGAATGTGTTGGCAAATGCTGACAGACGACTTTCATAGAAGCTTAAACTATTAGTGAGAGAATGTTAGAGTGAATGGGTGTGAATTTATGTGACCTGCATAAAAGTACTTTAAGTCGTCAGAGAGACTAGAAAAGCACTATTTAAGATCAAATCCATTAACCTAAAAGCCACAAAAAAATGCTGTGTTGCCTTTCCATATGAATTAAAAACACAGGCCCAACAAGGATTTGAATTTCGTTGTTGTCTCTGGTTACACTCGATACTCTAAACAACACAAATGTTAGTTGCCTTACTGAAGCTGGAAGAGTCTGAGAGCTCAAACCTCTGCCAAGGCATATTTGACACTATTTGCCCTATTTCACAATGTTAACAAATCCTTTAAAAAAAACCCTGGATCTTTCTTGTGCCATGGATATCATGCCCTGAAAATTTCATCAAAGTCTGATCATAACTTCTCGAGTTATCTTGCTAACAGACACAAACAGAAGCTGGAAAAACAAATCCTTCTCGGCGAAGGTAATTCACGTTTTACCATCCATATCGGTGTTTGTCCACAAAACTTT
Source organism: Cetoscarus ocellatus (assembly GCA_037902135.1). NCBI lineage: Eukaryota > Metazoa > Chordata > Actinopteri > Labriformes > Labridae > Cetoscarus > Cetoscarus ocellatus. Next base: position 978,981 of record JBAMNC010001464.1, read on the forward strand.
TGCAAATAAAAGCAGGAATTATCATGCAGTCTCTACAGCTGAATACTATCTTCTCTTCACTGAGCCTCTCTATGGATTCATGGATTTGAAAAAAAATTGGGGGGTAGTCCGAACAGATTGTGAATAAGCTGTGATTTCTTTTGTCACAGTTGGAGCCAACTTCCAAAAGTGTCTTCTTGTGTTAGTATCTGACTAGAGTAAAAAAGAAAAAAGCCCAGAAACTAAACATATTTCCTACAATGCCATACATTTTTCACATGAATAAAATCCCCATTATTTCTTAACCAATGATTTTGACTGAATCAAAATCTTGATCCCCCTGATTAGATTATAAATGTTACTGTTCCAGGACATTGCCAAGGACCAAGGAAGAAGACACTGATAAAAAGCATCTGCGTTCAAGTGTTACTAAACAGAAAGTTAAGCTGTTGAGTGCTGCTGAGGTCCATGAAGCTACAAGACAACTGGAAATTCCTGCGTGCATTTCATCCCTGCCCTCTTAACTCTGCTGCAATCCCCCTTGCTCTGCTGAGGAATAAATCAGTCAGATACGTGTCTTCTGAATCAACAAATCTCACTGACCGGCTGAATCGATGGTTGCTGCTAGCTGGCCGTTTTTCTTGGCGGCGACGTATTTCCCGTTTGCAGCCCGGAGAGTCAGCCTCTTCCCACGCCACTCGATGTCAAAGTAACAATTAGCTGACCTGCAGACAGAAGGAGAAAGAGAGAAAGTGGAGAGGAATGAGAGATGAGATGGGTAATTTAGCTAACATGGCTGTTAGATATCCAGTAGCAGAGTAGTGTGTAAACAGAGACATTTAGCTCTCCTGTTGCTCTGAAATCTGCACCCTGCTGCTTTCTCCTGAACAGAGGTATGTGTTAAGTGAGCTGAGGATAAGCTTCATTTTGGTTTTTGGTTAACTTAAATCCAAGAGCTTTTAATCCTTTAACTTGGCACACAGGAGGGATTTTATTTTCATGAACAGCTGTCTCATTCTGGGGCTTACAGAAATGATTCCCCATGCTGCACTGTGTCAAAGGTATACTCTAAAAAGTGTCCTGGAAAATCACAGAGAACCTGCAGGAGAAAAGATTCTTGTGGTCAGATTGGGAAGAGTCAGATCTGGAGAATGTGAGAGAGGAATTTGGTTAAGCTCCTGCAAAGATTCCCACAGCCGGTCTATGACCATCAGCTGAGAAAAATCTGAGAAATCAGGAGGACGGAGCCTCTGCGGGAGCCCATGACTTGGCGTGGAACAAACTGAGTTATTTTAAATTAATGACACAAGCACTGGTAGAAGTTACTCTGGTTCTGACTGTGGTTCTGACTGTGGGGTGTGGTCTTCATGATGTAGGCTGTGAAAACACACTTCTTCTTAACTAAGTGATTCTTCATGATCACTTTAAGCCACGTGTCGTACTACAGCACCATGATGTATGCATGAAGAGGTAACCTTGCTCAGGCCTGGTTGTGCCTGGAGCAGGTCAGAAGGAGACGAGGTAGGGGACAGATGTGCTTTGGCTCCGCACAGGTCAACCGGGACGAATGCCCTTGGTTGCCCTGTTTGCTTAACATGCGTGGTGTTAGCAGCTGCTCTAAACCTGGTGACCTTGTTTCACTTTTAACTTTGTTGACAAAGTTGGTAACAGAAGTTTCATCCCGTCTTGACTTCAGTTGGTCAGGGTCATGATAAGAAGCATGAGACCAACTTTGGGTCAGTGTCATGTCGCAGTCAGATGCAGGGATAGCAATTGGCTTAGGCACCAAGAAATCTTCATGGATCTGATAAGGCACGTGACTTTTGGTTCTTTCAGTTCTTCAGTTTCTACATCAGTCTTTTAGAATCTCATCTCTTCTCAGAGAAAATACAACCAACAACCTGGCAAACATCTTTTCAAATGCTGCAGTTTCTTTGTTCTTGAAAGTTGCAGAGTAGAAAAAAAGAGGCTTGTGAAAAGAATGTTACTTTAGTGTTTTTGTTGCTTTCCTCTCACAGTTTGCAATTTTAAAAGTTTACAACTTTTTTTTAAAAGTTGTTCTACCTGTACTATAACCTACCTCTAATTTAATCAACAAGAAGTACAAGATGTATATTGACTTTTTTTAAGGTTATATAATAAATTTCCCAGAGTTTTAATGCTTTTCTGCATGGTTTTTTACTTGAAAATTCCTCTCTGACGTAAAGTTAAACAAATACTAAAGGATAAAGTATTGAAAACAGTAAAATGTTCTGCCTGTAATTCATATATTTGTTGTTGTAAGTGTTAAGGGACCAACACTTTTTTAAATTCATTTTATATTTTTTAAAATTAATCAGCCGATTAATCTGTATTTTTTCTGCCAAATATCGGCAACGGCATTGGCCTCAAAAAATCCATATCAGTTGGACCCTAGTTTTTTCTATAAGTTTTAAAATAATTCTGGCTGCCATCATAAAGCCTGCTAGATAAGTGCGGACTCTGCCTTTGTTACACCTCAATCTCAATCAATCAGTCAATATGTTTTTGTACAGCACCAGTTCACAACAAGTGTTATCTCAAGGCACTTCACAATAGAGCAGGCTGAAGCCACTCTTCATTTTATAGATACACATTTATGCACATACACAAATACACAGAATAAAAACATTTGTATACAAATACATACATCCAGAGATGTATCCATCAAGGCAGAGACAATGAGACTAAAATCACATTTGTCTCTGCTGAAGACAGACTCAATCAATCAGTCTTTATTTGTAGAGCACCATATTTGTTGAATATAAATTTATTAGAGGTAAGCCCCTGAGATGTGGCATCTCATTTTTAACAGGGTCCTCATGTCTATATGGCTGTTAAGGTTGAGATCAATCTTATTAGAATTACTAACTATCATGAATATGGTCTGGAGATGAATGATGTCGGTTAAAATGGCAGCATCTAGCTGACCTGCCATTAAAATTAGTTTCACTGGTCTTAAGGTAAAAAATTAATGCTAAATGATGCCATTTCTGTTGATAGTTGATGCACCTTTGAACACATGAATGCAGGACCATGCAGCAGGTCATCCATGATTTTTTCATGGTCATACTAATATATGAGTGCTGTCTGCAGGAACTACCATGTATTTAATTTTGTTGATCTCTCTAAAGTTAATATCAGGAACTGCAATGAAAATGAAATGGAGCTAAAAGACAAAGCCGTAGGGACTTTGGTAGAGGCTGGTTAATTCAGATTTCCATACACTTCAAGGATATAGATCTTTGCATCTGAAGTCACATATCTGTTCTGTCTCCAGTTGGACAGCAAATGAGACAAATCAATTACGTATGTCTCTGCTATATATCAGTATTAGATACCTGCTAATCATTTTATGCAGCATATTCCACTCAGCAGAGACTCATTTGCAACATAAACACTGGATGGGCTAATGCTAATGCTAGCGATTGCATGTTGGACCCTGTTTGATGATGACTTTCATCCAAACAAGGGTTAGTGCAGCAGCAGAGAGAGATTAGTGACACTGATGAGCTCTACAGATCCTAAAGACAGACTGAAAACAGATGAAGGTGTTTCGCAGTCATGATGCACAGAGAAACAGAACCATTTTGTTTTGGGAAAGCAGGCACAAAAAACACCATCAGTGGACTCTTGGCCTGAATTATTTTGGGCCTTACAGGAAAATCATTCAAGACTAAAGGATCAAAAGGTCAAAGACTAGTGTTTAAGAGCCAGCAGTCTGAACAGGACCACAAAACATAAAAAGAAAATCACTCCCAGCAGGCTGAAGTCACACAAAAACATCCTCTGTCTTTTAAAACATGCAGCAGACATGACAAAATCACACCATGTTCAGCTCCCGCACACACAAACCTCTAATTACAGGACGGACTACAGACTGGGAGCTGAGATGGACCAGTATCAGGTTCTCCTTTGAACACACACAATCATTTCCTGCGAGTGGACTGATCTGAGCAGGTGTTCTCATGGTAAGAAAGACAGACGGACATGTTTTGATGTGTTTAATGCTCACTTGGTGGAGGCGGTGCACTGCAGCCCTCCGTTAGCAGTCAGGGTCCAGTACTTCCCAGCGGCGGTCCTGAACGCACACTTCCTATTTTCGCGGCAGATTTCAACCTGGAACACTTCCTGGTCGCCCTCTTCGTCCTGATTGGCAGACAGATCCATACCTGTGCAGGGTCAGAGAGGAGAAAGGTTGAGCTGAAAGACACACAAGTGGGACATTTGGACTGTAGCAGCTCTATGAATAGTAACCGCAGATGGTGATGATTAAAAAACAGAAGTCCAGATGAAAACACAAAACCCACGCACATCCTCTGCCCTGGATCAGACGGGTAAGTGAGCAACATCAGACGGCTTGGATTAGTGAGGGATTTCACACAGCTGCACAAACACACACACACGCAAATAACCACAAATACATCTGCTACAATCAGACAGACCCCCTGGTTCAAAGGCTTACTCATCAGTGATGGTCACTGAATACAGAAAATAAAAGAGAAAACCACAAACATTTTCACATATTTATCATTTAATTTATCATGGAAAAAGTCATTAGCAAACATTTTCACAGTTAGTAGAGATAGATTACAAGGCATTTGGTGTAAACACTGCTTTAACAGCTCTCTGGACGGCTTTGAGCTAAATGCTAACAAAAGCTAGTATGCAATTTTTTCCTCATTAAGATCTGTGTCTGATTTTGCATGATGTGCTTTGATTGGCACACAGTTTGGAACACATTGCCTCAAAAGTTAACCATGGCTGGCTACACGTCAGACAAGTTGAAGCCTAATTCTAGCTCTCAATTGTACCCTCGATGATAAAGGTGTGGCCAAATCTGAGGCTAGTTGCAAAAAGAGCTCAAGTGGAAATCTGTGGTGACATTATGAGACAGAACAGAGCCTCCCTGATCAAGTTTAAGTATCACACATTTGATATGCATGATTTTAGACCAGGCATCTTCTGGCGATATATCTACAGCAGCGAATGAGAGTGAGCAGACAGGAAAGCGTACTTTTACAGCTCAAAAACATGGCAGCAAACATAAGCACACCTATACTGTCCTCTCAGCCACGATTCATCTTCAAATCTATTCTTGGTTTTTGTTTCTGGTAGCAAAACAGAAGGTGTTTTCCAATCTTGTGGTAATAAATGGCACTAATAGTGCAGCTCAAACAACTGATTTAGTGTATATTCACAGAATTCTTTTGAGAAATAAGTCAATTTAAGTGGCAAAATGAGCAAATACCCAAAATAAAAAAAACAATTATCCTCTAACCTTGGGCATCAGATAATTTAGCCAGATTCAATGTCTGTAATCAGGCAGATCCATCTTTAGCATAGATGCTAACAGCTTCAGCAGCAGTGTCATCAGATCTGGGCTGCATTTCTTTAATAAATGAAGAGCAAACAACAGCACAGACAGCACTCTTCAATAGAAATGACACCATCACTCCTCTAGTGAAATATATTGAATGGTCCGTCTGGTGTGTCAGGTCAATCAGCCTCAGACAATTTAGCTGCATTGCTTAAAAATTGGTAGGCATAGGTATGATGTCCAGACCAACAAAAAAGTCCATTGTTGCTATAGTGAAAGACATACAGGACTGGGCTATGAACAAAAGATTGTCCAATTGTATCGGTTTTTGCATATTCCCATGGTTTGTATTATGGTAAACCAGTACAAGAAAAAGCATCTGATTCAGATGCAAATAAGAACATTACTTCATAAGTTAAATAGTTGCATTATTAAACTGATGCATGCACTTAATAATGCAAGGGCAAGAGATTATTTTAACCTCTAAACAAAAAAAAAATGCTGTATCTTCTAGACAAACCTGAATTCCTGTTTACTAGGTTACATTTGAACACATAATGATGATTTACTGGCCTAGCCTAAACCCTCGATGTAATGTAATGTCACCTCGTCTAATGACTGGCTTTCATCTTTCCGGTTTTCGCACAGCTGACAATGCAGATTTCAATACTTGATTAATGATTTAAACAAACAGAAAACAAAGTTTGAAGGATTGTTTTTGAGCTGACAGTCAAGTTGCTGAAGAGATCAAACCAACGTTGATGTATCAGGACTTTAACCATTTATTTCTTTACATTCTTAAAGGCCCCATATGACACAAAATTAACATTTAAGTGGTTTGAACACAAATAGTATGTCAATGGCCTTTCTACAACCTAGCCACCTCCTCCCAAAAATGAGAAAATTTCTCCCTCTCTCTCTGTTGCTCGCCCTACCCTCCAGAGAATCTTTGCTTCAGCAAAGTGCTTGAAAAAATACCCTAATGATATCGTTAGTGGATATGCTCCATCCCCCCAGTTCAGCTCAATGCCAGCCCCATAATAGCATACCAGGTCATGTCTGTGCAGTAACAGTAAACATTAGAGCACAGCCCCTGTAAGCTGGTGCCACATTCACTTCCTAAAAGGGAAGAGGTCAGACACAGCCCATGAGGATACAAAGAAACAGCCTTTTATTGGCAGGGATTAAACTGACTGGTTTATTGACCTGACAAAATCCAGGATCTCAGTGGGTTTTTTTGGCAAATAGTGCAAAAATATTCTCTTGTGAAATGTGAGATCAGTGTGGATTTGTTGAAAGGAAGGAGGACTCAGATGTAAGGCACAAAAATCAGACCATTTTACTTTGGATTTACACTGAGTACTGCAGAACTAGGCTTAGACACTGACTGTGGCTCAGCTTTAGCAAACATTTGAGGCAGAAGTACATCATAATTAGAAATGAGTGTTTCATGCCAATACTTTGCAGGAAATTAATCAACAAAGGGTAACTATTTTCTGATGCAGTGGACAGTCAAAAAACACTCAATATTTGTCTGTCTGTCTTCAAATGCACAATAAGCAACACAAAAAAATCCTGGTCCTGTGTTCACACTGGTGAGTCACTGAAGTCTTCTGTCTGTGTACAGAACATCAAACCTCGTTAAAATCCCATCAACCCCTCTGAAGCTCTTACGAGCAACAAAGAGGTAAACAAACATGAGTCAACTGTAGGATAAAGACATAATGACCCCTGCAGCATACCACTGCCCCCCCAACACTTTATATAGTACAATAAGAGCTATTGTATATGATGAGGTCATGGCGTGGATGGACCTATAGCCTGCGGGCTGATAGACACAGAGATGGACTGTCTGTTGGTCTGCTGTGTAAATGTGTAGAGTGAAAGAGGCCACCAGACAGACAGCGAGAGAAAAGAAAAACAAACCGACTTGCTCATGTGTTCTCCATTTGTTCATGTGTGACCCCTCCCCCACTTTCTATCATTCGTACTTGGCTCTTGTCTTCAGGCTGAAGCAGTCATGCTGCCTTAAAATGCTCTAAATAATGAAAACAATATCATCATGTGCTTCAAATTTAGGAGAACGTCCTCCGGATTTATTTTCAGCTTAGGGACTGTATGAAAGTTATCATTTGATTTTGCCAAAGGCAGCGAGGGGAGCAGAGACTATCTCCTTTGTTTTCTCTCCCCTGTTTAACTTATCCTTTGTGTTTTATTGAAAATAAGAGTGGGGGACTTCATTCCTATCTCATTTTGTGATATCAGATGGCAGTTAATAAAGCCTGTATGTCAAAACTGAAAAAACAAAGGATGCACTGAATGTTCATACATAAAAGTTGTTATATTTTGTGGTAGTTATAGTGTATTAGGAGACTGGTGCTTCATAATTTAGGATGGGCCTTTCTGTTATCAGCTGTTATAACTGACTTTACCAGAAACTTATTGTAACTTAGAAATATGATTTTTAATTTACTGATGGGTTTTAATGTTAAACTTCTGGCATGAAGTCCACAGTAGAGACCACAGACTGTGTATAACTGCCTGTAGTGTGAGAAGTAAACTATAAACATGGCCACATCAATGCTAATTCTGGGATTAAAATTGACAAGAATAATAGCAACAAGAAACATCATCATCATCATCAGGTAAGTGTAGGTGACTCACGATTCATCATTACAGTTTAATGACAGACCATATGAACAGGTGAATGAGTTTATTACATTTGAGTTACAGCACCTACAGAAAAAAGAAAATGTGTTTTTGAGTGGCACGATAATGGCACAATATCACCATCAGTTAAACCAAAAACTTAATTAACTAAAGCTGAATAAGCAACTTACACTTAAATAGAAAAGCATTCACAGAGCGCAGACCTCCACCAATCAGCTCAGTTCGTACAGTGGCTTTTCCACAACCCCTGTACAAGATATAACTCTGGATCACCAGATCCAAAAAAGGGCCAGGATCAAAACTCAGCACATACATAGATGTTCTGTATGAACAAAACAAGTTTTGGGAACATTAGTATTTTGATTTTATATGAATTATTGTATGTTGTCAATGGGATTTCCCATTATAATGTTTATTGATTTTTTGTGATGTGAATCTAGGTCAGATCCAGCTGAAATTTACCTTGATGACAGAGACATGGACCCCATGTTGTCCTGTAAAATTGGAAGTCAATCTGCATTAAAATGGCAGAGATATGAGTTTTTTTTTTAATTCTGTCTAATGTTAACTTGTGGGATTTTTTGAAATTTCTGAATTTCTTTGCATCCAGACAAATACACATATCACCATCAAAATCGAATAATTTTTAAGTTGGGCCATTACCAATATCTCCTGAAAATTTCTGCAAAATCCATCCAGCATTTTTTGCGTAATTTTGCTAACAAACCAACAAACAGACAACAACATAACCTCCTTGTCAGAGGTAACTAAAAGTCACCACCTTACATGGCCACTGGTTAAACCGTTTCACAAGACTTTTTTTTTGTTTTAATGTTAAGTTGAACAGATGAATTTTCTATTGCTGGCTTATTTGACGGACAAATTTCCTCTGTGCAGTGTCAATGGCATGTTGTATGGATGTGAAGGGTTGACTTGATTTACCAATTAGGCTTTAACGCCGTCACTGTTGATCCTGCTGCTGTGTGGACTTACATCCCCTGCCTCTTCACTAATTCTGGAGGGTGTGCAGCCACCGTGCTAAACCAATGCAAGGGACACGTTGCTGCCATCATGCATCTGAGTCTATGTATCAAACAGTGAGCACTTCTGCAGACAAAGTCTGTCTACAAGTTGCTGCTGACTTAGCAAAATCTGTGATAAACTCTTACTCCTGCTGAATCCATGCCACATTCTTTAGTATTTACTGGTTTATGGTTGGTTTATGGTCTCCAGCTTCACATAATGCTGACTCAGGTGATGTGACATAAAGTGATTGAGCTTGACTTAATAAGTAACATCTCACATAACTGCTACCAGAAGCACAAAGTGCTGATCGAGTAGTCTGATGCAGATACACACCTCTCTTTTTGTGAACAATGTCTCATAATTATTCACCTTCATTATTTACAATGTTTTGGTCAAAAAAAGACGTGAACTGTGATTACATTATGATCCATCCCTGGGGAACATGAGCACAAGAGAAAAAACAAACTTGCACCGAGAGATGGTGATGGATGAAGCAGCAGTAATAATAACAGTAATAATTTTAGAAATAAGTTCAGGGGCTTCTAGCATTTGATGAAAATGGAATTGGTTTGGCCAATATGGTAGACAGAATATGACGGACTCTGCTCCAGAAATCTGTGACAGCTGGGCACTCCTAAACTATATTAAGAAAGGTGCCAATCATGTTATAAAGCAGATACTACTGTTAGGAAATGGACCAGCTTTAATTTTATGAAGCCTACGAGGTCTATAGAAAATGCAGTGAATAAAATTAAAGTGAATAAAGTGATGATTGGGGTTCCTGGAGGATAAGAGCGTGTTTTGCCATATAGAATACCAGTAACTGTTGCCATCAGTAGGGAGTAGATCTCTGTCCCAAGCTTTGCAAATGGTTAGCGATTAACTGCAGCTTTAAGCAAGATAGCATGCAAAGATGAGACAATGCCTTTGGATTTGGTGAGTGCTGCATGAAATGGATGGGAGCCAAGTGTGCTATCATAAGGTACACTATAGGTGCACATTTCAGAGAAGACAGAAAGGAGGTCCCTGGTATGTTAAAAAGTGTTTGAATGTCTTGAATTGAGCGTATGAGATCCCTAAAACTGTGTAGACCTGATTACTTCATGCAGGAAATGCCACAGGAAGTCCTTCTAGGTAGATAGACTATGATAGAACAGATTAATTTATATTCTATTTTGATGGAAACTCTGTGTTAAAAAAGGTCAAATGAGTGTATCGCTACTTCAAAAGTCGAATCATTTTCACATTGTCCTAACAGATTTGCAACATCCCTGATTGACGTTTCCTTTTCTTTTCACACTCTGTCTCAGTACAAGATGTACACTGTGCGTCTCCATGATGATCCTGAAATCTTCAGTAACAGATCCTTGTTAGAGGCATAAAGGAGGGACGATACTTCATCAAAGTAATTATAGGTGAGGTGTGAGACTACTGCTCACATTAAGTGAAACTTCACTCCTTAAGTCAACGCAGGAACTCCAGCTGAGAACAGATTGAGTCTCTGCTGAAATATGTGGGGATGTACGTCGATGTATGACTGCAGCACAGACTCACATCACCGTCTGAGAAGGAAAATATACCAGCTGTAATGAGAAACACATGGTGCAGAGAGGGAGAGAAGAAGACGAACTGTACATTCAGCTGTAACAGACAAAGGAGGAGTTGGGGGGGACATTAGAGGAGCAGTAATGAAAGAAATACGAGGAGTAAAGAGGGTCAGACTCCACTCGCCTCCACCATCATCAGTCACATCTCTGGACTCTCCTCTAATCCTCTCTGCTTCCTGTTTGGCCAACACTGACACTAAATACAGTAGCTGAGACAGATCGTTTATAACTGGGCCTTAAACAGCTGCTGGATGCTTCTGCTCCACAGACACAAACAGAGCTCATTAGGACTTTTATACTGCAAGTCTGCTTCATGTCTGAAACAAAGCACTGACCTTATCACGCCTTTGACTCTGAATATAACAAAAAAATAAGGGTTTGTGCCCCAATTTTTGCCTTTAAATTGCAGTATACCCTGCTGTACATCAAATGGCTGATGGACTTGAGCTTGTACGGTGCTTTTCTGTCATCTGAACACTCGAAGGGCTTTTAAACTACAGGCCACACTTACCCATTAACAGGATGGGAATTGATAAGATTCATTGATACCAATGCTATAATTGAGTCTGCCTATCGACCCAATTCTTTATCTGGTCCCTTATCACCCCAGACACTCTTCTGTCAGTAACATCCAAACACTCCTGATGTTTAATGAGCTGCATGGATAAACGCATGTATGAGCTGCTTGTTTCACCCGTGCTGGAAATAACACAGAAACAGACAGCTGTTATGCCTTTGGTGTCATTTTGTATGAAATTTAGCCATCATTTTGACCATCTCATATTTTGAAGATTTGTTTTGAGAAGTGGCTCATGTTCTGTAGCGCCGTAGCACCTGCCTAAAGGTACGTTCACACCGAACGCGACTCGGGCGACCTCGGTGACCACTCTCCATGCAGAGTCAATGTACAGCCACGATCAGCCACGACCACATGCGACCAGATCTCACGTGATGCAACCGGACACGTTCCGGGCGATTTGGTTGCATCTTTGGTTACATGGGAGCGGCGCCCCTGTTGCTGCAGATGGGAACTCTGGGGTCACTTTGGACGTGGAGCAGGTCGCCATGCTCCGTCGCCAAAGTTGAAATATTTTAACTTTTCAGGCGATGTCGCGCCGTGAGAGCCAATCAGTGTTGTGTGGGTGCTTGATTGACACCGGTGACAGACTGTTTTTATTCCGGTCCACAGAGTGACAATCTATTTCCGTGTGGGGAACATTAGTTAGTGAGTACATTAGTTCCGCCTAGACGGACTGCATTGAACTAACAGAAGATGCTGCTGCAGGGCCATCAGCTGCAGTGTTTTGTGGTTGGTAGGTGAGTGAAAAGGATACAGTTGGAATAATGTCAGCTAATACGTCCTATTATATGCTATATGATATGATCGCAGGGTGAAACTCGAGCAGGCATGACGTCACTGAGCAACGGTGACGGTGACAAAATGAGATATGAACAGGCAACAGGACTTGTGTTTGCGACATGATCTTGGTCGCCAAAGTCGCGTTTGGTGTGAATGCACCTTGAGACATTATCTGATTGGCCTGTTGACTGAACGATCGTCCAATCACCTGCCAGGTATGCTTATGAAAGGATCTTGCCTCCTCAAAAGCTTTCTATGGGCTCTTTTGAAGATGGATAAGTGAAATATATTTCACGGTCTATCTGGTTTGCCAGGTTATGAATTCATTGAACTCTAGGGTCCTCTGGAGTCTGTAGGTCTCAATCTAATGGATCACCTTTGGGATGTGTGTGAACTGCAGACAAGCATCATGGAAATGCAGCAACTGTGTCATGCTTTCATGTCAATGTGGACCAAATTCTTCAAGGAATGTCTCCAGCACCTTGTTGAATACATGCCATAAAGAGTTAAGGCAGTTCTGAAGGAAAACGGGTTGTGAGTGTATGGTGAAATATTTTAAAAGCAGCATCATTGTCAGTTTTTATCTAATCTTCTAAGATGGAGAGCTGTATGATTGTTTGCAAGATTTTAACTAAAACTCAGCATGAAACAAAGAGAAATCTCAAACTTAACTTGAAAAATACTTTAGAAGATTTATTCTCTAAATTTCCCTTTTTATATCTATATATCAGGCTTTAATAGCTGAATTTTTCAATGGAGATGCAACATTAGTCTGTTTAATTGGGTGGACAGTGTATGGAGGAAGCTTATCTCCTCTTTCCAGACACACTCAAACACACACACACACACACCTTGAACCGGTCACAAGTTATCTCAAGGAAAGAAAAACACTGGCAGGGACTCACATAACATGAAAATACAAGACTGACAGAGACAAAACACACACTATGGCGTGAAGGGGCCTCAACCGTGACCCACAGAGGTCCATGTGTGTATCTGTGTGTGTTCAGATAACTTTGTAAGGCTAGGTTAATGGAGGAGGGAAAAGGGTCAGTGACGGCATATGCACACGCACACCAGAGTCCCCTTTCAGCAAACCACACCAAAGAAGAAGTGCCCACACGTCCTGAATCCACCCAAACCACACCAAACACACACACACTTGAAAACAACCCCTCTATCTCTGTGTCCACCCCACCCACCGCACGCAGCCTGATGGTGGCAGGCACAGATTGTTGGCCCCGGTTCCCGTGAGCCAGCAACCAAGTCCTGCTGTGAACGCATGCGATTGTATAAACCTTGTGTGTGTGTGAACGTGTGCGAGTGTGCACGCCTCCTATTGTTCAGCAGGCCGAGCTGAGGAGGCGGCCAGCTGGGGCACAATCGGGGAGCCAGATCATCGGCCTTTGTTCTGATCCAAACACACGGTGAAGCCGGCCAACCTACACACTGAATGCTGCTCCAAATGAAAGACAGGCTCGTACAGCGCAGAGAAACTAAACATATACCACTGTTACTCTACATATTTACACTGCAGGAGTTTTACCCTGGAGTCAAGCTGATGTTGAGATACTCAAATGTTGTTAGAAAGTCTACATGTTGAATCTTATCTCAGCACTTAAGCTGCAATGGTCTCCGTATTAAAGGTCCAAAATGTGCTGACCAACTTTGTGCAAGCAGGCTTTGGTGCATGGATAAAACTTGTCTATAGACAAAACATCTTAAAAGCATGAGCCAGAAAGTATCTGAATATAAACACCACTTTAAGACCTGCTGTCTTATCCAGGACTCCTTTACAAAAGAGATTTTTGTATTTTAACTCTTTGACTTCCAAACTAAGAAATACATTTGCAACAAATTATTTGTTGGTAAAATTGTGTTACTGCCTCTTCATTTAGCAGCATTTCCGGTTTTAATTTTCAGATTAGCCAACTGGGAAGCAGATATGCAGGTCAACCTGCTGGATGGCTTGCATGTTAAGGGTTATCCTGGGCATTAATGGATTTCCTTCATTGAAAACATGAAAACATCCCAGAGAGCAAATTTTTGACATTTACCACATGACCCAGTTTTCTGAGGAGTTACAGAAAACTTAAATTTATTTCCTTCAACGAAAATTAGGATTGCTAGAGGGTCTGGAAAAATGTAAAAGATTTTTTCTTACTCCGCTGTTTGCTCTTACTGTGTGAGATACCTGAGGATCTATGCAGCAAAGACTCGCATCTGATTTTTTATAGTTTTCAAACATTTATATTCATGTACAGCAATGCCACCCAGTCGATACATATTGGTGTAACATATGCAACTCAGAGAGGTGAATAAGGAAAAACAGACCAAGATGGGTTTTCAGAGTATGAAATACAGTGTTAGGGGGCAAAAAGTCAACCACATGGTTACAATGCCAGTCAAAGGGTTAATGGGAACATTCCTGGAACAATAAAAGTAAAATAAAATAAATAAATATTGTATAAAATAGTAAAATAAGGACATTGTGTGTGACTTCTTACAAAACAGGTGACCCAAACCATTCCCCATTTTCACAGGGCAGCCATTTTTTTCCTTGGAGGTCACACCAAGGCCCATTTCACACTGAATGCCTTTTAGCTGTGTGATGGCAGTGGTACATTCACAATTTTCATTTCAGCATTGTCAAGTCAGTGCTTTCAGATTGCCAGCGTCACGTGCACTTTTTGCAAACTTTATGCTTCACCGCAGACTACTGTTGATTATTTAATAGGATGTGTTGAATGCGTGCTAATCTGAATCGATGTATCATACTGTATGAACGAGGTCAGGCTCCTGTGCTTCCATTTAGCCTGTGGTAGTGGGGATTATGTTTGCCTCATGTTTTGCTTTGTTTTGCTTCCATCTAAAGCATCAACATAGATCAGAAAAAGGTCTACAGGTTAATAAGCAAAGAAAAGAAAAAATATGGAGGGAAATATGGTCACCAGCAGGCTAAGAAAGATGCCATCAAGCAATAGCAGCTCATTTACAAGGTAATATGTTAGCTAAAAAATTACCAAATTCTTTAAGTGATACACAAATATAATGGGATGGTTTTAAATAGACTATACAGCATATTTGAGAAACAATTAGTAAATCTACACATAATGTTAGCATAAAGCCTTGTACAGTTAGCAAACAGCCCTGAAAGCTTACTCTAATTGGAAACTTGGCCTTAGCATTTCACCTGTTGCTAGATATTGCTAAAATTAGCTGTGATTCAGGCTCCTGTATTGATCAGATGGATCAAGAATAAAAATACTGTGATGCCAACTCTGCCACTACTTCTCACATGAGAAATACATCTACCTGTTTATCATTTCAAAGCTGCAACTCAAATAGATGGAGGTCTATGACAGAGAGAGATCCGACCACAATTAGAATATTTATAGGTGGGTAAATTGGAAATCAGGTTTTGTGCCTTTTCTTTAGTCAAATTATCGCCCAGGTTGATTCAAGTTTACATTCATTTTGATCCACAACCATACTACTCTAAATGGCCTCTAAAAGGGATACACCAACTTTTTTTTTCTTTTCTTGTCTTGCGTCACTCCCGAGTCCATAACAAGCAGAAAAACACCATCCTTTCGACTGTGCATGCAGTAACAAGGAAGAGACGGGCAGAGCTTGCACCCAGCAAATTAGCTTAGCTCCAACACTGGGAGTCAATGGGTAGTGTTAGCCTGCCTCTGCCTACAGTCATCAGATAAACTCTTCAACAAGTCTAAATAGTCCTGTTTGCTTGTTGTGACTTCCTTTTTTTTTTTACCACGTTATGTTACGGTATCTTCTACTAACATTTTATTATCTTCTTCTCATAAACAGGGGCTTTGTTTTGGCCAGGAAGTGGTTGAATGCTGTGACTGAACATCATATAACAAACAATTAAGTATGTTGAATAACAGGTCATCCAGGTAATATGATAACACATTTCAAGTACTCTAAATCTATTCAATTACAAAATGGACCTCTGTGACTTCCTGAGATTACAACAGCATATTAGTTTCCCACACTAGTTGACGTCAGAGGTAAATGGCCACCCTGAATTTGCTGTATAATCCAGTTTTAACTAACAATAGTAAAATGAGGTCAGACAGGGCTGATTCTGTTGTGTCGGGGGACGTCCCAAATCTTTCTGGTTAATTGATTCAGAGTCCGTCTGTGTTCAGCGTGCAGCAAAAACAGGCTGAACTAAACGTTGAGTTAGTGGTCATTAAAGGAGAGGGGACACACCCAGAGCTGAGCCGAACGACACGCTGGAGGCAGACTGAGAAATGACCCATAATAAAGAAGATGACATTTACGAGGAGAGGATTCCCGGTGTTACGAGGCTGCTCGTACGGCTCACTCCATCGCACGTAAATGGGGAATGGGAAATATGTTTTCTCAAGGCTAAAGCAATGTTGTTAACATCTGTTGAATTTTTGTTAACGTTGGTTTACTAGATTAAATGGATGCATAAACAAGCAGCAGGTCTAAGGCCAAACCCTGCACAGTCTGAAAACACACAAACAAACTGAAGGTCTACAAACACATTACAGCCTCAACAAACTCTGCCAAGGATGCATTAATCCCACTTTTCCCGTTTTTAATCAAGAGAGTGTGCCAATTGTGTTGATGTGTTGTAGCAAATCAGCACCCTTTACCCCGCAGGGATTAACACACACCAGCCAAGGTCAGGGTTGTGTGCCTCATGTCTCATTTCCTGCCAGCGGGGAGGAGGGGGTGAAGGATACAGAAAGGGTGTCAGGGCTGAATCATGGCCAGACACAACAGAGCCACAGTCTCTGTCTCCTCCTTTACCACACAAGCACAACACAACACATCATTTAAAGCCTGATTGTAGGCCTTGTTTGACCTGGTTTCAAAAATTCTGAGGGCGAGCACCGCAGTCCACAGAAACACATCATAACTGTCTGTAATCTGGATACAGTTGTTTGAATTCAGATGGTTTTCATGACAAGTTTTATTAGAGGGAGTTAGTTTAACATTTTTGACCCACTAAAACAGGCACAAACTTTCAGGATTTGGGTATTAAATGTTGGAATACATTCTTTTCTGAAATTATAGCCCAATATCAGTGCCAAGCTTAAATCCATACTGTTGGAGTGAGGCTGTAAAAGGCAGACCAAAAGGATAACTTGGCATAAAAACTAGGGATGCATAATATTCTTGTTTTGATATCTGTATCAGCAGGTGATAGCTTAAAAAGTTAAAGATCACATCTTCAGATATGAAAAATTCTATTATATTTCCAATATTTACAGACAATATACAGGCCATACAAATTGACTGTATATATCCCATATATCAGCTGAAATATCATCAGAATGTGTTAATGCGACATAATGCTTCACCTCAATTTGACTGAATATTAACACACTGGCATTTAGACACCAACATTATTCTGTTTCCATCACAAAGAGAACGTCACAGAATAAGAAATGGATAAATTTGAGTTGCCTGAATACTTTTGTCCAAAAAATAATATATCAGCAGTGAGTTCAGAAATATCCACATATGGGATATCGGCAGAAATCCAATATCATTCATCCCTAATAAAACCAAAAAAGGGTGGACACATCCTGCCTTGCTTGCCCGCAGGTTGCGCAATCTTACTTCATAAATCAACATCAATGTGGCACCAGCAGACAAAAAGGTTATGTCTGCACACCCTTTGTATAGAGACTGCTGTCCTTTGTGTGGACACGTTATATGGCATCTTTCCTGCAAGTCTTTCAACACCCTCTCTTTTCAGAGTTTCAAGCTCTATTGGTGTTTCCATTTGGGGATCTGGCAAAACTCAACTCGGTTTTGGTACTGGGCAGTATTACAGCATATACTTTGTTTATGGCTGATTAAGTACGCAGGTTGCTCTTAAGTGGCTAAGACCATAATTACATCTGACACAACACTGGACATAAAGCACAGTGTTGATGGCTCTCAGTCTGAGTCTTTAGGCTCTAATTTCGTAGACCAGGGGCAGGCGGGGCGCAGGGAGGGGCACCCACGCCTCCATCTCTCCCACTGGCGCAAGTAGCAGAGAGGGAGGAGAGGGCAATATGGGCAATCACAGGTAAATCCTTAAGACAACAAGTGACTTACATTTATTCAGCGAGCGTCTCTATCTTTTTTCTTTTCTTTTGAATTTCATGAGATGAGAGAAGCCGGATACTTCGTATCAGATGATGTGGCTGTTTGTGGTTGGCTGAGAGATGTGAACTCGTTAGTTTGCGTCACTCTTCCAGCTGCCGTCAGGTTGAGTTTCCATTATGACAAACGTCTCTGATCTGACATCAGATGTGACGGGACAATTAATATAGATACAAATGTATGTGCTGGTTCAGACGGTTACATTAAATAGTGGTTGTTGTGATTGTTTATTGCATTGAAATGTGCCTGACACTCTGGATACCTGCTTGTGAGGTTTTGGTGACGTGTGTGCACTGTGCGCCTGTCAGCCAAATTACCACTGCACGGGGTGCGCCTCGCCTGCGCCGAGAATAGGCCAGGTTGGAGCTGGCGGGCTTTCAGCGCACCTTCTGCATGTTTTTTTGGCACGAAATTGTCACTGTGCCAAGCTGAATCTGTCAACACCTCCCCCTGGTGCACCGTCACACCCATCTTGGCGCAGCTGGTCTACCAAATTGCCAAACTGGCTGCGCACGGCGGTGCGCCAGACAAAATTACTACTGTGCGGGGTGCGCCAGGCTGCGCCACCCTGAGTTGCGCCAGGAAATTAGAGCCCTTCATGTCACTTAAAGGATTTGGGTTTTGTTTTAGAGATGATTGCAAGAAGCCAGACTAAATACTACCAAAAGCACAGGGGAGTTTCAGAGGTCATGTAGCATGTGTGTTTTACTCTGTGTTGTACATCCCACTTGTGGCACTTTCTTTTTTTCGGTATAAGCATTAAACTTATTGTAGTTGCATTTCAAAATGGACTTGGCATGCTTGGTACTTTACAGAACATGTGCAAAAAGCATGAACAATTACCAAAAAATACTTTTTATGTTTCTGTTTATGCCATAGTTAATACAGCACCATGTGGAAGCTCTTTAAATGAAATACTAAATACTAAAATGTTTTATTGTTATCCATGACTATTCAAATGCACCGTTTTTGAAAAAAATGACAAAAAAAATGTAAAAAGCACATTATTATTTTGTGATCAAGTTGTCAGATTATAGTTATTTACTTGAATTCCTGAACAGAATAATTGTTTTAATGGTTGAATTTAATGCTTAATTAATATCTGACATCTCTTGTTTTTATGACAGATGGTCTAATAAATATGTTAATTATGTTATTATAGTTTATATGTGTATTGGTATCATATAATATATGTATATTTATATGTATATTAATCATCCATCAGAGCACATCCCACAGAATGTTTTGGAAAAAGCAGAGCTCTCAAAAAGGACAATGATTAAACAAATGTTCTTTCACATTCATAACCTTTCCTTTTGCCACAACTAAAACACCTTTAAGGCTACCTCCTCTTTCTCCTGAAAGGATGCTGACTGGCCCGGTTCTTTTCTGACAGGAAACGAGGGCTTCAGCTTGAAGCTTTGATGTGGGTCCACCTGATGATGGACATGAATTTAACCCAAGCTAGCTGGCTGCCAGCCATGGGTTAGAAAACTGTACAAACGCTGCTCTCCAGCTCTCAACATGTTCAATCTCTCGATAACGTTTGTTATTAGCTCTAGTGTGTGTGTGTGTGTATAGTTTGTTATAAGCTCTAACAACACTGTTCTCTTTGTATTTTAAACTGCTCTTCTGTGTTCATTAATTTTTAACCAACTATGCATGGACACTTCATGGCACATGCGTATACGGCTTAACAGAATTCTCTTCTGTTCTTTCCTGTTTAATATTGACCACCTCGTGGCTGGAGACACCTCTTACAGTCATACTGTCCAGAGAGTCTCTCCAGGGATGTGATAGTCCTTCACAAAGTGTACAAAACCCCCTCTTGGTCCTGTTTTCAGTACCTAAGCTAAGCTAAGCTTAACTATTCAAGTCATACCATTTTTTTGGGCGGGCTGCAGTTACCTCCTCTGCATCTACCTCAGAACTCAGATACTGGAGAGGTAAATCTGGGCTAATGAATTTTTCCCCACTTTCCGAGATGGAATTCCTAATCGAAGGGAGCAATCCTGTGGCCATCTAATCCTTTATAATTTTTCACTTACATTCTGACTTCTAGGATCAAATGGGATGCATCAATAGTCCCTAACAACCTGCATAAAACCTTTATGTTTGAATTACTGCAAATTAAGTTAAGAAATCCCTTTTGAAACCAAAAACTTCAAAGTTAAAAGTGAGTCTTGGTTTTCAGCTTCATGTCTTAAATCCCAGATGAGGATGGACATGTTTTTCTGGCTGGGGAGTAGCACCATGTTTTCATTTAAACTCTAAATTAATCTAATCATCCAATTTCCATTCAAAGAAACACAAAGAATTTTGACTTTTTACAGCTTACAGAGAGGAGCTTCAGCACTCAGTGGTCACAGCGGTGGACAGGAAACATGAGGAGCTCTTATCCATTTAGCCTTAAAACCAGCACTCAGGCCTGAGGCTCACACGTACACAGTCTAAGAGCAGAACAGGCCACCAAAGGGCCATGGAGCTCCAGGCTAACGGACTTATAATTGCGTGTCAGTCCATATGAGGGCCGTTAAAAAGTCACTCAGGGAATTTGTGACCAGGGTTGACGTTAAGGACCGGAAACAAGACAGAGTCATGTTAATGGCAATTATATGTTGTGCAAGTGCATAGAGGACAGCAGAGACAGGAGGGCCCTTAAGACAAGACTAAACACTGCCACAGCCTGAAATAATGAATTAACTAAATACTTTCTATAAAAAAAAAAGAAATTAAAGAAAAGAGAAAACCACATTATGGCATCATGCAATAAACACATCCGAAGACCACATCACGTAAGGTAAAAAATGACAATAAACTGGGGTGTATGATGGGTAATTACTTTGAGAACTTTTGGTTTGATTGAAAAACTTGTGAATAAAAGGCCTGTTTTTTCAAGAATTTGAATATTCATGCCCCTACAAGATATGTGTACATTAAAGGCATTAATCTGTACCATTTATCTATTTGAGTTTTGATCATTTCAGTCATAAGTCCACAAATCTGTGAACCTGCTATTGCTGTTTAGGGGGGAAAATGTAGCAGATTTACAAAACGACAAGAGAAAAACACTATTAAAAGATTTTTAATCTTTACTAAGTAAATTAAAAAAGCATTTATTGGGGAAGAACAACATTGGATTTTTGCCAATATCCAATACGCTGTACTTCTAAACTCATTATCGCAGATACAAATACCAATAATGATATTTTGTGTCAAGAGCACAGGGTCTCAACTTAACTAAATTGACCTGTTTCATCCATGATTACAGTGCGTTTGTGTTAGAAACAGATGTGAAGTAAAAAAAAACATATGATTCTGTAATAAATTACACTTTGAATTCATAAAAGTGGACAATATGTGATGATGAGGTAAACAACCATGATACACTGTACATTTTGCCAATAATACAGCCTGTAAATGAGATTTTCACTATTGTTATGGTCAAAAGATCATCTGTAAATATTAGCAAACATTTTCATATCTGTAGATACTGATAACCAGCTTTTTAGCCAAATATCTACGGATACTTACAATAGTCAGGTAAATTTGTACATCCCTTGTAATTATAACTTAAATCAAAGAGATGCATGTATAAAAAATAACAAGCATCAAAACCATCTCCATATCTGAATGACTTCCCAACCAAGTCTCATGCTATTCAAAAAGTTCATGGTTCTCAAAAATTAATACTTCCCCACAGGGGATTTTCTTAAAAGAGGCTGCTCCAAAGCCAATTTAATGAGGTTTATCACCAGAGATGTAACGTTTCGGGTCTTAGCACGTCATCAGACATCTGTGGCGATAAACCTCATTAACTTGACTTTGGAGCAGCCTCTGATGTGCAGAACTTTTGTCTCTTTTTGCTTCTATTGTTGTGTCTAGCACCCAGTATTGAATCCTTTTTGGGATGTTTGTGCTTCATCTTTTTTCTATGCACTCTGGATTTGATCCTAAACATTATAAAAATGAAGTCACAAAGCTCATAGTTTTCATTGGAGGGAGCAGGAATTGGACCTAACACTTCAGGTTCTTCTGTCATGAAGAAAACCTGCAGCTTCGGACTACGGGCCATCGACTTCAGCTGCCATCTTGGCTCAAATCAGCCTGGAAGAAAGTCACAACACAAGAGGCACTTTGAACAGCTGTTTGGTTAATAAAACATCTGGGGGCTGTTCATTTCCGCTCCATATGCTATCCTCATCACGATGTCAGTGACCTGCAGAGAGTTCAGACCCCTTCTTTGTTGCCTGGACACCACTGTGGACGAGTATTCAAGGTCAAATAATGGTAACTGGACTTTAGATTGTAGAGCACTTTCCATGCCAGTGGACAACCTAAAGCACTAAATAGATCACACGCAATAATTGGAGCACATGAGTGACAACATACTCTACCACCGACCAATGGACACCCCTTGGCAGATGTGATTTTTACGTCAAATATCTCATAAGATCGGATACTATAACTGGACAATATACTGATCCAGCATCAAGACAGCCTTGTGCGCACGTGCTTGTGAGGGAAATTACCTTGAACCAGGGTTAATTTGTTGACTAATTATTTTCATCATAGTTTTCATCAGTAACCTTTTTTCCCCTGACGAAAACTAGACAGGTACTTATAAAAACAAGTGCACATGGGCAAAAACTAAAACTAAATTAACTGACATTTTCGCGACTTTGGTTGTGTGGAAAGGTATACATTGAAACTTTACTACGGTGAATAAAGGCTTATTAGATGTTTCATTTTATCCAAGTGTAAAACACGATTTCAGAAATTCAAGGGAAACATGAAATATGCCTTACACTTTACACTTCATATTTTAGTCGACTAAATTTACAGTAGATTTGTCGACTAAAATGCAGTGAAATCTAAAACTAGACTAAAAACAATTTCGATGAGTAATTTATGAGTAAAACTAAAAGATATGTTAGGCAAAAGACTGTAACTAAAACTTATCTAAAAAGCGCTGTCGTGCAACATCTCACACTTGTTTTTTCAACTGTTTGACACAATGAGAAAACTAGCTTGGAGTAATCCACATAAAAAGTCTGCGTTAAAGTCCAAATTTAGGCGTTTATCCGAGCAGATTATAGGCCGACATCTTTGCATGTAGAGTCTTTTACATGTAAACATGCTACAATGCACACACCCTTGACAGTTGCTTTTGGGTGTTTGTGTAACACATCTGTGTCCTGTAGTGGTCAATGGCTTTACAGAGGGAACCTTGAGGTGGATGTGATGCAAACTGTAAGCTTTGTTACAATGCAGGGCACACGGTGTAGATCTGTGAGATTCATGAGAGGAGCAACATGTGCTTGTTCCACTAGTGACAAGACCCAAATATGTCATCAATAACTTACTAAGAAAAAGAAGATGCAAGATGAGTAGAACAAAGAAAACAGTTGAACAGTGCTCAAATTTTACATTTTTGTCTAAACTAATGCAGATCAGAAATGCATTCATGATGTTTTCTAAACCTCTTGAGTGACCTTAGTGCTCTTTGGTGGAAAAACAACTTTTGTTTGTTTAAAGCCTGAAAATCCACAAAGCTCCTTTAACAAGTCAAACTGTGTTACAGTCACATCAGGACGAGCCTCACTGGGTCAGATTCTAACAGATACCTGTGCAGTTTATCTGATAGGTGCATTTCTCCATCTTTGGAGCCAATCTGACGTACAGCACACCAATAATATGCTGCAGACTGTTAAAGTTCTGCTGTGGCAAAGTTAGAGATACAAAACTGAATTCAGCCAATTCCTCTTGAAGTCCTTAGTCGGGCTGAAAGATATATCGTTAACGTATCTATATCGAGATATGAACATCCAAGATATCAATACCGAAAAAGCAACGATATGAACCATGTAGATTTCCCCTGCGCTCACCCTGCATGTACAGCTCTGGAAGTCACAACAAGTTTCATTTTTACGATTGCCCTTGAATGCACCGCTGAGGCCAGCCAACCACAAACCGTTTTTATTTTTCTGAAAAATGCTTTGTTTTCACCAAACCTGTAGTCATATCGTATTGTATCGATATCGAGATAGCTGGCCTGAATATCGAGATATGAAATTTTGTCCATATCGTTCAGCTCTAGTCCTTAGGTACAAAATGTCAATTTTGCAAAGTACTGCTTTATCCACATAGATGCAGAGTCACATGGTTGTCTGCATTTTCAATAAAGACAGTGTTCTTGTTTCCATCTGTGGCCAATTGTGGTCTAAGTTGAATCGGTCAATCAAATTTCACAAGAATTTGGTTTCAATAAAGAAACAGTCTCTGTGAATGGAAACAAAATGATGGGACGCCAGCTGTTCTTTGACCTTACGTCTATATAACAATGATTTTTTTCTCCTCCTCTTGAGGACAAAAATGACAAAGCTTGGGTTTTACTTTACAAGACTGTGTTGTATGTGTTGCTGTTCTGCTAACTTAAGACCTGTTAAGTGTGAGTAGATCACAGAATTTAATTTTTATGAGCCAGAATGAAGCCATTGCGTGAAAAGGTGCTACTCTGGGGTGTTATGGACCAAGTGATGCCACACATTAATGAATGCCTTGGCTAGAATTTTTATTGGAGCCAGGCTTACAGTATGTGATCTCAAGGCGTTTCTGACACAGTGTTTTCAGTAGTATGACTGCTTTTGAAATCAAGAGAGACTTCACACACGATGGCAGACCACAGACGGGTCAGCTGATCTTGACCAGTTGGGTAAAACACTTACATGTTCGAAATTCTAGTTCTGTGCCTCCCAGCCTGGGGTCCAGAACCCCCAGGTGGGGGGGCCAATGGGTCTCAGGGGGCGACCAGGGGGATTTTAATGGAAAAACAGGTCAGGAACCACTGCTGTAGTTTAACTCTATTCATTTACACAGTGAAAGCAAAGGTATGAGCTGATGCCCCAGCCTCAGAGCATTGTATTCTTATTGCACTGTCAGACAGCTTCTAAAGTTTAGGAATGTAAACTGATAGTCAAGCTGTCGGTACAACTTTTGTGACTGACCTCCTAATTATGTTTGCGGGTGATGCCACAAGTGCCATAGTGAGAATGTTGGTGTCTTTGTGTGTGTAAGAAATGGCCCAAAGGCAGATGTAAGTTCAGGAGTTTTCCAACTAATCTGTTGACATTTGTCATAACTGTGTCTCAATTTCATTGGTACAGTGTGAGTGTCCAGGCCGTGTCAGACCATCAGATTCTACAGTGTGATCACATACATTGTGTGCAGTGGTCACATGTCCTTAATGGTCCAGTTGCACAACGTGAGCTGACAATTATGTGACATTGCACCAGGTCTGAAAGCAAGATGATCAAGATCACAACAACTATGCTGCCATGTTGCTTGTTTTGTCCATTTTTTCAGGTGTCATAAATAAAGGTCGTCCTCCTTCATCGAACAGTGTGTGCTTTGACCCTCCCACCAGAAAACTCTTGTTTTTGAGTGAGGAGCAAAGGGGGCCTACTACAGCTGGTTTAAATGTCAAAAAAGCCGGCGGAGAGGACAGAAAGGCAGCTGCTAGTTCACTAAAAGGGTAAAACTGCTGATATACGGCTGGTTTATAAGAATTGCTATGAACAATCACTTTTTGGAGCTGAAACAAATCATACTAATTTGTTTTTAATATTCAGAGAGAAGTCTTTTACAAAAGTATGAATTGTGATTATTTTAGAGTGATCTAATTACAGCGTAAGCAGGATGTTCCTTAAACCAGCTTAACCCTCCAAAATAAAGATAATCAGATTTAGCAACACAGACAAAAATCACTTTTTTTCAGAGTGGGATTAAAAACTGCAATCTGAGCTCCCAAGAGAGTACATCATCACCTCATTTTATGAGGTCAGCTTGAAAATGTAAGAATTTATGAAACATTTCATGTCATAACTGTATGAACATCGTCAAAAATGGCCTACATTTTCAGTTTAGAGAAAAGTGAATAAATATCCTGAAGCAGGGAGACCAAACAAACCGGCTCATTGTTTGAGGGAGAGACAGCGACGGAAAATGAAAGAAAGGACCGATTATACTTTCTGGAAAGATGAGGATAAAAACCACCAAACCACACGGTGTTCTCACCAATAAGCCCCAGTAAAACCAGACGTTAAATATAGATTTAAAGAGCATCAATTATGATCCTATCATTCATTACAGCAGACACAAACCACCACAGGCTCCACTCTCTCAGGCCTTTTCTTCTTCACCAGAATCACTCATGATTGTTTTTGGTCAAGGTACCAAAGTATAATTGAACTTTGATTAAATATTTAAGATCCAAGCCCCATCTAAGAAATAATGGTAAAATATTTTCTTAATTAAAGGGCAAATTCAGTTTTAATTTTTTTGTAAAAGAATGATGGTAGTGAACTACATGCATTCTTATAGTTTCCCATTTCTTTGTTTAAAGCCAAATAAAATGAAAAAGGAAAATACATTAACAACCCTGTACTTTTTTCACTGTTGTTGTGTCTTCTTGTTATTTTAAAAAAATCTCTCCCTGACTTTTTCTTCAATCACACGTGGTCTAACAGTAAATTTTACTGTGGTACTTGATCGTTTTTTTTTGCTGAGTCAAAGGGTTGTTTCGGAGCATGAATCAAACATTGAAGGACTTTTAATTAATTCATGGCGAAGATTCAGTGACTCATGATCTATTTAGACTCCCGTTGAGTGTTCAGCAGGAGGAATGCCGCTGATAATAACCTCCGACACACATTCAGAAGAAGCCATGCCCGAAGGAGGAGTGGGGGAAGGGTAAAGGGATGAAGCATAAGGAAATGAAAACAGAAGTAACTGATGAAATATGTAAAAGAAAAATTGGGGGGAAGAATGGGGGAGCATTGAGTGAAGAGGTAAAAGGAGGTGATGTAAGGACGGGATGGAAAGAGCACAGAGGAAAAAGGGAGGGATGGGAGGAAGGAAGACGGTGGAAAGAACATGCTTGTATCTGTTCCCACTTCAACAGCTGAAGACCAGACACATGGTCAGAGCCTCCCTTGAACATTAAGCCACTAAAGATTGATATATAGAGCTAATATTCAACCTACAAAGAACCATTATGTCTGCTTTTATGTGCAGGTCGTTTATCACACAGCTGCAAGAAGGAAACTCAGAGGATGTTTTGGTAGAAACCTTCAGCCTATTCCACTGAAACACTGATTATAGAGGCAGATGAGTGTCGGAGCTGAAGGCTGATGATCAGCGTTTTAGACCAATGTGAAAAATGTGACAGTTTTTGAGACTTTAATGGATGTATAAACTTACAAATAATGACAGCAGTGATAATTAATGGTTTCCTCTTAGTAAGGATTGAATATTCATTACTTTGGTTCTTAAGACACCATGTATGGTACATTCTCCATTACTTTAGTGACTGTATTAAGCTAAATGAATGTATAAAGTACCTATACTTTGACCAAAAGTGTCCACGAGCAAAAGAGAGAGCACTTTCTTGATGAATCAAATGTGTAAACAGAATTCGCCACTGTCAGGAACAACAACAACAACAACAGCAATGGCCAACTACTGAACAACATGTGTGTTAACTGTGCTCTGTTTGTTATCGCTCCTCCAACAAAACGTGGATTTGCTGCATCAATACTATGACCAGACGTGACACATTTGTTAGATTTGCCAAGGACACTACAAACTTACATCACCAACTACTGGCCTGGTATGCATGCCACCACGTTTTTAGTCGTTCTCACGGATTTGTGTGAACAGAGAACGCCTTTGAAAATGCAAAAGAAAAACCTTTCTGTTTCAGGTGACAATGTTGTCGTGTAAACGGACCCTTTAAACAGTTAGTAGGATTAGCAATTAACTCATTATTAAAGAGAAGAAATGAGCCTGACTTGAACACCTCAGACTTCATTTTTTTTTAAGTTGGGCAGTTATCAAAACCCTTAATAAGAATGAAAACAGTTTTCCACATTTTCACTAATAACTCAGCTAACAAGGTCAAAAATGCCTAGGCAGAGTTTTGTGCTCTTGTAGCACTTCCGGATCGTAAGGGACTGATACAGTTTCCCAGTCACTCCATGATAGTATCATAGTGTGTGTGGGGCAATTGCTAATTTGTGACCCCCGTCCCTTGAAGGGCTATTGTGAGAGTAAAACATTACAAGTGTAATTCATGGGAAGATATGGGGCCCTTTTATGAATACAGTACTCAGTGGTTGAGAAGAAGTTGATATTGTTATCATATACAGTTGCGATCAAAATCGTTAAATCCCCATTGCAAATAAGGTGTATTGGCAAAATTTACAAACTTCTGCAGTCTCAAAAGTTATTCAACCCCCTGAACAGAATCTCTTATAAAAGCACAAATTTGCAAATCATGTGTTGTCTCAAGCACGCCTGATTCAACTAATCAAGTGCTTCATTGGCTGCATCAGGTGTGTTATCTGCAGCACACTTCAAATATCTGAACTGGCTCGGGGTTTGTTGACAGTAACATTTGATTACATGTTAGAAATATGGTTAAGTCAAGATAACTGTTGAAAAAGTTAAGAGAAGAGATCGTTGCCTTGTACAAACGAGGAAAAGGACACAAAAAGATAGGAAAAGCACTGA
Organism: Cetoscarus ocellatus; assembly: GCA_037902135.1. Taxonomy (NCBI): domain Eukaryota; kingdom Metazoa; phylum Chordata; class Actinopteri; order Labriformes; family Labridae; genus Cetoscarus; species Cetoscarus ocellatus. The sequence continues at coordinate 1,007,692 of JBAMNC010001464.1, forward strand.
ATGTTCCTACAGATACAGATGGAAGCATAGTTTTGCAAGTTCAAAGTTAAAGGAACAGTGGGTACAATACCTGGACGTGGCAGAAAGAGACAGCTATCAATGGCTGCCACCAGATTCCTGAGGAGGCAGGTGGTCCACACTTGAACTCCAAGACACCATTACTGACCCAAAAGCACAAGAAAAGTCGCCTTGGATATGCTCATAACCATATAGCGAAGCCACAGAGGTTTTGGGATTCTGTTTTGTGGAGCGATGAAACAAAACTGGAACTTTTCGGGCCTATGGATCTGCGGTATGTCTGGAGGAGGTAGAATGAAGCATATGCTGAAAAGAACATCCTGCCTACAGTGAAGTTTGGCGGTGGTTTGGTGATGCTTTGGAGCTGCTTTGCTTCCTCTGGCACTGGAAACCTGCAGCGTGTGAAGGGTAAAATGGATTCTATCAAGTATCGGGAAATCCCCAGGGGAAAATGTCATGCAGTCTGTGAGGAAGCTGAAGCTTGGGCATCACTGGACCTTCCAACAGGACAATGATCCCAAGCCTCAAAGTCCACTAAGGCCTGGTTTCAGAAGAAATCCTGGAAGATTCTAGAGTGGCCGTCACAGTCACCTGACTTGAACCCCATAAAAAACCTGTGTTGGGATTTGAAGAACGCAGTTGCAGCACACAAACTCAATAATATCAGTGAACTGGAGACCATTGCCCATGAGGAATGGGCTAAGATTCCTCAGGAATGCTGCCAGAAGCTGGTGTCTGGCTGTGCATCACATTTGCAGCAGGTCATACAATGAAAAGGGTGTTGTTCTAAGTACTGAAGTTGCTTGTCATGAAGGGGTTGAACCATTTTGAGACTCCAGTAGTCATTAAAAGTGGCATTTTGTTTTGAATATGAAGAAGCTGATGGTAATAATAGTTGCCTTGAGCTGTTTCAGTTGTTCTTGTTTTATTTGTTTATTGCAAACAGCTGGAAGTTTCTTAATTTTGCCAGTAAACCTAATTTGCAATGGGGGTTTAATGATTTTGATTGCAACTGTATTTTATTTACTTTATATTTATTACAGAGAAACGCCAGGAAAACATAACCTCCTTGGCTGAGGTAAAAAAGCATGAAGGTCTGTGTTGTAATTGGGTCTAGCACATAGCAGATGTGAATACTGCTACCGCTTTGGTGCCAGATTTTGGTACCCAGTCCTAGTTAGCTCAGTTAGCTCCAAGCTTCTAAGTGCCAACATACCAATAGCTTAATGCTAGATTTTCACTCACAGGAAAAACTGAAGCAAAGGCTATTTCAACCAGCAATTAGTCAAGCAAAATGCCCACCAAGTCATTTACTTGTCTGATATTTGCATGAATAAACAAAAACTGAAGGCAGGGACAATGGCAGGAGACTATGTGAAACCCCGATTATATGTAGCTGTATTATCTCGACAGTTGTTTCATATCTCAGCTCCAAAAGTTTCTTCTATTTCTGTACTCATGAAACATCTGGATTCCACATTTTCCTCAGTAAAAATTAGCCGTTTGTCTCGTTTCCTCCCCTCTGACTGGAGCTGCTCTGCTTTGTGCCACTGCAGCCTCTCACCAGTTTGAAGCTGTTTTACATCTGAATGCTGGCACACGTGTACATGGTGTGTTTAACACGGCATAGGACTCTGTGTCCTTCTTTGTCACTCTCTTTTAATGCCGTCTGTCTGTAAAATCCTGAAAGCCAACATGGACAAACCCCAGAGTGCTTTTACCAGATTTATTTTCTACTCTGCTCAAATTTTTCTGGGAATGGGATACGGAGGATTTGAAATGTCACGGCTTAAGCTCCAGTGAGCGAGTGTGAGTGGAACCACTTATAATAATATGACTATTCATCAAGACACCTGTAATTTATTTGAAATGCTAAGCGCAAATGTGAATGATTGTTTATTTCACTTCATTTAAGGAGTATTTAAGATAAGCAAAATAAAAACTGCAGAGGATGTCTTCATTTTGCTATAATCACATCAAAGTTAATGATTCTGTAAGTTTCCCATCATTGCCTGCACTTGAATACATCGAGTCATTTTCATATCAGACATAAAAGGCAAACATGCAAAACACATCGAGCACATCTCTGTATTCTTTGCTGCAAATAAGCATGCAAAAGAGTGTCTGCAGGCATGTGTGTGGGGATGCACAAGTGTGCTCTGCAGAGGGATGCAGCCTGACATTCCTTCACTTTAATCCCAACTCTGCCAGGGGATGACATGGCAGCACATGCACTGTCACTCAGAAGACCACCAGGCCTCAGTACACACTTGAGCTGGACCAACACACCCATCTTTAGTCAACTTTACCACCAGAAAAGACAGGCAAGTGCGCAAAAGCTGGGAAAATATATGTCCCTTAGCACTCAAAATTGGAGAATTTGCTGTTACCTCTGCCAGTGAGGTTATGTTTTTGACTGCATTTGTTTGCATCTGTTTTGTTTTGTTAGCAAGATTACGCAAAAACTACTGGACAGATTTTGCTGAAATGTCCAGGAGATTTTGGTAATAGCCCAACTCAAAAATAATCTGATTTTGGTGGTGATCCAGATAATCGCCATTAGTGAATGATCATTTTCACTCAGTAATTGTAACTAATAATGATACCAACATAACAGCAAAATGTGAGCTACCTTTGCAGAGGTTTGTGCTGTCTGAGTGTTGTCTAGCTGTAGTTGTTTTAAAGATCAACTTGGAGAGGGGGGAAGACACACTGCAAATGGGCCTCAGGTCAGATTTGAACCCCGGCAGCCAAGACAGCAAGACAAAAGCCTCAAAATATGGCAAGTGTGTGTTTGCAACCTATTCTGCCAAAACAACGCCCTGGAATTTGTTGTTTCAATTGTAAAAAAAAAAAAAAAAAAAGGGCAGGCAAGTGTTTGTAACATTAAGACAAGTGGGTGAAGATTGAAAGGCGCTCCTCATCAGCTTTAACCACTTGGTCAAATGTTGCCAACTTATTTGTGGGATTAGACAGTGTCAGGAGTTGGCTTGCAGTATTAAGCTATTAAACAGTGAGGAGATAAGTTTGTTTCATGAGTGATCAATTGGACAAATAAGCAGCAACATTTGAAGAAGTTGATGGAAGAAGTTGCCATCCTATTTATACAACTAAAGCAGAGTGTAGGAATTTGACAACAATAACAATTAAAAAGAAAGACAGCACTTTGTGAATTGCACAAACAAATTGTCAACTTTAAATTGAAGCAATAATGTAGAAAATGGGCAAAATAGTAAAGAAATAAAACTTTGTTAAACAATAATATTTGGAAGTAACTCTTCTGACAGTGCCTAAATTGCACAAATAAGTTGGCAACACATGAAGTTGGTGAGAATGTTGCCAATCTGTTTGAGCAATTAAGACAGGAGTTTAGGAATGTGCCTGCAAAGAGAGGAAGAGCATGTTTAAGTTGCATGAACATGTTGGCAACATCCATTCATCCATCCATTATCTATCCCACTAATCCCTTTTAGGGTCGCAAGAGCTGGACCCTAGAGGCAGGGAACACAGTTGCGAGCCAATCATAGTGCTACACAAAGAGACAGACAAAGGAAATGAAACCAGAGTGCCAAGAGAGAACCCACACAGGCACAAGGAGAACATGTGGACTCTGCACAGAAAGGCCTTGGCCAACACAGGGAGTCGTACCAGCAACCCCCTGGCTGTGAGGTTCTTGCACAAACTTGCTTGACCACAAGCAGAATAAATTTAAAAATTAATTATTGAAAAAATGACAAAAGATTGGAAAAAAAATCTAAAAATATCAACTGTAGAAATAAGTCGTAAGTGTACAGTGCAATCAATTGCTTGTTTTGTTTTTCATTAAACGTTCAACAAAATGTTAACATTAATTTAAAGCAATTTTAATTAATAAGAAAGCAAATTAATCAAGAAAAATTAATGTCTTAACTAAAAAAGACAAAACACTGGGAAGAAGTCTCCTAACAATGCCTAAACTGCACAAATAAGTTGTCAACATTCGGTAAAGTGGGTGGAACCGGTGAGAACCTTGCCAACTTATTTGTGCAACTTTGACGATGCAGGTATTAACCTGCAATATTTTAGACTAAAAGAGAACCTGCTTCGTCTTAACTACATGAATTGTTTGAATAGACTAAACTTAGAAAAATAACTTAAGGGAAAAAAAACATGTAATTCAGAAAAATACATTGTTACAAAAAGTTCACTCAAAAGTTGGGATTTATTTCTTGATAATGGGTTAATTTGTTGGCAACAATCAACGAAAGCAAACTAATTTAGAAAAATATAATTTGATAAGAAAATAAACTCTAAAAATAACCTTTTCTTAAGTAATCCTTGATCACCACCAGTTTTAACCACTCATTCAAACATTGCCAACTTATTTGAACAATTAAGAGTGCACGATATCTCGTTTAAGAGGTTTTTCATTTAGCACAAAGAATTGCTTTAAGAAGTTGGTTATGGTAAATTGGAGCAATGATGTTGACAGCAAAGCAAAATAATTCAGAAAATTATCATTTCACTTTACTCAAAATTGAGGGCAATTCTCCTTGGACCATGGGTGGGCAACTGGTGGCCCAGAGGCTGCATGTGGCCCTTCCACCCAAAGTGAGGCCCCCAGTCAGTTTGAAATATCAATTAATGCATGTTCATGGAAGAAAAAAATCCAGAAAAAATAGATGTATAATTGGCTGATTTGTTCAGTAAAACTCTCTTCTTTTGCATTAGTCCAAATACAAATGAAAATAAAAAAGATAAGTAAACTATACTTCAATAACCACTAAATGCTTTGCTACTTGTGTCAAAAAGTTTCTTAAACTGTGAAAATCTGTGTTAAGCTCAATATAACAAGTAATGCTCACTGCATTTTAGTGTAAATTACATAAACAGCCTAAATCCCTTTGGCAACATCAGTATCAGCAGATACAAACATTTCTGTTGATATTTTTCCTTACATACCCCATATATTGACTGTAATATTGGCAGAATGTACGAATGTACTGAACTGGTTTACCTCATCATCACTAATATCCACTTTTATAAATTAAAGTGTTATTTATTAAAGAATAAATTGATGTTTTCTTGTTTCACAACTATTTTTAACATAAAATGGACATAACATGAAAGAAACTGGTCAATTTAATTCAGTGGAGACTTCATGTCCTTTAAAAAAATACCAGTGTCAATGTCTGTGATCATTGGTTTGGGAATATCAGATATCTGCAAAAATCCAACACTGTGCATCCCTAGATAATTTCAGTGTGGTCCTCTTGGTAACCAAACCTGTCCATCCCTGCCAAAATCTGACAAATATGAACCACTCTGGACAACTTTGCCTCATTTATCAAACATCACCAACTTACTTGTGCAGTAAATTCCAAACAAAGCTCCGAACCATAGAAAGTAACTTTAGTCATGCACCCCTATTTGATACCTGATGACCCTATCCTGAGGCCCCTCAGAGGATGGAGGCCCCTTGGAGGCTAAAGGCCCAGGTCATGCCCACCTTTGCCCCCCTGGTCAAACCACCCATGACTTCAAGCCCTCCACGGCCAGAGGATGAAATACCATCACACACACTGTCACTCAGGACCACCAGGCCTCCACACTCCACCACACCCACCTTGCCGGGTGGAGACGTTCCTCTCGTTGGCGGCGGTGAGCACGACCTGTGGATGGCTCTGCTCCAGCACGAACAGCTCGTCCTTCCCCACGCGCCCGCTCTTACCAGACTTCATGGTACCGGAGGGCCCAGAGGGCGCGAGGTACCTGCCGCTACAGTCCCTGAAGGCCACCTTACCGGAGCGGAACTCCAGCGTGTAGCCCGTGCTCTTGTCCGTGGTGGCGACCAGCGCGCCGTCGTTCCTCAGGAAGCGGTTGTCGGAGGTCTGCAGGTGGTACCGCTGCTCACGGAACACCAGCGTGATCATGGAGTCCACCCCCCACGGAACGTCCCGGTCTATGGCGATCTCGTCCACCTTGGAGCTCAGGTGCGCGTACCTCTTGCGCGTGAGGCTGAAGATGTTGACCTGCGGATGCATGGCGATGTGCACGCTCCATTTCTCAGCCACCGAGGCGGTCTGGGCGAAGCAGATGATCCGGTCCTCGGTACCGCCCAGGTAGCGGCCGTGCTGCTCGGACTGCAGGGACCAGCGGCCGTCATCGTGGGCCGTGATGATGAACCTGCACTCGGGGCCTGGGGTCTCGCTGTCCCCCGTGACGTTCCCGTCCTTGTCTGCACCGATGTACCGGCCCAGATGTGACTTTAGGCAGAAGACGTTCCCGTTGGACTCGTCCCCGCTCTGCTCCAGGGTCCAGATCTGCTTCTTCTTCATGCTCGTGGCGGACGCGTTGATCTTAAAGCCGAAGGTCTCCGCAGTGAGGTATTTGTTCCCGCAGTTGATCAGACCGAACTGGATCTGCAGCATGTCGCTGGTTCCGTTCGCAGCTCCGTTGGTTGTCATTTTGGGTCTCTGTGAGCTCGAGCCTCGGTCCGGTCCGGTTCTGTCTCAGAGGGGTCTTTTCGAGAGGGGGGGCGGTTCAGTATGTGAGCTCGCGGCTGAAGGGTGGGATGCTCTGTGCTGCCTCGCGTGCTTCTCTTTGTTTGGGGAGTGTGTGTGTGATGTGAGCGCGCGCCGCCGGTCCACTGTGCTCTGCCTGTCTCAGCAGCGCGAGCCCGCCGCCACAGCTGCAGCCTATATAACCATCAGTGACGTTGCACCTCAAACCACGCCCCCAAAGATGGACCCAAACTTTGAGATGAAATTTTTACCTCTTTTCAGCTTTTCTTTTTTCTTTTACAGCTCATGAAAACCTGTGCAATATGTATTTTTGCGATATTTTCTAGATGGAAACCCCACTGTGTCCACAGAGTAACCATGCAGAGCAGGAATTATGTGTATAGACTTGTATTTTTTGTATCTATTTATTTATTCCGTATCATGAAAATAAAAGTTCACATGCTGTACAACTTTAAATTCTGCCACATGTTCCATTCCATGATCAAAAATGGGCAGGAAGAAGAAAGTCTGATGATTACCAGCCCCTTTCTCGAAATAATAAAGCAAGAAATAATTAGATGGTCTGTCCGTCAGATATTTAACAACCACTGCTTATCAAAAAAGCAGAAAAAAAAAACAAAAAACAAACATACACAACAACTCACCATCAGTTTCATATTTTATCATTTTGTCTTCATACATTATCTTGAACTGATGAATATTGGTACAGGCTTTTAAGTCAATTGTTAAAGAATTTAACACCACACACTGAAATACATATTCTGTGCATTGCATTATGCCGACTACTGTATCTTCCTTGAAACATTTTCCTATTCCCTGAATGCAAGTTGTTTTATTGCTTTGTAAGCCTACAGTTTCTCACTTTGAGGTGAGGATTATTACAATTCTGCTGTACAGCTGCATAATGACAATAGAGGTAATCTATACCAATCTGTTCCTTTATTAAGCCAAAATCATCTGCTATTTCTTCATCATTTTCTTTATTCTCTGTTTCTTATCCCTCTTTTTTTGTCTTGATTTCAAGAGCATTTTAAGTGGCCTGAAAGGCCCCAGGGAAAGACCCATTTGAGATTTTAAAGGCACAGGGAACGCAAATCAGCTCTCTACACATAATATTTATGATATACATATTATACACAATCTAAAAATCTGATCTTTGCACAGTGTCTAACATATCAGCAGTTAACTTTGTGAGGGTGCTCAGAAACTGGATGTAAGGTGGGTGGGCTTTAGACAAGAATTGATGATGTTATAGGTAAATCAGCAAATAAAAAAATAAACAACAAGTCCCACTCACTAAGAGGCAGTAAAACTTCTTTACTCCCGCCCAGCCAGCCTCTTCACATCCAAGAAAACAGTCTCTCTAAATCATTTTTAACTTTGCTGGTTAACTACCTGATTTGACTATCTATCTATCTATCTATCTATCTATCTATCTATCTATCTATCTATCTATCTATCTGTGGTTGTCTATCTATCTCTGCATATTAAGTCAAGAAGAGGGACTAAAAAACTGCCCAAACAAAGCTTGTATCCTGGAAGTACAGCAAATCACATCATGCTATAACATCATGGAAGAGTTTTATTGCATTACATTACTATGAAGCGTTCATCTGGTACCTACAACAGCTCTGACATGTAGGGGAGTACAGTGAGTCACGTTCTGGGTGGCGCCATGTTGGATTTATACCCTTCCCAGAATTTGCTTTGACTGACACCTGTCAATCAGAGCAATAGTGACCTCCCACCAGTAATAATAATTATAATAAAACATTTTATTTAAAGTGCCTTTCAAGACACTCAAGGACACTGTACAAAGTAGAAAAATATAGACAGCATCAATAGAACAACAAAATCAGCAAAACATAACAGACAAAACAGATATGGGAATGTAGATGGCAGGTTGTTGTTAAATGGAGTATGCAGTCCTGAACAGGTGGGTTTTGAGTCTGGATTTGAAGAGGGGTAGAGAGTTCAAGTTTCGGAGGTCTGGTGGGAGAGAGTTCCAGAGCTCGCAGTAAAATAAGCTGTTTTAGAACAACATTTCAAACACTTAAAGATGGGTTTTCTCTCTCAAAATTTCAAGGATACTTTGAGACACACTGAAGGTTGATATTGCATTAAAATTCTAAAAAAAAATTACGCTAAGTTCCCACGGCCTTTAAAGTAGAAGTGCCAGTTGTCTGTTGGTTACAAGATGTGATAAAATAGCATTGAGCGAGACACCATTTCAGGTAATTCTCTTGTTTGTCTGTGACTGTGTTTGGCCCTCACCTTTTTCCGCTCTACAAAGACAAAATATAGTCCATCCCCATCCCCTGCTCACTTTGACAGGCAGAGAAAGAAAGATGGGACCAACACTACTGAAGAGAAGGAGGCTGGAGGGTAAGAAAAATGAGGGCTCAATGATATTTCATACATTTCACACTTTGCACCACAAAGTGCGATATGCTTTTGCAAGCTTTTGCAGCTCTCTGCATTGAAACAGTCTTTCTCTGAGCTTGATTAAACTTTGTCTACAATGAGATATAAACAGAATATCAACAATCGCCATAGATAAAAAAATATCGGTATATATCGCACCAGTTTAGAAGATTGCCTATTAGGGGCACTGCTGGCACCCCAAGCCAGAGGAGAGGAAGAGAAAGACTGAAACGTTTGTTTAATTGTTACACGATTTCAAGGTATCAAATAATAGTTTCATGGTATTAACTAACTCACTTCTCATTATCTTCTCTTTGTGCTGAAAGAGGGCAGGAGAGTTATAAAAAATATGTGAAACTGACCATCATAATTAAAATCTAGTTTAATGCAATGCTAGAAATATCTCAGTCACATGCGCACATAGCATACTTCTTACTGTCGGGGGATTCAATAAAATAATAAAAAATGATAAAGTTCTACTTACAAATAAATCTATTGGAATGTAATGTTTTGAATTATTTTCTTTTGCATTGGTGTCTGCCTATGACAAAGCAATATATTTATGTTTGGATATGATACAGTTGGTTTAATCATCTTCAGTTTTTTAGTAATTCCCATAAATAACTAGAAAAAGGCGTGTGTGTTAGGAATTGATATTTCAATACCCAGTTTAAGGTATTATATTGCAAGGTGAGAATACAGCTTTGACCCTGGAGAAAAGTCAGCTTAGCAATTTATTCGAGTATAACTTTGCACCATATTATCAGACAAGCCCCCAGATACTTTGCCTACAGGTGGTAAAGTTGGATCAATACATGGGGATGCTCAAACAGCATGGAAAACAGCAACATTTATGTTTGGATGTATTTTTCAATGAATTTGCCTGAGGACATGCTATGAAAAAGATGCAAGTCTAATTCAACCAATCACTTGGAAAAGGAAAAAAAGTGTCACATGTGATGATGAAAGACCTGAGGAACTGTGAGCATCAGACATTACTCCTCAACAATCACAAAACTAAATCAGAAAAGTGCATCTCTGTTTTTCAGAACAACTCAATCAGCGACTGTTGTGCAAAATCACACAAGTTAGCAAGTAAGGTGCTGTCCTTGCAGTGATGCATCCATCCATTATCTATATGCTTATCCCTTTCAGAGTTGCAGGAGGCTGGAGCCTATCCCATCTGACTTTGGGCGAGAGGCGGGTTACACCCTGAACCAGTTGCCAGTTGATTGCAGGGCCACAGTGAGAGACACATAACAATTCATGCTCACATTTATACACAAGGACAATTTGGGGTCACCAATTAACCTAATGAGCATGTTTTTTGGTCTGTGAGAGAAAGTTGGAGTGCCCGGAGAACGAGAAGAAAGAAAGGCCCTGACCAAAACGGGGTTTGAACCAGCAACCTTCATGCCACCCCATTTCTAATCCCTCCTACCTCTTTCAGACACACCACTGGCACAGCAGTGGGAGCAACTTAGGGTTAAGTTTCTTGCCCAAAGACACATCAACGTGTGACAACTGGAGCTGGGTTTAAACTCTCGTCCCTCTGATTGATGGTGGAGCGTACAACCAGACTAAACCACAGACAGCCCCCTTGGAGTTGTTGTTTGCTGTAATTTTTACAATAACACACCACAAAATGCGCATTGAAGCAACTGATGAGACTCTTAGCAGTAGGTTACCATGCTTTGCAAATCATCGTGGCTACAGTGGATGTGATGTCAAATTTACAACACATTACAGTAAGTAACTCTAAGTTAATAAGCAGTAATGTGTGTGCAACTGTAGCTTTCTGTTGCTGTCTGGTTCCTTCTGAGTTTTAGACTAGACATCTGATAGCAGGGACTGAGGACATTAGCTGTCACATCCTGTCAATCTGTCTGTTTCTTTAGGCAAGTTTTTGATATTAGGCACCATAACTGAAACTGACATGACCTAAGGGGACAGAAGAAGGCTCAGCCACTCGCAGGGTCCCTCTTCTTTACCCACTTACACATATATCTGTGCAGGAATCTGTTCTCCAACACAGATAAAATCATATCACTCCTTTCTCTCTCTAGCACTCTCTCCAGGACACCCTGATCAGATGGACTCAGCAGTCAAATCATGAGGACAGGGATAGTGTGCCTTGTGTGTGAATGTGAGTCTGTCTATACACAAAGCCCTATTCATGGCTCGAGCACGCACATCAGAGGGCAGGAAAGGCCCGACTCGATAAACAAAGAGGCCAAACAGATCACACTGGCATCTTCTCTCAGAGAGTGTGTGTGAGCGTGCACGGACACACACTCAGACACACAAGTATATAAGCACACAAAGAGAGGGGTCATATCAGCAGCAGCTGCAAACTGTGTTACTTCTTTTGATCAGAACACAAATACGTACGCACTCGAGTCAAAGTTTAAGTAGAACTGGCAAAATCTGTCATCTTATGAATGTTTTCTTAATCCGACCAGAAATGTTTCCCAAAGACTGGAGAGTAATGTGGTTGGTCACAAACAACGTCATCGTCACAACTGTCCTCTACCTTTCTGATGCTCTGAGGAAAAACTTTCTCCATGACAAGTTTGACTACAAGGTTTGGGACTTGTACTTCTCCCTGTCTGTAACTATCTAGATTCAAGGATTTAACATGTATTGGCAAAGTGGATTCAGAAATTGGCTGGCTGTGAAGACAGGGTCTGAAACCTTCTGTATTTTTGCTCATTCTAGCCTTTTTCTGTCTGCAGGTTATAGTAGGGTGACCATACGTTTTCTTTTGCCCAGACACGTCCTCCTTTTTGGTCGTAAAATTATGTCAGAGGAGATTTTTATTTTCCCTTTTTATTATCCCTAAAATGTCCAGGTTTTGCTCAGCTTGCTCTACAGACGAAGCTGTCGCCGGCGACAGAAAAAGACATGCATGATTCAAACTATCGTATTCTCATGGATTCTGAAAGCTGAGGAGCGGAGCTTTCCAGTGATGTATGGTACATTACCATAAAGACTGAATTGCTCGAGGGGAGGTACGGGAAGTGATCTCATCTGACTGAGCTGGAGAGCAGAGAGGATTCAGAGACAAACATGTGAGTGATTTATCAGTGATTTATCTGTATTTTCTGTGTAATTAAATGTAAATTTAAGCATTAGGATCATTCTGGGGTGTTTTCTTACCTCGTTTTCACCTATAGTTAATCATTTTTGTCATCGTCTTTTTCATCATCATGTTTGATGGATTTCATAAATAGTTAAATAAATTAATAATATAAATAACATTAAATAATAATAAATGATCATATAAAATAGGTAGAGTTTGTTTTGTCTTCTCAGAAGCATTGTACATGTTCATTTAGAATTGTTTATAAAGAGTAGCCTGTTGGAAATTCAAATCTCTTTTTTTCTTTGCTTGTAATTACACACTGTTTTAAGCATTTACAACGTAATAATGACAAGTACATGCTGAAAAAAGGTGTAAAATAATTTACTCAAAGGGCATTTTCTGACACATATATTGACAAAAAAGGCAAAAAAGACCAGGCTGTGATTTATATTCATAGTAGAAAAAGGATTAATACTTATAATTATTCCCTTATTCCAATGTATGTACCTGTCAAGATGTTGAGCGTGCATGCGGCTGAGGGTCCCCTTTTTGAGTTTTCCGAATATGGTCACCCTAGGTTATGGGGCTTTCTGACCAAAAGTCCCAGGAACTTAATTTCAGAGTTAAATAGTTCCTGTGGCTCATTGTTGTCGACATTTCCATAGCATCCAAAAGTCTATAGAGGACTACACAAGGCTGACTGATTATATGTGAAGAAGAATCTTGAATCACCAGCTGGCAGTTTCCTCTGCAGGTTCTTCATGTGTCCAGTGTCAAAAGTGGTGAGTCAAGGGGAGCTAGGGTGGTGTTTAGGCAGTGTAATCTGTAATAATCTTATAGCCAATCTATAAATATGAAGCCCACTGACCTTGGCCTTTGACCTTTTATCTCACTAAGATGCAGTGGCTTTAATTTCTCCTTTCAGCTGAATGCCTGCTGAGTTCCAGCCAATTACCAGCCAACTTCCAACCAGTGGGAGTCCTCCCCCCATCTCTCTGGAGGTGTGCCTTAACTCCCCAAAAATACATGTATTCATGCGGTCGCAGGACGTCCCCATGAGACGGCGCTTCCCCAACAAAACCACATCTAGCAGGCTTAAACTTTTGCCATTATTAGAGAAGTTACCGTTAACCAATCACTGAGGGTGGGCCGGTCCAAGCATGTTCCAGTCACAGACCAGTCAAGACTCAGTCAAGGAAAGTGATGAAAATGTAGAGAGCTCCATCTGTAAATGTTATCAATTCACTGTAAAACAGAGGAACAGTGTGGAACAGCCCACTGTAGACCTGAGGGCAAAGCAAAGTATCAGTATTATTAAGAGCAAACTCAAGACCTTAGTCTTTAGTCTTGCTTTTGGCTGAGCTTAACTTTACTTTAGGCGATTTTATTTATAAGTCCATTTTAGTTTTAATTGAATTATATTTTGTAGCTGTGTTTGTTTTATTATTCTTAATATTTGATTATCTATAGCAATATTTATTAGTATCAAATTTCTTAGTGTTTTATTATCTCACTCTTCTTTTTTTTGTTTACTGGTTTATATATGTACTTTAGGTGGTCTTCATTCTTAATAAAGTGATTTTTAAGTCCATACATGATTATATAGTCAGAGAAAGACAGTGTCCTCCTCCTTTGCTCCCTGTAGCACCTTCTGGTTTTTATTTTTCAGAAGCAATAAGTAGAATCTCTCACAAATAAAGGTATTTTTGTACAAACATTATTTTCTGCAATCAAACTGAAACACAGGACCCAAAGAATTTATTTTTTCACACTTTGTACACATTTTGATCATGACTCAAGAATGAACTGCTTAAATTCAAAAGGTCATAGGTCAAAGTCAAGGAACTCCAGGCTCATCTTTTGCTCAAGAAAGACATATGTGATAAGACACATTTAGGGGTTATAATAATTCTTAGCACTCATGTCTGCCCTGACTTGAGGATGAACTGACTAGATTTGAGAGGCGATGCAAAAAAATGCAGGTATGATCCCTGATGGAAAATCGAACAAAGAGAAAGAGATGCAGGAAGTCTGTTCCACACTGAGGAGAAGCACCGTTAGCTTGAACAGTCTAATAATAAGGAACTCTGGTCAGATGCCACCACAAATAACACTCTGTGGGAGACACATTGGTGAAATAGCTTCGATGTCAATTAATGAATCAGCAACAGACACAGACTGAAGACTTGGCTTTTGTTAACCCCTTTACTTCCCTCAGCTCCATCCTCTGTTTTTCATGTTGTCACTATACAGCAGAGCAAATCTCCAGTAAAGGCCTTGATTTTGTAGATATTCTAGAGATAAAACAAGGCACAAACGTGTTTCTTTGCTCAGTTATGTCTTCTTTATAAATGGTTTCATACTAGTGTCCTGGATATTACCATAAATCAGACTGGTGAAAGTTAGGACCTTCAATCAAAAAAACATAGACATGATATCCTTAATCAATAATTTGCAAATCTTTGGCATGTACAAACTAAAACATGTTTGTAATTTTGAGTACCAGTTCCAGTCTTGATTATTTTTCAAGTCTATGCTCTTTACTGATCAGCCAAAAACTCCTTTTCTAACTATAATGAGTAAAAAGGAGCTGTTTTGTCAACATCCAGTGTTTTTTTGTCTGGTTTTCCCTGTGATAACCTCTTAATTTGCATCACTGCTCTGCATTTAAAACACATGAAATTGATCCCTTTTCCATAAATAAATAATATGAATGAATTATGACTATCACAACTAATGCACATCACAGTACTCAAGTGCCTCCCTGCAAGCTAGCAGGTTAGCAAAAGGAAAGTAATATGACTCTGACAGGTAATTAAATCAGCTTTAACCCCTCGTTCTCCCTCCTGCACTCTGGATAATCTCCAGACAAACATCCTCAAACAGATTTACAGTTAATGTAATTTTATCTCAAGAATCAGATCAGCAGAACTGCTCTGATGTGTTTTACCTCGACCCTGTTGTGCAATTCTTATTTCTGACAACCGCAGTCTAAAAAGAGCGAGACGTAAAATAAGATTAAAGATGTCTGCAGGTCTGTGTTGTTTCTTGCAGTGAAGATGGACACAGACTGAATCACATTAAGCTTTAAACGTGTTGTTTTAAAAAATCAGTTGTGCAAAATTTCAATTTTGTCTGTTATCACAGACAGCATTTGGATTTAATTGTTTTGTTGCTGTGTGATAGTCTGGAGACAAAAAAAGAAAGCTCTGACTTCCTAACAAAAACTTGACATTTGTTACCCAACCTTCTTGTGGGATCATAACATTTCTAGTCTTTATGTTAAGCTAAGCTAATTTTACCTTTTTTATTTGCCAAGGTAATGGGCTGTACATCGAAATGGACTAAGCAACAGCCGCCTGGGAGTGAAGCCAAATATTTAAAGCTCCCTTTGCATAGGTAAAAACTCTCCCACTTTCACTTTAACAGATTAAACATGGAGCAAAGTGTACAAGTTAAATATAAACATTATCACCGTACAGGTTGGACTAATACTGATTTTATTTGCAGTTATTTGGTGTCATCATTGGCAGCTCTGCTGCTCAGTAGGGCTCCTTGCAGCAGTTTTAGCTGGAAAGACAAAGCAGAAGAGAAAAGCAGTAAGAGGAAATATAATTATTGACCTAACCATAAACATGACTGTCTGCTTCAGAGCAACTCAAGAGTCTGTTTGACTGAACCAACCTAAGGAGTAAGTGTACTTACAGAAGTATGTCAGGGTGATGCTTGGTTAGCAGATAGGATGTTGCATCCATCTGAGGTTCTATCCATCCATAAATCTGCAATCTGTGCAAGTCATGACTCTGATTGCATCGTCATTTTTGTAGTTCCTGAGGGTCACCTGAGGGTGCTTTGGCTTTAACTGTGTGCAAAGGATAAATCAACAACTCCCTATTTAGACTAAACATTTAATACAAGCCATCCCATAATCAATTAGCAAAAATAAAACATTTCAAGTTATGATGTCATTAGGAGATATGACAGCCAGTGGCGGCCGGTATATGAGCCCCGCCTAAACTGCGAGAGGCTGCGTGAGGCTGCGTGAGGCTGCGTGAGGCATCCATCTATCAACCTGTTCTTTGACTTCATCAATAAGTGGGTCATAGTTTGTTGGTACAATTTTGTCCGTATCTGGGTTGCTCTTGATACCTAAATAAGTAAATCCTTCCTTTGCATTTATAAATGGAGTTTTTATGACTGGTTCTGATCTTCCTCTTTGTTTGGAAAAAGTATTGATGACTTGGTGTCATTAATGTTATATCCAGAGAATTTTACAAATAATTCTATCTGTTGGCAAGTTGGGGATACTGACTGATAAATTTGTTAAAAGCAGAATTATATTGTCAGCATATAAAGATATTTTATATTCCAGGTCTCCAATCTGGATGCCTGACATGTTTGTATTTGTTCTAATCATCATAGCCAGTGGTTTTAAGGCCAGTATGAACAACACTGGTGACAGGGGGCACCCTTGTCTAGAAATAACTGGTTCAGAGATTGTACAATATGGAGTGAACTTTCATAGCGCCCCCGTGTGCTCTCTGCTCTTATCATTACTGTTTCAACAGTCCACTCCACAGCCTGTAACACCAACTCCCCCCACCCATCAGACATAATTTGGGTAGCCAATCAGCACAGAGCTCATCATCATAGCCTCCTGTAGGCCCTGTCCCCTCAAATCTAAGTGTTTCCAAAGGGGAGGGATAAAGAGCTGCACCTGATCCTCTACAGAGACAAATTTTGCATTTCTTTATTCATCTTAAATTAAATCACTGCTCAATGGAAACCCAAGACATGATGTAAATGGTCACACACACCAAGACACGAGACCTTTAAATGAAGTCCAACTGTTTGCATTTAATTTAAAATATCAGTGTTGTTGTAGTTGATATTTACAAAAGCTATATTTGTTCCTTAGTTAAGTTAAGTAATTACAAATGTTAAACTATGAGTATCGTACATTTTGAGTGTGGATAGTATTAATGTGGCCTTCTGTGTGACCAAAGCTGCCCATCTCTGGCTCAGCATGTTCCCTAAAACTTGAACTGTTCCTTTAAAAGATAGGTTAAGGGGTTCAGTAGACACCAGCATCTGCAAAAGAGGGAATCAACTAACAAAGATTGATTGATCAAGCTTGGCACAGCACTAAAAGCTGCAAATCTATCACAGCCCCAAGTATCTGACTGCAGCACAAATTCTCCCCTGAATCTTCATCCATCTCACCCTCCAGATGGGTGCCTCTGTTGTCGCAGACTTTGATTTGTTTGAGCCAAAATACAGATGCTTTGTCACGCTGCACCCACACATCTGAGCCCTGATATCAAATTAGCAGTGATTATAGATCACACCCTGCCACGTCTACACACTCACGCTCCCTGGAGAAAAAGCTCACCATGAGGCGACCGTTGGTGAAAAAAAGTGGAGGGAGGGAGGGAGGTGATCATTGTTCGCAGGTCCTGGCTTTGAGCGTGGTTGCTATGGAGACCAACCTCTCCTAATGGCTGAGTAGTCTGCTGCATCAAGCACACACAAACACACATACTGACACACTGACACACTTGCTGCACCCCCCTCCCACCACCCAACACCTGCAGACAGCTCAGCACTGCAGCACTGCACCAAGAGGACGCAGAGACAACCAATCAGGATCCCCATCTGACACACACCTCTGGGCTTCAGCCAATCAGGGTTAGTTCTCAGCTGCTGCATTAAACCATCAACCAATCAGGAGGAATCATTCCAGATGTGGCTGGAATTTATTGGCCATTAGCGGCCAGACTATGAAGAGATTTTAGAGACATGGATAGATAGTAAAAGATGTCTGATTTGTTTCAGAGCTTTAATTTCATCATTTTAGATGTTTTTTCTTTCACTGACTAAAAAACACAATTAAACACACAATAACAAACAGATTTACAATAGAAACATGCTTTGGTCTAAGAATGAGTGATAATTATTGATATGACAGCTAAAATACATGAACTAGGAATAAAAAGAATCAAAGATGACACATAGTTAAGAATTGGATATCCACAAGTTAGCTAGGGGTGGCGTGGTTTCTTTGGTGGCATGATTTTTTAAATTTCCCAAACAAGAGATGAACATGAAACTCAAAGATCTTGACCTTCAAGTGGACATCTGTGCAGAGTTTGAAGAAAATATCTCAAAGCATTCTTGAGATATTATATTCGAAGGAGAGCGATGATCATGAGACCCAATGACCTGTGACCTCATACCTGAAAGGTCTTATTAGTTTCTCCTTGCATCAGGTCCCATGTCCTGTGAAATCAATGTTCCTTTCACCTCTGCCAAGGAGGTCATGTTTTTGGCCCCGTTTGTTTGTTGGTTGGATTGTTGGCAAGATTACGCAAAAACCACTGGATGGATTTTACTGAAATTCTCAGGAGATGTTGGGAATGGTCCAACTTAAAAATTATTAGAATTTGGTGGTGATCCAGATAACTGCCATTAGCAAACAATCGTTTTTGCTCAACAACTGTCTAACTAACAATAATATCAACATGATTCTGAGTGCTATGGGTGGGTTTTCAGGGTCAAGGAATCATATTACGGTGGTAACTTTATCATGGAACTATTGTAAAGGCTATATGTGAGCTACCTTGGTGTAGATTTGCGCTCTCCGAGCGCAACATGCAAATCTCACACAGAAAGGCCCACGAGGATCAAACCAGCAACCTTTTGCTGTGAGGCACCCGCACCTTCACTTTGACACCGTGCTGCCCCGAGATAGTTAACTTTATTCAAAAAATAAAAATGTTTATCGTTCAAAGTATTTTAAGTTATTGTTATCTCTGACAAGAAGGTTGTGTTCTTGCTAGCGCTGAGCAAGACTAACTCAAAAAAGTTTTTAATGGATTTTGGTGAAATTTTCAGGGAATATTGGTCACTGCACAAGGAAAAAGTGATATGACTTTGGTGGGGATCCACCAGGACTTTTTAAAAGGATGTGTTAACATTGCAAGATAGGGCAGTTTTCTATATGTTTGCTACTAACTGAAAAGATTGTAGATGAATTTGGTTAAATTTCAGCAAATGTAAGTACTGACACAAGACAAAAGACTGAAGTGATTATGATCCGGTGGTGATCTGAATACGGATGCAGATCCAGGCATTTTTAAAGGATTAGTTAATATTGTGCAATAGGGCAGTTTTCCACATTTTCACTAATAACTCTGCTAACAATGTCAGAAATGCCACTTCTATATCATTCATTTTCACATTTTCAAATTCTCTTATGCAAACTTTAAATTAAAGAATCAAAATGCATTAACTTTTTATAAACTGCTATAAAATTTGTTCAATGAACTGTTAAATGTTAAGTAAAAAATGTTTAACTTGAATTTTTACAACATTGATGGATAAATGGAGATTAGCAGTAAATCAGTTTTCCAAAAATATTCTTACACGTCTGCCCATTTTAGGGATACTTGTTATGGTACAAGAGCTCCTTTATTTCCATAAGGCCTACATTCAACGCTCAGATGAAGTAACACACAAACATATCCCAGAACCCAGGGGAAAAATATCTGAATGGTGGGCATTGTGTGGATGCAGGTGTGCACACTGCCTGACAAGTATGTCCACAGTTCACATTTAAGGTCAGCTGGGATTAAATCAGATTGAAGCACAGAAGTTCAATGGGAGATCATCTGATTGATCATAAAAACATGTTGGTTGAAAATGTGTGTCACCTCTTGTGCATTAACCCACATTCTCACACGCAACTCGTTGGATGTGAGCCGGTAAATCATGTGACAGGTGGAGGCCATAAATATCTGTTTTCCATGAAATTCAAATTACTGTCACTGTCCCATAACCCCTCCTTCCCTAATGTGATGTGTTGCAGAAAGCAGATTAACTGGCACTTTTAGTGCTCATCCCAGATTACAGCTGGTCCATCCATTGATTGTATTGATTATTTCATGGATGCACATGTTCTGAGACGGAAATCTGTCTTTCACTCATCTGTTTGACAGCTTGTTCAGATCATGTTTCACCGGAAAACAGGAAGAGGAGGCTGGTTTGAAAATGTAAAAATCTTTATAATTTCTATCAAAATGGAATTGATTTATTAATAATAATCCCCTAAAGGCAGCAGTAATTCTGGTTAAAACAAAACAGAAAAAGACCAGAAAGGATAGGATAGAAATCAAATCAGGCAAAAGCCTTAACATTACTCTAAAGAAAATTATAAGTATGAGACATGAGGGGAACCAAAAATGCATTTTTTAATCTAAGAGAAGAGCTCTTTGGTTGCTAAATAAAAGTGCAACAGTAATGATTTTGGAAGGGTAACCACAAATCTGTTTACACAAAGTCATACTACATAATTCATATAACAGAATAGCTGAATATTCAAGTTGGAGAGTGTTAAAGGACATGTTTTCTTTCTACCCACAAAAATGTCCCTTTTTGCTTATTGTTAAACAGGCTATAGCAAACGTTAGCATGCTAACAAGCTAAACTAAGTTGATGAACATGGCCTCTCTGATACGTGTTAGCATGTATGACTGTTATCTTTATGGGTTATTAGGTATGGTAGTAGACCTTTTAAGAGAGACACGCCATGATTTCAACAAAGGTGTGCTATTAGTGCTCCAGAGTGTGACCTTTGAGGGCAAATTGATCCAATGGAATAAATAGCATAAAAAGGTGCTAATGTTAGCTCTAGGGTTTATTTTGGATTTCTGCTGGTATCTGTGTTGCCATCAGAAACCATCAATACCAATACTGACACTGATCATGATATTATTCGGTCAAGAGCACAAAACCCCTGCTGCTGAGAGGAGCAAGTGTGAACGACCATGTCAGTGAATCACTCAGACATTATCCTGATAATATGCATGTGTTGCATGTGTGAAAAGGACTATAGTTCAGTTATGTTCTCTTTCTCCACAGATTTACTCCCCCTTCTCTTCCATGGTTGTGCTCTGAGCAACGCTCCTTCCCTTATACTCAACTAGTCCACTGCCTTTAGCTGCCATTAGCATCATGCCGATGTAATGTATTTGTAGCCACGAAAAGCCACAAACCACACGCCCTTCATACAGTAAAATGAACATTACCTGTACGAGTTAAACAACAATTAAAGCTCATTTAGATTTAACAAGCACATATACCTTAGGATCCAATAAGAGCACTGTCCCTGAACTGAGCCCTGATTGTGCTGAAAAGTGGATGTCCCTAGCTAGATTTTCTAAAGGCTTAATACAGAGCAAAGAGGAGGCACAGATGTCTAATGTTCTCTCATGTGGCTTCAGTAATTAGATGTTAAGGTAATCATATTTTTTGGGCCAGTGACACAAAAATAAATGACATACTGCAGCATAAAAGTGTCTTTTATTTTCTTCTTCTGGTCATACTAATTATAATATTGAGAACCCCTGTGTTTTGGTAGATAATAAAACAGTATTCTTGAAAACCAATCATGTTCTTCATATACACACTCAACAGTGATGAAACGGTCTTACAGATGACTGAGTGTGTGCTTGTGTCTCTTGCAATCACTCAGGAATGTGTGTGTGTATTTGCATTTGTGTGAGTGTGTGTGTTGGTGCACAGCTGCAGCCTCACCAAGGGCCTCCTCTACACCAACAAAGAGCTGGAAGCTGGAGCCACCAGGGATCACCATACACTCCCTCCTCGCCTCCCTCCATTCTCCACACACCAGTCAGGTTAAAGGTCAGCATGTGTGTGTGTGGGTGTGTGTTTGTGTGTGTGTGTGTGCACATGCTTTCGGGGTGCCTCAAGCTCCCCCAACCTCATATCGTCATGGCTACGACAAAGCAGTCAAGCCAAGATCAGCAGAGGAACTTCATTTCCTTTCCCCCTGTTTAACACATCATGAAGTGTGTGTAGCTGTATGTGTGTGTTAGGGTTGGGCAATTAAATAAGTTTATGATGTATATCAATATATTTTCAAATGAGACATGGGGTCAAATAATATTGTTTACATTGATAAAAGCTTTTTTTGCATTAAAATACTAATTAATATTCTATCTTGCCTTCAGGAATTTAAATGTTGAATTTTTTTTGCTGAAAAACAAAAAACAAAAATGGAGTTAAATGCCTCGTAAAGAAATTTTATACAAAGGACCCTTAACACATGCTTACTGAGTGCAAGACAATATGTTCGAAACTTTTAGCCTAAATGGAGAAACAATGATAATTTTATGTTGTGTTTCATAGGAGAAATATTTAAATACTTTTTAAAAGATAAAATGTTATGAATGCCTTTTTTATACCACTGCAACAAAATTAAAGTTCAGCATCATTCTATTATTTTGGAAGGCGATCGCCTATATGCTGTCTGAATTAAGCAAATATTTTTTGAGCAAGTACAACACATGTAAGAATCTAAAGCAGAGGAAACAGCATCAGTAAATGCAACAAACTACTTCAACTACTGCTTGAGGCACTACTTTTTAATTATTCAACCAAGCAATTGACAGTAAACCTTGTCAAGTTACCTCAATATCCTCCTCATCGTCATCATCACTATCATTATTGACACCATCTTAAGCATCAACAAACTCGTGCTAAGTTGTTCACAAAAAGCAGAGTCTTAATCCCTCTTACCTGTGCTACTAGAGAAAAGTCCGACTAAAGGCCCATTTCTGCTCAACGTTAAATTCAGATCGGGAAACGGGTGGAGCCTTCTGTCCATGCTCTGTGTTCATCTCGTCCGTACTTCTGCACGTTTCCATAAAGCTTACGGAAACAGGCCAAATGGAGCAGTACCACTGGAAACCATGGGGGCAGTGTTGCTGTTACTATCCAATACATAGCTCTAGTGAGACACGAAGAAGAATTAATAATGGCAAAACTTTTTGAAGATAAACTCTGCGAGTAAGTTAGAAATTACAAACATCTGTATGATGTTACTTCGCCTACAGTACATTATTAAACTTTTTCTCTTGACTGCCCCCCTGGTGGATGTATTGGTTAACAGCAATGCCAATGGAAAGGGTGCATGGAAGTACCTGAGCAGTGACGGTAATGTTGCTTGAAAAGGACATATACACTTTCGTACGTAAAGGGAGTTGAAATGGGCCTTAAGAGCCTAGGTGTTCCACACAAGACACAAGTCTTCAACATCCTCTTGAACGTAGATAAGGACTCTGCTGGTCAAATGGAGCTGGGTAATTCATTCCACAACTTGTGAACAACAGAGGAGAGTCTAGCTAATGATATTCAGCCACATTGTGATGGGAACACCAGGCAGAGCGTAATGGAGGAGAGGGAAAGTAGACCTGGATGAGGGATTCCAGTTCTTTAACAATTTTGACATGATTGGGAAAAGTCTGCTTTTGTTTTTGTCACTTTCAAACACAGTGGAGCATCAGACAGCATTAATCCACTATTTACTCTCCTCTGGGTTTTCTCTGTGAGATGGGGCTGTAAGTAGGACTGTGTATTGTGATGAACCTCACAATTCGATTCGATTTCGATTCTTTAGGTTGAAATTCGATGCAATATTGATTTAAACACTTCGATGTTGATTCAGTAAGAAGTAGAAATACACAAATAATTAGAGTACCTGTGACAATTTTTAAATATTTATGTTCATGCCAACATGAACATGAGGTATGGCACCTCACATTGTGGAGCAATGAAAAATCGGAAAATAAAAATTTGTGCAATTATACCTTATTTATGCATATGGAGTCCAAAATTAAAAAACCTAATAGTTGTCTTTAAACACTGAAAAAGTGCACAGTGCCCCCCACTGGCCAGGAGGTGAATCAATTCAGAGGTCTTAATGAATCGATATTGAATTGGGGAGGGAAATATAGCAATGCATTGATGAATCGATATATTTACCCCTAGCTATAAGAGTGTAGATTTTAGGATTGTCTTCTCATCATCTATTGCCTCTATTTAAAAACTGTCTTTCATAAAAACTACGTAGTTAGCAACAGAAACTGTAAACCCCGTTGTTTTTAAATTAGAAAGAAGGGTTTCTTGCTCTTCAGGGTAACTTTCTGTACATGTGTGATGTTATGTGAACGCCAATTGTGCATTCTGGACTTTTTTGTCACGGTAAAATAAAGGTCCTTATACTGTTTGTTTTTAATGGAATCATATTAAAGTCTTATATTCTGATATTGTAATAGCCTCTTGTTATTTCTTTACTGGACAAAAACACAGATCCATATCTGTCGCTATCTATCGTTATTTTATAAAATAATTTGATTTTTGGTCCACACTGCCTGGCCCTATATAGTGTGTGTGTATGTTTTGGGGGGCACAGAAATGCCTGTAGCAGACAGATGTGGGTCAGACAGTAGAAACAGAGCACTGAGGCATGAGCAGCACACTGTGGGGTGTTTGGTTTGTGTGTCAGTGTGTCCCTGTGTGAGTTTGTGTGTTACTGTCATGTATGTTTGAGTTTGTGTCTATGTGCATGTACAACAGTCAGATTTGCGTGTGACTGTCAAATCGTCTCATGTTGAGCCCATCCCCCTCAGCAGAGCAGACACACTGACTTAGAGAGAAATGAGATGCTGATTTTGTTCTCAAGGTCATGCAACAGTCTGCATCTGTGTGTGTGTTTGAATTGATTAAGTGAGCTGATCGGTGCCCTCAGTACTGACTGAAGGGAAATCTGATCAGGATGCCTCTAAATATACCTCTTCCTGTCTCTCAGCGAGGGCCTGTGACATCAAATCCTGTCCTCATGAATGAACACTGTTACTCCAGTCAGCATCTTGTCTTGTTTCTAATCCTCTGAGATTTCCTTTTTTATCTGTGAGTTGGTAAACAGCTGCAAAGTTTGAATTCTTTCTTTGTTACGACTGGAAATTGCAGCTTAAAATGCCGGGTCATGACGCTTTTAACATTAACAATACACACAGAAAATACCACTGTTGTCCTTTTTTGTGTTAGTTTATCAGAACCTATTTTGGTTCTTTGCTGAAATTGGAAATCATATAATTATCTCCACAAATAGCAGCATCATTAAATCAAACAGTGGATACATCTAAACCATCAAGCACAACAGAGCGAGATCACAAGCTGAATATAAGTGGTAAACCATCTAGTTACCAAAAGCATTGTGCATCATATTTATTTACATTACTAATTAATCTCAAAAGGCTTTTTTCTGTCTCAGGAACTTCCCCCTGAAAGTGTGGACCTTCTGAGAAGCTCTTTGCATTTCTACTACAGGATGGGTATTTCCAGCAACCTCAGGATAAAACACACATCCCAGTACATGCCAACTATAGGTATTGATTTCCCTTTTAACAGGAGTTCTCTTCAGCTTTTGTTAAAACAAAAACAGTCGTTTGTTTTCTGCGACCTTTTAACCACAGCATGAGTGAAACTACCAAAGGTGGATTTGACAACTGCTGTCACAGCATTTGGAGCAGAATTGATTCTGCTAAATCCATATTAATACATATATTGGTAAGGAGTAAGTGACATTTGAAAACATAATTACATTTGAAAAAATACATAAAACAGTATAAAACTCTGATGAATTTGGTTTTTAAAGGAACAATAGATTACAGCCTTCAACACGGTCAAAGTGATACTTCTGGGTCATAAGGAGAAATAATATCTTTAACTTAATCTTATGATTTAAATATTTTTCTTTTTGCCTGGTTTGTTTGTTTTTTTTTCAAAGAGGTGCTTCACTTTCAACTGTAAATGTATGATGCTGTGTGTGTTTTGATTATGCTCTGACACCATGATATCTTCAATGCAATATTTATATCAGCCTTATTACAACCTGTAATAAGTAAGTCATGTATTTGTGTATTAGGTGGAAAGTTTGAATTGTTTTGACCTTTTGTTGTTAGTTTGTTTGTTTTGGGGCTGGGCTGTTTTAATGTGTTGTATTGGTTCATTTGTCTTTTGTATCTGATTAAAATTGTACAATTAAGAACACTAAAAAAGTGTATATTTGAAGGTAGAATTAAAAGCTCTGCCAAATGGAAATGCACAACAAGTAAAGACAAAAGCTGCTATTGCTGGCTTGTTGAAACACACAACATTGATTTGACATAAGTCCCGCCTATTAAAAGGCAAATCGCCAATCACAGCTTATGATCAACACCAAGGGTGGCCAATCAAAATTCAGGGGGCCAAGGCCACCAATTTGGCCACACCCTACACGGACTAGCCAGCACCACTAGGGGGTTGTGCCCCACTATTTGCAAAACTTGTGTTATATATCGTTTTATCAAATTGATTTAAACGCTTGTGTCCGTCAGTACAATCCTCCATGTTTGATTTGACACTAAAGAACTCCACTTCCAATCATCCCTTGTGTTGTGGGCGGCTTTTAAAAGCGGAGAAAGCAGTAGTGTTTTATTGGATCACGATGCCTTTGCTCTCTTGTGGTTGGCCAGTGGTGTTTGTGTTGCAGATTTGGGCACTCCCCCGCAATTCTTTTGGCTCTGACGGTTTGATAGAGGTGTCAATCACCCAAATCGACCAATCCACTGCAGGGATGTTGCCCTGCATATCATACAGTCTGTGTAAGCAGTAGATCTCCATTGAGATTTCAGACCTCAATTATCAGTTTTTTGACTACTTTGGCGGCATTTTTGAGTAAAAAATGTCAGGACAACGATCCAAAAGAGGTTATTCTGTGGAAGAATTGCTGGATCTGCATTTTTACTGATTGTATTTTCAAATTTTTCTTTTATTTTCATGATAAATAAATCTGTTACTTTGATTCAAACTTCGGTTACTTTGTGTGGCTTCGCCTGACCAGTCTGTAATAAAGCTGCTC
Organism: Cetoscarus ocellatus; assembly: GCA_037902135.1. Taxonomy (NCBI): domain Eukaryota; kingdom Metazoa; phylum Chordata; class Actinopteri; order Labriformes; family Labridae; genus Cetoscarus; species Cetoscarus ocellatus. Next base: position 1,034,486 of record JBAMNC010001464.1, read on the forward strand.
TAATTTTGCTCTGCTTCACTTTATCAGAATTAACCTTAGCAGAGGTAATGTTCACATATTTTATTATTCATTTTTAGAGATTTAAAGCTTACTGCATCATTCCAAAGGGATATTCACTACAAAAGTGTATTTTTTAGGCGAATATGAAATCTTTCATTTAAGCTGGGTGCCTTCTTCATTTACTCTGACCCAGTAACGTACATATTGATATTTACACATCTGAACAAATTTCACAAGTGTTCTCTTTTTTTGACACCAAAATTATTCAAATAGATCTTGAAGTTAGAAGTTAGAAGAAGCAGAAATATACCCTTTTTTTTATGGGCATGTAATTTTCGAGCAGAAGGCTTAAAAAGAGCTCAGGGAGGGAAATCAGGGAAATCATGGAGGGAGAGGTAAGTTTGGTTCACTTTGTTTTTATGTAACTGTAACAGAATCAGTGCTGTTGCTTATATTGCTAAGGCTGGTTCTGCATTCTGACCTGTCAGCTTTACTGTTATTTCAATGCAGCAGAATCAATGCTAATGCTTATATTGCTAAGGCTTGCTGTCAGCCATTTTGACCACTGACTCATTGGCACTTTGCATTGTGGGTAACAGTAGGACAGGTAGACTGGTTTGATGCATAATGCTATTTTTCCCAAAGTAATATGGCATCCTGGTATTTTTGGCATACTGTTGATTTTGCAAATGTTCGCATACTACATTATACATTTTGGCAAAATCAGCACAAACTGGTATAGTATGCAGTTTTGAAAACAGTCTGGATTTTAATAATTGATGGCTGCTTGTGGTAACACACTCTGTTCAATTCTATACTTTTTTTCGTGTATTCTTAAATTCATGATAACAAACATTAACAAATGTGTTTAATTTTTTTCTTCCTCTTAACACAACCAATGTTGGCTTGTTAGCTAGCTTTCAAACCAGCAAATACCTTAAAAAATTAAATGCATAATGACATTTTACTTCCTTTGAAGAGCAAAAAATCTAAATCAAAATAACCAAAAAAAATGTTGTATGGATAAATGTGGCATGTTGGACAAAGGATTCGCGGCTTATATTTTTGTTCTTCCTTTGAAGAATCAAACTCAAAATTTAATTGAAACTAGAAAGCACTCAACCAAGGTAGTTTACATATTGCTGTTAAATCATAAGCAAGAGTTTCATGATAAAGTTACCATCATAATATGATTCTTTGACCCTGAAAACCCACACCTAGCACTCAGAATCATGTTGATATCAGTATTAGTTAGACAATTGTTGAGCAAAAACAATCGTTTGCTCATGGAAGTAATCTGGATCACCACCAAAGTTAGTTGGTTTGCGAGCTAGCTAACAAATATATGATAAAAAAAAAAAATTAGTGCATAATGACATTTAACTTCTTTAGAAGAACAAAACTTAAAATTTGCTTGAAAAGAAGTTGTGTTGATAAATGTGGCATATTGGAAAATGATTTGTTTAAAGGAAGAAGGTGTCAGGCTAATTCAGCTTTTCTTTCTTGATTTACAATCCTACAAAACATTTTAATAGTTGCACTTTAGCCTCTATACTCCTTGAATCACCGCCTTCTCAGCCTCTTCATGTCTCATATAATCACAGAGCCTCATATTTGGTCTCTAGACAGTTTTTGACCATGGCGGCTCCATGTACTGTCCCAGTTACACACATTCATAGAAACACTCACACGGTTTTTCCTGTCTCATGAATAGAGCCTTTGTGTTTGAACATTTATTCTAGCCCAAAGAGAAAGGGTAACCCTCTGCTCACTCTCGGGAAGGTAATGTAATGATGGAGCCTCTGGAGCAGGTTTCTAACCCCCCACCCGTTCAGCTCCCAGAGGAACACCCAACATGGCAAAACAAACACACACGCACCAACCCCTCCGTCTAATCTCAGCCCCTCTGCTGCCTCACGTCCCCCTCCCACCTAATCCTTTCTCCCCTTCTCTCTCTCTCTGCTTTGACCTTTTTCCTACCATCCATCTCTCTCCTCTTCACTTTCTCCACCCTCTTCTCCTCCCTTTTCTGAACCGTGCTGCTGAAAAGATGAGTCACCCAAAATGTGGCCGATGCCTCAGAAAACTGGTGCAGAGGTTTGTGGGTACAGCGTGGGGCGTCAGGGAGAAAAAAAAAGAAAAAACAAGTGAAGGGTGGGGAGGGTGGGGGAGGGGAGGGAGCCGAAATGGCCGCCATCTCCGCCGCCTCGTTACCATGGAAACACTGGCAGCCAGAAGCTGAGAGGTCTGCATCAAAGAGGTGAGCGAGTGTGTGGCATTGTCAGGGCTGTAACAGTGAAAAATACCCATTATACATTCAAAAAGTGGGCTGATTGAGGCAGAGGAAGGCTGGTCGGAGGAGGCGGGTGGTGCACAAAGCTTCGAGGGGGTTAAGATGAGGAGCCCAGGGGAGCAGCAGGAGGAGGTTTAAAGGGGGCCGTCTGCCTTTGATCAAAAAAGACCCCTGCATTTAGGAAACAGCACAAGGCCAAGCTCTGCTGAACTACTTTTTGTAGATCCCTCCCCTGTACTCGACCGCAAAGGGTGGGTGTGTTAGTGTGTGTGTGCTGTCTCATTCATCTTTCATCTGCCCGCCTTTCTGTCGACTCCCCTCGCTCTAATCAAATTTACATCCATCCATATTTTTTCAGCACTCATGTGGTTGTGCAGTAGATCACTGGGTCAGTCAGTAATCCCTTTAGGGAACGAGAAAAACTGACATGGGTCTGTAGAGGATGAAAAGCAGGTTGACTCACTTTGACAGATCAGTTATCAGGGACAGAAGCAGCACTTGAGGCCAGGGATGCAACCAAAAAGTGGAGCCCATGAAATGAAATCAATGTGGGCCCCACCAACATGGCCAAAAACATCCCTGCTTAGATGTTTAACCAATAACTCTACTATGAGAAATCATCAAACATTACAAGTGCTCCAAGAACACAAAACTCCACAAAGGCATTTCTGACACTGTTGAGGTATTATCGAAAATGTGGAAAACTGCCTGTTATGGCCCATAATTGTCATGATGAGGTTTTCTTGTGGAGTTTTTTTTCTTCTTATATGCTGTGTGTAAGAGTGCTCTGTATGCGTGAGCGCCTTTGTTCCGTGTGCAGGTGTCTTTCTGTCATTGGTTGGAGAAGCAGGAAGACCCCGGCCTGCACAAGGATGTTGGCGTCTTCCGTCTGTAGCAGCATTTTGTGGCTATCGGCCTCCAAACTTGTGTTTTTGTAAATCTCTTTAAAATTTGTGATTGTTAGACAAACTGTTTCTCTTTCTAGTAAGGCTTAGCTAGTTGATTTAGCTTAACTTACCTACCTAGCTTAGCATATTTTGTCAGACAAATGCAAAATGCATTTTTTATCATTTGTAGTGCCAAAAACTGAGTTGAAGTGTTAACGTCAAGAAATTAGGCATCTGTAAGAGAGTCAAACAAAATATATTTCCATGAACTTAACAGAACATTACCATGAGCTGCTAATGGTGGTTATCTGGATCACCACCTAAATAAAATCATTTCTAAGTTGGGCCATTGCCAACATCTCCTGAAAATTTCATCAAAATCTGTTCAGTAGTTTTTGTCGTATTTGGCTTAAAAATTGACTTATTCAGACTCTGAAAAAAAATATGCTCAAACATGACTTTTGGAGCGTTAAACAGGCTGAAAAACATGCTACTGGAGACAGTTTGGTCTTATTTGGCTTAAAAATGGACTTATAAGTCCTTTTTCCCTCAGCTCAGACTTTTGAAAATAACGACATGCTAACATGCAACTTTTTGGTCAGTTCTAGGCCCGAAAAAAAAATGCTAATACATGACTTTTTGGGCACATTTCAGACAGGAATACATGCCTGAGCAGAAAGTGAATGATTCTGAGTGTTGGATGTAGGTTTTCTGGGTCAAGGAATCATATTATGATGGTGTATCATGGAACTATTGCTTATAGATGTAACAGCAATATGTGAGCTACCTTGGCAGAGGTTTGTGCTCTGAGTGCTTTCTCGTGTTTTATAGTAATCAACTCTATTGCCACAGCAATGAGGACCTCCTTGATTAGCTCACTCAATTATGAAGAATCTCTCAATAAACAGTCACAATAAGGTGTCATACACTGGAAATATTGTGATTGCTTCTAAGTTGAATCGCCATGTCGTAGTTTCATAGTTTCAAGATGGATCTGCCTGATCTGACATTGAACCAGGAATCCAGCTGCTGTGCAAGGCTGGCAATGTTAAGAAATCCTTTGAAAAAAGAAAAAGAAAACCTGGATTCGCCTCGGACTCAGATCACCACCAAAATCTTTTGACTTCTTTGTTGTGCCATTACCAACATTCCCTGAAAATATCGTTAAAGTCTATTGAAAACGTTTTGACTTATCTTGCTCACAAACAAACAAACATAAAACATAACCTCCTTGGCAGAGGTAATGAATGGTCAACATAAATATGAAGGACTCTATAGTCATAAGATTCTGAAGTTGGTCGGCAGCTATGTAATTATCAGCTTATCCTAAAATTCAGCGTGAGCAGCTGTCCTGAGGCTACAGCTGTAAAAGCACACACTCATTAAAAATATACACACTCATTAGAGTTACACACAAACAATAACAGACACAAACAAAGCCAGTGGAGATGGAGCAGAAAAAAATGTCTGGGGAGCAAAAGCTGCCAGACACCAGCGGTCCCTGTGGATAAGGCAGCAGAGGGCTTTGATATTCATGCACACACACTAGGACTGTGAGACTGGGGTGCGAAGATCACCTCGGTCACAGCAAATGAAGCACGAATGTTTTTGTCTGTGTTGAAACACTGAGATTTTCTCACATCATGTCTCTCTGTTACTGAAACATGAATCCAGAATAACAGGAAGCTCCAGCAGAGGTTGTGTGTTTCCCAGCTGATACGTAGGTCGTGTCTGGTTCATATTTTCATGATCTGCAGCTCAAATTTATCTCATCACTCTCATTCAGAACATGGAAGTCCACTCCAGCTAATCAGCTCCTCGCCAAAGGACTGGGCGTTTGTTTCCAGAGGTCTGAAAAGGTCAAAGTGGTGATGCCATTATTTTCTTTCCTGATTTGCCCTTTTTGTATCTCAGGGCTGATCAGAGGGTGGTACGTCACATTTTATTACAATGAATGTGAAAGGTACCAAATCTATAAAAGCCCTACAAACGAATAATAGAGATCAAAATGAATGCCAGTATTACAATTAGAAAAGCATTTAGAGAGCACAGACCACCACCAAGCAGCTCAGCTCCAGCAGTGGCTTTTCCACGACCCCTGTAAAAGATACAATTATGGACCACCAGATCCAGAACAGAGCCAGGATCCAGACCAAACTCAGCACATACATGGAGGTTCTTATCCTGTATGAACAGAAGAAGTTTTGGGAACATCACTTCATATTTTGATTTTATATGAATTATTGAACGTTGTCAATAGGATTTCCCATTATAAAGTTCAATGTTTTTGTGACTCCAATCTGAATCAGATCCAGCTGAAATTTACCTTGATGATAGTGACATGGACCCCAAATTATCCTGTAAAATTGGTAGCAAATTCATTAAAAAATGGCAGAGAAATGATTTTTTAAAATGTATATACATATATATATATATATATATATATATATATATATACATATATATATATATATATATAGATAGATAGATAGATAGATAGATAGATAGATAGATAGATATCACAGTCAAGCTAACAGTTGGGCCTTTGAGCTAAACATTTAAACAAGCTAAAATTCTTAAAATGCAAGCAAGTATAAAAAAAAATAATATTTAGGTTGTTTAATTATTGATTCATGCTAATTATATCAAATCCATGACCACAGATGAGGGCTACACAGTTTCTCAAAAATCTACATCCAACATGTACTGAAAGTCGCAGAGTTTTGAAACAGAAATAAAGTGGTCAAAACATGCACTCTGTATAACTATTCCATTAAATTGTTCTGAGATTAAATAAATCAGAATTACGAGATGGGTTAATACGTGTTACCTACTTTCATGAAACTGTTTCTTGTTACTGTTTTTCTCCTATGATGGATTAACACTCAAATTATTAAACAGCACAACCTAATCCTTTTTTCAACTATAGCCTATTTTATGGTTATGCTTTCACCTCTAATCTGAGAAAGTTTGCAGCTTGACTTCTTTGTGGGTCTTATTTACAATTTCAATGACGAACCATTGAATAATTTATTGAATAATCTAATTAATTAAGCTTATCATGTCCCTTAAGCCACCTCTTTACTCTCTAATAACTCATAATCAGATTATTCTCTTTTATACCTCTCAGCTGTAATCCATGACCCACACACTTCTCTTGAAGAAAAAGAAAAGAATAAAACCCCACTGGAACAGGATTAAACAACTCATAAAGGCTTAATTGTTCCAGGATCCAGGCCTCTGATGGAGTGAAAGGTTTAAGGCTGAGGTCAGTCAGTGGAGGGATGACTCTCAGCTGAGCAGACATCACCTTTGAAATGGTCTGATGAGTCAAAGTCAGTCAGTGGGTAAAGTGGACCTGGTTTATATAAAGTATCATTCAGTTTATCAGAGTGCTGCTGATAAAATAATAGATGATTTAATATTGACGTAAGCTAGATGAGGTCACCACGAGCGTCATAGGAAGAGTCGATCCAACAAGCATGTTTTTTGTTTTTTTGATCTTCAATTAAAGCTTATTGGGCTCAACATGCTTGTACATGGCCTTTAACCTGTCTGGTCTCATATGGTGTGAGTCTGTAATCCGTTACCTGGAAGACAATAGGTTTGAGGATGAGGACTGACGAATCGACTCCACCTCCCTCCAATGGCCACTAATGGCCAATGGTGGGACAAAGGCCTAGCAACCCTATTCTGTAAATAACAATATATGCTACGGAAACAGCAACAAAAGAAACCTCAACATCTGGATTGGATGTATGAACCATTACAGAAACATTAAAAAATGATTTTGGTAATTATCAATGCTGTTAATTTATGGCAGCTGTGGCATACACTAAACAAAGAGGATGCTGGTTCAAACCCTGTGTTGGTCAGGGCCTTTCTGTGTGGAGTTTGCATGTTAACCAGTTAGGTTAACTGGTGTCTCTAAATTGCTCTTAGGTATGAGTGTGAGCGTGAATGGTCATCTGTCTCTGTACGTGGCCCTGTGCTTGGCTGGCAACCATTTTACAGTGTACTCTGCCTCAGGCCCAGTGTCAGCTGGGATAGGCTTCAGTCCCTGCATCCCCGAAAGGGATAAGTAGTATAGATGATGGGTGAATATTTGTCAGATCTTTGTACGATTACAAGACGATTAATATGTGGTTAAATTAATATGTGGAGCACACTGATTAGATACCATAAAATGCACTAAAGAAGTTTCTTTGTTTGGATATAAATATGGTGTACCTTAAGACTTCTGAAAACCACTTGTCCAGCCAAAGCCAAGCTACTTTTATTCTGATCAGTAGGTGAGACTTTGTGATGTTAAAATGCAAAGACATTGAATTATTTTATTTTCATAGTATACTACTGTGATAGTTTGCTACTGTGACACTGACATTAAGATTCATGAAGACTGTGGATGTTCTTCATGTCCTCGTGCTTCTTTCTAAAATAAATCTTTTCATTCATGATCCTCTTGCGTCTTGCTTACAGATCCTGAATGTGATTAAAGCCTCATTTCTGGCCCTCGTACAGACACAATCTGTCTCATACCACCCATGACTAAACCCATTAGGACCCCTGGGCTAAAAAGGGGCTTTTCTGTTCTTCTTTTAAACTCTGCATGCAGAAACAAGAGGCTCTGAATGAGTGTGTGTGCAGCTAAGTGATTTGTCACACTAGCAGCACACTTGGCTGAACAAAGAAGTCCCCTCTCGCTCTGAGACAGCACAAAGCCCGGCTGTCGCTACACCATGATTGGTGGAAAGGATCCGCTCTGTCATGTGATTGGTTTATAGCTGGGGGGGCTCAGTTATCATGAGTCAGCCCCTTTTCAGGCCGAGACGAGGGAGGAGGGGGGAAGCCAGACTGAACGAGGTGAGAGGAGGAAAGTGAAAAGGTAGAATATGTTATAGACAAAAGGTGTCTAAATTAGTCCTGTGATAAATATTTGTACTTTTAGTTAAATACTTTAATTACTGAAAATATTTAAGTTGTCAAAACCAGAGAAATTCTTAATTTCACAGCTGTAGTGATCTTAGTAATGGCAGCAGCCACCATGTCAGGCAAAGTCTGTTACTGCTGCCATTGGATCAGTGGATGTTACATGAAGAAGCCTGAACTGTTGTTCTGTCTCTCATTCATGTTTTGTGCTGCCAACATGTGATTGACCACCGTTATTCTCTATTATCTGCAGCATGTTCTGTTCCTAAACCCTGCTGAGACACGAAACTCAAGAGGTCCCCCCAGACCTGACCCTTGCAACTGTGTGATCAAACTGGAGAGACAGCCAAGGCAGACGTGCTGCCCGCTTCACCTGCTCACTCCTTTTCACTCGACAACTCTTTTCAACAAAACAAGACCTCCATCTGCTGTACTTGTTCAACAGCAGACCACCTTTTTGGTTTCATAGATTAATTTTTACATCATAAGGGAGAAAAGCTGTTAACTGGGGGGACCAGGATGGACACTTTAACAGCTTTCCTCCCTCATTATGCAAAATTTCTCCATGAAACAAAAACAGGAGTTCTCTGTTTGGTAGTGATGGGCAATTAATTGAGTTTCATTACAACTATAATTTGGTCTCCAATTCTAAAAAACAGGATTATCTGTGATTACAGACTATAGTGCTGCGAGAAGTGCTGTACGTATGCTTGTCATGTGGTAAGTAAAGGCACAGTATTATAATTCCAAGGGTCATTCCAGGGTGTAAACTCGAGCTGTTTTATTAAATGTTGAGACTGTGTTTTTATTCTGAATGAGTTCTTGGGCTCTTATTTAGTCATGTCACTTTTATAGTTGTTGGGTACTTTACCATCTTCTAGCCTTAGTATTTACTAAAAGACCCACACATTTTAAAACACAAATGTGTTTTTTCAGGCTGTGTTAATCATAAAAAATCATATTATGAGTGATCCTTATTTTTAGACCTCCTTCTCTGTATGCCATTTGCTTCTTCTGTACGTCACTTTGGTGCATGATTTTCATGTAAGATTGTTTTCATCAAAAGCAGAGTTTCTGAAGCCCTCATAACAGCTTAAACACAATGAAAGTCTGTAAAATGAAGACTGATTGATGTTTTTCATGGTCTGGTCATTTTTTTTTTTTTTTAGTAAAGCATGTGCTTCTAAAGCATTTTTTGTGTAGAATATGTTATTTCAGGATCCAACAACTTGTTCACTAAAGTAAAACAGTTGAATCAAAGTTCACAACATGTTTTTTGGTCATGATTTTTTTTTTGGATCTGACAGCCAAGGTCATTGGAGTGTTTTTTTCTCATTATATACCACCCTCAGGACTTTTGGGCAGGTTTTACAGGAACAGCAGCAGCTTATGAAGGAGAAAAAGCTATAATTTTTCATTCCAAACTGTTCTCGTTATCATAGCCTCTGTAATTAAACTGACTGTTTGGTGCTGTTGTATCCATTTCATGCTCTGGAAAACAAATGTCACCTCCAAACAACCATGACTATTCACATTTTTTGCCAAAAAATGAATTTTCTATTTCCTAAAATTGCAATTTAACACAACGTCATGACATTCTCTATACGCATATGATCAGCATTTTTCTGAGCAGACATTTAATGCAGCAACATGTCCACTGGATACGGTAGGTACTTAATGATCATACCGCCGAACACTAAGCAACATGAATTTCAATATTAGTCATATTTTTGATCAATGGGACTTTAAGAGCCCATATTTAGTCTAATCTTGGGTTCATGATAACCTGACACACCAGATGGACCGTTCAATATATTACACTAATCAATGCAGACAACAACCCATAGAAAGTATTTGGGAATGGGCAGAACTTTACAAAAATGTATCTGGCAGGCGACTGGGTGATTGATCCATCAATCACACTCATTATGGGCCAATCAGATAATGTAGTAGGCGGGTGCAATACAAGATGTACGACACTATGTGGAACAAACTCTCGCAAAACATGTGAAAAAAATATCCTTCTATAGAGAAATGCTTTCAGTGTTGTTATTTTTTCATCACATAAAGAAATGTAGTCAGGATCCGATAGAACTGCTACTGAAGCTGTTAGCATCTATGCTAAGCTTTGCTGAAACAATTGACCAATCACCTGTAGGATTTGCTTTAGAAAGGTTCTGCCCATCCCCAAACACTTTCTATGGTCTGTAGTCTGGATGGACGAGTAAAATATACTGAACGGTCCATCTGGTGTGTCAGGTAAGTTTTGGTGATGGTGGACCAGCAGAATTCAAACGTCTTCCTTCAGTGATCAAACAGCTGGCATCACTCAAGCCTTAACCATTATTTTCTACAGTCTCTGAGCTCTACCCATAACCTTTTGTTACTGCCCATGAATCTACAGTATGTAAGGCTTTAGAGGAGGACAAAACATGTCTTTATTTAGAAATTAAAGCTTCAACAGGCACATTTTTACTCACACAAGTGACTTAATTCTTTATTAGAAAACCGTGAGGTCTCTCACGCAAAAGATACAGAAGGGAATGCTAACTTTTATGTTTTTTCAAATACGTACTCAAAAATATCTGTAAAAACCAGAAATAAACTGTCTGAAGTTTTTTAAGTGTTCATCAGCTGAGCCCCCACATGGAACAGAAAAAGAAGAAAATAAGAACAGATCCACTTCACTACTAAAGTCCCGAGTTCAGCGGGAGAAGGCAAAGTCCAAAATGTGAGGTACTTTTCATTTCAGTGTGTTTTATTGACTAAGAGGTGAAACAGTTTGAGATCTAAACATGATCTTTGAAAACAGAGGAGAGAAAACAGAACAGAGAAAAAAATGATCAGGTGTCAAAAACCGTCCTGAGATGAAAAGTACATCAGAGTGTGTGTGTGTGTGTGTGTGTGTGTGTGTGTGTGTGTGTGTGTGTGTTCATGGACGAGCTGACTGCACTGGGATGCGCACACTCGCCACACAGTGTGTGTTAGAAGCGTCTGTAGTAGCGCTGCGGGGGTCCGTAGTGCATGGGCAGGTCCATCATGTCCATGTTGTGGTGGTGGGGGTTAACGGGAGGGTTGTTGTGGTGGTGGTGGTGATGGTGGTTGTTGTTGTTGTTATTGTTCAGGATGGGCAGGGGCTGCAGTGGGGGCACGTAGGGAGCCGGGGGCAGCCGGGGCATGATCACCTGGTGGTACATCCGGCCCTGGGGCGGACCGGGTGGGTAGCGGCCGCGTGGAGGCACAAACAGGGGAGCTTGTACCGCCTGAGGATGGGGAGGAGGAGGGGGGTTTGGTGGGTTTTCAGGCGGTGGACCCACGCGTGTTCGCTTGGCTACAGTGATTGGCTCGGGCGGAGGGCCGACCCTCTTCCCTGAATTATCTGTGAAGAGAAAAAAAAGAAAGAGGATGTTACAGATTATGAAACAAAAGTGCCTCTTGAATCCTCCCCTTCTTGACCCTTAAGAGTTCCTTTAATGTCCTACTGCATTTGTCCCTAATAAAAAATGTTAGCCTCTCAAAAACTGCCAGAAAAAATGAAACATTTTTCAACTTGAAACGAGTCAATCTTTTAAAATGACTCTGCCAGGAACATATGTGTCAAATGCTTACTGTATGATGGGTATTTTTAACTTGTTGAAGACCAGTATTTTCACAGCTCTCCACTGATTTTTAAAGAAAAAAACAACACACACATTGGCAGCAACAATAATTTTTAATGCTTTGTTTTTCTTGCAGTGTCTGGTTTAAAAAAAAAAACAAAAACAAAAAAAAACTCACACTCATGGTCCTTATGACAAAGAAATGCCAGCTCCCTGAAATTAGTTGTAAAGATATTATATATTTAAAGAAATTCCACTTAAATAAGGTCAGTCTATTAAAACTACTACACATCCAAAATGAAATCTTGAAATAAAGGAATGCATTAGTTTATGTTAAAATAAATGTGGGACCAAACCAGGATTTTTAATTGGACTTTTTTGCCATTAAGAGCAAAAGTCTCGGTTTTTGTGTAGCTTACCTATTTTAGACTAATTTAAGGAACTGAGACAAATATTTAAAAAAATGAATAATGAAAACCCTTTTGCATATTTGATCTTTATTCATTCAAAACAGCAGAAATTGGTTGAAAATAAAAATCTGAATGGCACAAAAGGGCCATACGTTCTCTAAAGGGTTAACAAACTGGCCACTGTAATGGTGACACATAAGAGTTCTCTGGAAGTTTGAAAGTAACCTCACATAACCTCCCCGTCAACAAACTTTACACTAACACTTCCAAGCAAACAAATCACAGGAAACACTCCGGCTGCTGCTATCTGCTGTAAAAATGTCTAAACAAATGAAGCTTAAAAAAGACAAAGACGAGGCAGCAGGGAAGAGAAAGAGGAGCTTCTTTGGAAGAGGCTAAACACTTCATATTCCTTTATTGTTACAGCATGTCTAAATGTGGGTGAGAATGTTTCAAAGAGCCCACATTATTATATTTTCTAGTTTAGTATGCTCTTTAGTGTCTTTAATATGTCTCCTCTACATGGTTAAGTACTTCGATAAACAACAGCCCTTAGGTATGAGTGTGCATGGTTGTCTGTCTCGGTATGTGGTCCTGCGATTGGGTAATTAAATCGGTTTTCAGGTGGACCAATACATCTCGGAAAAAGACAAACACCTGCCCTCATGTGGACGCTGACGCAGTACAAACCTGCACTCTTCTTATTCAGCTCGGCCTCGCCTTCCTTCTGAATCTCCTGAATGATTCGCTCGTCATCTTGCTGCAGAATCAAAACACAGAAGTGTCAGAACGTTTTACCTAAATGGTTTTCAATCATACATGTCAGAAATACTTGCATTTCTTTGAAATACCGTGTGCTTGTTTCTAGAGTAACAGTCTGATTTGATTGATTTTTACCACTTTTATAAACCTGTTGTTTTTTTTATATATTACTTTTTATTCTTTATTTTTTTATTCTGTTTGTCTTTTCTGCTATTCAAAATGTTACCTTTGTTTGTTTTTTCATGTAGATCATTTGTTTTTCACTTTTTTTAACATTTAACTAGTGAAAAACACACATGTTGACAGCTTCACTGAGGCTTTGCACTGAAAAACATGAGAACTGCAGAAGAACCATTATTAATAACACTGCTGATAAAACGACTGAGAAACTCTTCCCTTATAATTGTTGAGATTGAAGGTTGTGTTGACGCTGTCTGACATTAAATGACACTTTATCGTATAAAATTAGAGCTTCGTAGGATTATATCTGAGCCCATCAGATCCTCATGTTGTGTCTCTTTAGCCTCTGTCTGTTCTTACACTTGTTTTTCTGACTAAACCCTGTAATACACAACTGTGCATTAAACTTTAAACATCACACTGCTGCTCTGGTTACACCCTTGTTGTGTCTGGGTCTCCAGACAGGTAAGAGTGATCTAGACTTACTGATGTTGACGGGTGTTTTTAAAGTTCACACTTTGAAAACTTCAGTGTTGAAACGCGTCTCAGTGAACGTTATCATTTCATCAGATTTAAAGCAGTTTTATAAAAAGCTTTCAAGGACTCATCTTTAAGGGCAAAGAGTGAGCCAGTGATAAATAAATGAAATATAGTATGATACAGGAAGAAAATCTGACATGCACTTTTTTAACTGAATGTGCTGAAAGATAATAATAATTATGCAAAAAATAAAACTTCCAAAATATTACTCAACACTTTTTTTAAAGAAACTGCATTGTAGTGCTCTGAGTTACCCTCATTTTTATGTGCAGACTTCAGTACTAACTTTTTGTATTTCATAGAAAATAGAAAATGTAGTAACATATTGGTGTACTTTAACTGGTCAATGTCCAGAATTTCAGATACATATTGATTAGTTATGCAAATGTGGCCTGTGTGAGTCCATTAAATCCTCATTTGTCAGTCCTCCATCTTTTATTTCATGTCATTTTCAACTCCTATGCTCCTTTAGTGACATTTAAACATATGCAAGTATATTAAAATTCATTATGCTTGTAGGAATTTTACATACCTACCAGGACAGTGTTATGTCCACCAATCATTTTTTTTTTTTAGAACATTTAGGTTTTATGGTTTAAAAATATATTTTTGGGTCCTTTTATAATAGCAGTTTGAGACAGTGGATAGAATCTGAAACCAGGTGAGAAAGTAGGGGAGGACGTGTGGGCATGGGGCTGCCAGAAAGGGCAAGAGAAAAGCGCACTGATGTAACCCCCTCAGCAACCAGCATCCCCAGTTTTCTCTAATATTTCATACAAAAAAATAATTTAATGAAGTCTTTAGTGCATCTTTGTACGAGCCAAGTGGCTGTTATATTCCATCAACTTGAAAAGGAGACACAAAAACTGCACAAATAGGACATAAATTCTTTGACTTCCAACCAAATTTGAGACAACTGTTTTTTTGATCTTTGCCAAGTAAGTTGTAACTAATGCTTACATATTTTTAGATTTATTCTATATATATCAAATGTGTCGAAACCTGGGGAACAAATTTAAACCCAATAATCAAACTACAGGAAAGAGCAATCAGAATAATCAAAGTCTTTCATTGGGTCCTCTATGTTAACAAAGACATTGTTTATTTAAAAACACTGGAGATCATTTTTGTGCAGTTAATAATACTCTTATTTACTTATTACTTATTTACTTACTTACTCTCTTACTCTCTCTATTCAAACATTTTTTGAACTAAGAGAATGAAAATATTATTAAAGTGGTGTGCTTCTGTTTGAAACAAGAAAAGTCAGAATAAATATTAAATACAGATATGTTTCGGTTTTGGGGCTAAAATTTTGAAATGACCTCAGTGATGTTCAGAAAGACCTTAAAGCATAAATTAATAATGCTTATAAGGTACAACAATTAACAGTATTAGGACTTAATGAAGCACGTCTTGTATGTTTATCTTGGGTTGTAGAGAAAAAGCAAAAATAAACCACAATCTTCAGCCTAACCTTTTTTGGTTATTGATAAGTTTGTGTTAATGACTGTATTCTTTGTTTCTTCTTAACATTTGAAATTGAAATAAAAATATTCATTCATTCATTCAAATATAGGTGCTAATGGCTTTCGACACCATCTATGGAGTAACTCAATAATCGCTGCTAAAAGAGCCTGCAGCAGTATTTGTAGCACTTCTCTTTTTCATTAACAGGATGTGAGTGACCCAGACTTTCAGCCTTAACTGTTTAAATGAGTGATTTGACTTTGGGGGTTTGTTACATTTGTTTATTCCTGTGAAATCCTCAAATGTTTCATAACACCTTCAATACAAACAACATAAAATTAAGTTGTTTTTCGGTCATGAACTTTTGTACTAACGCTTTAAAAAATGAACTGATAAACATAATCTGCTAATCAGCCCTGTTCCTGCAGAAACTGAGCCTCATTTTCTAACATTTTGAAATCATTAATTTGCTGTTCGCTCAATAAATGATGTGATAAAACTATGTTGTACAAAATGATGGATCTGGCCAAAGAGGTTCATATATCAGGTTGCATACAGACTTAAATAGTCCAGTATTTTAAGGATTTTTTTTGGCCTTTGCCTTCTTTTTGGGTAAGACAGTAACACTGAAACATAGAAAGAAGAACAGTGATGAAGATGAACTGCATTGAGGGGGTTGAGGGTCGGAGCTGAACCCGCTGCCTGCACTTAAACCACTGAGCTAAACCTGCACATGACAAGGACCTTTTTACATTTACGGTTTAATTAAACTCATATCAGTATCCGTTCATTTAAAACCTCCTTCCTTTACCAACAAAACTCTAAACAAACAATAACCATCAGACCCCTTAAACAAGTCAAAGGACTTCAGTCCTCAGTATTCATCTATTTCTTGGCATTAAAGGCAGAGACTCGCTCGATGCCAGCCCTGCTGTGTCTCTGGAGAGTCTCCAGCTCATTAGCTGCTCAGGGACTAATTGTCGGCTCTGATGCTGCAGCCAGGTCACTGAGGGCTGCCATGTGCTCAGGTGGTCAGGGTCAAAGAGCAGAAAGGCACGTTTGTCGGAATAAAAGGATAAATGTTTGGATACTTATTTAATTACAGATTTAAAAACATTGGCTCCTTGTTCATTACTGAGTTCATTAGTTTAAAAAAAATCAAGTTTGAGGAAGAAGACAATATACTGTATCCACACTTTAAATTCAACCTGCAGCAGATATTCAGACAAAGGAAAGAAGTTTAACCTCATTTAGGCGCCGACAACATCTGCTGTTATCAGTAAATACAGGACTAATAATCATCTCTTGCTATTTTCTTGCTGAATATCATCACACAATACTCATCTCCCATTTAGTTCTGTTATAAAGAAGAAAGGGTTCTAACAATACTAGAAGTTTATCTGACTTTGGTAAAATTCAACCAACACTGACACTGTTTGATTCAATAGATGGTCTGCACATGAGGTCAGGGTCAGCGTGAGTGAGTGGCAACAGTAATCAGAGAGAAGTTAGCTGTCAAATACTTTAGCTCTACCAAAAAGTTTCAGGTTTTCTTGTCATTATAATTTGATAATAATCACTAGTTTAGACCCTCAACTGATGTTACAGAAACATATGGAGCCATAACGTCAGATTTATAACGAAGAGGAGGCTGTGATGCAACAGTAACTGGAATATCACAGAGTGAACATCCAGGTTATATCTGGCTAATTCTTGTTGCTATTTTCATGAAATTAAAGCGTCCGACCTGTTTGTGTGTCATGTTAAAAATAAAAACAGGAGGAAGCAATGGTTATATGGATGCCAAACCGAGCACTGATTTAAAGCCTGGATTCATCATATCACTTTGGATAAACACAAAGTCACTCTGATACAGAGTTACATTTGTCTCTACAGGCTTTGTCCTATAATACAGGCTTATAAATGCTGCATTTTAAATAAAACTTTAGGCCCCAAAAGTGTAGTTTAGCCATCTCTAAATGTGAACCACATCAGAATCTACATCTTCCATAATGAACATCAATGAAAACAAATAGGCATATTGAAGATAACATTAAAGCTTTTCACTGTTTCTTAACACCAGTATCAGTTACTTGATGTTGGAACTGCCAGTCCATCAATAAAAAAGTCCTATTCCATACATTTCGGGCAACTTAAGTTCTTGTTTAGAACACTGCAGATGCTCCAATATGGTCTAAACATCAATATGTTGAGGTTCTCATAGTTTTCTGTCTTCTTCAATACTATGATGTATCTCTTAAGGTCAAATCTCCATTATGTCATGATTGTTGTTACCAGAAGTAATAAAGAGTTGGTCTACTGCACTGAACAGGGACACAGCGACAAAAAAAGGGAACGATTTTTGTACAGTTACACCCCTCAAATAAACAATACTGCCCACACTATGTGTCTTTGGGAATAAACAGATATATTGTGACATTTCAGAAGTGTCCAGTCCTTCAAAATGCATCAGTTTTGTTTTTTTTTTTACTGAATTTTTGTCAAAGTTTGATTTTTTTTACTGTTAAACAAAGCCAAAGTAAATGTGTGAGGTTTTACCGTGGGGTCAGTCCACAGCGAACACTTTCGGCAGTGGCGGCAGGGAGCGCCAGGTGAGCGTGCGTGCTGACAGAAATGGTTGTAGCCCGTGATTGGCTCTCTGCAGAGGTAGCACATGAAGCTGCCACAACGGCAAGACATCCGATTACAGCCCTCCGACTTCACTAGACCCGTCCCGCACTTCACACACTTCCTGACTCGGGCTGCTGTCATTCGCTCCTCGCTGTAAAAAACAGAGACGACAATAAAGTGGTCAACAAAAGTGATGAGAGAATGACCAAAAAGAAAGAGAGAAGGTTAAAAGTTTATGGACTGAACAGTACTGCAAACTTGTACCACCAGCTCTAAAGATTAAAAACACCTTCTTTCTAAGATCTCAAGGGTCAAATTAATTTTGTTTTGTCTGGAATTCTACATCACATGAAGTTTTGTGTCTGCTTCTCAGTTGAGGTTTGCATTTTTAAACAGTCTTCTGCCCAGTACTGTGTTCTGGTGTCACACATGTAGGGTTATCCGGTTTAAATATTGTCATTACACTTGTGAACAGAAAATCAACCACCGAGCTTCTTGTTGTTGTACAACTGTTAATTTTTTTTACACATTTTTAATTCTAGAAATCCAATGTTCTGTGCAGGATGATGCTGAAACTGGCAAAATGCTCTTAATCTTATAAACAACCATGTTTCCTTTGCATTTTTATAATATTTTACATATTATGGAACATAATTTGTTTCAGGCATGGTGTCCACTACAGTAAACAGATATTAGGAATACATTTTACACATTTCAGGTTGCAGTACCATGTTCAACTACCAGGTGGTTAACTCCCAAACCATTGTCTCAAGCTTCATAAAAATATCATCGCTGCATATTTTTGTCATATTGAGATACTGCATCATAAATCCAACATGGCCGACGAAGGGCAAATTGCACCACACCCTTCAGGAATTAGAGTTTAATCCTTCTATCTCAAAGAATCAGCAGATTAAAAAGAAGTATATTCTAATATAATAATATATTAGGGCACAGTTTTACACTGATTTTAAAAATACTTCTCTTTTATATTTTTATCTGTGACCAAAAATGAATCTGTCCACTCCAGCTGACCTTATGCACTAAAGGGTATATTCTGGGCATTATGCCTGTAATCAGATTTCACACAATTTTGTATTTTTTATTGAACATTTTGTTGTAATTCAGGAGTAAATAGTTTACATAATCAGCAATATTAGATATACTTCTGATTTGACTTTTATTTTAATGCAAACAGTTTATTTATTGGGTCATATAAAAGCAGAGGTCCATGTGAGGACAGGAAATACTCTTTGTATTATTTGTTGTATTACAGTTCATTTATACTTAGTGTAATAATTTATTCCTCTAAAATATCATGTTTTCTGTCAGAGAGACTTAAGGCCAGCAGGAGCTACAGGGTGACTGAGAAGCGAGAGGCAGTGTCATATGAAACTTTTCATTTTTGTTATATTTATATAATTTGTTCTTATTAAATGTTAGTAACAGGCATGTGTTTGTGGATCTATTTTTGGTTCCATTAAATTCTTATTTATACCATTGATGCATGGCGTCCACTATAGTGGAGAGATGTATAACATCCTCAAAATATAACATGTAGAAAAATGGTCTTGATTTTTAACTTGTCTGAAAGTAAAAACAAACATTTAAAAAATATATTTCTTTGTGATTTAATAATTCATGAATGAAAGGGTTAATGTAATTGGCTTCCACTTTGTGTGTTGTCTTATGTAGTTATGTACATAGAAAGTTCACTGAACTGCAGTGTGTTTGTTTTGTGATATTTGCTAAGGCTAATTTCCTCTGTGGGACAATAAAGTGATGTTATCTAACAAACACTCGACATGTTGTTCTTACTGTCCTCTTCTTGCTCCTGGTGGTCGTAGAGGAGCAGAAGATTTTCCTGTGAAAGGGAAAACAAGCTCTGTAGCTTCTGTGGCACGACCGAAACACTGAATTCTGCCATTGCTTCTGCTGTAGTCAGGGTTCATGCTGTTTAAGGGAGAGGTGGGGCTATGATGCAAGGCCTGTGTTTCCAGATTTGTTTACTCTGGGACCTGTTTTCAAAGCTTTCTTTAATTGTTTTAATTTTCAGAAATTCTTTATTTCTTTTTCTTTTCTTTTTCTTCTAGTGTCAACGAGATTAAGTGTTTGAATTTAAGGTATTTATTTTCCTTGTAAAGCTCTGTTTCATATCACAGTAAACAGATGACTGAAGAGCCGAGTCAAAACCACAACCCTAGAATCTACGGAGGAAAAGTTGTTGCTCTGGTGATTTTTGACTTCTGTTCTGTTAAACTCATTATGTCGGTCCTTCACTGATCTCTCCAGCAGACCACTACATGTCTCTTTCAGCACCAGGAAGTAAAAAAGCCTGTGAACAGCTCAAAACAGGAAGTACTGACTGTCGGTCAGCTGGGCCAGAGGAAGCAGCCGGCCCCTCTGCTTCCTGGAGTGCTGTCCTGTGAGCTGTTTTTCCCAGCATCCTCTCTGGGTTATAAGGAGATCTGTTCTTTTGTTTGGCTTTTATAATGTTGAATAAAACAACATGAAGCTGGGTCATCATTTCTTTCTTGTTGTCCTATCATGATTTTTATGGCATTTAAAGTCTGTCACCTCCAAGTTAAATGCGTCACAGTTATTAGTCGGTAAAATTGGGACACCTGAGGGTTGTATGATATCCCAGAAGAAAATCCAACCAAAGGGGGTGTTCCCAGTGACTTATTTAATTTGCAACTCAAGAGCGATTGGAAAGAACAAATACATGCACAAAACCTTGAGATATCCTTGATTTGCTGAGGTGAGGGGCACAAAAACAAATAATTTAAGGATTTCTTTATCTAGATTGCGCTAAGTTATACTAAAACAGTTTCACAAATGCAAGGCAGTTTCAAGGTATCTTTTCCCTAGAAAATGTTAACACTTTCTCTGTCAGTAGGAAGGCCCCAAAATAAACTGAATTTACTCAGGTGAGCTGCGTGTGTATACTTAAGCCCATTTCAGACATGCAACCCTGATATTCTTAGAAAATACCTGTGGAAACCTTCCCAGATAATTTCCTCACCTTTTTGTTCACACTTGGCCCTAACAACAGGAAGTTTCCCTGTAGTTTGTATATAGGCAAATGGAGAAGTAGGGGGGTGAGGTACTCCGGGGACAGCATGAGAACTTCAAGGCCCATTTACACGACAATGAAAACGGCCGAAAAAGGAGAGTTTTCGTTGTGTTTTCGCCTTCCGTTTACACAAGAACGGTGCCCTACGTTTTGAAAACATTTTTGTTTTTGCCTCTGTGTAAACAGGAATCTCCATTTTTAAGGAAAACAGGGATGTGCGGCACATGCTCAGTACTCTTTCAGATAAAAGTTGCGCCTGCACCTGGGAACAACAACAACAGCTATGCCCAACTACCAAGCAACATGTGTGCGCTAACTGTGCTGGGTTTGTTATCCCTCCTCCAACAGAATGTGGATTTGCTGCGTCAATACTCTGACCAGCAGAGACATTTTTTGTTATATTCGCCAAGGACACACAAACTTACATCGTCAACTACTGGCCTGGCATGCACGTTACTGCATTTTCAGTCATTCTGGCAGATCCGTGTGAACGCACATCTTTTTCACGCTGTCTCCATGTGAACACGGAGCTTTTAAAAATGAAAGGACAAACCTTTCCATTTCTGGTGACAACGCTGTCGTGTCCTTAGAGTAATTTCAGGGTGAAAAACTCTGCTGTTTGTGTGAACACATGCAGCTCAACTACAATAATTTCACAGCCATTTCAGGTTTTTTCTCCAAGTGTGAATGGGGTTATACACTGCAGGAAATTTTGAAAGACAAATGTGACAAATCAAGTTAGGACATTTACTAAATAAATTGACTGAAAATGTTTGGAAATTACAAGGTGTCATGTGTGAAACAGCTATGGTTTATGGAGGTGTGGAGAAGGAGGCCAGCAGAGAAATTTCAGTATAAAGTCTGGATGGAAACCCTGCTTTTTGCATTCAGGAGTAAATCAAATTCATCCCTTTAAATTTCAGTTTACCACAGAGTCATGTTTTTGAATAGTTTGTGTAAAAAGCAGAATGTCTGTGCGTTGACAAAGGGGTCCTGGGTATGTTTCTGTAAGACCACTTACAAGAGCACCCTCATGCGGATCTCATCCCTCTCCAGGACCTGCTCACACGTCTTCCCCACATGCTGCTTCCACTGGACATGGCACTTTCTGCAACTCTCCTGGAAATAGACACACAAAAAAGAAACAAGAGCATAGTTCATTCAAGGGGCTGAAGGAGAAACATAAATTCATCACTGAGTTCCTCAACCTCTAATTCCAAGACATGAGTCCCACATTTCCAAACCCATCGATCACTCGTCCTCTAACATTACTCTGATTTTGCTGAATAACCTCAGCCCTGCAGTCACTTCTGCTCTATATGCTGCTGGTGCTTCCACTGCAGGGACTTGGACTTGTCTTTCACAGACACGGCAAGGTGTGGCTCTCCCTGCAAAATGTGTGTGTGAGCGACTGCAGCAACAGTGTGATTCTCACTGGCTGGCTGGCTGCTCGGTTGCCTAGAAACAAGCAACTCCATCCTCCAACCTCCAGGCTGAGACGTGGAGCTGAAGGACGTGCGGGGGCAGACATACTCGCATACGAGGGTTATGCCACCCCTCGCTAACCCTTAGCTAAGTGGTGTCACCATAAATATTTGAGCCTGTTCATTTAATATTAAAGAGCGTGGGTTGTGACAGCTGATGCAGCACAACATAAGCTCCTAGAAACCTCCTTCTCCGAACCTCAACATCTAGGAAAAGCGCCCTACATTTGGCTGACACCCTTCACAGATTTGGACCCTTTTTGCCCGTCCTTAAGTCTCTTTCCATTTGATTTTGCCGTCTGCTTCAGGCTCTCACAGTTCTCAGAGAGACAGATGTGTTTGCAAGGTCAGCCTGAGGGAGGGGAGCTGGAGCTGTTTAGATGGAAAAGCTGAAGATTCTCTGAAAGTCACACAAGGACTTTTCCAACTCAAATGTGGCCACTTCAAGCTGAAGAGGAGCCTTGTTCTTAAAGTAGAGCATCTTTGTCTTTTTTTAGTTTTTGTGGTATTTCTGAATTAAAAAGGACTGCCTAACAGGGCTGGGCAGTGCTGACCATAATCAATGTCTAAATGTTTGTTTAGCAGAGTGACCATAAAGGATATTCAAGTTTGTCTCGATAAACAACTGGTTGTCACAATACAAAAGTTTAAAACATGCATGAGATTCTAAATAAATGAACTGATAGCTGTTAGATCCCACTGCCGCAACAGACAAACTGACATTTGCCATCTAGGACACAGACTTAAAAAAAGATGTGATTTGTTAAATTTTGAGTCCTTGGTGACATTGATGGTTGTTTCAGAAATTAGGCAGCAGGATGGGGATCATCACTTTTTGGGTCAGATTTTGAGGACAGCTGAGATCAATTTTCCAAGGTGTTTGGCCATCGTTTTCTTTGGTCAAATTTTGAATTTGTAGTACTATTGTCATTTTTACATTAAATTTGGTGCCAGGACTGCAGTCTTGCTTTTTGGGGCAAATTTTGAGTTCTGAGCACCGTGGTTGATTTTTCATTGAATTTGACAACAGTGTTGAAGTTTATAAGTACTGACTGCAAACTCAAGTTACACTATACCACACTGTCTGAATGAACATTGGCAGGGGTAAAAGATAATATCAATACGCCAAACCAGGATAACATTATCACCACCTACCGTCCTGACCGGTCCATGGCTATACAGCCCCGCACACAACAACATTGCAATGCCCTGTGTGTCCTGACACCTTCATATCAGAACCAGCATGAACTTCTTCAGCAATTTGAGCAACAGCAGTTCATCTGTTGGCTTGGACCACACGGGCCAGCCTTCATTCCCCACGTGCATCAATGAGCCCTGAGCACCTATGACCTTGTCGCTGGTTCATCACTACCCCTTCCTTGAACCACTTTTGATAGATGCAGACCAGGAACACCCCACAAGAGCTGCAGTTTAGGAGATGCTGTGACCCAGTCGTCTAGCCATCACACTTTGGCCTGTGTTAAACTCACTCAAATCCTTACACTTGCACATTTTTGCAGCTTCTAACATTAACTTTGAGGACAAAATGTTCAATTGCTGTCTAATACACCTGTCCAACTAACAGGTACTACTATGAAGAGATGATCATTGTTATTCTGTCCACCTGTCAGTGGTAATAATATTATGCCTGATTGGTGTATATGGCATTATTTTGTGGAGCGATACTGTATTTTGATATATGTAGTGCAATATTGTGATATTTTGTTGGTCAACAATTAAAAAAAAACAAAAAAAAACGGACGTGTATTTTAGTGCAGCCCCAGGCCAAAGTAGACATTCATCCATTTGATTCTCTGTTTCTATTTCACATTTATTGGTATTTTTTTTATCCATGGGAAGGACAACAAAGTTTATAAATGTTGCAGGGAAAATGCTTGGTATGAATAACACATATTTTTACACTGGTACAACACTGTGGGTTTTAATGCTATAAAAAAGACACCTGACACCCTGTATTGTCACTCATGCGTGGGGATACATTTCGTATCGCCAGATTCATGCCAATAAACATCCCTAAAAAGCGGCATGAAAATTACAGGAACATAATATTTTATGGTTGTTTTAAACCAAAAGAGAAGGAACACTGTCTAATTTTCTCACATGCATTGGCTATATTTAGAAAACAGAGAGGGAGTGGCACACTTCCACCCACTTATCCAAATAGTACAGGCCTATTTGTGCATTTTTTGATATTAAGAAACAATTAGTTTCCTAGTATTTGGTGTCAGGGGTTTTAAATTCTGTTGAAATGGTGCTAAACAGATATTAATATTTCTGACATCAACTAAATCTTAAAATTCTCCAAAAAATAAAAAAATAAAGTGATAATTCTTCAAATAAGATAAAGATTATACTTAGATTATCTTGGGGTCAGTTTGTACAAACCTTTCGGTGTTTCTTACTTTAAACATTTATCATATATTGGATGTTGCATCTAAAGTCTCTAAATAAACAAAAACATAATCTAAACTGATGTAAATGATCTTGTCTCAGCCCTACATCATGTTTGAAATGCATCAGTATTTATTAATATCTTAAAAAGCTGCCCTGCCCATGGTCTCAATGCAAACAAATATATAAAACACACTCAAAAACATGCATGTTAACCACAAGGGAAGCATAAAGAAGCTATTTTAATTATGGTTTCAGTAAAATGTAGGTTTTTAAAGAAGGTAAGGAGAGGCTATGCTGAACACAAAGTGTCAGAAAAAGCCAAATCACCAAAAGACGGCGGGGCAAAGTGGTGAAAGATCGCCCCCTAGTGGCAGACACAGAGACAAGGAAGGAGGAACGGCATGAGGAGGAGTGTGACAGAAAGCATGAGGGAGTGTGTGTGAGTTGTTTGACAAGCTGGTGAGAAGCAGGAACACACCTCAGCTCTTATAGCGAGGCTAAAAATACAGCCGGTGACGTCACAGACAACCCTTGCACGGGGTGTGACTTCTCCGCCCATGGGTGCTGAATTTAAATACAAAAGTGTGAGGCTGACATGTGACAAAGGTCAAGTGTCACACACACAAACACTAACACACATACAGCTGTTGCTGTTTTACTTCTTTCTTTCTTCATCCTGCTTTATTTTTTTCTCCATACACTGCACTCCTCTCCCTTGGGTCCCAGCCTCATTCCTTCTTTCCTTCCTCCCTAGCACCCAGCATCATCTCCTTCCTCCGTCTTCATTCACATCCTCCATCCGCCCCTCTGCACCGCTTACTTTTTAAAAAAAAAAAAATCTTGTTTCATGTGTTGCAGGCTGCAGCAGTCCTTATAAGGCAGTGCAGCCAGTTTGCAGAGCTTCTGATTGGGGGTCTGCATTAAGCATATGTGAGTGTGTTTTTGTGGGGAGGTGGCTATCACTGCAATCAAGATGAACACACACCACACTCACAAAAATAAAATAAAGTCATGGGTGAGTAACAGGAGTCCATTCATCTTAATCTTCAGATGTTTTAAACAGCAGATGTGAAAACATCCTGAGCTGGCAACTGGTGCCACAAAACCACACATTTTTAGAAACATACGCACACATGCACACACTGCTGGACATTTCTTATGCCTCCATGCACCATGTCAGCCTATATTTTACAGTCCTTAGCTTTCATGTGGTGGTAGCATGCAGGTGAACAACAGACCTTGACAAATTTCCTCATGAATTCACTTGGGACACATTTATTAGTCCCCACTTTAGTGCATAAACATGTATGAGTGTGTAAATCAGAGTTTACAAGATGGTTATTTTGTAAAATAATTTTTGTAGGAAGTTCTGTTCCCCTGAAATCAAGTATGAGTAGCCACTACAAGACAGAGAGAATTATAAGAAATTTAACAAAGTAAGTCCATTTAGCTCCGCGCTCTTAAGCTCAATGCATCAGATGTGATAATGTTTGCTGGAACACACACATCTCTGTGCACACTTCTTGTGCTTGTTTGCACCATGACACCATTTTACTGGCCTACATTTTATATTCATCAGCTTTCATGAAGTAATAACACACAAGCCAGGAGCAAGGCTGCCCAATCATTCGTCCAACCACATGTGGAATATATTAGCAAGTCCCTTCTTGTGTTCCTTATGGGGCTTTTCCACTACGTGTTACCAGCTTGACTCGTTTCAACTTTACTCTGTTGTTTTGGTTTGCCATCAGGGATCGTACCTAGCACCTGGCACAGTTTTTCCTATCATGTACACGAGTTGAGCCAAGACGATTGGTGCTTTTCCACATGTGGTATCCGCTCAACTTGATACAGTTTGGATACTATCCACTCCATTTTCCATGACAGTCTAGAACAGGGGTCATCAACTACATTTGTACAAGGGTCAAAATATAAATATTTTGATTTAACTGACATATTATTAGTTTAATATTTTAATATTTTCCAAACTTTATGTATTTCTTGGCCTTTGGAGGGGGATCAGTCCCTATCACCCATACTGCTGGGGGACATGAAGCAATTAATATTAGCTTCTTTTTTCTGTGGCTGTCATGCTTTCCCATCACTGGATTTGACTTAATATACTCATTCCCCTGATTAAATACAGGCTAAAAATGGCTGTCAGGTGTCAGATGAAACATGATGTGACACTTGATAAAATTATTTCAATCAAGTTTTGGGGGGTTGTTGTGATGTAATGACAAAAAGATACCCTTAATAGCATTAAGGATTTTTCTCCCTCTCATTTCCTGAATTTGATGATATTCTGGGGGCCAGATTGGATGATGTGGAAGGCCTGGCTGACTAAAACTTTGGCCACTTTGTGGCTTTATGTAACAGTTAAACGATAATTTTTATTCCAAAGGCGGTTTCAAGCAGCAAAACAAATTTGACAAATCTACCCTTGGGTATAAATAAAGTAATCTGAATCTGAAACAACATGCTAATGAAGCAGAGGAGGGTTTGGAAAGTCATTCAGTCTCCTTGAGCCGACAACAGAGAGCGTTTTATTCATCCCCCACTTGTGATGATACTCTGATCAGCTGTGACTTCACATCTCCTTTAGTCTTGGTCCAGCTCACTTGGAACATCGCTGAAGGTGATATGAAAAACTGTGCCAGGCACTAGGTACAATCCCTAATGGAAAATCAAAACAACCACATAAAGTCGAGCTGATACTACATAGTGGAAAAGCACCATTAATGTGGAGACACTTCTGATCTCAAAGGTCAGAGTATTGCCATGAGTCGAGGATATCTTACATGAAAATGAAACGCCTCATTTTGTCAACTCTAGCATGCTTTTTAGCTAATCTGAAACAAAATCCATCTCCTCACTTTGGAAAAAGGGGCAAGCGGCTCTATCGCCTCGGTCTCCTCCTTTGTTGTTGTCAAGATTCTGGTAGTTTTGCACAGCTGCTCTATGATGACCCCGCCTACCTAAACACAATCAAACCCTAAACTGTTATGGGGAAAAGGAGTGTGTATCCAAACTGTGTAGGGTCAAACTCAATCAAGCAGATACCACAAACGGGAAAAGCACCATAAGATAGCTTCATTGAGAAGTGCCAAAGAGAAGCTATAGGCTAACATGTGTCTAATCTGTTCCTGTTAAATGCAGCAGCTGTGATAATTTCCTAATACTGCAATAACTGGTGAATGGGCTTTCGCTTTAGGCAGATTTACATGTCACAGATGCAGTGGTGGGAGCACGAACATTTTGTGCACACTTCCCAAGCTTATTTGCACTATGAAATCTTTCCAGTAGCCCTCATTTCCACTCCTTAGCTTTCAAAAGGCGATCATACAGCCAGAAACAAGTCTGTCCAAATGTCCTCAATAGTGAGAAGAGAGTTTGTTTTTGCAAGAGATTTTTGTTTCACAGCCATTAAATATGCAAAATGGGGTTAAGAAACAAAAAGCAAGGAGAAAGTGTAATATAAAAGATCATTGTGTAACACAGGATCATTCATCTTAAAATTACTGCGCTGTATGAAGCAGATGTTACAATGTCCCAAGATGCCATCTGGTGTAACTCACATTTTTGAAGACACTTCCCTTCCTTGTTTGCACCATGACAGCCTTCCAGTGCCCTACATTCTACCGCACTAAGCTCTCATGAAGCAATCACATTAATGCTCGGGACTATCCTGTCCAAGTGTGCTCATAACCACATGTGGAATGGAACATGTGGAAAGTCCCCACTTGTGTGTATTTTAATTTTGAGTTAAAAAGCCTTTTTGTGAGGAGTTGGTGTCTATTGTGAACAAATGTTAGGACACACCAAATAGCAAAGACTAAATAAAGCAGCGAGTGTGTAATATGCATCAGTTCATCTCATTAAGGCTGTTCATGCAGCAGATATGATAATGTCACGGATTTGTACCATGGCAGCCTTCTACTCGTCCACATTTCACACTAGTATTGCTTTCACAAAGGTTAAATACACATCCCAGGAATATGAGGTATTGCTATTAATTAATGAGACTGCGCTTATGAGGATAAAATCATGTTGTTCAGTCACACTGAGTGTTAGGTATTAAAGGTTGTTTTCACGCACAACTGCTGTAAATTTACAAAAAGTGTCATCTTCAGTTCACTAAAGGCTAACGGCTGAAGTGCACATGTTTTTGCTACAGTGTTAGATGATTAGCTTTAATTTGAGCAACTCATTAACTACATTTTGGTGAAACTGAACACAACAGAAGCTCAGTCCTTTCGTCCATTAACTGAGGTGTATTAGAAACACTGCAACTGTGTATAAATGTCACAAAAGATTTTGTGAAGGCACAGAAGATGTCCAAGATGATGAACGACTCAGTAAAAGAAATGACAGCAGAAATGGTCTGTGTGAGTAAAGAGGCAGTTTGGCAAATTTTGCATGCAAATTTGAACATGACAAAAATGTGTGCCAAAGTTGTCCCAAAACTTCTGACTCCTGATCAAAAGGGAAATGGTAGTCACACTTCTGGAGACATTTTGGAATATAACACCGTTTTTTTTTTTTTGAAAAAGTGATTACATTTGATTAAACTTGAATCTTCAAGTACGACCCTTAGACATAATGGCAGCTAGTATTCAAGCACAACTGCGGTAAGTTTACAATAAGTGACGTCGTCAGTTCACTGCATGTTGTTGATTGAAGCGCATGCATTTTTGCTATTGGGATTTGAAAATAATTAGCTTAAAGTTGAGCAACTCATTACCTAAATTACCTCAGCTTCACTCATTACCCAGCTACATTAACTGAGGTGTATGAGGAATACTGCATGTCATATACCCGTGTGTTTGGATGCCAAAAAAGATTCTGAAAAAGCAGAGAGGATGTCCAAGAAAATGAATGTCCTGGACATCCATGCACACCAAAATATTCTGAAAACATTCCACAAATTCAACAAGTCTTTTGAGATGATCTACGACTCATCATAACAATGACAGGAGAAATGGCGTCGGCTGATTAAGAGTTCAGCAAATTTTGCATGAAAATTGGAAGATGACAAAAGTCTGCGCCAAAGTTGTCCCAAAACTTCTGACTCCTGATCAAAAGGAATAACACAAGCAAATGTGTGAAGACATTTTGGGACATATTAAAGAAAACTCATTTTCTTAGAAAAAGTCTTCTAGTACGATCTTTAGACAAAATACTGGTCAATGCATTGGGAAACACCATCTTCAGTGAGGATGAAAACAGCACGACAAAGCAAGTCCAAATCAAGGCCACGTTGATTGCTTTCTCTGACATTGAGGGTATCGTTCTGGAGGACCGGTGTGTTTATTCCCCTAAAAAAAGTGTTTTTAGAAGTGTGAAGTGGGTCTCCCAAGGGGAGGTGCAAAACGATAAAGCAAACCAACAAAAAATGTTCGGCTCAGCCAAATCATAAATTTTTCTAAGGAAACAATTTCTGGAGGAAATGGCATAGGAGGCCTACAAACACTGCTATTTATAGTTTTTTTTGTAAACTGGTCTTAAAAAAATGGCCAGGGTCTGTAACTTGCTATAGGCCTAGTTGTAGTAACTCTGAGCTTAGTTTCAAAAAAAATAAAAGACAAATTACCTATATTCTATATATTTTTTTCCTTGTTTGATTTTCAATTATGCAGACAAGAAGCTTACCAAAAAAGCCAAAAAACTAAAAGTAAAAAACTAAGAAAAGACAAAGATAATATGGTTACTTTTAAACCTTAAAAATAATATTTTTTTCTTTTTCAGAAGAGACGGCAGAATTAGAAAACAAGAAAAAATGTTTGAAACAAAGAAAAAAATGTGTAAATGTGATCTGGAGGCAGAGGAACAAGCTGTTCTCCTGGACACTGAAAAAGAGAAGAAACTTATGGAGCTGCAGGGAGCGCGAGAGTGCATCTTTGAAATGAACTCCCAGCTGTAGTATAACAGAAGAAAAAAAAAGGTGTACAGAAATTGCAGCAGCCCTCAAAAACCTTGGTCAGCATGCTAGAGCTAGCACGTTATAGCACAATCATCAGGGATTTCACACACCAGTCCTGTTTGTGCTGTGACAGTGACCTACATTTAACATCTCTTAGCTCCTATAAAGTAATCACATGCAAGCCAGAGACCTTTCTGTTCAAATGTCCTCGTAACCACATGTGGAATACATTACTTAGACCCACTTGTGTGCATAGGCGTGCGTGTGTGTGTGTGGCTGTGTAGGTCAGACGGAGCCGGGGGAGGGGAGAGGGAGAAAGGAAAAGAGAGGGGAGGGGAGGGGAGGAGGAGAATCTGGGTCAAACTTGATCTGAACCACATTTGAAATCGTGGAGGATGTGTGTCAGACCAGTGAGTGACCAGCGCGAGGGGAGCGGACGGGGCAGCCAGCCAATGAGGCGCTGGCTAGGAAGAAGGCGGGTGGGCTTTCAGAAGTGTGTCAGTTACATAATGACGCCCCTCCCTGCTCGAAGACTGCGAGGGTCTGTGGGTCGACTGTACAATGACTGTCTTGAACTGTGCTTCAATTGATGGGAGCCAGGAGTACAAAAATGGCTATTTCTGTATTAAGTTGTATTTGATTTTGATTGAGGGAGGTGACTCTGCAGAAAACTACTGATGCAGTGGCATAGACTAAAATGCCAAGTCTTACCGGCATTTAAAATGAAGCAACCTTTGATACACTGGATTTATCTGTGTTGCTCATGTCATAATTAAAAAAAAATCTTTTCAGTATCTAGAAGTTCTCCTAACTGCACAATCCTTTAATTCCAAGTCGCAGGCTGAATTTGATTCAGAAAAAGAAATCTCATTAGAAGAAATCTGGAGCAACTCTTGCATCCTTGGGTGTGTATGAGAATGAGGGGTGATGCAGCTGTGCAGCAGCACTGTAGGGCTGTTAATATGAAGCTCTGGCTCCACCTAGAGGTTGATGGGAGGAACTACAGGGGAAATACTTCTGATTGAAATACACTCCTGATCATAATTTAAGACCAGTGGAAAAATTGCAAGAATTTACATTTTGCACTGTTGGATCTCAAGAAGCTTCTAAGTAGAGCTTCAAAATGCAAAAAGAAGAATTGAGAGAGAGAGACAAAAAACAAACTTAAGTAAGTAATTTATTGCAAACAACAATTAAACAACAAGGCTTCTCATCTTCAAATCCAACAGTGCAAAAAGTAAATTCTTGCAGTTTTTCAACTGGTCTTAAAATTTTGATCAAGAGTGTATTGTGTGCATGTGAGAACCTTATTTTAGGCATTTTTATGAAAAAAATAACATTTTCAGACTTCAAGATAAAGCAACTAGAAGTGCTAAAATGCTACCTTGCATCTGTATTTTGGGACTCGTTACAGCACCGCTTTACTAGTTGATTTTTAATTTTTCAACACAAATCTGGACGACAGTTATGTGCTGCACTTTCATCTAATCCACCGTTTTTTATCCATTGACAAGAGTTTTTTCTTTTATATTTTCTTTCTCAGGATTATTGTGTTTTCAAATCAGAAAGGGGTCATCGGGGAAAAAAACAGTGTCTTCATTTCTTAACTAATTCTTCATTTAATTTTTAGTGCTTTATGCAAAAAACATGCTTAATGTAGTTTATGATATATAAAAACACACTGAAAAAATGAACTTGTGATGTTTATCCCAAGGGAACAGCTGTTATATCTTTTTAATAACGCTACAGAAACAAAGAAATTTGACCTAAACAGCAGTTTATATACAATAGTTATTTTCCTTTTCTTGATGTTGCATTTGAACACATCATGAGGACATTTCACTTATTCATCAGAGTGTCATTTTTCCAAAGTGTCATTGAACACATTATAATTTAACGTCAACGTCTGCTGGTTAAGGCCTATGATAGCTTGTTACGTTTGTTTCTAACGTCATACAGACGACTTTAGAGAGACTATAACATTTTTTTAACCAACTGGACTTTTGACAAAGTCTGGATGTGCTTTTTATGACAGTTTGGAGCAGATGAGGATCATTTTTTTTCCTGAAGAAACCGGTATTTTTCGTCTGTTGTGGAGTTACCTGAGTTTTTGATTTCCACCCACGCTGAAAGGCTGAGACATGTTCTGCTTAGTTAAATGTATGAAGTGCTCTGAGTTTATGATCCCCTTTCAAAATCTGATAGATGTTTACGTACCAGTGGTTTAAAAAAATGATGTTATATAATAGGGCCCATGAGTCTCCATTGCCGTATTGATAAGCTCAACTCTGACCACTGGTTAAAAAGATGAGGAGATCCTCACAATGCATGAGGGTGCATACTGTTGCCCTTCCTCTCAGAGGAGAGGTGTGGTGACTTGGCACAACTTTAGAGCATGATTGCTCACACCAGAAGTAACTCAACCCTGTGGACTGATTCACAGACTCTAGGGAAGCAGACAGAGAAAAAGGCAACAACGACTAGACATCTGTTTGACCATAAAACTTCAATTCTCGGGTGTGTATTGAATCGTGACCTTCATACTGAAGGGTTTAATATTTTATTAAGAGTTGTTGTATCCCTATTAACTATCCAAAACCATATATCCTCATTAAAATATAACATATGCAATACAGAAGAAATTCATCTCCTGTACTGTGACAGGCTTTAGGTAAATTACACATTAAATTGAAGCTGTTTGTTGAATCAGGCGGTAAATACGCTTATCTAGGTTGTAAAATCTTCTGTAACGCCCACAATCATAGAACTTTGAGGTATCCTGTAGTCAGCCTCAAGCAGACACTAGAGGAATTGCAGTTTTTGGCACTTCTTCATTTGCTTCATCTTTCAGCCCTGGAGGTTGGCGCTTAGTTTTATGAAAACAACTAAAATCCATTTCTATACAGATACATGCAAAGTGCCTGGTCAATTGTTGAGATTAACAACTTGTTATCATGACTAGGGTCTGTTATAGCCCTTTTCAAAATATTCAACATAGGCGAGAGTTTTGCCGATATAACGCCGATATATTCTTGCTTTCTCATAAAACAGTAAATGCTGTTCAGTGTCCAAGCTGCGCAGAATGATGCTGTGGCGCCGTTAGTCCAATAGATGGAGCTCTGACTCCATTCGATCCTCAGTCCCCTCCCCACTGCTGTCTCATCAGTCACGCAGCCAGGCATCAATACAAGAGTGGGCTGAACGGAGCTTGCCGACAGGTATGGCTATAACCACGTTGTGAAATTAACAGTGACTCAAAATGTCTCCTGTTTCAATTTAACTCTCTTTGCCCTGTGTCATGACAAGTGACGCATGTTTCGTTGTGTCGGTCAAGCTTTTCAGTTACGTTACATTTGTTAAGTTGTGCTAACCTAGCTTAAGTTACTCCCTGTTTTTTTAAGTTAACAATGACATCGCTGTAGTTTTGACAACCTAGCATAGCCTTAGCTGACAGCTTAAAAGCCAGCCAGTAAATGCAGAAATAACACAAGTGCACAAATATTTGAGAGTGCAGAGAACGAGCTTTCATCACTCCAACAGCTGAAGCGCATTTAATGAGGAGCGATGTGAATGCAGGGGAAGGGGGTTTATTTAGGGCAGGCTGGAAAAGTTGAAATGATTAACGTTGAGTGGCCAGGCTCAATCAGCAACTCACTGTGTGTGTCATGGAGTAACATTAACATAAGTAACATTACACAATTTGTGACCATTATTTAGTTAAAATATAACTCTGTCAAAAACGATATGTTTTGACATCTGAGAAAGGCGTCTCTGGTTTTTATTTTGGTTAATATGAGTCATGACTTCATGGCAAAGAAAATAATGGAGTGGAGAAAATGTGATTTAACGTTAAAGGGCATCAGAGGACTATGGCCTAAATCTAAAGATAAATTCATCAGTCCAACTGTATTTCATAACTCATTTATAGATTGACTCTTTTTTAAAGTTATATAATTAATTTCCAACAGGTTTAATGCTTTTCTGCATGTTTTTCTACTTGAATATTTCTCTCTGTTGTAAAGTTAAACAAATACTAAAGGACAAAGTATTGTAAAACAGTCAAATGTTCTGCCTGTAATTCATACTCATTGTTGTAAGTGTTAAGGGACCAACATTTTTTTTTTAAATTAATTTCATATATTAATTTCTTTTTTTTTTGGTATTTTTTTTGCCAAATATCGGCATCGGCCTCAGAAAATCCATATCGGTCGGGCCCTAATCATGAATACAGAAATTCAGACAGTCTCTACTAATGGAGCCTCATTTGAAGTTTTTATCTGCAAGTTAAAAGTACAAAAACGATCACTTGACTTTACAGTTACAGTAGAATTAAGTTTGCCTTTAAAAACTTCAACCAGAAGATGTGGTACTCATTTCTTTTAAAGGCATGTTACTGTCTATTCACATTTTTATACAGTGTCTATTCATTCCGTTACCATTTAATTGGCTTTTTATGCTTTCAGTGTGAATAAACACATCTATTATGCGAGGATGCTTATACAACCAGACCTCTGCCTTCCTGGCATGTGTCAAAAGCATGTGTGAGCGTCTGTTTGTGTTGAGTCACACAAGAACAGTGGCGCTGTGGCGGAGTAGAAGAACAGACACACACTTAAAAAACAAAGATAGAGGATAAAGAAGAGGTGTTTGTTTTGTTCCTAAGAGTGAGAAATGATTGTAGGAATGATGCGTGTGAATGTCCTGCAGAAAACAAACAGTTTGAGACAGGAATTCAAGTGTCGGCCTTGGCAGACACAAAGCCAAGCCTCCCCCTGCATTCCTCTGTGAGAGGGAGGAGGCTGCAGATAAACGAGATGGAGTCAGAGGTGGAGATCTCACCAGATGGAACCATTTTATCACCTCCATAAAAAAATCTGCTCATCAATCTTTCCTGTGTCCTGAGTCATGATGGACTAAAATATTAATGTGCTGACTTCAAGTCGACACCTGAATGAATCTGCACAGATCTGTCGAACAGTATGTGAATATGTGAGAAACACTTTTAAAAATCAAATTAAAGACTCTTTCAATCCAATTTAATACTCAAAATAAGAGGAATTTGTATTTTTTTCACTGCAGAGCAAACGGCAATCAACTCAGGTGTGATGTATGATTTTTTCTGATGACGCTCTAACGCAGGGAGGTAACCTGCGGCTCCTTTACCCCTCTCTCTTTTGGCTCTTTGAAAATGAAAAAACGAAATAGAAAATGTGTTTTTTCTTTGCATTTAAATTCTACTTCCTCACTGTTACTTCCTAATATTTTTAGTGTCCTCTATCTGCAAAAATATACTTGTTTTTTTATAAGAATAGAAGAATAGTATAGAATGAACCCCTTATTCGTCCCACATGGGGAAATTTGCAGTGTTACAGCAGCAAAGGGGACAGCAGTGATCAATAAAAAATAGACTTCAGTATGAAAAAAAACAGTATGTATATTATTATAAATATATAAAAGACTAGAAATATAAAAACTAAAAAGCAACACTATAAGAATTATTAACACATTCACAAATTAATTGCACATGGGAATGTTGCACGTTGTTGGAGAACTGCACAGTTTATGGTGACTTAAATGGTTAAAATTATCCATCCATCCATCGTCTATACCGCATATCCCTACTGGGGACGTGGGGGGTTATGATTTTTATTTTGAATATCTTGTTAACCTAAACTTTCATCAAACGTGTATCTTGCATAGACTGTGACCTGCTGCTGATTGGAGGAAGAGCAGGACACTGCTGCGCCTTTACAAAATTGTGAGCCTTCCTGTGTCAATGTTTCAAACGTTTTTCGAGCTTAGATGATTGAATGCACTCACTCACTTTTGCTACGACAGCCTCTGCTTTAATGCAGAGAGGAGTCAAAGTTTATAAAATGATGACATGCTGCTTGCAATAAAGCATTGTAAAAAATGAGAGAAACGGAGGCGATAATGAAGTCCTGATGCAGCAGATTTTTTTTTGTCTTGTGTGTAAAAAGACTTTAGCTTGTTTAAGATACGTGTTAAACACACTGTGGGGTATATAAAACTCTACAAACCATAATATAGGCTCATAAAGGAAGCTGATTAGCCCAGTCGTTTTCTGACCTGGAACAAATGCACAAGCTTAAAGCCTCTGAAACACAAATCAACAAAACTTTCTTCATAAGACATTTATGATCATATAAACATACTGTTAACAGTCTAAAAATCTTGGGATTCATCTCTGCATAGTCTTTAAAATATCAGCAGTTAGGTTTTTAAAGGTGCTCTGAACATGGATAGGCTTTAGATAATCATTTAGTAAATAATAAAAATCTTGACCAATAAAAATATAAACCCCAAGTCCCACCCACTAAAGGGGAAAAACATCTTTACTCCTGGCCAATCAGCCTCTTAACATCAAAGTGATAACAATCACGCCCACACAGACCTGAGAAATTATCTGAACTGTAAAATAAGAAACAACATGTTCAAACTTAGAGATGTTTTTTTTCTTTCTTTTAAATTTTCAATTACAATTTCAATTTCAACTAATATTTTTTTAAAGGGTTCAAGTCATGTTCCCAGAGGCTTTAAAGCAAGACAGGATCTGGCTGATGACAGACCTTAAATCGAACAGTTATGGCTGATTTACAGAGTTATTTATATCTCATTCAGGCCACCATTTTGTCCTCTTTTTTAAAGGAACACTCCAACCTTTTTTTGTTTTCGTGTCTTACCTCACGCCCGAGTCCACGACAAGCGGGTGGTCGCAAAGCAACATAACATGATAAAAAAACAAGTAACAACAAGCACATAGAACCGTTTAGAGTTGCTGATGACTGTAGGCAGAGGCAGGCTAACAATACCCATTGACTCTCAATGTTTGAGATAAGCTAATTAGAGGTGGGTGAGCTCGTCTCTTTCTCGACTCACAGTTAAAAGAATGGTGTCTACCTGCTTGTCATGGACTTGGGAGTGAGGCAAGACAAGAAAACAAAAAAAATGTTGGAGTGCTCCTTTAATGAACCCCCTAAATTAGCCCAAAACCGCTATGATCAAAGCGGTCTTGGTCAAAGTTCCACCTTAAATCTAAGACCTTTCACAAGTAAAACAAGACCTTTGACACTTTTTATGGCCTTTGATATTTAAAAAAAAGGTCAAATTTAAGGCTTTTCAAGTCAAATATGCAAGAATGTTGTAGATCAACTGCCTGGCCTCCCAGGGACCTAAAATCAAAACAGAGTAAGACTGACCTTTCGGCACCGAGGGTTGGGGCAGCTGAACAGAGACATATTTTTGTCCAACAAGGCTGGGAAGTTACAGAACGGACACCTGAAAGATAAGAAAGAAGGAGATTTATGGGAAATGTATGGTATGGCTGCTGAGACACAAGAATTTACAGACTTAACAATGTCGCTGTTTAATGTGGATTTCCTTTAATCAGAATTGAAAATGAATTTAAATAAATTGGTGAATATGGTCAAACTCCAAACAAAAGGGACCAAAATCGTATTTATTCTTTTGTGTTGAGTCTGATGTCTTCTGATATTTTAAGAATCGCATTAAATCACATTTTTACTGAGTCACCTTCATATGTGGTTCAACGCCCCCTCGGTCAGAACAGCTGGGTCAGAAAGCATGATCCCTGACTTCACTTTAAATCAGTTCAGGCTTGTTGTTTTGTTGTGTTTCTTCTATCATAAGGAGATGTGTCTCCTGAACTGTGTGTTCTGCATTGAGATTCTTGTGGGGAGGCCCTGACAGATGTAGTTAACGGTATCCCTTGACCTCCTGGTATTTTGGAGGAAATCTTGGTTTGTGAAGCCAGCAGCGATCTGTTCTCATCACTGCGTCTGGCTCTGGTTCAGACCTCTGTATTGACAGAGCAGCCAAAGCTCCACAAAAATCTGTCATTAAAATGTTGACTGTCTTTTCCTCTTCCTCCTCCTCACTATCATCTGAACATAGATTCACCAAGTTCTCCTGCACAAGAATTCCAGCATGAAACCATAAACTCGGCCTGTTTTGGTGTCCTTCCTGCTGACTTTTATACAGTTATGCTAAGTTGAACCACTTCGAGTGTACACTCCAGTTCAGAGCATTGTCCAGTCTAAACAAAACTCTAATTAGCTGACAGCTAAAAGTTAACATAAACAGTTCTGCAGATAACCTTGACTGAGCTTTAAAACTTTGGGCGTTAAAGTGTTTTTGAAGATGTAAGAGGGCTGTGTAGGTCTTTTACTTGTAGATATGATACACTGAACTACTTTGGCTCTGGTTATGGTTTTGAATCCTAAGCTAACATTTAAAGCAATATCCTTATAGTTGTGGTTTTAATGCCATTGCCCCTCAATAAAGTTCCTTGCTTCTTTTGCATCCAAACACTTTTATTACAATTTCTTGTTGATTGTCACCAAGATGCATACAAATGAGTAAATCATCATATTGCCAGAGGAACTAATGTTCAAAGAGAATTTTACAAAAGTAAGCAGTCAAATCAGCTCCAGAGAGGCTAAACCTGGGTTACATCCAGGACTTTTTATATAAATATTTTTGAGCAGTATACCTCCACTTTGAAGATCCCATGTCCAGCAAAAACAATTTTCTGTGCTTCGATTTGAAGTAAATTATTTGGCATTTTATGACTTTATTGATACAGGAGACAATGGATGGACTTGTGAAAGAAGGTGAGAGAGAGAGTAGGGTAGGACAGTCTGAAAACAGGTTGCAGGTGGGAATCGAACCCTGGCCAGCAATATATGTAGGACATAGCTGTTTGCTTACCACCCCAGCAAACTAGCACCCCTTCTTTGCTTTTAATGTCGTTAGAAGCAGTGTTAATTTTGTCGACTAATTGTTTTCGGCATAGTTTTTGCCAACAACCCTTTATCCCCTAACAAAAAATAGACAGTAACTAAAAAAAAACAAGTGCACATGGACAAAAACTAAAACTAATTTAACTGACATTTTCATCAACAGATAAAAACTAGACTAAAATTTCTGACAGAGACTTAAACCAATCAGACCTAATTTCATCATGTAGAAAGTAGGAAAAATTTAGGAATCACAGTTACTGTGGTCGTGTGGAAAGGTTGGATGAGTTAAGACATCCAATCACAACTGTCTTAGATTCGTGGTGGCGGGATCCAAGTGTACACTTTACATTTCATATTCCAGTCGACTAAATTTACAGTGGATTTCATCGACAGGAATGTTGTGAAATTTCATCAACTAAAACTAGACTAAAATGAAAACAATTTAGATGACCTAATTATGACTAAAACTAAAAGATATTTAAGGCAAAAGACTAAAAGTAAATTAAAAAGTGCTGTCAAAATTAACAATGGTTAGAAGAGGCTTGAGGAGCGGAAGAACACAGCACCTTTTTCTAAACCCTCAGCTCATGGAGAAATCGGCTCTACCTGTTTACAGAAAATGCCCCTTAAAACACTCTGTTTTTACTTCCTGGGGTTTATGATGTCATAGCTACACAGCCTCCACCTACACGTGTTTTCTGCTTGTCACACTCAGATACCATGACTGGTTTGAAACCCCTCCTCCCCCCTCCCACCAGACATCATTTGGGCAGCCAATCAGCACAGAGCTCATTATCATAGCCTCCTGTGGCCTCCCTCCTCCCCCTCAGATCTGAGCATATCCAAAGGAGAAGGGAAAAGAGCTGCATCCGATCCTATACAGTGTTAAAATTTTCATTTTTTTATTCAACTTGAATCAAATCCTCGCTTAATAGACCTTTAAAACATGATGTAAACACACAGGACATGGGACCTTTAAGGGGACGGCTGCAGGGACAGAAGACTGATTAGGTCTAAGACTGTTGCATCTGTATATGGGCTGATCATCCTGATCTCTTTTCTTTTTTTGTTTTACTTATTTTTTATTGTTTTTTTTTATTTAACAGTTTCAGTGTCGGGGCATAGCAAGTTTATTTCATTCATTAATCCTCTCATATCACTGTCCTTACTGTCCAGTGAAGGCGGTGTCCTCTTCTGTCCTCTTGAATCAGTCAATTTTTCCCACTTTTCTACTTGTTGTGTTTCCTGTAATCTTAATTTGTGTGTGAGTTTCTCCATTACAAATATTTCTTCAACAGTGCACACCCACTGCTCCCTAGTAGGTGGTTCTACTTTATACCACAATCTGGTCATTACTTCTTGACTTGCTGATAATAGTGTTTTAACAAGGTACTCAACTTTTCTTTGTATTATATCGTTTGATAAATTTCCCAAATACAATATCTTAAATGTTTTGGGTATCTGATATCCTGTAATTTTTTGCAAACTTTGCCATATTTCACCCCAATACCCTTTTAATTTTGGGCAAGACCAGAATATGTGTGTGTGGTCGATCTTCCTGATTTAATGTGTTCTTACATGCTAAATTAAAATTGAAGAATCATCACATTTGTTAAAAATTCCTGATGTGAAACTATGGAACCCAAATTCTGAAACAGTCTGAAGTAAAAAGTTTCTTTATATTCTTTGGAAGGGGTTTAATCCAGCTAAACTGCATGAAGGCAAACAGGATACATGGATGAAGAAGCATCACTTACCGCACAAGTTCATCAGCACAAGTTGCAGCAACTGCCTCCTCCGCCTGCCTCTCATAATATTTACACAGTATGTTCTCTGGGAGGACTTTCTCAAGCTCACACACCGGGTAGGAGCACGGGCAGCCTCCCTCCATGCAGCTCAGCTCCGACTGCAGAGTAAACAGAGAATTACAAACTATACCGGCGCGTTAACAAGCAGCCTTTTCAGCTTTGTTGAATATTCTCCAGGTTTTCACATCACATCTCGACATGAGAAAAAAAAGTGCCACTCTGCGTGTGTGTGTACCTTTCCAGAGCCAAACACTGCCTCTTGAGCGTATTTGATCAGGCACTCTTTGCAGAACAGATGTCCGTCTGAACACTGAGTCATTTTCTCAAACGCAAACTCTCCATAACAGCAGCCGCACTCGATCAGCTGGCCATCCTGTTAGAATAAACAGTCAGAGAAAAATTTGACGATCTCAAACATCTTAACAGAAGCATATTTACAGGAATAACACACTTTCTTATGTTACTTAAAGGAATTTATGAGTAAATATAACTAAAAAAAAACCCATCCAGTTCAAAACAGCCTCCAGAAGATATATCATTTTCTTTGACTTAGAAGAACAAGGAGTCACTTTCTTTTGTTTCTGACTTTTAGAGGGATCAGTCTTTGCTTGTTTCAAAAACATGATTCCAGCAACTCCTTCACTAAAAAAGCACCAACTGGATGGATAAACGCGAGTCTTTAGAGAAGTAAAAATCCTTTTTTATCATAGGAACCTAAAAGTCCTCCTTCATCATTCAAGACCACAGACCCTGTGAGCCAATGTGGAGATAGATCAAGAAATCTAAACCCTCTTAACTACTTGGGATCAGCAGCACCC
The DNA here is from genome assembly GCA_037902135.1 of Cetoscarus ocellatus. Classification (NCBI taxonomy): domain Eukaryota; kingdom Metazoa; phylum Chordata; class Actinopteri; order Labriformes; family Labridae; genus Cetoscarus; species Cetoscarus ocellatus. Next base: position 1,076,494 of record JBAMNC010001464.1, read on the forward strand.
CCAAGTTTGTTTGCTTATATCTTTGGAACTATAAAACAGATCTTTATGGGGGCAACTGTCAATCTTCAGGAGGCTTCAGGTCAAATATATACTTTTTAATTTAGCCATGAAATGCAGTGGCTTATTCAGAATTTGGTATTTATGGATCCACTGTGATGTTATTTTTACCCCATTTTTTAAAGAGAAAAAAAGTCATTGATGTTACAAGACCTTCATTTCATAGAAAAATTGACAACTTCCTGTCTTTCTTTTGATCAATCAAACGTGCCCAATGTCTTATTCTCTTGTTATTTCAAGGAAGTGTCCATTGAGGAGCAGCTGAAGGTCAAAAAGAGACAAATAAGTAGCCAGTCAGTTCCCAAAAGAGTCAAAAAGGCAGTCTGAGTAATGTTATGTGGTCCTTTGTAGCATCTGAGAGAAACTGCTTCTAAAAGTGGCACAAATGACTTAATGGAGTAAAAAATGTCCAGCAGAATATGTGTAAATATACAAATACTTTATGCTGTAAATGTCTTTAAACGTCTGATAGTCAAAGCTTGACAGAACAAGATCCAGATATGAAAAGGCTGGTTCATTATTGATTTGTGAGTGATTTGTTTTAAGATCTGTGGGATTTAAATTTCCAAATGATTTTTGGTTTTGTCTCAGTGGTCATACAACATTTAAAACATCAATCTTACATCAGTGCAGCAGAAAAATTCTGATAGCCCAGGTTGTCCTCAATAACAGCCTTTAACTTGAAAAGCTTGAAGGGGTTGAAGTCCTAAATGCACTTTTACATAAAAGATCCAGGCGGACAGAAAATAGCAAGAATGCACTGGAGTTGCAAGGCTTTAACTAACACCTCAAATATTTTCTGAAATTTTCAACAATTTCCAGAAAAAATTGGTCCTTTAAGCAGAAATTTCAGGGCCTGTCTAAAGACAATGAAAACAGACCACGGCGAGTGAAAAGTTTTGACATCGTTTGTGTTTCCGTCTCAATGTAAACAAAAATCGTCACGTTCAAGGAAAACTGGGACGCATGGTGCATGCGCCAGTGTTAATTCTGACAGCACTTTTTAATTTGGTTTTAGTCTACTGCCTAAAATATATTTCAGTTTTAGTCATAATTTAGTCATCTAAATTGTTTATTTTAATCTAGTTTTAGTTTATTAAAATTTCCCAACATGTTAGTCGATGAAATCTACTGGGAATTCAGTCGACTAAAAAAATGAAGTGTAAAGTGTAAGGGATTTTCATTTCCCTTAATTTCTGAAGTCATGTTTTACACTTGGATAAAATGAAACATCTAATAACCCTTTATTGAATGCTAGTAAAGTTTGAATGTATAAATTAACAGAAACAAATTTAACTTTTGTGTGAAATGCAGTCACCTTTATTTAGGCTACCTGGTAGAGTATCTCAGTTACAATACCAGAACTGACAACAAAGAGTGAACCTGCTCCACATGAAAACATCAATTCATAAAGAGAGTAGCTCTGATTGGATCGCTCCCCAACTTACCCCACCACCATGAAGCTAAGGCAGTTGTGATTGGATGTTCCTCTTAACTCATCCAACCTTTCCATACAACCAAAGTAGCTGTGATAGGATATATTCCTAACTTGTACCTACTTTCTACATGACAAAATTAGGTCTGATTGGATTTAGTCTCTGGCAAACTTTTTAGTGTAGTTTTTATTTGTTGATGAAAATATCAGTTAACTTTGTTTTAGTTTTTGTCCATGTGCACTTGTTTTTTATGAGGTACAGTCAAGTTTTAGTCAGGGGAAAAAAAGGTTGTTGATGAAAACTGTGATGAAAATAACTACTCAACAAAATTAACACTGGCATGTGCAGTACTCTTTCAGATAAAGGTTGCATGCGCACCTAGGAACAGCAACAGCTATGGCCGATTACCAAGAAACGTGTGCTGCTTACTGTGCTCGGTTTGTTATCGCTCCCCCAACAAAATGTGGATTGCTGCGTCAATACTCTGACCAGCAGAGATGCACTCGCATTGTTGTTTGTGAAAAGTTTGTCTTCACCAGAAAGCGTGAGTGTAGCGTCGTGTAAACGGGCCCTGAAAGTCTCCTGCAGTTTGACTGTCAGTAAATAGGGGGTGTAGAAAAGGCTGAAGGGATGTCAGGGAAAATATCAGGGTACTGACTGTGTGAGAAAAACCCCTACTTTATGAATTCACACATGCAACTCATCCAGAAAGTTTCAAGAAATTCTCAGGGATGTAATGCATTTGTGAGAAGACTGTGTTTTTACCTTTTTGTATTCGTCTTCATTGACCTGCAGAGCCAGGAGGAAGTCCTCATGCTGCAAAAGTGGAAAAAAAAATCTTTAAATTTGGCTCTCTGAATAAACAGCAGTCAAAACACATTCATAAATAAATATTTTACTTTGTGTTCTTTTGTTGTATTCCCTTAAGGGATTAACATTATTCATCAAGCAGAACTAGACTTTTGTTGGTATTTTCATACACATTCATTTAAACACATTGATGCAATGACTAATCTAGAAGTGTCCAAGAAATCTCCTCTTCTCTTCTGAGTGTACCTCAGCCCATTCCTTGGCTTTCTGCTGATAAAATGAGAGCTCCTTCTGCAGAGAAGGTTCCAGATTGCTGTAGGTCCTGCAGTAACGGCGGTCATTCTCCAAGAAAGTCATCCTCTTGTCAAACTTTGTTGAACCTGGTGGACAGGAACAGACAGGCTGAGTATGGCCAAAGGTGAATCATTAACATTCGAAGCTTTTCTAGAACACATCTTTGTAGCTAAACCCTCTGAGACTAAAATCTCTCATCTAAGAGACGAAGGCAAACCAGTTTGGATGGAAAAATTACATCAGTCTAAAGACTGGGACCCAGATGTGGACCTTTAACATGGCCTTGAATTTTCCAAGAGGTGCCTTCAAGAGGGGTCGTGTTTAACATGTTTGCAAATAGAGCCCATTTGAGTGTCATATTCACAACTTTGTACATGATTCAAGTGATTCAAGTGTCACATAACCAACTGAAGTTACAATATTGGTGTGGCCAAGTCTCAGGTTAATCTAGCCTCTAAAAAACAAGATTAAAGGTTGATGACCAATATCTCTCGCTAGCTTCCCCGTACCATATGGAACTTAAAATGTATTTATTTCTAACTCTTGGGCATGAACGTTGTCTGCTTGCTGATTTCTTAGTCTGGCTTTCATGCAGTGTCTTACTATTATAAATTTATGGTTTATACTTATTTTTTTTTATCTTTATTTACTCTGTTTTTTTTATAAATATATTTTGCTGATTAACTGTTTAAGTAGGCTAAATTTTATGTTGCCATTTTTATTATTTCTTTTGGTCACCATTGTTTTGAGTTTTAAAATTTTATTCCTTAACTTGCATTATTTTACCTACTAATATTTTATGGCTCAGTGTGCATTAGTTACCAAGAACTTTTTTACTTCTTTTCCTATGTTTGATTTTTCTTCACAAACAAGGTAGAAGGAAGAGGAAAAATTTTCCAAAACAAATTTTAGTGTTTTTCCATGTTTTCCATGACTGGAAAATTGGTCAATCATTTTCCAGCTTTTCCAGGACGCATGGGAACCCTGAGATAATACCGTAAGACACAAGTAAGCAAAGGAAAAAAGTCCAAAACTTTCATCACCATGCTCAAAATGGAAGTCGATGTAACAGCGCTCAGAGGAGGCTCTGCTTCGCCGTCTCTTTCCTGAGGGGTCACTTGAATCCTGCCACTTTTTCAGAGCTTCACATAAGGCCTGGAAGAGTAAGAGGTAAAGACACCATTTCAAAAAAAGCAAGAAGGTAATGACACTGCAACAAGTATCACAAAAAGGGCCGATAGAGTGTTGGGAGACAATTATTTATTTAAACTTTGAGCCTCATTGTGATTAACAGTCTAATTTACAAAAGTGTTCTGACCAACATAAGCAGCAGAACTAGATACAGAAAATAAACAATTACAAACGCAGATAAACAAATGTGAACCAATCAATTCAGAGTCACAAAGCATAAAGTCAACAATCAAAGTAGGAATAACCTGAAGCACCCTCCTCCAATGCCTTAAAAAGATTTCAAGAGACCAGCTCCCCTGACCTGACACACCAGATGGACTGTTTAATAAATTTCACTCGTCCATCTGCACACAGCCCATAGAAAGAGTTTGGGAAAGGGCAGAACCTTTCAAAACCGAATCAGACAGGAGATTGGATGATTGTTCTGTCAATCACATTCATTATGGGCCAATCAGATAATGCAGTGGGCGAGCGCTGGTGCTAAAATACAAAACGTAAGCCACTACGGAGAAAAAACTATCGCCAAAACATGTCAGAAGTGGAGTGAAAATATCATTTCTATCCAGGAAATGCTTGATGTGACTGTTTGTTCTTCCTCTGCCACTGTGAAGAACAAATTCTCGCCAAAACAGGTTGGGTGCCTTTTACTTGCATTACAGCTGTGGTGCATGCATGTTTTATTAAAGTCAAGTCAGAGCTTTCAGACTGCCAGCATGAGCCGCACATCTCCCGCACCATAAATCTCAAGAAGAGGAGGCTCACCTTTTTTTTTCCGAGAGCCGAACTTGTATGTCGGCCAAAACAAACAGGGAAAACAGAGCCATATTTACCTTACGTGAGGCCATATTTACCTAATGAAACTTGCATTGCCAAAATACGCAGTGGACTAATGATGTACTTTTCCTGGGTACTTGAATGTCAGAGCTGGAATAAACATCTACTTCACTTTACTGCACTCAATTTACATGCCTGTGAACTTGGTGAAACTGAGAGTCCTTTGATTTTGCTTGATTGGAATTTCCAGTGACAAGTCTAACGTGAGATTGTCAGATTATCTGACTTCTGAGGCCAAACAGAAGCACCAGCAAACCTCAACTCCCAACAGGGACTTTCCTCACATCTCCACGGCCTTCCTGGTATATAGGTTGTTAAAAATAGGTCAGCATTTATGACAACACACTTGATGTGATTCTCTGACAGCAATGTATCACTTTTTGTCCCAGGGGGCTTGAATCTTGCTGATGCATCTCAGGGGACTTCTCAGAAAAAAAAAAAAGTGGATGGTAACTACGGGACAAAAAGACCACAGGTACCTTGCGTGTGATTGCATAGTGTCCCTTGAGAGCATTAAGGGCCCATTTGATGTCCTGGCAGCTGAGCATCCTGAAATCTGACATTAACAGGTCAGCAGCCTGCATCACAGCTTCAGGTCCCACCGTGCCCAGGTTGGCATAGTCAAAGAGGTCCTCTGTCACCTGAGAAGACCCCAGAACAGATGGAGAACAATAAGAGATGAATGTTTGGTTAGAAATAGTGAAACATGATGCTGGGAAAGCTTAACAACCACTCCTCAGAACAAGGGGCACTAAAGACATATTTCCATCGAGTGGTCTGGTTTGGTTTGGAGCGGTTAACCCGGATCATGTTTGAGTTCACAACATCAGCTAGGGGTAGACAATATATCCATTAAATTGACTAATTCAAATTATTTTTTGCAGATTCAAAACCTAAAAAGAGATTTTTTTTCTATTGACTTACTCCACTTGTAAGTTGTTGCAATGTTTTATTTTATTTAGATTTTTTTTAGATTTAGTTTTTAAAATTGGACAGTATGCATTAATAAACATTGACATGTAAATGCATTGGATTATAGCCGAGTGGCTAATTTCCATCCCCAGTCCCATTAGTAGGTTGATGTCAACACATAAAACAAAACAGACATCCGTAATAGGCATAAAAACACACAGAGCATATTAAACAACATACAGTCATACAGACAAAAAAAAACATCAGGAGTTGGGGGACCATGGGAATTATACACACTAAATTCTAATGTGCTGGAGTGCTAAAATTTTGCTCAAAGTACATTATCAATATTTTATGAAAAAATAACAGCATGAAAAACTTGATTCTTGTATTTTTGTGTCACTTGGAGGTTTTTTCCTGAGAGGGAAAAAATTGATTAAATCTGTAAATGGAGTTTTGTGGAAAAAAAAAAATCAGTTTTTTTTTTTTTTTTTAGGCCATATCGTCCAGCCCTGCCATCAGCTTTGCCTTCACTTGAGGGATGTGACACGGGAAAAGAGGGCTACGTAACTGCATGACATCACAGTAGTGAGAACAAATGACTCTGAATCCAAGGCTTATTTTGATTTGTATTTTCATTTTAGTCACATGGGAACTGACAATTTTTGTGATTAATCAACAGACTGCAGCACATTAAGCTCCCCCCTCTACGGTCAGTTTGGTACGCTCAAGTGCCAAATACTGAGGCAGCACGGGTCAATTATTCGGGCACCCTTTCTCCTTGTCTGACAGTGGAAAACATTTGTAATTCCCTACTGTACAGAGATAAACTGAACCGGACTGCTTGGTGGAACTGCAGCATAAGGGTCAATCTGTGTCTTTTCTGCTGATGAGTTCACAGAATAGAGTTCACCAAAGTCCACGGTTTCACATATTAGGCTTTTACCTCTGTCTGGGGGTCTCCAGACTCCAGTAGGATACTGGTGGGAGCTGCTGTAGCTGCAGTCTGCCTTCTGGGATAGTCTGGATTCTCCAACAGCAGGTTACAGATACTGCAAACAAAGCAGAAAGCAGCTGCTTGTTAAAACACTTTCACAACATGCAGAAAATAATCAACTCAACTCACATTAGACTAAAATTTCAAACAAAAAATACAATATACTACAACTGTTAAGGGCTGAAAGCAATTGAAACAAATAGCATGACTCATGACATTTTGATTCAGAAAACTCTTAGATACATCATGGTACCTAAGCAAAAGAAATCCAGACAACCAAAGGGCTTTAAAAAAATAAAGATGTTTGTTTCTTACACATTCAAGTCTTTCACATTACTTATTTGGATCAGTTCTGCTACATAGGCTTCTTGGACATCTGGGAGGAGATCCAGCTGTGGAGGACAAAAAATGTGAGAATACTGAGTGTTGTGGGGGTGGAGAAGGTGAAAAGCAAACTTTAACTGCAAAGAAAATTATAAAAATGCTTTCAGCAACAGCTAAAAATCAATTCTTTTAACTGGTGTTAATGGATACACAGCAACAAAATGAACTGTCACTTTATGAATGGGGGATAGCAAAAGCCTGCAGCCGTCATCTTTTCTCTGGCCAGACAGTGTGATCAACAAGAGCAAAGATCATTTTACAGTCTTTCACATCATGGCTGAAATGATTTCCACTTGAAGAAACTCCATTGCAGGCAAGAGGGTTGTGCATTAGTACTGGATGTGAACTGAAACCACACTGCTGACACCAAACTGCTGCTAAAACCTCCGGCCCTCCCTCAACATCCAATTCCAGATTTGATGAGAACTTTCCACCTGCTGGGGGGCAGGCATACAATTTCAGTCATAGCTCAAGCATGTGTAGGAACTTTCTCAGCTGTTGAAAAAACCCCAAATGTTAAAAGAGTGTAAACTCCTTTTAACATAAAACTCATTTTCAAACAAGGCGACATCTGACCGTACAGAGTCAGCGCAAACCACAGCTGAATCTTTGGGGGTTTTTTGGTTACATTTTTCCCTTCATTTGTGAAATGGGTTCAATCAATTGCTTTTAACAGTAATTGCACTGTTCTGCAGGTTTTGATCTTGTATATATTTTGTACTTATACTTTGCTCCTAACTATTTTATACTTAACTTATAACTAATCGTTTGCTCTGAAAAAGGAGAAGCTCTCTAATCTCGATGTACATGACAGTTGGTGGAATAAATATTTCCCAAATTGAAATCCTGTGATGTGCAAGCGTTTTTGGCTTTACAACATTAACATACTGGAAATAAAGTCGGTTCATGTGGACTAATTTTTCCTATTATACGTGGAACTTTTGGGTGAAACTTCTATTTTCTGCCAATATGATGTACAAGTTACGGTATAATCAGTCAACAGGTTTTTTAAGTGATGCACCGATTGTGAAAATCAGAGCGAATGCTGATACCAAAGTTTAAAACTAGAAGTGCTCCCAGAGCAAAAACCTTCACCGAGCAACTTCTGACATTGTAAGCCCAGTGATTATGGAAAATGTGGAAATTGTGCATTGTTAACATATTCTTTTTAAAATTCCTGGATCCACATCTGGATTCATATCACCACAATAGTTCACCATTAGTTCTGCCTTGTTTCATGACTAACATCCCCCCAAATTGAATCAAAATCCATCCACAGCTTTTCAAGTTATCATGCTAATAGACAGAAAAACAGTCAGACAGACAAAGACCAGCAAAATACAACCTCCTTGGCAGAGGTAATAAAATTTAGCCGATAATGATGGTGATGTTTTATTATTGCATTTACAAAATGACTGTTTTGTTGCTGTTTGGCACAAACCTCTTATCTTCAAAATTTCTACTTTTCATGCAAAAATGCTCAACTATTAAGTGAGTAAATTGTCCCGATTGTGATGTTTTGTGAATAAAAAGAACATTAAAAAAATGTAGATAAGAGCTTTTGGCCTGACAGTGACTATTTCTCTTTTGTTTGATCATTGAACAAATGAGATTTTGTCAATTTCCTCTCCCCAAAACATGAAGGTGAACATCTGCAGTAATAAACTATGATGGTGTGCATCCATACTTTTTATGATTCAATGGCCTGAAAAGTTGCCCATAACTGCCTACTATGTTTAAACTTGATTGGGGAGATTGATCAAAACCCTGTCCCTGATATTTGCTCTATTGAACTCCACCCTGGTCAACAGGAAACTTTCAGGGGGATAACCTGCCCTGAAAATTTTAGGAAAGCATCAGTGAGGAAGGCCTTTACAAATAAAAAAAAAAGGTTCAACTACAATCTCAAATATCTGTTTCAGACATGGTATTGCTGAGGGCACCATGCACATGGCATTGTACCAAAGTTTCTATATTCTGCCATGATATATGCGACACACACTGACGAAAATCATGAATATACCAATTCGATTAGATCCAGGACTCTGTCCCCTAGGAAATGTAACAGACTTGAAACTAAGTCAAGAGTTCTCGTAAATTTATTGATATGGCTCTTGCTGTCTCCAGAAAATGTATCGCATTAACCTGGAGGACAGATTCCACCCTTTCAATATCAAAATGGACATCAGAAATGATGACCTGTCAAACAAATATGATACATTTTTAAAGACCTGGCAGCCTTTTATTGAATATACAGAAACATTACCCTTCCCAGCCGTGGACTTGGTCTGACTACTTTAAACTTTGACCTGGTCTGATTATAAACCAACTCTAACGTTCAGATGCAATATAAAGACATCTTGGTGACGTGTCACAATGTAATATGTGTATCTGTTTCCTTCAAATTAATTTGTTGTTATTTGTTTGCTTTCTCTTTATTTATTATATCCATTATTTATCTTATCTGTCTGTTTAGTTACTGTTGTTATTCCTTTACCTTATTACTTACTGAGTTTAGTGGGAATAAGTTGTGCTGTTCTTGCATAACTGAAAACTGCAAAATAAAGTATCCAAAAAAAATGAAGAAAGAATAAAGAAAAGGTGATTGGATTCCTAATGTGACTCACCACTCCAGCGATGAGGGCTCTGACGTGGGGCTGCTGCTCCGCCCTCTCTCGTGGTACAGAAGGACCAGGCCTTGCGTCCTCTATTTGGGGAACTTCCTCTGGCACAGGAGGCACAGCGACCACACCCGGTGCTGGATTGAGCCTCTCTTGGTCTGGAGCTGGAACCGGAACAAGGCGAGCCTCTCCTCCATTGTCGGGAACTGTTGCTGCAGGAGCTGGGGGTACAGGTGGGTTTGACTGCACCCTGACATTGAGGCCAGGGGGTAGCAGAACTGGAATGTAGCCAGCAGGATTTGGCGGGACATTGGGAACAGCCTCGCCGGGTGCCTGGCTCCCCAGGATGATCCGGTGCCCTGACTCTGGAGGTCCCAGTCTCTCTGGTGCTGTGGCTACAAGCACTGCAGGTGGGACCACTGGGATCACCTGAGGGGGTTGAGCTGCCTGGACTGGGGTCTGCGCTGGGGACTGAGCGAATGGCTGTGGTTCGATCTGAATGAGGTTCCCCTGCATGCGATTGAAGGCCACTAATTGTCTGACCTGCGGCTGACATTGGCTTATCAGAGAAGAGGCTTGGATGCTCGGCTGCTGGGGAAGAACGACGACTCTCAGCTCGCTCACCCTCATCGCTTGGGGCTGATGGGGGAGGGACGTGGCTGTGACCTGTGTAGATGTCCCGGGCTGAGGATGCGTCTGAGTGTGCGACTGTGCAGAGGAAGTGCTGGCCTGAGGATTGTCTTGTGAGTGAGCGCTTGTACCAGCCTTCTCTTGAGTCTGTGTAGAAGACCTCTGCGCACAAGAAGAGCTCGAAGCACAGGAGGAGGTTCCTGCCTGGGGCTCCAACTTTATATGTGCTGAAGAGCCAGCTTGTGGCTGTGTGAGTCCAGATGTGCTGGGGACTTCTTGTGTAGGTGCTCTGGATGTGACAGAGCAGATCTTGGCTTGTGTGGAGGTAGACGGGGTTGGAACAGAAGAAGAAACTGCATGAAGACCGGGATTAGAGTGTGCTGATGTACCGTCCTGCTGCTGAGAGTCTTTGTGAAAATTTGGCTGAGATAGTGTATGTGATGAAGAGCTTGGCTGTGATGAAGGGCCCGGCTGTGGCTGTATGTGTGATGAAGGGCCCGGCTGTGGCTGTATGATTGATGAAGGGCCCGGCTGTGGCTGTATGTGTGATGAAGGGCCCGGCTGTGGCTGTATGTGCGATGAAGAGCTCAACTGAGTCTGCGTATGTGCAGAGGTGGTGGGCTGGGCTGACGTTCGTACTGCCGGTCTGATAACGGAAGGAGAGGCCAGCTTGGCGTCTCTGGAGGTAGAGGGGGCAGAACCAGGGTCTCCTGTGGAAACCCCAGAAGCAACGCTACTGTGACCGGTATCGTGAAATGCTTTGTGTGGGGCGTCACTCCATTTGGCTGCAGGACGAATCACGTGTCTGCGTGCAGGAGTCAGAGGCTGCAAGAGGGGAAAATAGGAACCATTCAAAATGAGTGGAAGTAGAAATGAAACTTACTGTACCATTTCAACAATTCTCAGCCAAACATGACGTGACCCAGGTCAGCAACAAAAAATTACAGCACCCTCATATGAGAGTGTCTGAAATGCCTGCAAGCGTCAAAGCACGAAGCAGCATACTGCAACTTTTTGCCTCAACACCCCATTTCTATTTTCATCACTGTCACTCATGTCGAGTGCGAGAACAAAATGCAAGAAAAATAGGAGATTGACGACATGTAATGGGGTTTTTCCTGGTTTTCTGTAACTTAACCAAAGATTTGATTGCCCAACTGTTAAAGGGATAGGCCAATTTTTTTTTTCTTTTCGTGTCTTGCCTCACTCTCGAGTCCATGACATGCAGATAGACACCATTCTTTCAACTGTGTGTGCAGTAACAAGAAAGAGACAGAAAAAAGATTGCCCACTGATAAATTGGTTAACAGTGGGAGTCAGTGGGTACTGTTAGCCTGCATCTGCCTACAGCCATCAGATAAACTCTTCAGCAACTGTAAACAGTCCTGTGTGCTTGTTGAGACTCGTTTTTTACCGCTATATGTTCCTTTATCTTTTACTATCATCTTGTTAACTTCTTCAACTCATAAACATAGGGTTTTTTTGTTGTGACTGTAGGCAGAGGCAGGCTAACACTACCCATTGACTTCCGTGTTTGAGCTAAGCTAATTAGCGGTGGGAAAGCTTTGGCTGTCTCTTCCTTGTTACTGCATGCACAGTCAAAAGAATGGTGTCTTTCTGCTTGTCATGGAGTCAGGAGTGAGGCAAGACATGAAAAGAAACAAAAGGTTGGCGCACTTCTATAACCTGTTTAACATAGTGGAGGTACTAAAACATTCATCAATTTAATTGAGTAAAATGTTTACTTTGACATTCAACACAGAGGGAGAAACTTTATTTGGCTCACAGAGAGCTGTCTATTGAGGAGCCCTTGAGTCAAACACTCATCAATACAAAGGCACTATTTGACTGTTTCTCCACCTGAACTATTAAAACATTTGATCAGAGCTAATCAAAACAACCCAAAGAAGGAAGGTGGAAGCCAACTTTCATAACCAAGCAACAATAACAGCTGGTAAAAAGCCCCCTAAAACTAAAGTTGCAAGCAATGCCAGCTCAAAATACAGACATAGAGCCTAAAGCTCCTCTTTGTGAGCCTACAGGCTTCACAGTGTTTTAAATCAATCAATCAATCTTTATTTGCATAGCACCAATTCATAACAAGTGTTATCTCAAGACATGTTACAATAGAGGCTGAAGACAGACTCTTCATTTTATGGATACACGTATATGCACAGACACACATATACATATAAAATACCATGACCATGGTTTTAAATGGTTATCATGTAGCTTGTTGTCAGGTGGTATTTAACTTTTTTGTGATTGTCTTTACTTTGTTCAAGACTCCTCACACTTTTCTAACCCAGTAATCTCTAACTGGCAGCCCAGGGACCACATCAGGCCCCTCACAAGCTTTTCAACTGGCCCTGAAACTACCATCAAATTCTGAAAAAATGAGGTAGAAAAATTTGCTGTGATTTTGAGGGTAACTTTTTGTTCTTCAATCCCTACGGCTATGAGCATAACCTTCAAATCAACTGAGACTGAAACTGTTTTATCAGGAAGTACTTCATGTTTGATCTGACACCTGACAGCCACTGTTTGTATTTACCCAGGAGAATAAGTAAATTTAGAGTCAAAATCAGTGATGGAAACATGACAGCCTCAGAAAGCAGGAGGCAGGGGGGGGGGGGGGGGATATTTAATGAAAAAGGGCATGTTTATGGTGGAATTCAGGCACACTCCCAAAGAGGTGGGGGGACTCCTATAGGCTGGAATTTGGCAAGTACTAGCCTGGATAGGGAAAAGTGAAGCAGATGTGACTGTATTTTAGTTAGACCTTACACATACGCAGGTGATGACCCCTGATGTTAGCTATTTGAGACCAACAACACACTCAAAGGCCACCTGAGATGCCACTGCATCAATGGCCACAATAGTCCATCTTTCAATTAACCTGACACACAAGATGGACTGTTCAATATATTTCATGAGTTAATCAGCGCAACAGCTCATATAAACTGTTTGGGAACGGACAGAACCTTTAAGCATAACTGACAGGTAATGGATGAGCATTCAGTCAATCACATTCACTATGGGCCAATCAGATAATGCAGTGGACGGGCACTTCTGCTGTGGTGTAAAATACAATCAGTTTGCCTCATCTTAGAACAAACCTTTGGTAAAACATATTGAACATGAAGTATCAATAAGGTGATATTTATATCTGCATAGCTGGAACAGAATGATCTTTGCTTTATAAGCAGCTGCTTGACTATGAGAACAGCAGTACAAATAGGCTCCTTTAAAAAAAACTATCACTCACACCCCTTAAATACATATTACAGATGAGAACAGAATGTGTGTGTTTTACCTCAAGGATACTGACGTCATCATCATCAGTTTCGTCCGGAACTAAAACGGGGCTGCCCGGAACCAGAGTCACCGGCTCTTCATCAGAATCATCAGAAATGGTGATGAGCTCCCTCTTCCTTGAACGAGAGCCTAAGTAAACACAGCTTCATATTAAATTGCAGTTCATTTTTATGACAAGTTTGTTGTCTTAAATTTGTGTCAAAAAACAAGGAGTGGGGGAGAGGTAATGGCTGTGCCTGTATTATTTTTTCATGATGCAACACGTGGTTTCGATAAATGACTTATTCGTCTACCTATTCAGAGACATATTCAGGCACATAGAGAGTGACACATTGAATGCACAGCTCTGAATTTAATGAACTGAAATGCAAAGTATGCAAGTTAACTTTCTTAGGAATTATGTTTGGATGTTTTCTTTTTAACAAAGACCTTGTACCTAACCTTGCAATACTAATAGACTGATACAAATCACTGTTTCTAAAAGCTCTCTGTACTTTGCCATGGAGACAGGCTGCACTGGGGTCTATTTGACATGACTTTTCTCTATTTATGCCCATATTAATGTATTTACTTATTTCAGAATTATTTTAAAGAATGTTCTTTTAGACATATGATCAGTACAACAATTTAAAAAGGAGAGTGCAAACCTCCTTCAAGGTAGCTCACATATTGCTGTTACACCTATAAGCAATAGCTCCATGGTGAAGTAATCTTTATAATATGATTCATTGACCCTGAAAACCCACGCCTGGCATTTAAATCATGTTGATATCATTATTAGTTAGACAGTTATTGAGTGAAAACAATCGTTCACTAATGGCGGTTATCTGGATCACCACCAAAATATAATCATTTTTAAGTTGGGCCGTTACCAACATCTCCTGAAAAATTCAGCAAAATCCATCAGGTAGTTTTTGTGTAGTCATGCAAACAAACAAACAAATGCAGGCAAAAATAAATAAATAACAAATAATCTTGACGGAGGTAACTATACAACATATTATTAAAATGCATATTGTACGGGGAGTTGAAATTTTACATCCCTAGGTGTGACACATATTCTTATCTTTTTCTCAAAAAAACGAGAAAACAAATATTTTAGAATTCTTTCAAAAACTTTTTAAAACTGAAAATGCTTTTGTTCTTGGGCATACATTGTGAACAGGAATTAGGAATTACAAAATAAATTCACTTTTGATACCTAAATTTGAGCTGCTCACCGGACTTCTCTGAGAAGTCAGAAATTAATCAAGCAGAACATTTAACCTATGAAACTAATTTTTTCTGTCCAGGAATGCAAGTAAATAACTATAATTTAACATTTTAATCAAGAAACAATAATGTGCTTTATTATTTTTCTGTTCTTATGTAAAAAAAAGTAAATTTGAAAATTAAGTGATAATAATTATATTTTCGCACTGAAAAAAAAATCATTTTGCTTCGACAAACTGGTGTATTAACCATGACAGAGAAATAAAAAATGATGTTGCTTATTACAAGTGCTACTAATTTTGGGCAGCTGTGGCATAAACCTTACATTGGCTGAAGTTCTGTACGTAAAACCAATCAGATAATATCAAAAAGTCAAGGAATGTGTGAGCTGTGGTGGTGTGTTCTCAGCTCCTCACACGTCGATATATTTGACCGCATTAATCTCACAGCACATCAGTAAGTTATCCTCAGTTACTTGCACATAAAGATAAAAACAAAATGAAACAAAGCTGGAAATACAAAACAATCACTGTTAATGTTTAAAACTGCAGTGTTAGAGTCATCTGATCATGGGTAATAAAAGCCTGTGTTTCTCACCTTGGCTGCGGTGGACATTGAAGCTCGCCAGATGAATGACCTCGTCATCGCTGCCTCCATCTGCCATGTTGAACCTCCACCTACCAGCTCCCTGAATCAGCCCACACACTTTTACAGTCACTGTTCATTGGAGACCATCTATAACACATCATTGAAAAACAAAGACACACACAGACAGCGTCAGAGCCGGTATTCCCCTGGAATTCCAAAACTTGTTTCACTTTTGACCTTTGAGATGTCTCAGCATTTTCTGAAGTGAAGACTGGCTGATCATCCTTTGGAGAGGTTTAACCAACACTTCAACTCTGATGTAACCCTTTAAAAAAATAAAACTAATCAATATAAGTTTAGCAAATATGTACCATAATACTGGCAGCTCAGAAATAGTCTGATATCTTCAAAGGAAATATTTGATCTAATAGTTTTCAGTCATGTGACCAGAAATGAGGGCAGAAGAGCAAAAAGAGTGTCCGCTGGCATTAATCGATGTGTGGAGCTACAGCTGTTTAATTCTGAGTTCTACAAAATGACAGGATAGTATCAGCTCCAAAAAAACATTCATATTTTTACCTCATGCTCTACAAAGCACAGTCTGCCTATCGATTGTTTCAGTGTCGCCTGTTACATTTTTTTTACATACATTTTTTTATAACGTGAACAAGGGACCTTTTAATTAATTTTGTTTTTATGACAGAATATCCATATTGAATAACTACATTCATCAGTTCTGAATGTCAAATGCTGCTTAAGTTTTTGATGTCTTCTTCAAAGATATCAGACCAGGAGTGGACAACTGGCAATCCCAGGGGCCACATGCGGCCCTCCCCCTTGCCTAATGCAGCTCACCAGTCATTTCCAAAAATCAACAAAGAGTAAACATGAAGAAAATAGGACAGAAACCATCAAAGGTAACTCTACATAAGGAACCAATACAACACAAGTACAAATTAAGATGTGCAACAGAAATTTTTCTAACCATAAATTGATGGTTTATGTTTTGTTTTTTTGCAAGTAATGAAACAACTTGACTTTTCTGTAACTGTTTTTTTTTCAATCTCAGTTAATGTAGCATTAGACTATAGTATGTGGACTGGTAAATATTTGGGGGACATGGCACAAGCAAAATACATGTACTTCAAAAACGGATAAACATTTGTGGTTTAATTTAATTTAAAAAGGATCTTAAATGAGCTTTAGATCTGTGCCACGGTCTCTAAGTTATGTGAAATTATTTGTGTTTAAATTAAAATAATTTATAGTTGTTAAATTGTGTGGCAGTAAAAAAAGTTTTATGTGGCTCCCTTGGTAATAAGAGTTGTCCATTCCTGAAACAGACAATCATAGGCTACAAGGTAGTTCAAGTAGAATGAAAAATAAAACAAGTATGAACTGGATTAAGCTGAAATATGCATGTTTGGTTTTGATCATAAAACACTGTGCATCTCTTGGTCTAAGCTTTCATAACTGGATACATGATTTAGCAATAACAAAAATTAAATCGACATTAAAGTGAATATCAGGAGTGTTGAAAATAATACTCTGTGGTGCATCATGATGAGGATACAGATGATTCTGCGTGATCTAAAGACAGCATATGATTTATAAATGTGTATGACAATGCTTGAATCCTTTATTAACATATTAACAGTACCAACATTAAAATATTTTTATTACAGAGGAAGCACACTGCGCTTTAAAAACTACTTCATGGTTTGATGCTTTAAAAGTCTTAAATACTCTTGTTGTTAAATGTGGACAGACTTAAGTCATGTTTGTGATCAGGGATGAGAATGGAAAACCAGTTCCGGCTAAAATTCATAACAACTGGCTCAAGGCATCGATATCTTTAGTCTTATTAATAACCTTATCAATTGCTTCCTGTTTGTTCTGGATTAGGGTATTTTTGCCTATACATCTGAACTCATTCTCTCCATTCTCGATACCAATATTTCTTGTCAAAAGCACATCGCCTTCGCTTTTCTTAATTGATCTGTCCTTTTCATGGTGATGGTCTATTTGCAAAAGAAACAGATGGGAAGCAGTAAAAATAACATTTTATTTTCAAATAAAAGATACTTTTGATTTATTAAAGTGTATATTCAATGGTGGTGAGGTATGCCATTATTGTGCATAAGGATATTTTGAAAATATTACAGCAAATATACAGGATATGTGTGGCAAAAATATTGGCTGAAAATAACAGCAAAACTTGTCGTATCTGTTGAAACCAACAATCAACTTTTTTAAGGTTTTTTTGGGGGGCATTTTAGGCCTTAATTGAAAGGAAAGAGACAGTGGATAGGTCTGTGAAAGAGGGTAAGAGAGGGTAGGGGGAGGACAATCGATTCGAACCTAGAACGGCAAAAGTATGCATATGGGTCGTGCCTGGTTGCTTACCCTTCACCAAACTTTCAAGCAATTATCTGCCAATACTGATACAGTTCCAATAATATTGTGCATCCCTACTCTGGATGCCCTTCAGGACAAGGGCGTCAGACTCTCATCAGAGGCAGTCAATGGAAAAAATAGCTGATAGATGTGGTCACAGGAGACGGGCAACAGGAGTGGTCAAAATTGTGGCTTAATTTTACACTGCCTTACACTGACAGCACCAGCTCCACCGTCCATGTGATCTCAAGGGTCAAGCATCTCGTGGCAGCATTTGTCTGTGCAGCACAGCATCAAATATCAGGAGTGTCACCGATTCTGAATCAATAAAGTAATTTGATGAAGAATTGAAACAGTTAGAAGAATCAATAATGGCATTAGTATCAATAAAATCTTATCAAGTCTTATTCCTATTTCTGACATCTTCTACATTTAGAAGGTGTCCTCTCAGAGACAGTTGCTTATGTCTGCCAATAAACCACAATATTTGTTTGTTTTTGAGAAGAAAAAGGTTAAAGTACAGGAACTCTTGCCCAAGGCACACGCATGATCACCCAGATCTCAGGCATGGCATATTCATAGCCATGCAAAAAGCATCTTAAACATACATCCTGAATATTCTGTGCATCTAATAACCTGATAACAATCAAAGTTTCTACTCATGTCATCATAAAAGTCAGATCTATATATACTCAGGATTCTCACCAAAAATGGAATTGTGATCCTCTTAATGTTGTTAGCCCTTCATTAGACATGATGTCTGATGAAGGGCAAGGACCAAAAACCTCACATTTCTGGTGACAATCCTCATTAAAACAGACTTTGGAAAAGTTTCTTGTGTGCACACCCTTTGTCTCTTCTTGATATTAGGTGTGCCTTGAGAAAAAAGTTAGAGGAAGAGATTCACTGCTCTGGATCAATAAAATGTATTTTTTTAAGCTACAATGGTTTTGGGAGCACTGTCTGTATAAAAAGACTAGTTAAATATATACTGTCTTGCTGCTTTAGTTGGGTGATGAAAGAAGTACAAATGTGTGGTAATGTGGAAAATCAAGACATCATGACACAGAATCAAGCTGAATTGTTGACTGAGCAATCATAATTGAATTGAATCGTGTGACCACAGAAGAGGCCCAGCCCTGAATATCAGTTTCAATCATGAAAAACAGAAGGCAGACTCCTGCATGGAAAACATTCCTTTTAAAGCATCTGATGTTAAAGAGACGCAAAGTATTAGTTTTTAAAGTAGCTAGAAAAGTTTGACAACCTTACACACACCCATAAGAATAAACTTTACAATAACTGACAAGATTAGCAGTCGTGTTGGCTGAAGGGGAACTGTAAGATGAGGAAGCCAATAAAAACACAAAGATCTGTAAGTGCTAGTATTAGATCCACAGACTGAAAGTATCGTCAGCTAGCTCACCTAAAGTTAATCTGACGCTTTGGTTAACATCGCCCCACATGACTATCATGGTTAAAACGCTCACGACGTCATCTTTGCTCACTAACCCAGCCCTACTTCCCGTAAATGTAATCACAGCTGGCATGAAATCAATGTAAATCTTACATGATGGTAGAGCAGATGCTAACACTGCGAGTGGCTGCTGCTGTTAAAATGCCTCTTTGATAACTTGTGATTTACTCATGATCGTGACAACAGAGATGGAAGTGTTAAAGTAACTCAAGGTTCACGATGCTGTGGCTAAAAACAAACAGGACAGAGCACCAATCGATCATTTCCGCGCACACAGAGAACAAACCACAGCTCACTGCTAAGCTAATGATGATTAGCTCCGCTTGCTAGCTGGCTAGTAGGTTACACAGTTGGCTCACATCCGCTTATATTCCAATCCAGAACAATGCTTCAAACCAAATATAAACAGTCTCAGAGCTAAGAGTATATCAAAGACATGCAGAGATGTTAAATACCGCAGCTTCGTGTGGATAGCCAGGACAAAACGCCTTGTTGGTGAAGTGACAATCCGTGAATATCGAAACAAACTGCCAAAACAAGAACAGAAGTGACGTAACGCGTAAACTTACGTACGGCGAGTTCCTTTCGGGAATTGTAGTTCAGGAGGGAAAAATTTAAAAACACTCAATATTTGAAATGAAGGTGTGCTTTTGGCATATAATTGCATTTTTTTCCCAAGCTGCATGATTAGCTGCAGGAGTGAAAGAGGAAGAAGAGAATGGCTGCTTTTAGTTTGAGGGTGGTTTCAAAATACAAACCCCACTTCCATGAAGTTTGTGTAAAACGAAAATAAAATAGAATACAATGATTAGCAAATCCTTTTAGACCTATATTCAGTTGAATAAACTACTTAAGTTGTTATGCTCCTCTTTAGCCAATTTACCAATCTCAGTGTGGGGACACCATCTCTACCATTAAGGGTAGACAAAAACTCTCATTTTTTCAAAAGCTTTTAGTTAGAGCTGGACCAGCCTATGGTTAGTTTGCAATTAAACTGCTGGGAGATTTGGCACACTGAGCTTTTCCGTCTTCCTCTCTATCCCTCCGGTGCTCCTTCTCCCTCCTCTTTCTCTCTTTTTCCCTCTCTTGTTGCTCTTATAGGCTGTTTGCGGTAGTTGGTTTGGACTGCCTGCTGCTGTGGACCTACATAGGTTCAACTACTAAAATTAATTAAAATTAAAAAACAACTCAAATTTGTCCCTCAGGCCATCAGACTATACAACTACTCACTATGGGGGATGAGAAGTAACAGGAGGACAGAGGACAGGAAGGAGTAGTTGCCAGCCAGTAGCCATATATTTTTATGCTTGTGTTTATTTTTATTTATTTATATATTTGTTTAGATATATCTTTTTTATATATCTTTTGAATCTGTAATACTGAACTGCTACTGAATTCCAATTTCCCTGAGGATGTTTTTCAAAGGGGATTAATAACGTACAATCTAATCTAACTACTACATTTGCAAATATCTCACCTTTCTTTTGGCCCCATTTGAGTGTCATTACAATTCTTAATATCGACCTCAGAGTGATCAAAAAAATGTAAATACATGGTAGTTCCAACAAATATCACACATATATAACTGTAGTTGTGACTACCAACATGGATGACCTGCTGTGGACTCACTTGACTCCAACTGTCTTATCCTACATGAACCATCATCAGACACAACATTATTTAACATAAAGTTTCATTATAAATGGATTAAACCTGGTATAATTGCAGTTCAGCTAAATGCTGGTATACTAATCAGCATCAGTCCTCTACACTTCATAATTACACCTGTTAATGTTAATATTAAAATAATCCTTCTATCCGTGGTTGTTATTGATTAGACCACCATAACAACTACCTTTACATCCATATAGAGGGGGGAACTCTTGAAAACAAGATGCTGCATCTCAAGGGGTTACCCTCTAGAGAAAAAGATAAGTATAAATTTATGGTCTGAGCATCCACATACTTATCCCCCTATCATAAATTCTCATTTTAGTCCCCCTCTCTACCTCCGCACACTCAGACCCCTAGCACAGCGTCAGTGTTTATCTGTTCAACATGAGTCTGGTTCTGCTCAAGATTTCCTACTGCCCTTTGTTTTAAAATACACTGCCTGGCCAAAAAAAAAAGCCGCCACCTGGACTTAACTAAGCAAATAGGTACGAGCCTCCTATTGAATAATTACTGCATGGGCGATTATCTTTCAGCTGGCAACAAGTTATTTAACCCCAGCTGATGGAATGAGTAGCTTCTCATTTCTTCAACAACCATGTTGAAAGACACATCCTGTGGTCGGGGAAAAGATGTTAGTCTGTTTAAGAAGGGTCAAATCACTGGCATGCATCAAGAAGAGAAAACACCTAAGGAGATTGCAGAAACTACTAAAATTGGGTTGAGAACTGTCCAACGCATTATTAAAAACTGGAGGGATAGTGGGAAACCATCATCTTCGAGGAAGAAATGTGATCAGAAAAAAATCCTGAATGATTGTGATTGGCAATCACTTATGTTTGGTCAAATCAAATCAAAGAAAAACAACAGTAGAACTCAGGGGTATGTTTAATAGTGAAAGTAAGAACATTTCCACATGCACAATACGAGGGGAACTCAAGGGATTGGGACTGAACTGCTGTGTAGTCTTAAGAAAACCACTAATCAGTAAGGCTGACCAGAGAAAAAGGCTTCAGTTTGCTAGGGAGCATAAAGATTGGACTCTGGAGGACTGGAAGAAGATCATGTGGTCTGATGAGTCCAGATTTACCCTGTTCCAGAGTGATGGGTGCATCAGGGTAAGAAGAGAGGCAGGTGAAGTGATGCACCCATCATGCCTAGTGCCTACTGTACAAGCCTGTGGGGGCAGTGCTATGATCTGGGGTTGCTGCAGTTGGTCAGGTGTAGGTGCAGCAACATTATGTCCAAAAGAATGAGGTCAGCTGACTACCTGAATATACTGAATGACCAGGTTATTCCATCAATGGATTTTTTCTTCCCTAATGGCACAGGCATATTCCAAGATGACAATGCCAGGATTCATCGGGCTCAAATTGTGAAAGTGGTTCAGGGAGCATGAGACATCATTTTCACACATGGATTGGCCACCACAGAGTCCAGACCTTAACCCCAATGAGAATCTTTAGAATGTGCTGGAGAAGGCTTTGCACAGTGGTCAGACTCTCCCATCATTAATACAAGGTCTTGGCGAAAAATTAATGCAACACTGGATGAAAATAAATCTTGTGACATTGGAGAAGCTTTTCAAAAAAATGCCACAGCGAATGCGTGCTGTAATCAAAGCTAAACGTGGTCCAACGAAATATTAAAGTGTGTGACCTTTTTTTGGGTGGCGACTTTTTTTTGGCCGGGCAGTGTATATCAAGATCTTAAAAATCAATATATTTCCAAGCCCTACACTTTGGTATATTTACATTCATTTCTAGAATTAAAATTTATTACCTTTGAGACACCTGTTACTTTGTGTTTCCATCTGCATGCCCCATGTCCTGAGGATGTTGTCCTTCTGCAGTCAGTCCTTGTTCAAAGCTAGCCTGAGATGTCTATTCCACACGCCGTCTCCCACACATCATCCTACGACTGTCCTCTCTGACAACACAGACAGGTAAAGCCCCAAAAGTAATCTTAAACAAAAATATGCATATTCACAATTATATATAAACCGAGCCAATAATACACAGAACAAGAGGTGTATTTTCAATTTAATTTCTTTAATATAATCTTATTTACACTGTATTTTTTCATAAATGTTTAGTACATAGTAAGTTACAATACTCTTGCATCCATTACACAGTGAACTCAGAACCTATAAAATGCAGATTGAAATGATACTGCGTAACAGTCTTCGATACTCAATCTAAAACAGATCCAGAACTTTTCCGACATTATTTGTCAACATTTAGGTAATTTTTGATTTCATTCACTTCCATGGAGGATTTAATGTCTGCAAATGAGAAATTTTTGTTCATTCATGATGGTCTTAAAAAAAAGACTACGTTCTCTAACAATCAGGCCATGGAGGAAAAAGAGACTGAGGCAGAACAAATCAGAGCCACAGAGAGTTAAAAAAAAACAACTAAAGAGATGGTGAAAAGTATGATGGGACATGTAAGAAAGGCTTGAGAGATTTTATTCCAAATGTCGCAAACAACCAAAGAAATTCCTGAAGCCCACTCCTCACTTTCACTCATGGCTCTTTTTGTTTAAAAAACAAACGGTCATACCTTTTCACATCTCCATCTCCATAACATCAGAAGAGTTAGATATATATATATTTTTTTTAAAAAGGGCTGAGATCAATCCCTTTTACATGAAGTTCAAACGTCAATTCCAAATGAGTTGGGACATTGTTTAATGAGATTAAAACAGTGACTTGCAAATCCTTTCCAACCTTTATTCAACTTATCAATAAAAACAAGATTTGTAATGTTCAAACTGATCAGCTTTATGGTTATGGACAGTCAACACAAGCGATGACTGATGCGTGCAACCTCTTTCAAAAAGCAATCGGGACAGGGGGAGGACCTGTACCATTCCACAAACAAGTGGGTGAATGGGTAACAGGTCTTAAAATCATGACTTGGTATAAGAGGAACACTCCTCAAAGGCTCCGTCATTAACAATCAGTGAGAGTGCAAGGTGGTCCTCCCTATGAAAGACTAGATGGGCCAATAGGCTAACAATTTATGTACAACGTTCCCAAGAAAGTAACAGAAACCGTCTATAGTCCAGAACTTCATGGGAAGATTCAGAGAATACAGACGAGGCTAAAATCTTCTATTGAATGCCAGAGGCCTTTGATCCCTCAGGTGGTACTACATAAAAATTCATAATTCAGTGGTAAATACTACAACACTGGCTTGGGAACTCCTTGAAAAACCACTGTGGGTTAACACAGAGTGTTGATGCACCTAAAAAAGTAAATAAAGTTCTAACAAGCAAAGAAAGAGCCATAGTTCAGCAACATCCTACAGTGCTGCTGTCTTCTCTGGACCTGAGTTCATCTGAGATGGATATACCTCAAGTGGAAAAGTGTGTTGTGCTAAGTCACAAGTAAAAAGTTCACATTTGAACTGATTTTGGAAATTCTGAATGTTGGGTCTGGGTCAAAGAAGAAAAAGACAATTCAGATCGTCATCGACACAAAGTTCATAAGCCAGCACTTGCAATGATGTGGGGCTGTACTGTGCCCTTGGCATGGGGAACTTGCTTATCTGTGAGGCCCTACACAAATGTTGGAGCAACTGTTCTTCCTCTAGACATCATTATATGGGACGTCTCTGCTTATTTCAGGAAGACAATGGTGAGCACATTCTGCACAAGTTACAATCAAGCAGCAACCTCCTGTGTTTAAAAATGAGGCTATACATTAGTTAAAAAACTAAAGTATCTTAATGTATGTTGAATTTAAACCAGAATTTCAGTTGTGCACTGTTGGGGACATGACTGACATGGTTACTAACCCACTCAGTGTTGCTATAGGTCTTGAGTTCTGGCAGCTCAGCCTCATTGTCTATCAGTAGGCTGATCCAACTGAAACTGAGATGTTTACAGTGCAGCTGCATCCTTGGATTTTCCAAAAGCTCTATTTGATAAACAAACAGCTGATACTACTTGGCTTTGTCCAATTCTATCTAAAGTCGATGGTTTGCAGTAAAACTCATGTGCTACACGCTGTCCAGACTTTCCTCAATCGAAACTGTGTGGCATGTTATGATTTACAGAGTGCAACAACTCACTGTTGAGCGACTCAACATGTACAACAGGCAAGGATGGGACCAAAAAAGGAGAACAGGAGATGTAACCTTGCAGTGCAGATGGTCCTGCCTGATTCATTGTCAGTAATCAGGCAGATCAATCACGCTAAGCTCCAATATAAAATGATTGTGAGCGGCCCAAAGCAGCACAGCCCAACCAGTGTCCTTTAGAGCAGGGAGAGGTGGGAGCTACAAGCGAGGAGATGGCAGGAGGGGACTTCTCGTAAAGAGATTAGCATAGATGCTAACAGCTTCAGTAGCAGTTTTATCATATCTGGACCGCATTTCTTTGTTAAATGTAAAACAACTAACACTCCAAACTTCTCCATAGAAAGGATATTCTCGATCTGTTTCTGACATGTTTTGATGATAGTTTGCTTCACAAAGTGGCTCACATTCTGTACTGCACACCGTGGAGATAGCGCCCACCTACTACATTATATGATTGGCCCACAATGAATGTGACTGACCGAATCATCCAATCACCTGCCGGATATGCTTTTGAAAAGTTCTGCTCATTCTCAAACACCTTTTATAGGCTCTTTCCTCGATGGACTACCGTAATTTCTGAATTATAACACACACCCCATATTTTCACAATCTTTGCCTGACAAACACTGTACTCGGATATAACACGCATCCAAATTTCGCCCAAACCTTACTCTCTGAGACAACCCATAAATTACCTTAGTCAAAGTTTTAATCAATGAAATTTCAGTATTTTCACAACAAATACACGATTCTCTCTCTCTCAAACAGATGCAGAAACACCTTTTGCTTCACACACACGCAGTTACTCGATTTCTGCCCAAGCACGCTCAGTCGTAGTGTACTGACCAATCAGAGAGAAGCTATCAACATGCTGATGTCTTCGACCAATCACAGCACAGATATTTTGCGTCCCCTTGCTCACAAGATGTCAGCGCTCTGTGTAATAAACTATGATTACACAAAGTTAAACTAATTAAGACCCAAAATATTTGATTAGAACAGTTAAACAGTCAGTTTAATAAGAATTACGGAAGTTTGGCAGAATGTTTTGCAGAGAAAGAGAATATTTCAGCTTTTTGTATCAGATGTGTTGCAATCGCGATTTTGGCGAGACGAAATATTTGAAGTATTTTGCTTGTACTCGTCAATAATACACACCAGAAAAATTAGAGCTTATTTAAAAGCAAAAAAGTGCGTGTGTGTCATAATCGTGAAGGAACGCAGTGGTACACATGCTCCTGTCCCAAATGATTTTGAAACATCTTCCAGGAATCAAAATCCAACTGTGTGTATGTCCCAAAGAAAATAATAAAGGTTAAAAGTTTAAACATCAAATAACTTGTCTTAGTGCTGTAGTTAACCTAATATAGATTAAAAGGGTTGGCAAATCACTGTATTGTTTCAACAAATATTCCATACAATGTCCCATCTTTTCTTGAAACTGACATTCATAAGAGGGAGGGGGGAAGGAAAAAGAATTTAAAAAGACCAAAAACACATACAGGTCTCATACACTGACAAAAGTATTTCTCTGCAAAAATATGACTGTTAAAAATGTTGAAACGGTTGCATTAATGCTCATTTGGATTACTTCATATTTGAGTGAATTTGACCCCTGTAATTGTAATGAGGGAGGGGGGGATGAAGAGATTAGTGTGGGCTCTCTGTGGAGCGTTATAGCAGCTTGGTCAGTAATCACTTAGTAATAAATAATATAATATCAGAGTGGATCAGAGTGGTCGAGGAAACAAAAACTGAAGACAAAAAAGTTACTGAACAAGAGGAGCAGGCTCATTTGATCATTTTTACAGCGTAACAGGGCGTGAACACACACACACACACACACACACTCATCGGCACAAATAGTCTCACTTTCATACACAAACGAACATGCACACATTCAGACACACGACAGTGGTTAAACATGAAGCATGAATACTCGTCAATCAATCAGCTCGTCAGACAGAAAGACAAACCGCTCTCCGCCTTCACACGTCTCTCTCTCTTTTTTTTTTGTCAGAGTTTGCAGGCTTGCGTGTGATTGGCTGATTCTCTTCGGGCAGACATTCTGAAGAATGACATCATAGCTTGTTAAAACTGAAGGATAAAAATGCTTCTTCAAAACATCTGAAAACATTTTAAAATACTTTTTCAATGTTTTTTTGTTGTTTTTTCCCCCTCTTTGCTGTGCTTCCTCCTTTGACCCCCCAACAGTTCGGTGGTGAAGAGGTGGCGAGGGTTTTCTTTTTTTTTTTTTTTTAAGTTTTTGTGATGCTTGGCTGCTTGGTATACTCTGCGTATACTCGATATTCTGTTTATGTAGGTGTGTGTGTATACTGTTTTGTAAAATGTCTAATAGTTGTGTGCAAGTGAAAGGCGAGTCTATATCTGTGTGTGTTGTTTTGGTTGTTGGGTTCATCACTCCACAGCGAAGCCGCAGGTCTCCTCCACAGCCGTCAGCAGTTTCTCGTAAAGTTTCTCGTACGACTCGTAAGGAGGGATGTCTATCCGGTTAAAACTGCAGACACAGAGGGAGGCAAGTGAGACTTTTGCACTTGTACGTCTAAAAAATAAACATTTAAATACCCCAGCATGTTCAGTCTGTCCTCACCATGTGTGGGCCTTGGGCAGGTTGTCTGTGTTGGCGTCTATTAAATGGATGGTGAAGAGTCTTGGTCCTGCAGAACCTGTAGAGCCTTACACACATACATTCTAGTTATCACTGCTCTATTCACATCTGTCTTTAAAATGACAAAGCATGCATCATATTCAAGGGTCACGTCAGGAGATTTCATTGACCTGTAATATTAACAAATCCTCCATCCAGGGGTGGACATACTAATTACATTTATCCAGTTACCATACTTAAATACTTTGTGAGTAGTTTTTTAATCATTACTTTTACTTGAAAATGTTCTTGGAATATATCCTATTTTTATTTGTCATAGCATGTGAGTACCAAGTATAAAACTTAAAATCTAATTAACCAGCTAGATTACCAGATAGCTGACTTCAACTCAACCTGTACAAGGTTACACTTAGAGTTGAAACTTAAAACTGACCATAAAGTGAAGTCATTGTTTTTAACTATTTTCCAGGTATATTCCTTGAAAATTATTGTTAATTCCCCTCCTGGAGTTTAAGATCTTTATTTCAAAGACTATGTTTTTAGTCTCTCAAGGACATTGCAATTTCAAATTTGCAACAGTTAAAACTGATCAGCTGTTATTAGCGTTTTTTTAAATTCATTTTTAGTCATTTTATTCTAATCCAGAAGATTAAGTGCTTCTTAACTTAGTCTGTCTTGCTTTTATCATTATCTCTTTCTTTTTTACACACTTGCCATTTCATCCAATTTCTTTTCACCACACAGAAGGCTGTATATCTTTGTTTTATCTTGATGCATTATAACATTTGTAATCACTGAGAGGATGATGCATGGTACAATATTACAAGGAGGGTCCATGTAACTCTCTTTGTCACCATGTGACAGCGATAACCAGGAATTTGCTTTGTGTCTCATTTTGTTTAAAGTTTATCCTTTTCCTCAAGTTGTATAATAATAATAATAATATGTTTGTGTCCTCTATCTATTCTGTGTATATTTCATACTGAAACTCAATTTACTTGAAATGGCGTTACCCTACTTTCTTTTTTGTGCAAAATGCTGCAGTGAATGCTGCCAAATGTTACATATAAAGAAACCAACAAATAAAAAAAAAAAGGAAAAGCATCACATAATGTGGCTTTTCCACCAGGTGGTATCAGCTCAACTCAGTTTGTCTTTACTTTGTTGTTTTCGTTCTCCATAAGGGATTGTACTTAATATCTGGTGCAGCTTTTCCTATCATCTCCAACAAGGTTCCAAGTGAGCTGAGGGCTAAACCACTGAATAGTCAGAAAATGGCTAAGTGTATCAGGTATTAGATACAATGAAAAACGAAGCTAGGAGAAACCAAAGCATGTGACGTTGAGCTGAGTTGAGCAGATCCTGTAAATGAAAAAGCACCATAACAGGAGCTAGAATGTGTGGGTTTTATAGCTCTAGGACACGTGTCAGTCAAGTGCCATTTAAAATGTAGGACCTCTAATACATCAAGATATTTTATAACTTTTTTTGTTTGTTTTAATTTTAAAATCTGATGTTTTATGACATTGAGAGACACAATTTGAACTAATTAATTAAATAACATTAAATTAAATGTTAAAGAAAAACATAGTTGCTGCTTTCAGTTCTAATACTGAATAGGTGATGACAAATCAAGTCCGTATCATTCATTTTTTCAAGCTAAGAAGGGGATAAACAAGCAATATGCCCTCATCAGGGAACATATATAAGCTTTATTATTAACAGTAACTGTTCTTAATAAATGGGCAGCATTTTACTTCAGTTGATATGCTGCTTTGGTGCATTAGAGCTGGAAAACCTTCCCCGAGGAAGCTACACAAATAAAAATAGGATCTAATACGTGTACAAAGCATGTCTGTGTTCACAAAGCCAGTCCATGACCCACCCTGCAGCGCTTTGAACCCCTGAAGAGGGACCCTGGTCGAGCCTGTGACAAACTGCAGGAGTCGTCCTCTCCTCTCCTCGCTGAAGGCCTCCACTGCCTGCCAGAACCACCGCACCACGTTGCTCTCACTCGTGCAATGCTTCAGGCGGGTGTTCGTCTTCCAGTCCGCCAGATCGATCTTTCCCAGACCACCAATAATGAGCTGCGAGAGGGAAGAAAACACAGATTCCAGAAATCATGAAAAAAAATGAAGACTCTGTGGACATATTTACTGTTCAAAGTGGGCACACAAACCTCCAGTTCTTTATGGTCAAAAGGTTTGAGGAGATGCTGGGGGATGAGCTCACTGAATCCTTTCTGTAGAGCCAAAAACTGGGCTTCTATTCCTCGCATAAACCTCCAGTTTACATAAAGTCTGGAGAAAAAAAAACATGTCATGTATCAAAATCTGCACTAGAGGTAAAATGAAAAGAAAAAGTGCTAAGTAATTGGCCTTACCTGACATATTCTTTCTTATTCTCTTCTGTGACAGGGATATTTCGACCATTGGGTTTGAGTTCATGCTGTAAAAATTTGCCGAAGGCGTTGTGCTCCACGCAGAATGTGTGGTCAAGGACTGAGGTGATGTCGTTCTCTCTGAGAAATAATAAAAAAATGAGATTTTAACACTTGTACTGGCTGTTTATAGAAGGAGGTGTAAGGCTGTTAAATAAGACATGATTCATTTGCCGTGAGACCAGGGTGTACTCACAGTATCCAGACGAGGCTTTTGTGCAGTTCAGGGTCGGTGGTCTCGAGGTCGTTGAGCTGGATGGGTTTGCCAAGCAGCTGTTTGTAAAAAGGCAGAGTGAAGCTCCCGTTGATGTAGTGACCGTGAAAAACCGCCAGGCCCATCACTCGCCCCACAAAGTGAAAATACGACAGGTGGTCCTAAAAAATCAAAACGCAGAGAGAAATCAAAGATGCTGGATCAGAGAAACTCCGTCTGAGCTCGTAGACTTTAAGAGTGTCTGAGTACTCACAGGGTTAATGGAGGAGTCGGGGTTGATCTGTAGTGTGTAGATGTTGTCTGTGGAGTACTGGAACAGTCCATAATATGGATTCAACATTTCATGACATAACAGATACAGCCACTCCCTGAAAAACAAAAAGACATTGTCAATACACTTTTAAATCATCAAAGCATACATTTGATTTTTGATTGAACAAAAGATAATTAAACCTTACTAAAAAATTACATATGATGACTTTCATTAAGATCGAGTGAAGCCTTTGAAAGATTTCAATTAAGCATCACTGGACATTTAAAGTATCGCACCAGTGTCATTTTTTTTAACTATACTTTTTATTCAAGTATTTTTATATAACAAAACAAACAGGTCACCAGAGGTAGTACAATACAGTTCATTTTCAGTAATGTTAAGTCAGGGTTGTTTTCTCCAGTGTCCAGGTATTGTTATTATTAGTCCATCAGATCTTCCAAATAGGACCCTTACAAAACATTTACATACAGACCAATCATTATCCTTGACTAAATCACCAAAAAGACAAGAGGCACAAACATAATTATATATGCAGTTATACTAAGAAAAATATATACCAACCACCTCCTATCATATATGTTTGTTCAGAAATGTTATCCATTTGGACCAATACTTCCTGAATTTATCTAAACAAAGTCTTAATGAAAAGGTCAACCTTTCCATGTCATACAATTCCTTTACAATCTTTTCCATTCTGCTTTGTGGGTGGTTCCTTGAGAAGCCATTTCCTGGTTATTGCTTTTCGGCTTGCAAATAATAATATTTCAAGAAGGTATATATCCTGGGCATTAAGCAGTGTCATTTTTAAGCCCAATAACCCCTCGTCTGGCTTTACATATGAATGGGTGAAATAAGACTAAGACTAACCAAAACTGGAAAAATTAAGTTATTAAACTGAAATGTAAATAATACACATACAAATTAAACACACATATTTCTTGTGTAGTTTTTTTGAGTAGCAAATAAAGTGCTATAAAGCAGTTTTCCCCAATAATGCCATAATGTTCAGCCCTGTAAGATACTTGATCATGGCGTCAATCTATTCTATTCATCGGTTTCCAGCTCAGCAAAGTAAAACTGGCTAAAATAAAGGACAAGATCTGCACATATCTGTACACTTGAATAAAACAGCTCAAGACAACCCCGCTTTAAACAGAAGAAGTCCTTCCAGCAGAAATAAAATGCTGCTTGGTCTGGCAAAGGAGAGAGTAAACTAGGCTGTTTCCCTTTCTTCTATGTCCTGCTAGGAGGCAGCATAGCACCACACCAACAGGCTGCTTATTGGTTTCAAGAGAAGAAAATGCCAACAGCGCTCCTGAATTATAAGTATATTTAAATTTTGATAGTATGTTTGTTTGTGCGCTAAAATACAATAAAAATTACCTCATGATAAATTGGTACCAGTGATAAATTTCACTATTTGGCTGCCTTATCTCAAGTAAACCAGGACAACACATTTACACTTAATACACAGGAAATCTCTACCAAGTTTTGCTCCCAAACAAATGTCCTACAATAACTTTCCAGAGAAGTAAAGAATAAATCACCTGGCCACTCCTCCATAGTCCAGACCCTCCTCTCCTCTGAACTTCACCATCAGACGCTTCTTCAGGTCTTTGGGCCTCATCTTCATTATCTGTCGATATGACTCCTAAACAAACACAAACACACATTATCACAAATAAAAGAGAGAATTCAGAAGCCACAGCACTGCCTTTCAGAACTGAAATACTGTTTGACTTTGTATTCATTCTAAAAATCTGTTGTTTCACAGATTAGAGCAAATGTTTTCAGTGTGAGTCACAAGCAGAGTCAATGTGTTTGTATGAACGCAAACTTTCACATATAATCCACACTGCTTTTATAACTCCTCCACAAACACCGCTAATAAACTTAGGTTTTATATTCTGTTTTTTAATTGAATTTTGAATTGAATGCTTTATTTTGAACATGTAAGAAAACCAACGTGGGTAGTCACCATAAAAAAATACATGTATATACCAAAAAACAACAAAAAACAACAAAGAAGGTAAACTGTGACAACATCGTGCTTGTGCAGGAAGTTTACATCCTTGACAAGGAGTAGGAAGAAGAATAAACTCATTTAATCCTACTCCTTTTATTACCTTGTACTTCAGTAAAGTTATTTACTTTCTCCATATTTATAATATTTACATATTCACCCTCTATTCAGGGATCAATGGTCTTTATAATATATTGACTTAAATATTTTATAAGCTACTTTTATACAAATGTACACATAATATTTCACCTTTATATAATACTTTATTTCTTTACATCCCCACACACAAAGAGGAAAAAAAGACATTACAAAACAAGACAATATATCCATATTTTTCTAGACTCTGCCATTACCGCTCTGGGTTAAACTGCTGCTCTTCATTCTCATATTAAGTTCAAATTTGTGTTTTAAATATTCTTTTAAACTTGCTTGTGGCTTTACTTTTCTTTAACTCATCTGTTAAACCCTTGAGATTGACAAACACATTCTTTTTAATGTTGTTCTGACATGATGAATTTTAAAGTTCAGCTCCCCTCTTAAATTATAGCCTCCTTCTCTGTTTATAGAAAACACAGACATAGCACACATTTAGACTTGAGTACTTCATTTCCCCCTCACTGGATTCATCCCCCTTCTTCCCCTCTTGTAGTAGTTTTGTTTTGTCAGAGCCATGTTGTGTAAACTTAAACACAAAACTAAAGGTGCCCTGATTAATCTGCTTCCTATAAGTCACAGGTGATCAGAGATCGATATTGGCCAAAAAAAAGCCTGATCAGGGCATACCTAAACAAAACTAAAACAAACTTGAAACCAGGGATGGAAAAGTGTTGTTCTTACTTGATCTCCACTATTAATTTTCAAGTTGAGAGATTTCTCTGGGGCATGTTGCAGATGTATTTCTTTTTTTACGTGTGGCTTTACTTGTGGTTCTGCTCATGATTTCCTGCGTGCCAAACAGAGGGTATTTCTTGCCACTGTAACGTTTGCTTATGTTGCTCAGTGCTGTACTCAATGTAGATTCATGTTGGGTCTTTTTTAACACAGATATAATTTAAAATAATATAATTAAGTTATTGAAGAGTGGTTTGCAAATGGTGTGGCAGGACACATTAGCGTACCTTGAGGTAAGTCTGTGTGTACCTGTGTGGGAATTAAAACAACCAAAAGTTGTTTCTACAAATGACTCTTTAGGTGCATTCATTCTTTTATGAAGCTGCAATTTCAGTCATTTTCAACAAGCTCCAAAAAACCCTCGGGGGGACATCTTTTGTGGCTAACAGAACTAGAGGGTAAGGAAAGTGAGACTTTCTCTCTCTGCAACTCATAATTTCTCCAGATGTTAGACGTAGCCTTCAAGTTTTGAATGGGTCGCAATGAGTCTTTGAAATTTTACCAAGTTTAAAATACAGTTTTGCACATTTTAAGGAAAAATATTCAAGAAGTAATACAGCTTTCTGTTTGATTTTCTTAGCCATGAGATATGAATAAACTTGTATGGACCACCAAGCTGCTGCAATGCGTGTTTAAGGGACTATTTTGCATTATTTTGAACATGGTGTGCCTTGAGATTGATCTACTCCTCATTGATGCTTTGCCTTCACCCTGAATGCTGCTGTGATGAAAAGGGGGGAATGAGGTGACTCCCTGTCTGTGCTGTCTCGAGAGGCAGAATCAGGGGCTTAGTACTGGACACAGACTGGGTGGGACAGGAGTGCTGTGAGTGAGAGACTCTGTGTGTGTGTGTGTGGGGAAGACACACCATGTCGCGTACATCATAGCCGTAATGCAGCATGATTGACATAAAATATTACACCCTCATGAAACAATGTGAATTTCTTTAGGCTTGATTTTAAGTGTGAGATGAGCAAAGTGTTTGAAAACCACTGGTTTAGACTTACACTCTTGTAAATCATAGAGAAAAGAAGATTGATAGATTGAAAAATTGCTTAAGGGTATTGTCTCTTTAAAAAGGACTTGTGGGAATATTTTTAAAGGAACAATGAGCAGCAAGAAATCAGGGTTCAGGTTAAGAGTCTCTGAAAATAAAGGGTCCAATTTACCCCACCAAAAAGTCTTAGTCTGTTCACAAGAGCATAAAACTCAAATACGAGTCTGCTGAAACTAGACTTGATTTTATGGATAAATTGAAAAAAATCCATCTGAAATTACCCACTAGAAAAGAATGTGTGGAAGTAGACTCAGTTTCCTCAGTTAACTATGTCAGCTTCCTTTTCCAAGCACAGCTTTTCATTACTGGTCGGACTTTTTGTTCTTGTCATCAAAGTCTCCACAGAAATATAGAAAGGAGCACTTTTGGGCACAAAAATAAATGTTTGAGATGTTCTGTTAACTGGGCTGCATGTTGAGCTGGACAGTATAAGAGGTTTTTGCAATATGTTGATATATTTACATCAGTAATACAGTTGTCCATGTATCCAGTAAAACCGGCAGCATTGTTGCAGATAAACTGAATAAAAATATGCGTTGTCTAACACTAAACACTAAGAAACTAAATCCGTTCTCTGCAAGAAACCCCCTTCATTTCAGAACTAAAGATGAACAGACTGAACAGGTAACAGTGGTGAAGTCCATGGGGATTACTTCAGATTCTTAGTTTCATTTTCAAAGCCAATCTGATCTGCTGAAAGGTTAAAAGGCCCTACTTGACTCTAGGCTGTACCACTGTGTTTTTAAAAAATATGATACTTCACATTTGGCCTGTAGTTTCACTGCCTGGTCTCAAACTAACCATCAGTATTCAAGTATTCAAAGTGGCTCTACAATCTAGCCTTGAAAATCCTTTATATAAAAAAACAAATTATACACCATCAATGCAGTATTCTGAACATATTAAAAGACTTTCAGGTTTTGATGCTTTAATTTATTTCCATTATGTAGAGCCTGTTCAAATGTTTAAGTGGACTTGCTCCTAAACCTTTCTGCAAATATATAAAGAGATTACAAAGCTGCAGAAAATCTGAAAGGGCAGCTCAAAGAAGTGGCTGTAATATTTCAGTCTGCAAAACATGTTTTGCTCAGACAGCTTTCTCTGTAAAAGGAGTAAAACTCACGACCTGATCACCTGAAATAACAGAAACCTCACCACTTTCACAAGAGCTACTACATCCTAGTTAATTCAGAAGCAACCCTGTACTTAAGTCTGATTTTCTGTTGCTTTGTCTCTATGAAATGTTATTTATTATTTCTTAGTCTGCGTAATTTACCTCCTCTTTTATCTTTAGAACTTACAATTTCAACATTTTATTCTCACAAAAACCACTCTGGGGGATGCGTGTTGCTAACCAGAATCCAACATCAGCATCACAGAACTTGCATGGAAGGACTGTAATTAGTTCATTTATTTATACTGGAGCTGTCCCCATAATATGATATATTTATAAATCTTTAAAATGTATTTATTTGATTTGTCTTTAGGAAGGAGGTTCAGCCTTAAATTGTATTCTGGATCTTTGTCAAGGCCAAAGCATTGGGGATATCGATGTCACAGTAATTAATAAATAAATAAACAAACAAACCCTAAGTGGAAACACACCAGCAAGAAAGATACATAACGCAGGAAGTGAAAAAAAAAGGCATCATTGCTCTGCTGGAACAAAACAAGAGCAGAAATTGCACATTATCCATAACGTAACTCGGCCTTCATTTGGAAAGAAAGGGTGTCGCACTCAGCTCAGAACAGCGAAGTACGATTAGACATGCAGATATCCAGTCATCTCTTATTGTGTGGCACGCATACACGGTTGCAGTCTTTCTCTCATTCATAGCTTGCGCACGCCACATAATCATCCCCATCAATGTGTTTTATGGTAGAACAGAGCTTGTGAAGTGATGGAGGATATTTCATATTTTACCACAAAATGCATCTAATTAGAGAGATGTTGGCTCCTTCAGCTCTGATTCTGGCTGTTATTGTGAGCTTTTTATGGTTCACGCTCTCTCAGTCGCAAACATGGATGTAAAATCTGATGACGTGTGGGTCAAGCAGGGAAGAGAATAAAGATGATTGGCCAAAGCTGTGGGTAAATTGCAGAGACTGGACAAAGTTGAGAGGCCACACTGAATTTGTGAGGATTGGCTGGATTTGCATTTATTGTTGAGAACACGAAATCACAATTTCCTGGAGGGACTAATATGAGTGAACTGAAGTAGCCCCAAAATAGATTCCATAAACAGCCTTACTCAAAAGTGCCTGAGATAAAATTTGACTTTTTTCCTGACTAATCCAGGCCTTCAGTTTTTAAAATCAAATGTAATACTATTAAAGACATTTTAAGGATCTACGGGAGAACTCAACAATTGAATTTGTCTGCGCCTAAAAAATTTGTCAGTTCATTTTTTCAATAATGTTGAAAAATATTTGCATTCCAAGGTGTTTCTGATGTGCTAGGCTTTACAAACCCAAATATAGGGCTCTATAAAATCCGCGATCACAAGAACCGCAGACGGAATTGCGGAATATCACAGAAATGCCCAACATAGTACGTAAAAGCCTTTTGTTTCAAAATAAAAAGGAACATATCTCTCAGGAAAATGCTCCGAAGGGTCACTAAGGTTAGGGACAACGCACACTGTACTTCCCCTGCCCCCCCTCCTTCCTTCATTAATAATGCAAACATGTCGAAGCAGCCACCTGGGACATCGGCTAAGTCGGCAAAGAAGCTACGAAACTCCAGGTTACCTCCAAAGTACAGGGAAGAGCAGTTTCCTAACGATTATTGTGCGTCAGGCGATCAAATGTTTTGCAAATTTTGTCAACAAACTGTTGACTGGACCAATAAAGATACGCGCGAGGACCACCTGAAGAGTGAGTGATTACAGTTCTTACTTTATAGTGTCTCGGGGTTAAATTTACGTAAAATACTAAAAAACGAATTCTGAAAATATTAAAAACGAAAAACAGGGGAATATAGGTAAAACTAAAATGGAATTTGGGAAATACTAGATTTTATAGGGTCCTACAAATATCTATCTTTTTCTTCTTGAGGGGTTCAACAACATCAATGGTCTTTGTAAATATCAAACTGTACTTCATATATGAGGGGTAGACAGCTGTTGGCAGATGAGTTGATCTTAGGGGACAAATGTTCTGATTTCTGTCTTTGACTCCCGGTTTGACTTTTTCACTCACCTCAAAGATCTCCTCTCGGGACACTTCGATGCGACAGTGTCCCGCCTGAGGCTGCTGCAGGGACAGTTCATGCCGGAGCAGCTTCAGCTTGTGGACCAGATCTCTCTCATATCTCGCTGCTACGTCTCCTTCTCCTCCTCCCCCTCCTCCTCCGCCGCCACCGCCCACTCCTCCACCTCCCACCTCCTCGCCCCCCACATCCATCTGTGGGGCTTGGGAGGATTCCTTAGCTTGGGATTGTTGGCTGAAGAAGGAATATGAGGAAAAATGACATGATCAGAAGGAGGGGATTGGGGTTGGAGAAGGAAAAGAGCAGACAGGATTACACACTCTGCGTTTACCCACATCGGCTAAATCTACTTTAGGACCACGTTTCTGTAAATCGCACGACTCAGCATCATTAACAGAGCTGGTGCCTGTTTGTAGGTCATGTTAGAACCAGACTGAGTCCAGTGAGAGATTAGATTAACAACAGATTAGTCTTGAAACCACTTATTTTGTGTGATGTCAGCCATCCAGGTGTAGATTCATTTTATTTGTGGTTCATGGACCTTTTGTTTTTTTTTTCAGATTGAGAGCGTGGGAGTCCGTACCTGATGATGGTGTGTAGTCGTGGGTCTGTGAACTGTGTGGTCCGGTTGTTGTGATCCACAAAGTAGATCCGTCCAGACACGGTACTTCGGACCTCCCAGCCCACTGGCAGCGGCCCAAGCTCCTCGCAGCTCACGCTGGCCAGATCCCTGCACGGGCGACACAACACCAGAATGAGACTCAACTGAGGACTACGGTTGTTGGATTTATGACATTTTTCAGTGTCAGATGCTTTAAAATTGTGTAGTTTTAGTAACTTTTGGGAGAAGAAGACTGAAAATACACGCATTTCAATAAAAATAATTTTATCCACAGCTGAAAGACAGAGCAGCTGTAGCCTTTTTATTTTCACAAATCTGCAAATAAAATAAAATTTCTCACACTCTTTCAGTGCCTAAAAGATGAACCACTGTCACAATTTGTTTTTTAATCCATGCAGTGTTTCCCCATGTGTTTATTTATGCTAGAGGTTTCCATCAGGACTTGTAGTCCCTGGGGCTTAACTTTTCCCCCCAGGGCTCAAGCGTCAGAGGTTTATCTGGCTTGATTTCTCAGCTGCTTTTTTGATCACAGTTACAGTGTGAGACTCGGTTAGAATGACAGTTAGAATATTTTGAGAGGACAAAGAGCATTCATTTAAAACATGAATGTGCTGTCATACACTTACATTTGTTGAGTCATACTAAATCACTTAATTATGAGACCTATGATTAACTGCAGTTTTGACAACATAATTTAGCACGTAAAACAGTTATAAAGTCTACGATGGCAAAATGAAGCATCTCTCACCAGTGTCTAATTTGAGTATTAAATGAATTCAAAGAAATTTACGGCACGATCTTTGCTTTTAGATTTATTATTTAATTCTCACACCTCTTTGTTAGTGCTGCATTGACACAGAGGTATGAGAGAGCTTCAGAGGGCTTCTTTTGTGAAAATCACTTTGTTACATTGCTTCATGAATAGATATGCAGCAGTAATTGAATTGATCTGTAAAACAGATGAGATTTCTCTGGCTTTGCAGGAAGACACAGCGCTCATTATGGTCTTGCTCCTTTTTGAATGTTTTTCATGTGGATTATTGGCCACAAATGACGACATGGTCGGTTGTTGTTTTGGTAGCACTGCTGCGGCTCTACTAATGGTAACTGAAGATGTGCTTCAACTTTGGCTCAAAATTTGTTGGATGTGTGTAAGAGATTGAGGCAGCATCATGAGCCCTCATGTTTAGACTCTCAGTTTAGTCACTGGGACGGTACCTTTTTGGTGGGGCAAGAGATTTGTTGTGTTTCCAGTCCTGATGAGCACCAACCACCGGAATACCTTGCACACCGGGTTCATCTGCTCGGCGTCATTTTTGATATCCGAACCATTTACACACAATTCATTTCATGTAACATTTTTATAAACAATGTTCTTGGCTTGAGCAATTCACCTCCGCTCCCCTCGACTCCACTTTCACTCATTTCTAACTTTAAGGGATACACCAACATTTTTTTGGTCTTCGTGTCTTGCCTCACTGTAGAGTCCAAGCAGACAGACACCATTCTTTCGACTGTGCATCCAGTAACAAGAAAGAGACGGGCAGAGCTCACCCACCACTGATTAGCTTAGCTCAAATACTGGTAGTCAATGGGTAGCGTTAGCCTGCGCAAGCCACATTGCGCAAATGCTTTGTTTTGCTGACCTACTTGCAAGCACATCCGCGGTGGTTTACGCATGCATCCTGCAGTTTTGTAAGTATAAGTTTTGAAAATTACATAAAGTGCTAATCTTAGTCTAAAAATATATAACCTGACATAACGCGGAAAAAAAAAAAAAAAAAAAAAAAAGAGAAAATAAAACGGGTCACAACAAGCACACAGAATCATTTAGAGTTGCTGAGGACTCTGGTTGTGAACTTTGCCCGGCTCTTTCTTGTTACTGCACGCACAGTCGAACGAATGGTGTCTATCTGCTTGTCATGAACTCGGGAGTGAGGCAAGACACGAAAAAGAAAAAAAAGATGTTAGCATATCCCTTTAATTTCTCTCCCCGGCAACCCATACATACTTGTAGTGTAGTAAGTGGGCATAACCAACATGCAAACTCTGCCTTCTTCTTTTGTTTTTAGTCAGCTTTGAGGCTGTACTACCACTACCTAGGTTGAAGTGTGGAGTAGAGTGACTACACCTTTATAAAAACACATTAGCTGGCAGCTGCGGTGCATTAATCTTATTGTGCCATATTGTGTAAATATGCCTAAAGCTTATCATCTTCATTAACATGGAATTTATCGAAATCCTGTGTCAAGATCACTTTATCACCCAGCTCCACTTCAAAGTCTCCTGGTATTTTAGTGTAGTATGTAGTGCCTTGTTTGTTAAACTCCCCTCTGTGCCCTCCTCCTCTGCTGCTGCATTGACCCAGTTTGTCAGCAGAGTTTATTCAAGGTTCATCTCCTTTCATGTTGTGCTTAGATCAGACAGAGGTGAAGTAGAGTAGAACCGTACCGTGGTATCCGAGGGTCATGCCAGGTGCTGACGCCCGTCTGTGTGTGAAGAAAGTAGACCTGGCCCTGCACCGTTGTTCTTTGTTCTGTTTTTAAGGAGAACAGATGTTTCATGTCTTTAGAAATAAAACAGGAGACATCAGCTGAGCATCTAGGGCAAGAGCAAATTTGATTTAGAGGACGATGTAAAATATAAACTCTGTCTGACTGACCGTATCCCTCCGGTAGGTCAGGTGGTTGGTGCCCATGAGGTCTGTTCTGGGGGGTGTGGCCATGCCCTCTTGAGTCCTGCCCTCTGATTCGCTGAGTCTGAAGACGGCTCTCCTGACTGGGCGAGTCAAGCCGACAGTTTCCGCCTCCTGCAGCGCCGGTGGGGTCTGAGTAGGGCAGCGGCTCTTCACTGAAGCAGCCCTCAAACACAGGCCTACACACACACACACACAAACAAACAACAATGAAGAGCTGTCTTTTGTGGTCTTATCAGAATCAAATGATAAGTAAACACCTTTTTATTTTGAGCTCAAAGATACAAAAGGATAAGAAAAATGGTAATTATAGCTGCAAAGGAGACCAGACTAAATTTATCACTGAACCTTTGAGTCACAGGACTCTTAATTCATGCAGCACAGCGCCATAGTAAGGGCCTTTGCACAACAAGCCTATATTTTGTCAGATGTTTCTGCTTTATCAAAAAAAGGAATGCTACGTCAGGGTGTGCCAGGCAGATTTAACACCAAACCTAAAACTTTTGTTGATCAAA
Organism: Cetoscarus ocellatus; assembly: GCA_037902135.1. Classification (NCBI taxonomy): domain Eukaryota; kingdom Metazoa; phylum Chordata; class Actinopteri; order Labriformes; family Labridae; genus Cetoscarus; species Cetoscarus ocellatus. The sequence continues at coordinate 1,117,982 of JBAMNC010001464.1, forward strand.
TTTTTGGATTGTGCTGATTTTATTTCTGATTGCCACCATGATTTCACATATGCCTTTCTATATATGTCTAATTAGAGAAGTGGCTATAGAGAGCTGTCGGTAGTATCTCCCTTTCCTGCTCCTGCTCATCCTTGCACTGAAATTTAACTGTACAGCATTACGCTGGGCCCAGATTTCATCAGGACAAAATATGTGCTCACAACCACATAAGGCAGTGGTTCTCAAAATTTTATGACTCTTTCATATTCTCACTTAATTTAATATTTATATTCTAAATGATGATGAACAGATGAAAACCGCAAATCTGCAGTGTTACCACTAATTTCTTTGACGACTTCAAGAAAAGATATAAAACCATTCACAACTTTGAGCTCTGACATAAAGTTTATTTCCACAGCAAACCATATCAACAAAAAATACGGGTTTGCTGTTATACAACCCATAGCAATTTTTTACACATAAATCCTACCTCTGACAAGGAAAATAGCCAACCACAGTGCAGAATGCTGACTTGTCAACTGGGGTGGCAAATCAAAATTTCAAGGGGTCCCAGGCCAAATATGAGCACACCCATGTCCAGACTAAGTAATATTTTATCTTGTACTGAAAAGTTTTGCAGTGAAAGAGAAATGAAAAGCACAGGACTCGATATGCAACAATGGTGTGTGAATCTTTTTTTTAAATTAACTGTTACAAAAACACACACTTGAAAAAAAAAAACTCTGTGCAAAGAGTTGTCAGTAAATATTGACACATCAATAATTCTGGATTTTTATATAATGTATCAAAAAGTTATAGCATGATATCAATAACTTATTAGCTAATTACTTATTAAAATTATGAGCATCTGTTTTGGATCTACATGATACATTTGTTTGTATAATTCTGTCACTGAGACAGACAAAGTTTATCCACATTGCAGGGAACATGTTTGGAATAAATACCAGTGATATTAAAGTGTATTTTATGCATACAATACTCTGTCTTCGTTCAAAAAACTGAACCAACTAGACCTCAAGATCAGCTACACACAAGACAATTTTAGGCCAGATTTGAGGCTTGTGGCAACAGATTACCTGTTTAAGCAATCCTTAGTAATTTACAATGTACTGCAATGTATGCAGTACAAACATCCAATACTTTGTCCAAAATTCTGTTTCAATAAACTGATAGCACCTGAAGTAAACCATTTTAGGTTGTTGTTAATGCTGATCTATGGCATGATATCTACGTCCTTTCGAAGTTTTACCTTTAATGTGAATGCCATGAGGACTCAAAGCGGGGTTATTATGGTTAAGTTTGATTTTTGGGAAAAGTGACAGCCCTACAAAGGACTACTAAATCTGGATGATCAGTGTTTTCTTATTGTTGAGGCTCAGACTTGTGAGAAAAGAATGATGTTAAAGCATAAAAGCGAAATGTCCCAATGTCAACGGATGAAGCTGAGATCATGGACAAAACTCACCCGTCATTTTCTAAAAGTCCCCTGCAGTCCACCACGGGGCCTCCACTGCCAATTCTATCTCGTGTTTGTAAGCTTACTGGAAGCAAGCAAAACAGAAAGGTCAGAGAGAGGACAGAAAATGCTCACAGTGACAGAAAAACCAAACAGAGAGGGATGAAATATCTAACGTCCAGCCTTACCTACTATCTGTCCTCGCACTGCATCACTGTCTGAGGGGTTTAGTTTACATAGATCGAGACGCTGGTCTGAAATGTAAAGGATCACAAGGTGAGCATGTGCAAAAAGATTTGCATTAAAGGATAAGTAAAAAAAATCATATGACTTACATCCTGTGTCTTTTAGCCTGCTGATGGCGTTGGATAAAAGTCGTATGCAGCCCAAGAAGCCCGCCCCCTGTCGTTTATGGATCTTTTTGTGGTTCCATATACTGATGGTGATGGAGTCTGTTTTTCCAATATAACTAAAGAACAGGGGAAATTTTAACCTTGTTATTTCAAAACACTTAAAATCCAAGAAGGATGGCTGTCATATTAGTAGAGTGTATTAAGCAATAAAACACATTAATGGCAAATTGGTGCAACTTCAAGGCTTTCTTACCCAGAACTACACAGTGAAATGGTCTCCTGTAAAGCTCTTTATCAGAGCAAATGATACATAAGCCTTCAACTGGTACATTAAAAGCCTACAGCAATTGGCTATTATGTGCTTTTCAAGTTGATTTTGGTAGATCAGCGAGGGTTATGGAATATCCAATTTTCAGCAACAACTACTCTGGAACAATAATAGAAGGATTCTTCTAGAAATTGTTTTTTCAGCTGTTGTGCAGAACTTTTAAGACCATGACAAAATTTTCATGCAGTTGAAAATATGAATACAGTTTTCCAAACATAAATTCCTGTACAGCTGAAGGCTTCCATTATCAGAACACCACACTCTAAAATGTGGTGGTCTTGTTGCTATTGAATTAAATTAAAAGTAGTCCAACAGATCTGACATTATGTTACTGATCACATGTTTATATTGGCATGTTGTGGTGCAGGAGACTCACAGGTCGTAGTGCTGATTCCATTTGGGGTCCAATGTGCTCTTGACTGTGTCTGTAGAGTGGCATTGACCTGATCCGTCCACTACAACCTTTGCAAACGGATCTGGCAGGCCTGCAGGAACATGGGACAAATTAATTGCCTATACCCATCACGCTAAACCACTTTGAAAATTACAGAAATGCATTTGACCAAATTAAAGTTCTACCTGAAGATCCAGTGATCTCAGCTTTTACTGAGGCTGAACTGATTTTTAAAATCTTCTAACGCAATTACAGCACTCTCTAATAAAACTTAAGGCACAATTGAGGTGAAACTGATGGAACCAAAGACCCATTTCCACTCCTCCCCCCAGTCCTAATGGTTTAATGGAGGGCCCGGACACATTCATGACACAACACACCCCTCAGTGTCATATGTGTTGGGTCAACCGTGTATTTGACATCTGTCCAAACAATTTCAATCAAGGTATAGGGTAAGACAACATCCTCTATCAGAAAAAAGTTTTGTTGATGATGATGATTAAAAAAGCAATTTAATTGAGAAGTTTATGGTAAATTGGCAATCATTATGTTTTTGCGGGGGTTTGTTTGTCTGTCTGTTCGCAAGATTACTCAAAAACGACTGGATGGATTTACATGAAAAGTTTACCAGAGGTGTGGTTTGGTACAAGGAAGAAGCCATTAAATTTTGGTAGTGATACGGATATTTGTCTGGATGCAAAAAAATCCCAAAATTTAAAAAAACAGGTTAACACTGGGCGGAATTTTTTAAAATCATATCTCTGCCATTTCTTAATGGATTCCCTTCCAGTTTCAGAGGATAATATGAGGTCCATGTCTCTATCATCAAGGTAAATTTCATCTGGATCTGATCCAGACTGATGTCACAAAAAAACATTGAACTTTATAATGGGAAATCCCATTGATGACATTCAATAATTAATATAAAATCAAAATATTAAGTGATGTTCCCAAAACTTGGTGTGTTCAGGACAAAAACCTCCATGTATCTGCTGAGTTTAGTGATCCAGAATAGTATCTTTTACAGGGGTTGTGGAAAAGCCACTGCCAGAACTGAGCTGCTAGGCGGAGGTCTGCACTCTCTGAGTGCTTTTCTAGTTTATTTAAAGATTAATTTGATTTTTTTTTAACCACATATTTGGTCATTTAATCTTCAAGTCATTGTTAAGCCAGCTGTGAATAAATGTGTTAAGTCTTTGGCCCTTGTAGACTCCAATCAGACGTGACTTTGTTTTTGACTACATTCAAGGCCTTTAACAGTCAAAGTGGAACCAACATTGACTTTGCCATTTCTGACCACTTTAGCAATGGTTCCAATGTATTTGTGCACTTGGAACAGTGCTGGAAATCTTTTAGTTTCTGTGTGTTTTAATATAAATCATATAATCTCTTCATAAAAACAATGAAATTTGAAAAGCATCTTAAGAGAAAATAAAAAAAATGACCATTTTAATACACAAACAATTCTTTAATGTTTATGTAAAATTTAGACAATCTGTAATTCCAAACCACAAAAATGTATTGGGTATTTTCAAAATCGTTTGACATTTGCTAAAATAACATGGATTATAAAGCCCCCTATACAGATAAGACACTGACCGTTGTCCATATTGCCCTGCCCCGAAATTCAGCAGACATCATCATGTTTCATGTTTTAAAGATTCATGCACATACTAAAAGGGATACTTACGAAAGAAGTCTTTCTTTGCGAGGTTCTTGGCACATAATACTGCAAAAAGAAAAAAAACATTATTAAGAAAATGCCTGGCACAGAAAAATGTAAATGACCTATGTGTGTAGGCTGCTGCTGCACATAGAAAGTGTGTGAGGAGAATAAATTATGAATGCCAGAGGATGGTAATGAGCAGGAAAACTTCTGTGACATGCAGACAGGAGTCAGCAGTAAAGTACAGGCTAAGGTCAGGATCTTTACACACACAGACACACACACATACACACACATACTCAAGCCGCCCACTGTGAGAGAGGCTGAATGCCTTCGCTGCCACATCATCTTTGTGGGTTCAGAGAGAAGAACTCAGACTGACCAATCCTTTGTGATGTTGTTTGTGTATGTTTGTTGAGTCTACTGTTTGTATTTTTTGTCTGTGTGTGTAATTTCTTGTTCTGTGTTTTCCGGGGAGTGTGTTTGGTGTGAGAGAGCTGGCATATGCGACTCTCAGCAAACACGACACACTCATTTTTAGATGCACAAAAACATGTCCAGTCAGTCGCTAATCTTGATTACAGCGTGGGGAGGTACTGAACAAAAACAACCTGTTTGTGTATGAGACGGACATGAGAGACTCACAAAGTGTTACTACTTGAGGTGTGAATGACATACATACTATCATAACATTGACACAACAGGTCATCATGTTGGCCTTTGAGCCACGTGATGGAGGCCACATGCGGTCAAAGAACGAACAAAAAACATGTCGATGAATGAACGAGCGCTGGGAGTAATGTTAAGAAACAAAGGGAGGGATTCAAGAGCAGGTTGGAGTTTTTGGTTAGCATCTTAATAAACCGTCAACACGATGACAACATGCCCGCCACAATGGATTTATACCTGAGTTACCAATACACGAAACAGAAATATAATTATGAACATTTCTGAAAAGTATATCATTGATAATATTAAACTACTGATACAACCATCTTAGTTCTTTGAAAGAAACGGGTAAATATGAATAGGTGTAATTGTTTATAGAAGTATTGTAAGAATTATTTAAAGTACTGAAAAGAAACACTTAAAAGTAGGGATGCACTGACATCTGCCATCAGCAAATTAATGTGAAGTGAACCAATATCAGTTTTAGATGTTTGTTTGTTGTGATATACCAATTAAGTTCTGACATACGGCACACCTTATTGCTGATTTCGACAATATTCTTTGTTCGGGCAGTAAAAATGACCTGTAGGTCAAACTGTGATTTGATTTCATGATCAAACAGGAGAAAAAATGTTAGGATTGTGGGAGAATTATGCCAAAAGAAGTATAAGCTAATTTTATCATTTCAAAAATCAGTACCAACGTCAGCCTTGATTTTCACAGTTTGTGCTTGACTTCTGATAAGAAAGGGACAGTTTTCTAACTAAATACTATATATATGTTGAAGGACGAGTGTAAACTGGCTTTAATTCTGTTTATTAGGGGTGTAAGAAAATAACTACGCATCAATATATAGTAATACTTTGATGTGCAATACTGTACCATGTTGAAGTGCAAAATCTTGGTATTTTATCAATTAATTTTCAGAAATTCAAGACATTTGTTTTGTATTTAAGTAACGCCTTTAGACATTATTTGGCAGCAGAAATTCATTCATTTGACTCTCCCCCACTCTGTTACAGTTGTTGCTATTAATTCTGTCACTTGGACAGATAATTAAGTCTATAAATGTTGCAGGGTCTGTGCTTTATAAAAGCAACACTGAATAGAAACTTTATTTTTACACATACAGGATAGTGGGTGTTTACTGCTATAAAGACTTTTTAGTGAAAAAAAAATCATAAAGTATTGTCCTTTGCATTCCACTGATATATCACGATACCTCATATTGTCACCCACGTGTCTCAATATTTATTGCATCGCCACAGTCTTACCATTAAGACCTCTCGTGTTCATTCATTTACAAATAGAACAGCTTTCAACACTCAATCAGTATTTTCAACCAACGCTGTTTGGGGTGCTTTTAATGGAAGATTCGGGGCAATGGAGTTGGTTTGTCTTTTATTTCTGGGTCAAAAGTGAAAAGAGGCAGCATTTGGTTTAATTTACTAGTTTCCCTTTCACCAAAAGCTGATGAATGTTTGCGCACCAGCGGTATGATAAAATATCACTTTGTCAAAGGTCAAATGAGACAGCATAGCGGGGCTGCTTGACTATTGAATATTTTATCATCTCAATCTAAATGACACCGAGATCACAAATATTAAAAATGATTACTCACTGATTCTGAAACCACAGTTGATACATTTTAGGTGGATAAATGATTCATATTGCCTCAAAAAGCAACCACAGCTGAGTAAGAAAATCTGAAAATTACTGTGAACTGTCCAAAAATCGCCATCTTTTCAATAATGAATTGTGTTGGAATGATTCTACAAGGGAAAGGTGGAAGAGCAGCTTGTTAGACTTAATGATAATTCAAAAATAGAATGGACACTGGTGCTGAGTAATTGATGCTCTGGTTTTGAAAAATGGAGCCGGGTCTTACCAGCGCTGGGTTTTGATCGATATCCCTGTAAGTAATTATCACAGTCTTGCTGAATGTATCCATTAATTTGCTGCAATGTTGCCTTATTAATTAAAATTCCTTTTTGAGGCCAATGTGTTATTGCTACATCTATTTATGTGCAGATATGTTTTTGCACACTGGTTTGTCACAATAGTATAGGTTAACATATTGTAACAATGCAGCATTCTGAAATAATAAACTTCTCACCAGAGTGAAACCCTAACTCAAACTTTTTGGGCCATCTAACTTCCTTTTGCATTATCACTATAAATTTTATACACACCACAGTGACAAGTCACGTACAAAAATCAGGGTGATCTCTTCAGAGAGCCAAAGATAAAATAAAATAAAATAAAAATCTGTCACCATGGTTGCATTACTGTGTCACAAGTCAGGATTCAGATTCATATTGATAATCTGTCCCACCCCTAGCATGAACTGTGTGTACAATTTCAGTTTGAGTTCTTGCCTGACAGCTACAAAAATCCAACATGACTGGTTACCTGAAACATGCACATGAGACTAACAAGAACAAAATCCTCTTTCTCCATGTTCTGTTCAAGTGTAAAGAGAAGTCTGACTAATGTGATGGCAGAGCAGCGGCATATCAAGCAACGTTATCAGGTGAGACACTGCAGAGGTGAGGCAGGACAGGGGAGGTGTGCCATCCCCCACGTTGATTTGAATAATTGAATGCTCTGTTCCCTCCTGTGTTAAAGTCCCAGAGTTAAACCCATGGCTATTATGTGTTATCGTAAAAGCTGATAACACTATTCAACCAAGTAGTTTTGTATCCTATAACTGAGTGTTACAGAATACAAAAAAAGAAAAAACACTCCTGTAGTCCAGGCAGTCAGAACCAAACCTCATAGAAAACTTGGACCTAAACAGTGAGGTATATAATGGCTACATTTACATGAGAGCTTTAATTCCCCTTTAATTCAGAATAAAAGTTAAATCATCTTTAAAAAGATTAAAAATGACCTTGTAAACATCTAATTCCGAATTAAAATGACCATTCCGAATTAAACTTAATTCCGAAGTAGGTGGCTGGTTTATTCTGATTTTAAATCCGAATTAATTAATTCCTCAATCATGTCTATGTTCATTCCGCTTTAAATTAATTCCGGTTGTTCTGTGCGTGCTCGTTCCCTTGTCCTGTCGCGATGATGCACATTATCTGCGCTGATGGGAACAGGATGGCTGCCTGAAGAAAGCGTTGGACTCAAGCAGAGATAATTTATTTAATTAGAGCCTTAGAAAATTTGGAAATAATGAAAAGAGTGGATAGATGTAAGCATAAAAATGCAGACCTTTCTAAAGTTGTTGCGTCCAAGTTGGATGAGGTTTCCCTGACAGAGACGCTGAACTGGACTTTGTTTCTTGGTAGACGCAAATACGTCACATCCGCCCCCGCCCAATCAGATCCATTCCCAAACCCCAGACCTTCAGCGGAATTGAATAGAGGCGAATAAACGTGTTTTCCATGTAAATCTCAATTTGGAATTACTATTTCCATGTAAACGCGAAGTCAGAATACTTTAATTTCAAATTATTTAATTCTGAATACTTAATTCCGAATTAAAAAACATCATGTAAGCGTGGCCACTGAATTGCAGCTAACTGTGCTGTTGCATCCCTAAAGCCTAGAATCATTTAAACCTGTAGTCTCCAGAATCATGAAAAATCCAGTATTAAAAAATCCAGAGAAATCAAATCAAACCTTTTATCCAGATATTTTGGTTTACTAGACGTTTACAAAAACAGTCTCAAAGAAAAGGACAGTCTGATGATGAGGTGAAGAGGTTGAAAATATTGAAAATACAGCAGTTGTGGACTGAACTGTTGCAGTGTAGTTACAGCTTCTGTAATGGCTGGGTGAGTGTTTTTGTGACCTTGTCCACAGCGGTATAGCATTGCAGGTACTGTAGCACGCAGAGGTTGAGCTGAGCGTCGACTCCTGTTATAGCTGTCCACTGCTGATTTATCTCTTCAAAACACAGTATGCTGGGTTGCTTTATTTTAGGGGTTAGGTGTTGTTATATTCTATTGACCCAGTTCATCATGTTTTAGGTTTAATGTACAGACTTTCTGTCCTGATTTGCTCCACCTGAATGCTTTAAAATCTGAGCCTGGTTTGGTTTGGTCTGGACAGTCATTGAGGGAGTTAGTCAGCGAGGTGTTGGTTCAGGATGTGGTAAGTGTGTGGTGGTGTACATGTGTCTGGTATTTATTTGCTGTGATGAACACATTGAGATTGGCTGCAGGATATCCGCTCTTCTTCCTCATCAAACCCTGTGTGTTCCTCCTCCTCCTGACTCACACATTCCTCACCGAAACCTCACAGTTTCTACACAGACATAATAAGGGAAAGGGGGAATCAAGTTTCTCATTTATCTGCTGAATCTGCTTTTAAAGAAAGACTTCCTCTGCCACCATCATTGCTAAACATCCCTACTAAGTGTTTGGCAGAACCGAAGGACCCCCCTAATTTCCCCCCATCTCTCCTTTTTTCTACCTCCTGACCAGCTTCCTCTGTGCCCTGAATGTGTGACCGAGCCTTTCCCAGCGTCTCAGGAAATTCCTCATCCTGCCAAGGTCGTGGCTGGTGAAGACACACAGATACTGCTCAGCTGGTCCTCTATTTCCCCACTGCAGTGTTCTTTTTTTGTCGTTTTACTTCCCCTCCTTCTCTAAAAAAAAAAAAAAAAAACCTGAGAGCTGGACAGAGCGAGCGAGGGGAAAGGATCCTATTCATGCAAACTCGAGGGAACAAGCAGAAACAGTTCAGGGGGAGGCGACGACACACTGAGCGGCTTCTGTGCCACGCTAGCAGCTCCTCCAAGAATTTAAAGTCACATCATGTTTCTCGCACAATCAACCAGCTCGCTCTAACTCTTCGCTCTTTGAGAAGCTGCAGCTTAGCTCTGCTCCTGCGCCTTAACCAAAGAGAGAGGGGGTGATATTTTCTGGTGAGGTTAGCATCCATTAAACAGCAGACGCTTACAGGCACATTAAAACTGCTTAAATCACTGACAATGGTCAAGTTCTTCAGGGAGAGATGCCAAGGTGCAGCAAGCCCTCTGCCCACCGGCATCACTGTTCTGTAATCACAAAATGTAGAATACTTATGACCTTCTGCTGCTGACTGGACTGCTCTGATTCAGAGTGAACTCAAGAAGCTGTGCTCCACCATACCTCCTGTCATATTTTTTAAGTGATAAAGAAATGTCCTTTGTACAACCAAAATGTTAGGGATGGAGGGAGATTGGTACACCATAGTATCATAATAGTAGGGCTGGGCAATATGGCCTCAAAGTAAAATCCCAGATTTTTTTTTCCACAACATTCAATTTACAATTTTAATTAAGTTTTTCACCCTCAAAAAAAAAACAAAAAAAACCTCAGTGACAGAAAAATGACATGAATAGTTTTGCCTTTATGTTGTCAAAATATATTCAAACAGCATTTCCCTCCTAAAGTTAAAGAGTGTGTTGTAAAATGTTGATTATGTAGTTCACACGTAGGCAGGTTTGTCTACATAAACACTGGAGGCTGAGGTATTTTTACAGTTTATTAACATGAACCTCTCTTATCAATATTTAATCTCATCTAAAAAACAAATACACGCCTATAAAAGTGGTTGTGCAAAACCTGACAGGTCTCTTCATCATGAAAACTACATTTTCAGTATTTATATATTCAAACATTGCAATAACTCACAATTGGAGAAAGTCAAGAAAAAAAATCCAGATTTTTAATTTTAAATCTTCTGCAGAAAACAATCTGAATTGCCCAGCCCTATATAACAGTATATCATGCTGAATGATTTATCATTTTCAGATTGAAATCGCAATTTCATACAAACAATCATGTGATCGCCAAAGCTGAAATTTTATGCAGCACTCCTGACAGACTCAGGATATGTTGTGTCAACTATTTTAAAAAAATATGAAGCAGTTTGCAGTTACAGAAGTGCTGATAAGCAGGTCAACAAAACAAAGCCTCTGTTTAGGAGTAGAAATTAGAGTAACCCTTAAATAATGAAAACAGATAATCTATCATCAATATTAGATGATGAATGTTTTATGTGCTTTTTACTGTTGTCCATAGTGTAAACATGATGAGTTTTGCACTGAAGCTTGATTTGAAGAAAAGCGTGAATCGAATTGAAATCGCAATATCTGCCAGACAAATCGCAATTACAAAACCCAAAACCAGTGAAGTTGGCACGATGTGTAAATCGTAAATTAAAACAGAATACAATGATTTGCAAATCCCTTTCAACCTATATTCAATTGAATACACAGCAAAGACAAGATACTTAACGTTCGAACTGGTAAACTGTGTTATTTTTTGCAAATATTAGCTCATTTTGAATTTGATGCCTGCAACATGTTTCAAAAAAGCTGGCACAAGTGGCAAAAAAGACTGAGAAAGTTGAGGAATGCTCATCAAACACTTATTTGGAACATCCCACAGGTGAATAGGCTAATTGAGAACAGGTGGGTGCCATGACCGGGTATAAAAGCAGCTTCCCTGAAATGGTCAGTCATTCACAAACAAGGATGGGGCGAGGGTCACCACTTTGTGAACAAATGCGTGAGCAAATTGTCGAACAGTTTAAGAACAACATTTCTCAACGAGCTATTGCAAGGAATTTAGGGATTTCATCATCTACGGTCCGTAATATCATCGAAAGGTTCAGAGAATCTGGAGAAATTACTGCACGTAAGCGGCAAGGCCGAAAACCAACATTGAATGCCCATGACCTTCGATCCCTCAGGCGGTACTGCATCAAAAACCGGCGTCACTGTGTAAAGGATATCACCACATGGGCTAAGGAGCACTTCAGAAAACCACTGTCAGTAACTACAGTTCGTCGCTACATCTGTAAGTGCAAGTTAAAACTCTACTATGCAAAGCGAAAGCCATTTATCAACAACACCCAGAAATGCCGCCGGCTTCGCTGGGCCCGAGCTCATCTAAGATGGACTGATGCAAAGTGGAAAAGTGTTCTGTGGTCTGACGAGTCCACATTTCAAATTGTTTTTGGAAAGTGTGGTCGTCGTGTCCTCCGGACCAAAGAGGAAAAGAACCAGCCGGACTGTTATAGGCGCAAAGTTCAAAAGCCAGCATCTGTGATGGTATGGGGGTGTATTAGTGCCCAAGGCATGGGTAACTTACACATCTGTGAAGGCACCATTAATGCTGAAAGGTACATACAGGTTTTGGAGCACATATGTTGCCATCCAAGCAACGTCTTTTTCATGGACGCCCCTGCTTATTTCAGTAAGACAATGCCAAGCCACATTCTGCACGTGTTACAACAGCGTGGCTTCGTAGTAAAAGAGTGCGGGTACTAGACTGGCCTGCCTGTAGTCCAGACCTGTCCCCCATTGAAAATGTGTGGCGCATTATGAAGCGTAAAATACAAACACAGAGACCCCGGACTGTTGAACAACTTAAGCTGTACATCAAGCAAGAATGGGAAAGAATTCCACCCGAAAAGCTTCAAAAATTGGTCTCCTCAGTTCCCAAACGTTTACTGAGTGTTGTTAAAAGGAAAGGCGATGTAACACAGTGGTAAAAATGCCCCTGTGCCAACTTTTTTGCAATGTGTTGCTGCCATTAAATTCTAAGTTGATGATTATTTGCAAAAGAAAATAAAATTTCTCAGTTCGAACATTAAATATCTTGTCTTTGCAGTGTATTCAATTGAATATAAGTTGAAAAGGATTTGCAAATCATTGTATTCTGTTTTTATTTACGATTTACACAACGTGCCAACTTCACTGGTTTTGAGTTTTGTAGATCTTTTGTAAAATCCTTCAGCCCTAGTTTATCAATTCAAAGACGTCATGTCCCATATCTTTTCATTTATTAATTCAGCTCTGCAGAAATAAAATCATTACTTTTTAAGTTCACGTAATGGTGCTGTTGAGCCATTTTGCAGTTGAGGTCACAGAGGTGACGTCACATTCATTTTGCAGAGGAAATTTAGTCAACCAAGCATGGCAGCATAAGGGAGAGCACTAGGGCTTACACTAGGGCTTTAACTTTACCCAAAAATTAAACTTGATCATTTTTAGCATTCACTCATTATGCTCATTAACGACCACCCCCACCCACCAAACTGCCCAAATTGTATTGTTTAGTATCATAACACTCATCATAACAATTGAACCGGCACTCTAGCATCACCATGATATTGTCATCATGAAATTTAACTAATTCAAGACAGTCTTTCAGCTCGCATCACCAACAGAAAAAAAATAATGTGATAAATATCGATACAGATCAGTATTGGAAAACAGATTGTGATCACTATTTCTGGAATATCTCCAAGCGCTTTGCAAAACCACCTCACAAATCCCACAAGCTTTTAGACAAGGGAAATGGAGCTGCTAAAAAGCTACCTTACCTCTGCATTTCAGGACTCATTCCTGCACCGCTGTACTACAATCACACATTTCAGACCATGGTTTAAAGACAACCGCAGAATTTATTCAAGTGAAAAGTTTATGATTTACTGAGCATGAAGAGTCTAGCTAATGTGAGAGTAGAGTGTAATTTCTCCTCTCAGCTCCAATTACAAGCGGACACATAAGCAAATATCTCACCTACTTAATAACAAGTCTTGCTTTAGCATCCAAACACACAAACAGGACGACACAAAGGCAACACAAACGCAAGAAGTGTGTTTAATAGTACTGAGCCCCTTACAAAGAAGTGATACAACAAACAAAAAAGGCCTTACTGTTTTGAAACATGAACAGACATTGCAGAGAGATACTGCATCTCTTTATGTATTTATTGGAGCAAACTTAGTCACATAGTTTTTCCTCTTTGCTCTTTGTGAGTGTGTTTGTTGCTGACCTGCTGCCCACCCGGTAAGTGAGAGGATTAGAGGTGCTTATGTTGCTTTCTTAGTAAGCAGGATTCCCTTCTTTTCTTTCTCTTTCACTCAACCTACTGTTTGTATCCGTTGCTTTTCTACTCCTTATTCCTCTCATTCCACTTCTCTCATGAGTTTCTCCAGTCACCTGCCGTACCTGACGCTGCCCTGTGTTGGCTCTTTCACAAGCCGCCACATAATCCGCCTACCTGGCATCAAAACCAGTGCCGCACGTGTTGCTTCCACGAACGAATCAACATTATCCGTCTGAATCACTGAGACTTTCATTCATTAGACAGGATTTTTTGTTACAAGAAAGCTCATTCATTTGAAAACAAAAGCAACCCCCCCCCCCCCCAGCCTTTTTAGCCATAAATTAGCATGTCCTAAACAAGTCTGACATTCAAACTTTGTCAGCAAACTGCAAATTAAGTTTCATGATATCCCCAACCAGCAACTGGCCTATTGAAGGGAGAAGTGCTCAGTGGAGAGATCTCAAATCCCAATGATGCCTTGATACATTTCTGTTTGGTTGTGTTAACCACCACTAAGCCCTTAGATGCCAGAGCACTGCCACATTCAGCAGACCAAGGCTTCATACATGCAGGGACCTACAAAATCTGCGATCATGGAACCGTGCACGTAGTTCAATATAATCGCAAAATACCATGGAAATGGCCAACATTTTGCGTTAAAGCTTTTTTTTTCAGGATAAAAAAGGAATGTATTGCTCAGGAAAATGCTCCAAGGGGGTCACTAAGGCTGGGGACAATGCACGCTTCACTTCACCTCCCCCTCCCCTCATTAATGATGCAAACATGTCGAAGCAGCCGCCTGAGACAGCGGCTAAGTTGGCAAAGACGCTACGAAACTTCTGGCTAACTCCAAAGTACAGGGCAGAGCAATTTCCCAACGATTATTATGTGTCAAGAGATCAAATGTCCTGATAATTTTGTCAACACTGGACCTGTAAAGCTAAGTGTGAGGACCACCTGAAGAGTGCGTGATTATATTTCACTACTTTATAATGTGTCTCTGGGTTAAATTTGCATAAAAAACTAAAAACCGAGTTCTCAAAAAATTAAAACTGAAAAAAAAAAATAAAAAAAGAATTTGGGAAAAATTACCATGGATTTTATAGGACTCTATACATGCAAGCTACATGTAATAACAACATCAATGCTGCCGACACTGCCACATGGGCCCCTCCCTAGCTCCAAACACCAATATGTAGCCTGATGGGCAGCAAAATCCAGTAGATCACTGGGGTAACCAAATGGGAACCTCACTTTAAGGGTGTTATTATGGGTGACCAACTTCTCTGAGAGGTACAAAAGTGAACTCTGGCATCCCAGCTTGCTACCACTGCCAACCTTTCCAACACAAAGACCTCCTTTAACTTTTCTACCCTACCACATGGCTATCACAGGCCAAAGAGCATTGCCCCCTTCAACAGAACCAAGCTATGTACATGTGAGCTCCTGGTAGTAACACAGTTTATCAAAATTAACAAATGTTTGAAGATACTCAGGTTGACAAAGAACAGTTATGTTGACAATGTGTGTTATTGTGACTCATTTCAGCTCTCAACAAACAAAATGCAGCATCAAGTCATCAAGTAAATATATCAGAAACACGGCTTAAGTCTTTATACAATTACCAATCAGTATAAATGGAATACTTACTTTGAAGATAAAATTTTATTAAGGCCTTTCTGGCTTCTTCATTTCTTTTCTTTTATGAAACTGTAAATTTGGTCTGTACAAGTCTAAGTTTTGTTACAGCAGGAGGGTTCTGCCTGCTGAGTGCTTCAGACTGTAAATTTACATACAAGCCGCTGGTACTGTTTGATCCTGAAACATCCTAAAGTGTTATTTCCTGTTTGTACTACTTTTGCATTTAGTTTAATAAGAACTCACAGTTCACAAACCTGTGTAGGGCCATCACGCCAATGATCAACATTAAACAGGTTTTTTAACATGAATTGCTAATCTTCAAATATACATATATATATATATATATATATATATATATATATATATATATATATATATGAACCCCCAAATTAATCTTCTTTTATCAATATACAGTGACAGCCCTGCACCTGTGTCAACAAGTGACCTGGATTTCTCCTGTCTTTTAGTTTCCTCCAGCGTTCGTTCAGATTGGTTGACTTTCTATCTACTAGAGTTCTTCCTGTGTGTAGAGTTAGGGTAACTTCAGTGCTCACAAGTATTCCCAAGCTTTCAATCAAAAAGCAACCTTATTTGCTCCAACAAATCGGCAATTTATTACCTCAGGAAGGAGGTCATTTTTTTGCCATTGTTTGTTCGTTGGTTTGTTTTGTTAATTTGTGAACAGGGAATGTTGGTCATAGAAAAGGAAGAGGTGATTAGATTTTAGTGGTGATCAGAATCCAAAGGAGATCCAGGAATTTTTAAAGATTTTTTAACATGGCACAAGAGAAATCTGAATAGATTTTGGAGGCAATCTGAATACATTTAAAATAAATGTTCCCAAGGATTTGTTAACCATGCAAGAAAGGGAGTGTTTTCCACATTTTGGTCAATAACTTGCTCAACAATGTAGAAAAGGCCTTGGTGAAAGTTTGTCTTTTCTGAGCACTTCTAGTTTAGTTTGTTAGTTTGTTAATGCTCTGGGACATGCTTTTATAAAATTGCATTTACATGTACTCAAAATGCCGTAACCGTGTGGACAAAACACTTACAATTCAAAATTTGTGCGGACAAGCCTGAATTTGTCTCTGTGTGGACAGCCCTTTAGTGTACTTTTAAAAAGGTGTTGAACCCAGCACGCAATAACCCTATGCTGTTTTGAAGCTTGTTTTCACTTGAATCTCTTAAATTACACTGAGTTTTCATCCTAATCTGCAGCAATATGCAGCACTTTTTCATTGCCATTTCTATCGTATCTCTCAGGAGCAGAACTGATCTCTGCTACTGTAGCTAATGTTTAATTTATTGATAAAGTCCTCATGTGACCCAACTTCAAAACGCCAGAACTATCTCTCCAAGTGGACACTTCTAGTTAAAACAGATGCTAGAATATTTTGGGCTGCAAAACAATTTCAACTTTTAGAACATGTAAAGTAACCTTGACCTTCATAACAAGTACATCTTACAGTTCTCCAAGGTCCGCCCCCCTTGAGAAACACTGGCCAAACAAAAGTACCTCTCCTTTGATAACTCACTCAACCCTAACATATAACAGAGGAGATATAGTAAAATAGAAAATGCAAAATATTTTAAACATGTCAATGCAAACCCATCACAGTCTCCATAACCTGACCCTTTATCAACCTCTGCCTGGTGTGTATGTCTGTGTCGCTGCCACAGTTGTGTCTGATGTAGGCCAAACACGGCCCCACAATCTGACAGACTAAACACAGCCAGTGGCCAGCCAGGCAGCATTGCGCTCCCATTGGCTCATCACACATTCCTCACCCAATTAGAATTCCACTCATACCTGAGGGGGCGGGGCACAGTCAGGGGCAATAACCTTTGTTTTCATCTGAGCTGAAATAATCAGTGACTGGTTTACACAAAAGCACACACATGCACACATGTACACACACACACTGAAACAACCTGGAGCAGTCTGAAACGTCAAACCCTTTCTCTGCTTTCTTTCATTTGCAGTCATCAGAAACAAAACTGACTGATAAAAGCTGAGTTGATTTTAAAGGGTCATTTCATGTGACTGCATTCAAAAGACTTACAGATTAAATACTGTTTTTTTTTATCATACAAGTAGTTAAATTTCTGTATTTCTCTGGCATTGTACTCGGGATGCTATGGGATAATTGTCTTGTTCATTACATAATACATGACTGTCTTGATTACCTGCATATTTAACAGCTAAGAGAGTCGACTGAGGCCAATATTCACCACGTTTTCTGAAAGCACATATTGCCTTCTTAAAATTTGTCTATTTACCTGCTTACATTTTCACAAAGCTCCTGAAGAACACAGTTTTGGGGGTAAGCCGCATGTGTGAACACAATTTCTCATATTTTTCACTCTGACTTTATTCAGACTTCTTCTCTGCAGACCCAAGGGAATTTCTTCGTAATAAAGCAGCAAAATTTTAAAATATTCTCTTTTGCGCTGGGTGTTGGAAACAGGACTCTGTGGTCTTTATCAATAATCTACATTCACTCCACTATATACAACCATTCAACAGGATCATGATAATATGCTGAGTTTTAAACCAAGCAACGGAAAGGAGAAGAAAGGTGATTTAAGCGACTTCGAACATGGCAGCCTGATCTAAGTAAATCAGAAAATGCTGAACTACAGGGATATTCACGCACATTAATCCCTGGTAGGGCCCTCTAAAAACTATAAGCACAGAATCGCGGACGGAATCACAGAACTGAACATTAAAAGCAGAATTCAATAAAAACGTGGAATATCACGGAAATGGCCAACATTTTACGTAAAAGTTTTAATTTAGGAACAAAAAAGAACACCGGCTAAGTTGGCAAAGAAGCTACAAAACTCCCAGCTAACTCCAAAGCACAGGGCAGAGCAGTTATAATAATAACAATTATTATGTGTCAGGCGATCAAATGTTCAACAAATTTTGTCAACATGCCGTTGACTGGACCCATGAAGACACTTGCGAGGACCACCTGAAGAGTGAGGGATTATATTTCACTACTTTATAATGTGTCTTGCGGGTTAAATTTGTGTAAAATACTAAAACCTGAATTCTCAAAAAAATAAAACAAACAAACAAAAAAAGGAATATGGAAAAAAACTAAAATGGAAGTTGGGGAAAAAATAACACTGATTTTATGGGGCCCTACTCTAGGTTTTACAAAAAAATGTCCAAAAAAGTGAAAATATCCATTGAGTTGTATGCTGTGCCCCATTTACATGGGAACTGGGAAGAGGGGCGTGGGAATGATGTCATATCCGAGTTATCAGTGTTCCAGTTACAAAGTTGGAAAAAACTTGCTGATCAGCCAGGCTACTGTTGTTAGCACGCCCTGTGTTGCAGTTTGCACATATCACATTAAGAACGTAAAGTATTTCCTACGGTTAGTACCACTGTTTCCTATTTTACAGTTAAAACCATGTTTGATTACCTCACTTTGCCAACAACTCACGGTAATGCTGCTCATTGCTTGGAAAAGCCAGAACTATGTGTCTGCTCCTTGGTAAAGCAGCATTGGTCCCTCAGATGCAGGCGAGCATGCACAGTTTTCAAAGTTTGGCCTCTGAAATTGAAAGTATGGCAGTTGGTGCCCACATGGACACTGTAGCAGAGATTTTTATGCCCTAAAAATGGACAAAGTCTGAAGACTGGCTGTATTTTTGATTTTACAAGATAATGATAACCGTGATATGAAAATTTAATACCATTACATCCCTAATTGTGGGATACTTTCATGACAATTAGGACTAAGATCTCAGAGAAATGTTTCCACGACTTTGTGAAATCTATGCTATGAAGAACTAAGGCAGTTCTGAAGGCAAAAGATTGTCCAACCCTGTAACAACAAGGTGTGCCTAATGAAGTGGCGGATGAGGGTAGTTTTTTTTTCACAGAAATCATAGTATCAACGGGGCTTTTCTCAATTTACACATACGATTTGGCAGGTGAGGGTGCACACAACTTGGCACTTTTTGCCTTGCATGAGCACCTCCCCCCCAAACTTCCAGTCACTTTAAGAGTGCTAGTGCTCCAAGCTATGCTCAAGCACAGTGTACTGCGTTGGTCCAGGCTTGCTCAAAAGAGCACAAGCATGACATACTAAGTGAAAAACCACACATGGTGCTCCTCTTGGGAAATATTTTTCACAACTTTGCAGTGTAATACAGCTGTACAGAACTATCCCTACAAAGCAGCAGGATTTGCCAGATTCCAAGTCTGTCATCAGGCAGATCCATCTTGCAGAGCTTCAAGCTGAAACAATTGTTCCCTGTCAGTAAATCATTTGGCTTTGCAGTGTCCTTGGAGGGACAGAAAAGCTGTAGCTCTTATTTGTGCTCAAAGTGCGAAGCGACTGTAATAAATGTGACAGACAGAGCATTTGTTCAATCACCCTCCAGCGTTTCTTGAAAGGTTCTGCCTAGGGATGATTAACAGAGTCATGGTTAACTGTGGTTAAAAAGTCAAGAATAATTAATCCACAAGGCTCTGTAACACTGTTTTTTTCCTCACATTCAAAAAGCAAAAAAACACAGACCAGAACTTCATTTCAGGCCATCCAATAATGGAAGCTTTTGGATAACTTTTAACGAGGGCTGAACAATACATTTACACCACAAACAATATCTGCATGTTTGGTGTTTAATGGAAACCAAAACAGGCTGTTTCATAACTCATTTGACTACCTTGAATAAAAGTCTGTCTGATATTACCATAAGAAGGTTTATTCAGAGACAGGAGCGTGGCGTATGCATAGTTTGTGTTGTTGCTGCGCAGAACTACGTAATATTTTCATCACATATACAAGTGTTACAACTCAAGGTATAACCATGTCAAGATTTTTAGATGATTTTTTTCTTTAGCCTTATTTTGATCATTGGTATTTAAAAACATTTATCTGATGCTCTTAAATGAAAACAAAACTGAAAGACACTGTGATCTTAAAAAACAGTCTGAACTTTTACGACAGAGCGGCACAGTCAGATTTAAGAAGTGAAAATAATGAGGTGGCTCATTCAGAATTTACTTGTCAAGGTTACAGTATGTTGCCAGAAATGACTGTTAATGGGGGCTTCCAGTAACAGATTTGCAAACCCAAAGTTTATAAGGAGAGTTGTGAGACCCTCCCTCTGTTTGCTGATTTGTGCTTGCCACAGTTGCTGACAGATGACTGCAGTGCTTAATGGAAGATCTAGTGGGCTTACAAAACATTAGGTTTCAATTGTCACACTTAAAAAGACACACTATTTGAGTAAAAAGTTTCCCAAAGTCCTTGCAATATACTGCAGAAGAATGTTTTTTAAATTCCATTTTCCCCAATACTGTTTATCCCTACTTTGAACAACACTAGATTAGTACTTAACTCATATAAAAAAAATTGAGGTTTTGTGTTTTTGATCTTCTTGTTTGAATCAACCAGCTGCACGTTTGCAGACTGCCTTAGCCTGGACTTTGTCACTTTTAAAATTACAAGGCTACTTTTCATGTCAAGTGACCTTTTTTAGCAGTTTAACCAACAAAGGAGGAAGTATTCAGAACTTCAGTTTACATTCAGCCTCTCAGTTCAACATCTAAGCTCATTCTTTCCTCTTTTAAAAAGAGAAATTTATCACTAGTTACTTCTTATAGAAGCTGCTGAACATGTACTTTGATGGCTCATAAGTGTGCTTACAAGCTGTTGCAACTTCTAATTTCAACAGGAGTCATTTGTTTGACCGAAGAAAACTTTTTTAGGATGCCATCTTGACCGTTTTTTAAAAAAAAGATCAACATCTTTCACAATTTACTTTTACTGCTGTTTAACTATTTTTACAGGTTGGACTGAGGAATAACCAACATTTTTTAACACAATTGAAATTTTCAAGGTTCATCTCAGGTTAATTCCTGATTCTCAAGCATTTTGTTTTCAGGCTGTTTTTTTCCACATTTTTCTAGATTTCTGTATTTATCATTATCAGTTTTTTCTATTCTGTGCCTGTGTCGCTCTCTTGGAGGCAAGATTCAGAGAAGGGGAATGCAGTCTGAAAATAACAAACAGCATGTGGCAGACATGTGTAAAGAGCATTACACCAGCATAAGAGTGCACTTTCACCAATAAAACAAAACATCCATTATGAGCATAACTACATGAATAACTCTTCACCAACCCACAGTTTAGAAAATACCTCCTCCAAGAACAAGGACACTTTGGTGTTTGTTTGCCTAATTTTGAATCAGGAGGAGGACGAGGCGTCTGCCCGGCCGCTCAGAGGGGTCATTTCCATTTGAATAGACGCCCCTGGGTGCCCAGTGGGGCAACATTAGCTACAGTAAGGGCTATTGTTCCAGCTGTGTCCCTGTGTGTGAGAAGAAAGATACTCCTGTGTGCCCTACACAGCAAAATGTGACCCAGAAAAGAGCAAAATATTCCGGATAAAAAATATTCCAGAAAAAAAGCTAACTTGTAGTGGTTTTCTGTACAGTTAGAGGGGCACCCGTTCACCCTCCTGCAGCTGATTCAGTCGATACTTGTGGCCAATCTAGGCTAGCATGTCAAATCAAGCGACACATTGATTTTTCAGACAGGCTGAAGTTCGATATTTGCTTTCTTCACTGGTTCAAATAGTAGCATTCAGGTCAGGCAATTAGTTTGACTGGTGGTCAGTCTAAAAAAGGGAGCAGCCAGGGGCAAGTTAAGATCAGACCTCAGACTGCTAAAGAAGTTTCTCTCAACCTATAAACCTTCAACTGAATCACTAATTTCACAGAGTATGAAATAGTTTCCAAAGTGTTTTTTGTCCATTAATAGTCAAATTTAGTAACAGGATTTTTTCAGCACACTACATCAGGAAAGAGAACAACACTGTTATTTGGCAAAGACATTCATAAATGTTTTATTATCAATAATGCTTACTTTGTAGAGTCTTGTGTGTGTGCACAGTTCAACAGATTACAAAGTTGAATCCACGGTGGAGCCATTTTTTGCTACCATGCTCGACCTTGTGTTAAGATTTTGCTCTTCTGTTACAGTTCTTACCTTCTTGCCTTTTGCTCCACTGAATGGCCATATCATTATGTTTCTTTTTTATACTTTGTGTGAGACTGGAACAGATTTATCTAAAATTCCTGGTATTAGCAATCATTCATTTCTGTTTGAGCAGTTGTTTGTCTATCTTATTGCAGATACTATTTTGCTGTTGGCTTACAAGTGTGACATAAAGCACTTTATATAAGAATCAAAGCTTTATTACAACTTTAACTGAAGCAAATTGCTACACCAATCTCCACAATTAAAGAAAATTAAGGTCACTGGGTGTATTGGTAGAAGTATTATCTTATCATGTATAACCCACTTACTGCTGGGTTATCTTCCTCTTATCAAAGTAGGGAGATAAAGTGATACCACTGCATCCTGCATGGCTTTACGCCGATTGTGGTGGTTAGCTTTTTTTGTCATTCAACATAGCCACTCGAATTAATGAAAATCAGATATGTTGACTGACTCTGGATAAACATGCACCTTTAATTCAATTCCGTGTATGTTCAAATTAAAATTACAGGGGCTTTTGCTCCTCTGTGAACGGTCTAAAAATCGCCAATGGGTGTAGCTAGCAACGTTAGCGGTCAACCCTCCCAACCATCTTGCAGTTAACCGACATTATCCAAGAAGAAGCTACAAATAAAGTTTAAGATTTTATAGAATTGGTATCCAAATGGCATATAAGTGAAGGACATGTAGGATATAAAATATGTAATAGTCACAGGATTGCGAAAAGCTTCACTACTGTTCTCTCGGTAATTTGGTTAGCATCTAAGCTAACAACATAGATAGACACATGTAGACACCTCTTTTGGGCTTTTGGTATGCGTTTGCGCAGTCGCCATTTTGAAGAGGTACTACTGCGGTTCGAAATGAATACAAGTCTATGTGGATAACAGGGCTATGAGCGGTGGGAAAAGTCTGAAGCATATAGAAGTTATTCTTTTCAAAGTTGACTGATTAGCCACTAATGCCAGACATGTACTTATGTAATAAAATATTTGCTTAAACTTAAAGTTGCAAGATTTCAAAAAACTTTGCGATTTTTTTAAATCCACGTCAAATTTCTGTCTTCAGGGTAATAAGTCACTTCAGGTGCGGGCAGGTATTTAACAGGAGTTAATGTAATATCATCACTTGCAAACTAGTGGAGTCGATGCGCTGACTTTGTTCCATAATTCAAATTTAACTTTGTAATATTGTTTATTGACAAACTCGAAGTAGATAGTACTTACCTTTACATATCAAGCAGTAACATAAACATAATATATTAAGAATTAATGATAATTATAGGCATTTTACATGCAAAAACCATTCACGTTGGTCAGTTAAAGAAGATCCAAAACCGCATCCACACCTCCTCAAACTGGCACCCACGTCGACGTATTGGTAATGTTGAGGGCAGCAGCCATAGCGGCTTCTATGTGCCATATCTATGTGCTAACAAGCTAGCACCCGTACTGCTGTGTTTGCCACACAAAAACCGGATGTTTGGGCAAACAGCAGAGCCCACAGTGTTAACGGTATTTCACAGGGTCTCTGAGGTTTGTGAACGCCAGCACTTTACTACAGAGGGTCTAAATATACCAGACACGCTGCAGCTAAAACATGCACAGTAAGCGCTTTCCCTCGGTCCCGTTTTTTTACCTGTCAGTCGGATTTTGATGCTGGACCCGTTCCTCCGAGTCCCAGGATTCGACATCACTCCGGGAGAAAACGATCACACAAACTTCCCCAAGGAGTCTCCCAAAAACACGGTTTCACCACTCAACGGGGACGCGACGAACTTAGAATTAAAAACATGCGGTTTCCGCTTGTTTCCCTCACGGATTAAAATGTATTATTTCATCGCAAAGTCCTGCGCTCCCTCGAAATCCAACAACACGAGAGAACATTTTCGGGCAGGCTCAAGCACGTACTGACGTCATGTCCTTAATGGGTATAACCTTACGTGCTCGCGTCTCGGAGGCGTGGGCGTGCCCGTGAGAATCCGCCTATTAAAGCAGGTTTTGTTTTACTTTTAGGACAGGGATGGGGTTAAACTGTATGAGAGGTAGATAGTTATTTTATTTCTGTTGTGATAAGGGTCATATTCCACTACTCTGACTTGGGATGTCTGTTGCTATCTCAATTGCAGTTTATTATTACCTTACTGATGTGCCGGTGTTTCTCTTAACCCTTTTATTATTGTCTATTTCTGTCCTACTCCTACCTTTTTAATGTATCTGTTTTTTTATTTTTATTGTGGCTGTTCTAGTTTTTTATAAGTAGTTTCAGGTACGCAGCAAAACTTCATCGACCACTTTCTTTCCCTATTGTTTTTCAAAAAAGAAAAAATGTATACTTAAGTCATTGTAAATGTTTTAAGACAGTTGTATACATCTGCAAAACCCAATAAAAAGTTTAAGAAAAAAAAAAATGGACTGTAGGAAAAAAACATAGACTGGGGGAAATATCCACATAATCGGCCTATGTTCGTCTGCAAGCATCTCCTGATTTTTTTGATTTTATGTAGATTTAAAGTATTACTTCTATTTTACTTTTAAAATTAATTAAAACATTTGTCGTAGAGAGTTTTTCTCTAATTGATGCTGTCTTCAGTGGTGTATTTCTTATTGTCACCAGGCCCATCCACAGATATAGCTGTCCCCTGAAAGTCCTCAGAAAAGGGCCCCAGATGTGATTTAATAATATCAACACACACACAGATCTTTAGCATTGGGGCTAATCTGCATCCTGGGCCTGACTCTGGTCAGATCTGGTCCTAACTGGAAAAGTTTGTTGCAGGTTCCATCAATGTAGTACATTGACAAAACTGACCTCAAAGTTAACCTCAATAATGCAACAAAAATGTAAATATTACAAAAATAAAGCATCCTACCATTTAATGAGAGGTGGGTTACATTTTGAAACAGCCTCCAACCAAAATTGTTATTAAAAATAATGATCATAATAATAATTATTATAAAAATAACAAATAATATCTGATGTTTTTAATAGGCATTGGAGGCATGATGGGAAACTTTAAAATGCACTTATGTAAAATGGATCATCCATTTTACGTGTGCACATAGACTAGGTGTTTTATCATTGTAAATTTTAGTGTGATGCATAGTGCTGTTTTTTTTACTTGAAACTGGTAAAAGTCATTACTTAAATTTTAGATAGTTCATGTCATTGCCCATCATTTGGTGCTCCTTCATGACTCTGGGCTCCAGAAAGATGCCCTCATTGGCAGTGATTTTATCCACTGTCAGTCCCATGTTCACTTTTTAACTATTGGTTTTGTAACTTAAGTTTTAAAAGAACTCTATAAATGAGTTATTAAAACCAGGGCTTGACATTAACAGCAGCCAACCGGCCAAATGTGAGTTGATTTCAGCAACTGCTGGTACCGCAATGTCTCCCTCCAGCCACTTTGTTGGGCTGAATTATCAGTGTTCCCAGCACCGCATTATTATCTTTGCCAAGAAGGTCATGATTTTGTCAGTGTCTGTTAGTTTCTTTGTTTGTTTTTCTAGTTTGTGAACAGCATAACTCAAAAACTAAAGAATGGATTTGGATGAAATTTTAAGGGAATGTTGGTCATGGCACATGGAAGGAGAGTTATTGGTGGAGATTCAAATCCAGAAGCAGATCCAAAGATTATTTCAAGATTTGTTAACATGGCGAGATAGTTTTCCACATTTTGCTTATAACTCACAAACTTCTCAACTGATTTTCATGACATTTTTCAGGGGGCATTTTTCATGGCACAAGGATAAAGTGTTATGGTAGTGATCCATATCCAGATGCATATCCATACATTTCTACAAGATTTCATAACAGTGCAAGATAGGGAACTTTTCTAATTTTGACAGTAACTCGTTCAACGTTGTTAAAAATGCCTTGGTGGAGGCTTGCGCTCTTGAAGCCTTCTAGTTGTAGAAGTTTTCCGATGCCAAATCCAGGCAGTGAACTTGGCCTCAGTCTGCACTTCTGAGGGTTCACAAATTGAGTCTGTTTCGAGCTACAGCAATCTTAGCATTTTGATAGATGGATTCCTCTCTTTTACCCCACATATTCAGCAGCTGGTTAAAAGTCAAACTTGGTTTTTATTTCAGGATTAAGTCTTTTAAATCCAGAAAGAGACTAGTTGCTTGATCATGGTGATGTTTTGTACATAAATGCCCTATCCCAGAGCTTATGTACACACTCTGGATTCTGTTTATCACTGTGCCAAGAGGTTCATCACTTATTTTAAATCCCTCACTCACTGTTGCTTGTTGTATGCACATGTTGGTTGGTCCTTTTTGTCAACATGGAGACTTATACACAGGAATCTTCTTATTAAAGAGGCTATTAATGTATTTTTATGTATCTTTTTGATTTTCCTCCCACATGCTCTCCAACAACTAAAAAACCAAATGCATGTATGTTCACCCTCCCACACTTCTGTTCTTCGTTTCTGATCAACATTTAGAGTTTTCAGTTATTCTGCATGCTGTATGATCAACTCAACAGTTCAAGTATAGTTTCTTTATTCAACTTGTCCTTAAAGGCAATTTAAGTTGCCTGTTCACTTTTGTAGATGTTTTGTAATCAGGTTGTAGCATGCTTCACTTTCTCTAATATTATATGTCAAGCTTTGGTGGATGTGCGGCACACCACAGTAAACAGTGGGATAAAACGCTGGTATGCTCCATCAAAGGTTGAGGTAGAGCTGGTTAGGCAGCAGGAATAATGGATGGGGGGGATTTGGCTGTTTAGAAGCATTGGGGTTAGGTATGGCGACTGCATTAGCTGGTAGAACAATGGACTCTGTGAGCAGCCTGTTTACAGGACTCAGAAAATCCACATAAGCAGGGAAAAGGCTCCATGAACTCTGCAGACTTCCAGGGACCAGTATACACAAACTCACTTTGTCTAAGAAACACGCTTGTGCAGTTGCAGCTTTAGTTTGACCTTTAGGTCTGTGCTGGTCTAAACTATTTTCTCTTTGACTCTGGTTATACACCTCTGTCTGCATACATTGAGGTGCATCCTCAATGTCTGCAGACAATGATTTGACGTCGGTTAGCTCAGACTGCATATAACATGTCTGGAACTCTGTCTGTCAGAGAGGCACCACTAGCCTTTTAGCTCAAGGTTTGGATTAATGCCATGCTTAATGAAAGTGATTATCAACTGGAGGCCCCAGGACCATATCAGACTCCCCACAGCTCCTAATCTGTCCTCACAGCTCCTAATAATTTCAAAGTTGAAAACATAAGGAGAAAAACATGTTGTGGTTTTAAGGGCATTTTTTTTTTAATTGAATCCATACACCTGAAAAGCAACCCCAAAATAATTAAGATTTTTCATGTTTAATGTGTTTTACAGACACCCAGACATTACAAGCAAATATTAAAACATATTAATGTAAGCATATATAAGAGTAAAATCTAGGAGGGGACAGCATGACAGCCCCAGAAGTAAGTGCCACAATACCTCAGTTCTTTCCTTGACGTTGGCTGTTGGGTGATAGAGACTGATCTCTCTTTGACATACATTTTGGAGGAAATTAAAAATATCAGAACAATAACTGTGGCCTCCACAGTGTCTGTCAAAGGAAAAAGTGGCCCTTGTACAAATGTTGCAGAAGGTCTCTGCCATGTGTAATGAAGCCACTGCAGTACTAAAGAATAGGAAGAACTGGCGGTGGCCACCCAGCCTGATCGTATTTTAATTTGAACTGAGCTAGTATAATAGTCCAATCAGTATTCTTCAAGATTTCTTTGAAAATAATATCTCACTTTTTTTCTTTAATATTACTTTTATGTGAAATTAAGGGGGAAAGCTGTTGCAGAGAAACTGCTGGCCTCCTTCACTGTCTCCAAACAGCCTGTAAGTGATGGAGCAAAAGCATTTTATTCTCTTATGCATCGTTCCTATCTTCCACTCTGTTACGTGTGTTATTGTAAACATGGACAAAGAACTGGGAAAGAGGGAGATTGACAAGGCTAAGCTTATTTTGTAGGGTGGAGAAAGTGATGCATTACCAATATCTATACATGATTTACATGTTGGACTTTCAGTTATTAACGCCATAGAAAATCTGCGCTTTAAATGCCACGAGCCGTCTATTGACAAGCTTTTGAGTCAACCACTATTCAATACAAAGCACCGCTCTTCTGTTTTTACACCTTTAAATGTAAAAGCACTTGAGGTCAAACTGTTAAAAAGGAGAAACTGACGTTTACTGGGTGTATACTAATTAAATATTTGTCAGACAGCTTGTATCAGGCTAATCCTCCCCATAATCATACTTCAAGCAGCAACCCTATATAATGAGTAAGGTTTTAATCCACAATTCAAAAGGCAAACAGTGACTTAACCCAACAATAATCACATTTTTTGCTGGTTAAATAGATCTTATTTCCCCGTATTCTTCCCATCTACTGTATTTCTGTTGTTCATAAATCTTTCCATGCCTAAAAAAAGTCATGCAACTCTTAGGAATGAGCTTAATTAGCATTCAAAAACTAACCTAAAATTAGATTATTGGGGTGATTGTGTTGAAACTATATGAGAGGTGCACCCATTCGTATGGCTAGCTGACATAAAACAGGTAGTTGCATGCTAACTTTAGGGTTAAATTCATTGTCACTGGAGTGTTTTAATATGATTTAGCTTTAAATATTACTCTGAATTTCAATCTTATTCAGTCCACTAGTTTTAAGTTTCTCAATATTTAAGAAATCTAAAATTCTACTAGAGTGCACTAGCGCTCATTCACTTCCTTGCTGGTATTACATCCTGGCCATTGGTATGGCTAGCTAGCTAACAGTAACAGTAATGTCACTATTGAAGCAGTTGCATGCTAGCATTGCCAAAGCAGTCTTTGCTATAAAATGATGTTTAAGCGAGGATTGTAACCTTTAATTTTCATCTCAATTTTTATCTCTTAAGTTGCAAAAAGTGGAAGCAATCCATCCATTATCTGTACAGTTTCCTTTCAGGGTTGCATGGTACAGGAGCTTATCCCAGCTGACTTTGGGTGAGAGGCAAGACAACCCATGGACTGGTCGCCAACAAATCTCAGGGCCACATAGAGAGGCAAATAACCATCTACACTCACATTCACACCTACAGGCAGTTTAGAGTCACCGGTTCAAGCATGGTATTGGTCTGTGGGAGGAAACCCAAGTGTCAGGAGAAAACCCACCCAGGTATGTAGAGAATGCGTTAACTCCACACAGAAAGGCCCTGGCTGACATGGGGACTCAATCCAGCATTCTTTTCACCATGACACATGCCCACTAACTTGCAACCCCACAATGGTTCCCATTGGCGAAGCAATGACTTTTCAAAAACTCTGTGGGCATTTCAAAAACTTGAATACTGAGCCTTTTCTGTGCTTGAGGTGACAATCGCGGTGTGTAATTTTAATAAAATAACATTATTTTTTTGGCCTCCATAGACCACAGAAGATCTGCTGGGATCAATCAGTCCAGGCCATGGTCTCTTCTGCCTCCTACCCTCTGGAAAAAGATTCAGGAGCCACAGGTGCAGGACAAACCTCAAAGACAGTTTTTATCAATGGGTAATCAGACTCCTGAATGCAAGTGTGACTCCATGGGGTTATATTTTTATTTTTTTTATATCTGGAGAGATTTTATTTTATGTATATTTTTTCTGTTTTATTTTATTTTATTATTTATTCTATTCAAGAAGTGTTTTTATTCTGCGCCAGAGGTGAGACGTGCTCTCTCTAATTTCATTGTATGCCAGTTGTACAATGACAATAACGAGCTATTCTATTCTAGTCTATTCTATTAATGTTGAATTTGTATCCCAAAATAACATTTTTTTTCTAAACCATTATGATATGACGATCAGTCAGAATTTTTCCTCTATAAAAAACAGGAACAAAAACCTTCACAGTTTTCAGAGCTCTACAGTGAGGCTGCAGTCTGCTTAATGTCAACATAGGCCACCGATGTTTTACAGAAAGAGGACTGCTTGAAACTGTCTCAGAGTTGGTCCTATCATCATGTGAGCCACTTATTTAGTCTGGAACCAAACTCAGCAATTGGTAAACGCTTTTGCTTAACAAGAGACTTTTTCACAAGAACGTCAGACACACATATCCCACTGTACACAGACTACAATGATGAATTCAGAGGAGCAGCCAAGAGGAGGAAATGAGATCCAGTGATGAGGAGAAAAGAGGTTTTTAGCCTGAAGGATAATGTTTTATTGAAACCCTCACACACCCATATTACACTGAGTGTACCTATGCCTCCTACCTCACTACGCATCTAAGTTATATAATGATTCCTGTTGAACCAGTTTGATCAATGTCCTCCCCTTAAGTGCTATAAAGATATTAATTTGCATTCTCTCCATTGTATATCCTAGTTCTGCAGCAGCTGTTTCATGATGTGCTATTAAAAAGATAGAATGACA
The DNA here is from genome assembly GCA_037902135.1 of Cetoscarus ocellatus. Taxonomy (NCBI): domain Eukaryota; kingdom Metazoa; phylum Chordata; class Actinopteri; order Labriformes; family Labridae; genus Cetoscarus; species Cetoscarus ocellatus. The sequence continues at coordinate 1,148,783 of JBAMNC010001464.1, forward strand.
GCACAAAAAATTAAGTTAGTATTATTGCAGCATGAGTTCTTCCATTAAATACAACACAAGGCTCTGAATTTATTGCAATAAAGAATAATTATCCGGTGACAAGGTTTTTAGTTAATGGTAAGTCAGAATGGATATTTGGGCAAAGTTTGCAGAAATTTAACTGAAACAGTCTTAAGCTATCACATTTACAATCATGGGATGGGTGTTTGACCCATTGACCTTAACTTTTCACCTATAGCCTTAAAAATTCAGTCTATCCTTGACATTTACTACTTATGTATGAAACCAAACAGATCATCTTGGAGTCAGAGCTTACAGCTGGGCTATATTTAAATATATATATATACTTTAGCAAATCTATATCTATATCTGTATGTCCATATGTCAGTGGACTCATCTGAGAGGACAGAAATTAATCAAGCATTACAATCAACCACTAAAAACTATAATTTTCTCCTCAATAATGCAAGTAAATAACTATAATTTGAAATCTTAATCAAGAAATAATAATGTGCTTTTCTGTTTTTATGTAAGAGAAAATGTGAAAATTCACAAGTATCAATGGTAATTCATTTTAGTGTTATCTGGCGTTAAAAATATAATGTTGTTAAAGAGCATCTACATACTGGTGTATTAACATTACTGAAACTTATTTTGATTTTACTGACACTGTGAATTTAGGGCAGCTGTGGCATAAACCTTATACTGAGTGGTAGTCTGATAAAGTTTTAAGCACTGTATCTTTCTCTTTCTCTCTTGCAATTAATCTCCAACTTTACAATTAACTCACAATTAATCACACATTAAGAATATTTGTAATTTGGTTTTTATATTTTGTTTTATGGTTTAGCTCATAAGAACAGCAATTCTTAGTAGTTCAATGATACATAAATGATGTGAATGCAAATAAATGTATTTCATGTAGTTTATATTTATACTTATTGCTATCTAAATTGATGCTCCATTAAAACATTAATGTCAAATAAAAAATTTGATCCTGCTGTTCAGAAATGTGCAAAAGTTCATGTCCAAAGTGATTGAATGATGTCCAATAATTCTCTGTTGTTGTGACAGAATTTACACTTAAGCCGATTTCATTGTGTGAGTAAACCAGTAAACATTATCAAATAAGAAAACAGATTTTATTGTGAAATTTGTCAATGCTATGGTTTTACTCTGTATTTGTGATTAAAGGGACATTGAAACCCCATGATAGTCCTGGTTCTCCGAGAGAAAGATCACCTGGAAGCTTCGAACACCGAAGTCCCCTGCAGGGTCAAAAATGACACATTTACTGTTTTTACATCATGGCCAAAATGACTCTAAATATGGGAAACTGAAATGTTTCAACATCATATGCCTCCTGCTTACACCAGATTTTCTCACAAATCTCACAAATAGTTTTCAGTAAGCTTGAGCAGAAGTGATCTTTAATTTAAGGACAAACAAAATATTAGACTGTTCATACACAGCTGAAGTCTTTGTCCAGTCACTTCCTCACTACAGTATATTACCATAAGCTAAAGGCAAAGGTCTGAGTAAGTACTGGAACTTTGCCCTTTAATGAACTTTATTCTTTGCTTGTAAGGCAAAGACAGCAGTTTCATTTCTGTTTTTGAATCTGGGTTAAAACCAATCCTTCAGATGTATCTCAGTATCATAAGTAAGCCCATGCTCTTTTCTAACAAATGTTTACAAAGTAGTATATAATATATAAATTGCACAAATATGTTGACATTTAGAAAAGTTGCCTGCAATTTGACCCAAAACTAGTGCATGGCAAATATCACCATTCAATAATTATATTTCAGCCATGTAAAGAAACATGTTGCTAGCAATGTTTCACAAAAGAAATACAAAAAAACAATGATGCATCCCTGAAATACCTACTACTCCTACTTCCACTGTAAGCCATAACTTTGGTTTTGTTATTGAATAATTCGTCTTCCAGAGGCTGTGCTCTAAGATCGGACCTCATACAGCCCAGTGTTCAAAGCTGTTCTTCATGCGGTGCTTTCATTTTTGATTTGCTAGAAACACACATCTTCTCCTTTGATGACTTCCTTTTTCTCTCCAGGAGAAATTATGTGAATTCCTCAGCCAGTTGATGGTGCTGTTGCATTTCTGTGTGATGCTCTCTCTCCTCTGTTCTTTGTGAATCCACAGGAGGTGTTTGATGTCCTGAGCTTCAGACAAGCTTGTGCAAGCTGACTGGAGGCGAAATGAACGCAGACAACATGAAGTTCAAACAGAAAGGAGCAGCCAGGGAGGAGTAGACTGATGTGGATTCAACTGCAGGTATAAAGAAGAAAGCTTCTCTGTATCTCATGTGGTCCAAACTCACATTGTCTGGTCTTGATATGATTACCAGTCTTGACTCCATGTCCTTTATGCATACATGATAAAACAAAACCGAAATCTGTGAATTAAGTACTTGAATTTGTCGTTTTCTTTCCCTAAATTAGTGGTTACCAACCTTTTTCAACTGAGGATCCCCTCTGATGCTAACAGAGAAAGCTAGGTCTACCCGGCCAAATTTACCAAGAGCCCTTAACAAAAAATAATTTTGATTATTATAATTTAATTTGAACCACATTAAGCCAGTAGATACAGTATTCAATTAATCAATGTGATACAGGGAAGGAATAAAAATCCAGAATCCTTGGATTTGAGGACACATTTTACAACTTTACAGCCTAAAACAAAACAAGACCTGTGCTTTTAAAAGTTGAAAACATAAAAGCGCAAAATATTAAAACACATTAGGCATTAAGATGCATTTTTTAAGCTGTCTTTGTTGCTGTTGCCTTTCCATTAACTCCAGCCACTCTGGACGTTCTCCTCTGACCTTTGACATCAACAAGGCATAATGGCCCCAAAAACTGTCAACCTACTGGATATCTTCTCTTTTTCAGACTATCCTCTGTTAACCCAGAGATAGTGGAAAATTCCTAGTATTATAAGAGAATTCTGAAATACTCAGACAGGCCAGTTTGGCACCAATAACCATGCCATGTCCAAAGTCAGTGAACCAGTCTTCATTCTGATGCTCTTGATGATCTTGTCTACATACTAAATGCACTAAGTTGTTGACATGTGATTGGCTGATTAGCTATTTGCATTTTTGAGTACTTAAACATGTGCACCCAGTAAAGTCATCAGCTTTTGTCCCTCTGGGTGGTGCTGAGTGAGGTGAACCTTATGCCCACTCATGTCCATCTCTTATGTCCCAACTAAATCCACACAACAGATTTAATTAAGTTTGGTACAATCCATTTGTCACTCTCTCTTGTGCAGCCATGTTTGTTTACATCTGACTTTCCTGCGCAATGAACATCACCAGAAAACAGCACCATCGTGTGGCCTTAACAAGTAATTGATTGTATTTATTCTGACCAAAACCTTGATTAAATTTTGATACTCAATATGTTAAAGTATTGATACAAGAATTGATATAATGGCCAATAGTGTATCAATTATTTTCCCACCTCTACTGCACAGCCATGGCAGTACAGACTGTTGTGGTGAATGATCTGTCAGGGACTAAGGACAAAGTCTTGGGGGATGCCATTGTTGTCTGGTAATGGAACTGAAACAACTGATGGTGACAAAATGATTCCAGACAAATGTAACTGAAGTGTTCATGATAACTGATTAAATCTATTGATTCATATATTTCTCTCATATCGACATTGGGGTAGACGTGTTGTTGGCATTGAGGACTAGATGACTAGTTGGATAAAATAAGTGTGAACTTTCTACGACTCCCTTCTGAGAATGACATTTGAGTATGTTAGCATATCTTTAAGAAACTTTATTATGGTTTATTGTGTCGTTTAATAAACTTTTCATTTTTTAAAATGAAGACATCAATGGATTAATCAACCAACTGGTACACCAGGGATCTCTTTGAACTGTTTGGTACCCAGAGGGCTTTTTCTATTTGGAACTTAGCTGTAATTATGAATCATCTGAAATGCTCTGACTATCCAAGTCCTTGAACAATCTGTACTGGGCTTGCTAGCCCAAGCCAATGGACTTACACTGCAGATGAAACAATGGCAGGACATCATACCATAAGGTCTAAATAGAGTGGTGCAGGAATGATGTATTTCTGTAGGAATCCAGAAGTTATCATCATGACTAACGCCTAAAAGATTTTTCAACATATTCTTGGATCACTGCAGACAGCAAGGTTGTTCATCATGATAATCGCCACAAACACCAAAATGTCATGATTATTTAGGCTAAAATATAATCAGTGAAATATAAATGCAATTATCAAGCTGTGTTGGAGCTGTATCATGGCAGTTCAACAACCTGTTGTAACCTCGATTGAGAATTTCTTCTTAATTAAATGACCCCATCAAGATGATGCCCATAGCAGTGGCTATAGTGTATGTATTCTTTATTAAAAAGTAAACAATAAAAATCTCAGTTGAGGTCTACTGTCATTTCTGTAGTCCTTGTTAGCCAGTTGTTAGCAAACATCCTATTAAAAACACAATAGCACTTTAAAAGTCAAATTTGGGGCACATCTTATGAATTCTGTGTTGCAAAATGTTTTGAGTAGACCACAGACCTTTTTTTCAGGAATTTATAGCAAAACTCTAAAATTCCAAAGGCTTTGGGAAGTGGAAGTACAAAAATGTTAACTCACTTTCACATTTGAGGACTCGTTCCTGCACCACCCTATTTTGGGGGGAAAGAGGGGAAGAGGGAGAGGTCTTGGTGCTGTGGACCTTTTGTCACATGCACAGAAGTACACAGCAGATAAACCATTCAATATATTTCACTAGTCCATCTGTGCAACAGCCCATAGAGAGTGTTTGGGAATGGGCAGAACAGTTCGAAAGCATATCCTGCAGATAACTGGATGATCATTTTGTCAATCACATTCATTATGAACCAATCAGATGATAAAGTAGGCTGGCACTACTGCTGCGGCGGCGTAAAGAATAAAACGTGAGCCAATGCATAGAAAAAACTCTGGCCAAAACATGTCTGGAATGGAGGGAAATATCATTTCTATTGAGAAATGCTTGAGTGTTGTAGTTTGTTTTTCATTTATTAAAGGAATGTGGTGAAGCTGTTAGCATCTATGCTAATCTCTTTACTAGGAGCGACCACCTGCTGTCGTCTCACTCATAGCTCCCACATTTTCCTGCTCTAATTGGGCCATGATTGAAGAGTGGAGTTGACAAAATGGATCTGTCAGATTACAAACAATCAATCAGGCAGATCCAGCTGCTGCGCAAGTTTAGAAGTACTCCATCACGCAGGAGAAACATGTTCAACATACTAAAGGGCATAAAACTCAGCAAGTCGTAATGTGGGTTCTTTAAAACATTTCCAGGGTGTAGCAAGAACAAAAGGCTCCTATCTCATACATCAACATGGAATTTATTTCATTTGTTTCGGATGAATGTTTCACATTTTGTACAAAATCATTAGAAAATGCCTGACACTCCAAAATCTCATTGTTAATCCATGTATGGTGGCTTCAGACACCACAGGATTAATGGGAAACCATGCAGCATCCTGGAACCAGTTGATGACGCTCAGCCTGAGCTCTTGATCAATCAAATGAAAAATTCAAATTTCACTCGACGACCACGCACACGCCATCGCAGAAAATGTACAAGGCGCAGTCATGACCCAACAGTATGGTACAGCGATATCTTTACACATCTGATAATGTACAGAGTAAATCACCACCATCCCATATCCGCAATGGATGGATAGAGTACCATGGCAACACCACCATGCATGCTTTCACATCATTGGTTATGATTGGTTATGTAGATTTTAAAAAGATCATTAATAACAGTGTTTAAAATCAACCAATGACTGCAGGCCTGAGGAGGGGCAGGGGTCCACTGAGCCTGGGTTTGGATGAGGTAAAAGAAGGACGGGGGGGCAAGTGGAGGCTAATTACGCAGTGTTTGCTAATGTACATGCCCAGCACACACACACACAATGAGGTCACAGCCAGAGTGCACAAACACACACTTAAATCCGCAAACACATCTGCCTCATGCCAAAAGCTTCAAATCATTATTTTGAGGGGTAAAACTGAACCAAAGTTCGTGTGACACCAACTGTATGAGTGTGTGTGAGAGGAAAGGGTCACAAAAGATACTCAACACACCCTCGAGTAAGATCGGACAACTGTAAAGAGATTTTATTGAGCCAAAGAGATCCCCCTCTCAAACAGAAGAAACCCTGACACTGGGGCAGCGAGGCACTTACACAATCACTTTCGTTAACACAGTGCTTGCGTCAGTGTGTGTGTGTCTGAAGTGGAGACACAGCTACATTTTTTTGATCAAATGTCCAACACACACTCACAGATACTTTTTTCACATTAGAGCATGTTTTTTTTAGCAGTTGGCACATGTACATGCAAAGCTTCAGCTCAGCCTACGAGGCAAAACTGAGGGGCAAAGAGAGCGCAGGGAGGGGGAGGGGAGATCGACATGTATGTGAACGGACAAACGCACAGATGGACTCACGGACAGGCTCATGGACACTTTGAGCATTTAAAAACACCCCAGAGTCTTTGATCCTGCTCCTGCCCCCCTCGTGTTCATAGCAGCACTAGAGGAGCCCTCTGATTGGTCGGTACAGCCGTCCATCAAGTCAGTCAGTCTCCAGGATGAGCGGTGGCTGCTCGTTTTCCTCCTCTAAGCGCAGGTCGTTAAGGTCGTCTTCTAGTCCCGCTCCTCCTACGGCACCCTGCTCTTCGCAGTAACCTAGGCAGCAAGACATCGAAGGTTAAAGGCTGAAAAAACAAACTTTACACAGCATGTCAGATGTCATACAGAAAATACAGTGGTCCCCCTTCCATCACGGGGGTTAGGTTCAGGACCCACCTGCGTTAAGTGAAAAAGTCAGCGAAACAGAAATACCCTAGGTATATTTTTATAACTTTTACGGTACTTTTAAAAGAATTTTAAGGTCTTTCAACACATTTCAATAAACACAAACACAAAATCAATGCACAAAACACTAAAGTTAGCTCATACAAATCACAGGCATTTTAGCTTTAGCTTTTATACTCTTACTGTTTTATTCTAATGTGTTGTTTTTATTGTTATCTATCTATTTATTTATTTCTACATATTTTTTGTACAGCACTTTGATCGACTGCTGTCCTTATGAAGGTGCTCTATAAATAAAGTTTGACTTGACTTGACTAAAGTTATGCAGAACACGGATCACTGTAGAGAGAGATGCGGAAACTGAGAGAGAACAAAGAAGCATCTCTCCTCCCTGTGAGATGCGAAGCCACGTGATACACAACAGCCAATCAGCGGCTGAGAAAAATTACCAACACTCTGATTGGCTGAATCGGTACATACGAGCATTATGTTGTGACACGCGACATTTAAACTCAGAAAACAATGCTGCAGAAGGCCGCAAAATGAGGAAAATGTACGCAATATCAAAATTAGTAGGTCTTACAGAAAAAAAACGCAAAATACCAGGACAGCAAAAACTGGACCACAATATCACAAGGGTATACTGTATGTAAAAGAAGCATTATTTGCTTATTTTCTTACAAAAATTACATGTAATTGTTGTTTGAGAGGTTAAATTTACTCTCAAAAGAATGAAACTATCACAAAAGTGAATGTAAATTGTTTGGTGCTCATACAAAAATTGGATTGATTGCCAGCTTTCAAGAAGTAACTACACAGCAGAGAGCATACACAGCAGGTCTATTTTCAGCTGGAGCCACATGAACTCTGCATCAACCTTTGCCTAGCAGATCAAACAGAGTTTCCAGGTCATTTCAAAATAAAGCAGAAAACTTGTAAAGTTTTGGTTCTTTCATGGTCTTTATGATCTTGTGTATCAAGCTTTCAGGCCTGTGCTCTGCTGGGCAGCAGGCTTGGGTCCTAAAAACTGGTTACATTTTGAAACCAGGTTCAAGTTTTCATAATACGAGAAACCAATAAGGGACATGAGCTCAGTTCCACTTTTTGGTGCCAAAAGTGCACACATTTTTTGTGATTAAATGTCCATGAGCATAATACTGTCTATACAGACTTTCTGCGTTTTTTAAGGACCTGCTGTGTCACTGTAGCAGGATGTCATGTGTGAAGCAGTATGTAAACAAAGTTTTGAGACGGGGGGGATCAGGGCGGACTGTGGCAGTGGAAATTTGCTGGCTCCTGCAGTAAAGACATTTGATTCAGACAAGGCATTACACTATCAGCATCTTTAATCTGAAGCTGCCAAAAGAAAAAGAAAACAAACAAGAACACCATATAACTAATCTGATTTTTGTTATATGGTGGTCATAAGGTTCATGTATTTGTTTTTGGGTCATTCAATCAGTTTTGTCTGGTAAAATTTGTGTCAAAATGTCTTCATAATAAGGGCAGTGCTAATTGGTATACTTAGAGAGGAAAATAAACATTTTCGAAACAGTCCGAAACGTGGCCAAAAATATTTGCCGGGAGATTTAATTGATATTTGGAACCATTAAGAACTGGAACCGATAAGCAACAGTACTGGGCAGCACTGTAAATACGGTCTCAGTGGGCAAAGACGCGCACTCTTGGTCAGAGCAAAGCTGCACAAATTGCTAACGGACGTGACGCCGCGCAGGTGGACTATGTGGAAACCCAGGGTTAGTGGTGACACAAAGCTGCATACAAATTCAACACATTCCCTTATGTAATATCTGTAAGAAAATACAGATCGCCTCTTTTACAGTTACATGCAGACAGAATACCTTTGGTTACTGCAGCACTATAGGTTTGGGCCACAAGGGGGCGATCATGTGACCCCTGTTCAAGGATCTCATTGGGCTGCTCGGCACTGCCGTCTAACCTGTGGTTACAGACAGAAGAGATAAAGTCACTCAGACTTTAAAAATTCAATATTTTGATTGTATAAAATAAAGTTTTCAGAGAGGTGGGCATGTGATACAGTCATTCATTTAATCTATACATGTGTGGGTTACCTGTGCTGTTTCATTAGTGTGCATTCCCCTCCCTCCTGTGGATCCAGGTTGTACAAGTAAAGGTAACCATCAGCTGCTGCCACCAACAACCTGGGGATCTTCTGAATCCTGCAAGAAAACAACCACAACATACTCTATTATTTACTTTTTATAACCACTTTATATCTACGTTTTTAATAATTAAAGAACAACAGGGTTGTAGTGGTCTAAAAAGCTGACAGTTTGTTTTGTGCCCCTGTTTTGGGGTTGTGAATGAGATCTTTATTTCATATGCAGAAGCTTTACAACCATGAAAATAAGTTGTTGGGTGCCTATTTTGTTTTGCTTCGCCCCTATTGGTTGGCACTTCTGGCTGGTGCTGTCTAAAATCTACAAACATGTCTAATGTATTTCCTGAAGCAGCTGTTAAGAATATCCTACGTTCATACAAGTCGTGTGTGCATATACTTACACAGCTAAGGCGCAAATATTCTTATGCCCACAGAAGGGCAGGCGGACTGTGGCAAAGGCTCGTCCCTGTGTGAACATCTCTGTGACCTGAGAGGGCAGGTATGTGGTAGACGCCATCAGGACCTTTCCCAGGTACCCTCCCCATGTGGTGGGCTCTTCAGCTGGCCTAAACACAGATAAAGAAATCAGAGGACTGTTGTTACATTGACAACATGTACAGGTGAAAGCTCCTACACTCCGGAGCTTTTTCATATTTGATGAAAGACGACGAGGACTGAAAGGTACTCACACATATTTCTCCTTCTGCGTCTCCAACTTGAAGATGTGGACTGTTTCTGTGTTGCTGGATGCTGACAGGTACAGACCTTCCATACTGAATGCCAGTGAGCAGATGCTAACACACCTGAGGTCAAAAACACATCAATTAATACAGTTCATTCAGATATAAAGATACAATAGTGCTGGTTGTGAGCACAGTAAACATTAAAGCACAGCACAGAGTAGCCAAAGCCATAACCAGTTCTTGAGAAAGGCATGGTCAGACACAGTTCATTGAGATTTACACTAAACAGCTTCTTTTGAGCAGGGCTAAAACGGAGGGGTTTATAAACAAGCCAAAGTATAACGTCGGGAGGGATTTTAGGCAAGAAACTTCCAAAATATGTTCTGGGGACATATGGGACCAGTGTAACCTACTAAAAAGGAAAAAGCTGTGAGATCTTTTAACTATTCTTTACTCAAAAATAACTCGATTGAATGTATATGGGATACAGGCTTTCATGATGTTCCTCAACCTTTTGGTTATGATGATTGTAAATGCTGGATTCAGCTTTTAAAATAACAAGATAATACCTGGATTTCCCCTCAAGGTTTGATAAGTTAAAAACAAATAAAAAAAGATAAAATTAAAAAATAAAAAAAAAATAGAAATGCTTGTAGAGCACAAATCTCTGCCAAAGCATTACTTGAATTGTTTGCAAAGTTTTTTTTAATCAAACTTGTGGAAAACTGCCCTGTCTTGCAATATGAACAATAATAATTATAATAATAATAACAACTCTTTTAAAAAGTTCCTGGAACCTCGTGTTGTTTATAAGTTGTATTTTTTTATTCATCTATTTTATTATTCTCATACACACAACCTCCATTTCAAAAGAGAAGAAAAGGAAACCTTAGGTGAAATAGTATAAAGATTTTCTACTGATTTTGAAATGTGACACAAATCAATAGAAACCAAAGGGAAACACGGGAAAAATGTGCTTACTATGCTTTATATCTGTGTGCACTTTTCTAAAGCATACTTGTTCTTTAACCTTTATCTTGTTTAGTCTTTGTATGTTTGATTTACTTATTGTTTTGAATCTTTGTTACGGCATTTATTATTTAAATGTTTCCTATGGATCGAGCAAACTCACATTAAATTAGTTATTAATATGCATTGCAAATGCTTCCATAAATGTTTCCTCTGACTACACTGGTAGAAAAAAAAGAAATCCTGAATCCACACCCGAATTAGGACCAACTACCAAAATCAAATCACTTTGTCTTTGTAGCTTGAACAACATTCCCTGAAAATGTCATCAAAACCTGTTGTGAACTTTCTGAGTTGAGTGTAGATGTGGTGAACTGTTCTATTGCAGAAGGTTAACAAATGCGAGAAAAAAAAACGTTGGATTCTTACCGTAATTTCTCGATTATAACACGCACCCTATATTTTCACCATTTTTGCCTATAGAAACATTGTACTTGATTGTAACACACACCCAAATTTTGCCCAAACCTTACTCTCTCAGACAACTCAAAAATTACCTTTATTCAAAGTTTTAATCAATAAACTTTCAGTATTTTCACAACAAATACTGAACGCGATTTTCTCTCTCAAACAGATGTGGAAACATCTTTTGCTTCATGCATGTGCAATTACTTCCTTCAGTCGTAGTGAACCGACCAATCAGAGAGCTGCTATCAAAATGCAGATGTCTTCGGCCAATCACAGCGCAGTTATCGTGCATCCCCATGCTCACAAGATGGCAGCGCCCTGTGTTTGCATGTGTTTTCGAAGAGAAAGAGAATATTTGGTCTTTTTGTATCAGATGTGTTGCAATCGCGAAGTTGGTGAGATGAAATATTTTAAGTATTTTGCTTGTACTCGTGTATCATACGCACCCGAAAAATTAGAGCTTATTTAAAAGCAAAAAGTGCGTGTTAAAATTGATAAACTACAGTATCTGTATTTGGATCCCCACCAAAAACCAAACCTGCTTTTTTGTGAGATGACCCACATTTACTGAAAATTACATCAGAATTATTTGAGAACTTTTTGAGATGTCCTGTAACAAACAAACAAATTAGCAAATGCTGGCTAAAACATAACCTTCTTTGTGGAGGCCATAAACATACTTGTGCATGATGATAAAAACTGGTAATACTTTCTCCCAATCACCTAGCCCTCTGTCAATTATAGAAAAACTGCTTTTATATCTTAAAACAAGACAGTACAAGACCCATCAAAGAATCTACCTCTTCACTCCTCGTCGAAACTCAAAGAGCTTCTGTCCCTCTGGAATCGAGAAGACACGAATAACTGTGCCCTGAGAGGAAGTGAGAGACACACAGCGGAGGAAGACAGTTACTCAGGCAGAAACACGTCAACAAAATCCTGTCCAAAATAAGACACAAGAGGCGCAGAGTCATTGTAGTGTAAAGAAACTGTTTACCTTCTCAGAGGCTGTGGCCAGTTTGGTTCCACTGGCATCAAAAGCCAGGGCTGCTAATGGGCTGTCATGGGCTGGAATCATGTTTGCCGCTCTCTGGGAAACAAATACAGACATGAATTACAGACCAACGAAAGATACAAGACAGGCACAGAGTAATTTACATGTGGTTTTAGCTTTCATAAACTCTGAGGAGGAAAGCAAGTGTGAAACAATAAGGAAAGGTGTTCATTTAGAGGCAGTTCAGGACGGTTTATTACCAAGTTTACTGTGTCGAACACTTGAACCTCTCCTATCGTAGTGCTCCCGGGGTAGGCCAGATAACAGTTGTCATTGCTGATGGATAGGGCACACAATCCTGGAAAAATAAGAGCATGATAAGTACAGTTTATTTGATACAACAGCTTTTCCAGAGAGAGTCACAAAGTGTTTCACAAAACATCACATTATAGGGTCTGCACACGAACAGCAATGCAAATAAATGGCACAAAATCACATATATCTCTGTGGCAAACTTTGATGGACCTTCATTTTCACATTAGGAGTGATGTGATTTTAATAAATCACATTAATTTAATAAATATTGCACTTTCTGAAATGTTTGTGCAGCTAAAGTCAAATTGCTAACTTTATTAAATGCAAACAAATGGGTACATGTGATTTTGAAGACGAGAGAAGGACTTGCGGAATTCCAAAGTAAAATATAAAAGCTAGATCTTAAAATTCATTATCCTTGTTATTTTATTGCCTTTTTTTCCCAAATAAAATGACTGTTTATAAACAAACACATTATAGAGATCCGCCATATTGAATGTTTTGAATGCTCAGACAAGAACGAGCACTTCCATTGGTTCATTGGACAGATGTGGGCTTGGGCAAAAACTCTGGAACAAGAGCATAAACTTCCAACAGGGCATGTCTGACATTTTTAGAAATTTTATAATCACGAAAGTGGAAAACTGCCCTATCACACCATACTATTTTTTTTAATTCCCAGAACCAAATCTGGATTATGATTATCATAATTTTATTTTACTTCTCTCTTGTGCCATAACCAATATTTTCTAAAAATGTAATTAAAAGCTGCTGAGATCTTTTTGGGTTGTTGGTGAAAATGTGGAATACCTTTTGTTGGTGATCCGTGTTCGGATCATCAACAAAATGATGAATTTCTCCTTGTACATGACCAAACATAGAGGTAAAAATCAACTGTGGTCTGAAAAGATAAAAGCTGTAATTGGGGAAATTGTGTTAGCATTAAAATCTTAAATTTCCCAGCTAATGGTTAAAACAGACAAAAAATATATTTTTAAGCAAATTATTCACACAAAAAATTTGTTGGTGATGTGCAAGGGCTTTATCAATAAAAACAGCAACAACAGTCAAAAAAATGAACTTAAACAAACATAGATAAAGCACAAGTGTACATATTTATAGCAAGTGGCAAGTGGTCAATTTGCATGACTGTGTTTAAAGAAGTTTTTTGACTTTTTTTTGGCATTTTAGGCAGATATTTGCCTAAAAAATTATAGGTATTTGCCAATATGAACATTTTTGCAGATATTCCAGCCAATATCTTGGCCATACAAATTGGCCATGAACATCCCATATACTGGCTGTAATATTGGCAGAATGTACAATACACCATGATGGTTCACCTCAGTATCACACAATGCCTACTTTTATGGATCAAAAATATAATTTATTCAATAATAAAATCTGTTTCTAACACAAATGGACTGTAATCATGAGAGGAGCAGGTCCGTCTAGTTGAGTAAAGAATTTGTGCTCTCAAAACAAAACAGCGGTATCAAAATCTGGGACAGTGAGTTTAGAAATATCAGCATATCAGATATCAGCAAAAATCCAATATTGTGCATCCCTAATGTTAATCATTGTTTCTGCTGACTGCCTCTGATTAGAGCATGATACCTTTGCTTTAAAAGGCAAGCAGAACAAAGTGGAAGGAATTGATAAGAGAGTTGTAAAGCATTTACACAAATTATATCAATTCTTTAATCGAGTTGTGCAATTCTCAACTGGAATATATTTGGCAGCACTGACAAGCAGTTTAGAATATCCCTGATAAAGTCAAACCCAGTGTAGAGATGGGAATCAAAAAACAATTTCCAGTTGAGAACTATGGCAACTTCCTCAGAGAATCAATATCATTCGACATTTTTCCGAGCAACTCCCTTATCAGTTCCTTCCAATTTCTTCTGCATACCTTGCAATTTAAAGATGTCCGGCTCTCATCAGAGGCAGGAAGCAGAAACCATAACAAAACAGTCAAAGAACTGAGGGAGTGCGGCTTAATTTAGCCGTGTGGTGCTAACTGCACAACATTCAGCAGCAATGTCTATGTGACTTCAAGCAAGTGTAGAAACACCAGAAACTTACAGCACTGAAAATTAAGAATGCCCTGTGTTTGACATTTTAGCCACTGAAAACTTATGAAGGCTAATTTTATCCACTGAAAATATATACGGATATATAATATATACATTTATATTTTATTTAGTGATTACTTATTATTAGTGTGTTTGTTTGTTCTCTAGAGGTTTATATGAAGAATGGGGTTGTGCTTACAGAGATTTATTTTTCTATTAAGATTTACTGTAGTTTGTAAAATGAGGCTATTACCCATGTATTTATATTGTTTTAATGAATAATGACAGCTGATATTGAATTATGATTTAGTTCAGTATTGGATCTGAATTGTAAGGAAGTGGCAGGACTATATAAGTTCTTTGCATGTGTAAATTGATTTGATGGACATGTACAGCTGTTTGGTGTTCATATGTATCATCTTGACTTTGTTGTTTTTGTTGTTTGTTTTTTTAAAGTTTGAGATAACAAAATAAAAGAAAGAAATCCACAGGAATTTATAAAGAATTGGATCAATAAGCAGAGTCGACAATGACATTTGCTATCAGTGAAATCTAATCAGTTTCCATCCCTTACCCCGTGACACCAACCCACGGCCTGTTAATCAAAATTCTATGACAACAGTGTTGAATGCAGAGTTAAGGCTAAGAAGAGCAAAAACTGAACAGCTTAAGCAGCAGGAAATCATGGGGTCATTTTTTTTACTCAAACTTCAAACAATTACTCACAGCTGAAGCCAAAGAAGAGGAGGAAGTTTAATCAGATCCAACATTTGTCTGAGGAAAACTGGAACTGAAAGAATGACTGGTACACAGTGAGACTGCAATAATCTATTGTAGCAGCCCTGACAGTGTGAGTGGGAGTTTGTTCTGCGGATGGATTAAATCTACAAATATCACTGCAGTAACTCGAATCACGGAGACAGTTTACAGCCTCAAGGCAACCTCCACGACTGCTCTCAGTGTGCATGTCGTGGAGTTTGAATTAAAAGTCTCCCAACATTGTTCTAATGCTTTTAGAGTCACTGTTGTTTTACCCGCTAGTTTGTACTAAACACATACATGATGGTGTCGGGATCAGACTCACCTGAAGGATTGGGCGGAGTTTCTCTGATAGTGTGCAGCACTTTCATGTCTCTGATGTTGTGAATGTAAAGCGACTCCTCCAGACACACAATCAGCCTCTGAAAAAACACCACAGTCAAATCAGTCAGAGGCATAAACAGTGAAGAGGCACGAGGACAGTGTACTTGCAGGAATTTTCTCACATCTTTCACCGAGAACCAGCCTGGAGCATCAGGCTTATGTTACAAATGAAACAGCGACTGTGTTATCTGGTAACCTTCAGGGTGTCACGGTTAAGACCTTTAAAGATTAAGAGTGTTAGATTTACATTTACTGCCATGACTTACTTTTAATTCAGATTTTTTGTTGCACTTTTAATCTTTTTATATATCACCTTTTCAGCTTTTTATTGTTTTATCTCCTGCTCATGTGTGTTGTTCTATTTTATCATTGCTATTATTATCATTATTAATATCATCTTTTATATTTGTTCTCCTGTTTTCTTCTTTCACCTCCTTTTTATTGCCTTTTCTTTTTCTTACTGATTTTATGTTTTTAGTTTTTATTTCAGTCATCATGGTCTCATTTATGTTGCAGTGTTCTTGTCTTGTCTAGGTTCTTATGACATATGAAAAGGGCCTTCGCTTCAGGGGCATGGAGTCACTTGAGTTTGCGCCTGTGCATGTCGGTTTGCACCTTCTTCAGGGCGTAAACACACACTGAGCCACTACTGCCTCTTGTGTGTTGCTGTGTCTTGGTGTGGCGTGGGTCGATGCTCTTTGGTGTGGTTTTCTGGTGTCTCTGGTCTCATGAAGTCAGGGTCTTGTTTCGAGCTCTTAATCTCCTCTTAGCTTTTCTTGCTAGTGTCTATTATGCCTTTTGTGTTTTTCTGTTAGAGTGCCTTGATTTAAACTGAGTTTTTGATTTTATTTCCTTTTGTGTTGAAGCTCTTGTGCTTAGCTGTCTGTATGTTCTTGACTGTTAAAGTCTAAAGTTATTATTATTATTATTGGTATTATTATTATTATTATTATTATTGTTGTTGTTGTTTAGGGCATTTCTTGTGAGCATACAGTATGTCAATTTCTCTGTTGTGGGATAAGTAATTAAACAATACTGACATAAAGAAAAAGTAAAAAAAGAAGATCAAGGTGGGATAAAGAGAAAAGCTCCAAGTTGACCTAATTACTGGTTGCATCAAAGCTTCTGTGTATCTGTGGCTATGTCCACACTTGGGTAGAGATGGGAATCGAAAATCAATTCCAGTTGAGAATCCATAACAATGCCCTCAAGGAATCAAGAGCACTACTCTTTTTGCTTAACAATTCCTTTTTCAATTCCTTTCACTTTGTTCTGCATGCTTTGCAACAAAAGGACATGAAGCTCTTATCAGAGGCAGCCAGCACAGATGACAACAAAGAAGTCAAAAATGTAGCTATGAAATACAGGGGGCAGAAATTGAGGCTTAATTTTCTTGGCACATTTATTGGTTTGACACATTCACTGCACATTTAGTGATTTTAAACACCAACTTGCAGAAGCATTCAGCAATGCAGTTAATATCTGGTGTTTCATGTGTTTGACATTGTTGCTGCTAAAAACCTGTGTAGTCCAGACAGAAAATCCACAGGAATCAAAAAGAATTGGATTGAAAAGCAGAATCAATAATGGAATTGGTATCAAGTCTTATCAATTCCAATCTCTACACATAGGCAGGTTTTTTTTTGGAAAATGAGGCTTTCCTTCTCTGATATCAAAAATAAACCAGGCAACACAAAAACAAAAAAACACATAAACATACTGTTAAATGCTGTTTTTTGTTCACCTTGTAACGATGTCCATGACATGCAACTGTTTTTGGGGGGACTTCTGACCAAAGTAATTTAGTCCAACCCAGTCCAACCACAAGTCTGACTGGTGTCACAGTTGAAACTGTGGCTATGTTAACTGGTGTTAGCAGGTATTTAAATATTTCTTCAATAATATTTCACTTTGGGACTAATCTGATAATCTTGATCAAATCCTTTTATTTAAAAGTTTTGTGGGTACTCTTGTTGGTTTCAACATCTGTTGTAACCTTGGCAATCATAGACACAAGCAGCCATGGGTCACAAGCCAGCACGGTCACATGTGAAACATTAACACCAGGTCTTGCCCAGAGCATCAGCAGTGTTTGCATCATGTTTTAAGAGCAGCAGCATCGTGAGGGAGGGACTACAAGTGTGTGTGATCATGGAAACTGTTCAGTTATCAGCACTGAAAACAGCAAAATGTAGCAACATCTGCTGGAGCACATGTAAACAGTGTGCATGCTGCATAGTGTGACGTCACCCAGAGGAGAAAGTGTATCTGTTAACTATGACTTGAATTATATAAAACATAAATACTTCTTGTCTTTGGTGTGTAACAGGTGGAAATGTGTGACAGACTGACACATTCCCCCACCCGTGTTTTTCAGCTACCTGTCTGTTGAGTTTGACAGCCAGTATGGTGTTGGAGTAGGAGTAGTTGCAGATCTCTGTTCCCTTCTTGAAGTGACAGACTTTCAGCTTCCTGGGGGCCTTGAGGCTGACGATGGCAACCAGACTGCTGGAGAACAAACGCTCCACGATACACACATCCTCTGTATCTGCTGCAGGAACACACACAGGCACAGAAACATCACCTTGCAGCATTTACTCAGTGGGATGCTTTTATCCTTTATTAGCTTCCTCACTGTCACCCTTGTGGAAACTATTTTAACTCTGCTAGGGGGTGAAACAGAAAAAAAGCTTTAAATGACAACACAATAACAAGCTGATCTCACGAACCAGTTTCCTTTTGACACAGAGGCAGTGCTACATTTTTGTGTGGGATTTGTTGCCGCTACAATCTGGAAACTTGGGCCAAACTTTGTAGGCGTCACTAAAATGAAGAGCTAAGGTTAAGAGTGGCTAAAACCTTTTTACAGACATACATTTTTTTGTGTTATATTACAGCAGCTGGGTTAGTGGTTGGTCAGTCTATTTAGCTTGATAGTTTACAGCAACCTCCTACAGGTGGCAATGTAACATATAACAGGAGCACAACAGTCATCCATATTTAGCCAACAACATGCTTTTACTGACTTTGTGAACAGGGCAGCCAAAACCACCAAAGGAGAAGTGCGACAAGTATCTGGCAGGTAAGACAACTGAATTATACTGTCCACTAAAAAACATGGGGATTACATTCATTTAAACATATATTATGTTTAATATGTTTATGTTTATGTTTTATGTTAATATACTGTGAAAATATTAAGCTTATTTCATGTGTTAAACAAATGTACTGATAAATAAAGGTGATAATGTCAACATACACTAACTATGCTGCATTACACCATCAATGCAAATGGTTTATATTCTTCTTCTTCTTCTCTTTTTTAATTTTGAAGAAGAACAAACACTTAACCATAGAACAAAAAAAAAAAAAAACGACAACCAAAACGCAAAATAAATGTGTCATTTGCATGTTAAAAAAGGAGTAAGGAGGAAGTTGAAACTGATCTGGTCCCACCCCTTCAACTTACACAAGTAGTCAATAATTAACCCACCTCCAAATACTAATGATAACAATAATAAAATCAATCACACCTAAAGAAAATAAACCAAACAGTAATAACATAACACAAATAGTAAATATATCAGTTAAGTCAGCATATTAGTTAAAGGCAAACCCATTTCACCAAACAAATTAACTCATTCAAGTTTCTCAACAAAATGTCAAATTTCTTGTCCTAAAGAGGTCATATCATGTGTTTATTTTAGTTAGATTTATCCTTCAGTTTAACATATCTCCTCATGATAGAGTAAAACAAACAAAAAGTGAACAAAACAAAAAGTCTGCGGCATTACGACCTCTCCCCTTGTGACGTTACACCATTGTTTTGTCAGCAGTTTTGCCCCACTAGCTTGTGATCCACTGCAGAGCATAGACATTAGAATAAATGCAAAGTTGTTGACAACATGGCACTGAGCTGTGCCGAACTGACTAATCACCACAGACTTGTCCTGGAAACCGATCAGAGAGGACTGGGCCCATGAGGGAGCGCTAACAGAGCATCTCAGCAACAATGTGAATACAGGACTATCAGGGTTATCTATATATGAAAACTAGACGTTTTTTAGAAACGGTGAACACACCCTTTTGTTCATCAAAAATGATATGAACCTGATCTTAGGCAAAATATGACCTTGTCAAAGAAAAATCTGAACACATTATGGTCAGAAATCCTATGTGCTGCATTGCAATTTAATTTGATTCACAATGTTGATGAGCTTCTTTCCTATTAGATAACGGTTGAGTTAACCTAATCAAAACATAACAGTGTGCAAACCAAGCTTCTCTCAGCAACAGACATTAGAGTGTCATGCTGCTGTTTCATTTCATCTTCCATTACATATATGTTGACAGACTCAAAAACAGCTTCTTCCACTCAGCCATTTCTCTTTTTAACAGGGAACTGTTCTATCATGATACAGTGCTTAATGTATACAAATGTAAACAAATTCACCTGACTGGACACTCTTTCACTTGCACTTATTTTTTCCACCTTCTTCCTATCTTCTTAACTTCATTTATTCTATTTCTTTATGTACATTTTACCTTTCATTCCACAAGAGACACAAACAGCGGGAAACAAATTCCTTGTATGTTGTGAACGTACTTTGCAAATAAGCTGATTCTGATATTAGTTTCCCAAAGCACTTATTTCTTAGAGGTAAGACTGTATGGCCCAATAAAATCTCTATTATTTTTCCCAAATTCTGTTTTGTTTTTCCCATATTATGTTTTTTTCGGTTTTAATTTCTTGAGAAATCAGTTTTTTTTGCATTTTACGCAAATTTAACCTCGAGACACTGTATAAAGTAATGAAATATAATAACTCACTCGTCAGGTGGTACTTACACGTATCTTTGCAGGTCCAGTCAAAAGTATGTTGACAAAGTTTGCTGAACATTTAATCGCCTGACACATAATAATCGTTGGAAATTGCTCTGCTCTGTACTTTGGAGTTAGCCGGAATTTTCGTAGCTTCTTTGCCAACTTAGCCGGTGTCTCAGGCGGCCGCTTGACATGTTAGCATCGTTAATGAGGGGAGGGGGAGGTGAAGTGAAGGGTGCATTGTCCCCAGACCTAGTGACCCCTTCGGAGCATTTTCCCGAGAGATACGTTTCTTTTTACTCCTAAAAAAAAAAAAGCTTTTTCGTAAAATGTTGGCCATTTCGGTGACATTCCGCGTTTATATTGAATTCTGCTTTTAATTTCCAATTCTGTGATTCCGTCTGTGATTGTGGACTTTATAGGGCCCTAACCATGCTGACAAGCTGTTTAGCAGCAAAGAGCAAATGAAATTTCACAGCACTGCTGACTTGTTACCGATGCACACAGTGATCAGTTACTGGTCAATCTGGGCATCTCTAGTCACATGATGTGTGTAATATAATAATCTCACATAATATACATATTACATAAAATAATGTTATCCTTTTTAAAAGAACTTCTAGTCACTCTTTCTCTGCCTGTACTGTTTCAGGGTCCGACGACTGCTTTGCATCAGTTATTCAAATTCAATAAACTTATCAGAAGCCGCACGATAGCTGACTCAGCAGACCTGAATATGGCATCAACATCACTGAATAGAATAATAAAGAGGAAACTGAATGTTGAAGCATAATCACATGAGAAAAGTGCTGACAAACTTAATGAATATTTAAACTCCAGCAGGGCTCTAATGGTGCAGTGAATGTATGTTGTGTCCAGTCAGAAACAAATAGGAATATGAAGGGGTAAAAATATAACAGAGAAGTGATACTGTTCATGCAGAAGAAAACTGTTAGATGGTTCTTGGGAAATACTTACTACATTCATATATCTGCTCTAATTTGTCCACCGAGGACAGCGAGAAAAACTTGTATCCTGATTTGGTGCCAACAGCTAAAGACCTGTGAGAAAGACAAAAATAGACAGAAGAGAGGTATGAGACAATGATTATGTCAGCAAGATGTTAAAGCCACACACAGCAGGAACTAAGTGAGACTGATAAACACTGTTACAGCTTACAGACTTGAGCTCAAGTGAGGACCTTTTTTGTTAGTGTTACTAATGATGAGGAGTGTCTAAAGACCAAATATTAGAGCCCAGTATTATGCTGGAGTAAATTCAATTATATTTCAACCTTTTTCAATAACACAGCAACAAAACACAAATCCTGGACACTTAATTTTGTGTTGTTTTTTGCTTAAAATAGTCAAAAATTAAAAGCAAACTCCAGTACACTGTCAGTTCTTGTCAGGTAAATGGTTCTCTTGAACCGTTAGGCAATAAATTAACTTTCAGCTTTAGCACTTATCTTAACTATCATCCATTAAGTAATCATGATTACATCATGTTAAATCAAGTGAAATAAAAAGAATCAAAGTATCAGAAATTTCAACAGCCTTAACAGTGACGACTGTTTCTTATATCTCTCTGCTGATTTTTTCCCCTGGTGTTCCTACTCCTGTTGTGAAGTTTTATGAAATTTATCAGCCTTTGAAAAACCAGGACTGAGAAAAACTGGCACCATTTCTACACACCGTGGGAGTGCCGTTATTGTCCAAACAAACAAGCAAATATACAAAAAGAACTTGACAGCACTCAGGAGTGCAAATCTCCACCAAGGTAACTAACATATTGCTGTTACCGTAAAAGCAATAGCTCCATGAAGAAGTAACCCTCCTTGACCCTGAAAATCCACACCTAGCACTTGGATTCATGTTGATATCATTATAAGTTTAATAATTATTGAGCAAAAAGGATCATTAACTAATGGCAGATATCCAGATCACCTCCGAAATTGGATAATTTTCATTACTGACATCTCCTGAAAATTTCAGTAAAATTGGTCCAGTAGTTTTCGAGCAGTGTTGCTTACAAACAAACAAACAAACACAGGCAATAACAAAACCTCGTTGTTGGAGGTAAAAACAGCAAAACATACTTCACTACCTGGACAACATAGATATGGTCTTATTCAGGTTGGTATCTGAATTGAAGACCTCTCACAAGTGAGGAACTTTTCACGTCATAGAAAGTCAAGACTCTGATTCAGGACTTTGAAAGGATCCACAGCATCGGTGTTTAGAATTCTGAAAACATGGCAGAGTCTGCCAAATCATTCTGATATGCTAGTACAATGACATGCAAAAACAAAGATATGAAATAGAAATATTTCTACAATTCTTAGATCAACAATACTTTTTTTTGATTTTTGAAAATAATAAGCAAACTAACATCACTGTCGTTGTTCCTTTAAAACATTATTAATGACATAAAACATTAGTAAATAACTTTGAAGAAAACGCTTGTACTTGGTGACACTCGTTTCAATGCATTAAAAAAGTAGCTTTAAATGTTCTAATCTTGTTTGACTTAATTATTAAATAATGCATTTTAGTTTTTTTTTTAGTTAAAACATATTAAGTTTGTTTTTAATGATTATCCTAAAGCTTTACTTGGCTTTTCTGTGTAATTACTGAATTTTGTTTTATTTGATAGACTCTGAAATATGTAAAAATATGGCCTCCAGGCTGTGAAAAATGGATTCAAGTGGCCTTCTTTGCAACTAAAGTTGTCCATGGCTGATCCACTGGAACACTGTTTCCTTGTATACATGTTGGAATTTGTAACATAATATCCTATTTTGCTGTCTTTAGACAGCTGTAGAAAATGTAAAAAAAAAAAGGATGTTTTAACAGCATTTTGTCCAACATCTACTCCAAAGCAGCATTTACAAGCATGAATAAGAAATGAAGACTTAATTTATCAATGTTCTCTCCTATGGTCCTGTTTATTGACTGCAATTAACACAGACTTCAAGATGAAATAAATGTTTATTTCTCCCTATTTCATAACAAGATTAAAAAACACTTCTCAGGAGACTAAAACGGACACTTGAGGATCCCTCGTGTGAAACTGTAACAGCTATTTTGCAATTAGAGGAGACCTTCGTGGTCTGAGGCAATTCTCAGTATATTTAGAGGATGGCACTCCTTTCAACACAAGGACATGGTATCGACAACATGAATTACAGTGACCCAGTTTCAGACTTTTACATCATGACCAACTTCAGATTACTGAAGCCCATGTTCTAAGAATACCAACCACCCAACACAGGCGCAAAAATCTCTGAAATTACAGCCAAACCCTTATACTTTCTGTTTGCTGAGCATAACAGTAGCTGCTTTAGCCTCCATGGCGGCGACAAGTCACTCTACTCAGAGGTACTGGAGTTAGCAACAGAGCGGTGTAATGGTTCAACCTGCGACCGTGTTAACTGATGACTTCCAGTTGAATGCGTCTCTGGTTGTCAAAGTTACAAGACACAACATATCAAACTGAGCGGGACTTTAAGTAATTCATTAAACCATTTTCCTTTATTATTCTTTATTCAATATTTTATTTAATATCGAACAACACCAAAAAAGATGTATTTATCTTTACTTACTGACTAAAGTGCTTCTTTAATGTGGTTCCTTTCATTTTCAGATATTTGACTGCAGAGCCTTTTCTTTGTCTGGCAGAAATATTTGTCCCCATAAAAAGATATTAATTTAGACCCTATCCCGAACCAGCTTTGCACTATTTCTCAAACAGAGCGCTACCAAGCAAATAGAAAAATAAACAATATTATACATTTTTACTGGACCACTTAAAGGTATTACCTCAGCCAAGGAGGTAATGCTTTTGCTGGCATTTGTTTGTTTGTTTACAGGATGACTCAGCAACTAATGAACAGATGTTGATGACATTTTGCTGTTCATGGCAGAAGAAAGGTATAATTAGATTTCGTGATCCAAGCTCAGATGTGGATCCAGGATTTTTCTTTAGGATTTGTTACCGTTACCACTTTTCCACATTTTTACTAAAAACTCAATGTTTTAAAGTTTTTCCACATTTTTGACAAAAACTTGCTTGACAGTGTTGGAGATGACTTGGCAGAAGTTTATGCTTTTGGAGCACTTCTACCTATAGTCATGTTATTCAATTAAAAGGCCACTAAGCTTTAAACAGTGTAGAAAACAAACTCTCTGACATTGGGACTATTTCAGGTAATTAAAATATTTTATTCATCATTGTCCTTTTTGAATGTCTAATCTTTCAATCCTGTAAAAGATTCAAAGCTATCCTCTCTTACATGGAGGTCTCTTTATAATATGATTGCTAATCTAGGTGAGTTAACAATACAAAAGATGCCTGAATATTGTTTTTTATTTATTTATTTATTTTGCAATACAAGAAATCTTGTAAAGAATATGGACATCATTAAAAGCCTATGGCAAAAAGTCAGGTAAATTGATACGTAATATATACTGATATATTTTTTAGGGGCCCTAAGCATCCTTCTTAACCTCCCCTCCTTTACGTCCCCTGGGTAACTGTGTAAACTTGATCGAAGCAAAGCTAAAATAACGTTATGCTCAACACAATTACAAATATACATCTTTTTGTAAGAAGAATTTTAACATCTAATGAATCATCACAAATGCCTCTACGTTTAGATATTCGCAAATACTTATCATATATGTTAATAATAAAACACTGAAATATGAATTCGACAAAAGTGTAATATGTCAACATATATTGGAGCAACGACAACTCGAGGCGCTTCACGTTAAAAGTCGCCAGTTAGCACGGTCACACCTTCAACCATAACACGACACTGCATCATGTTAGCCAAAAAGCTATGCTAATGACGGCTGTAATAACACTCAAGCTAGCGGTGCTTTCAGTTTATCCAGCTAACTGAATTTTGGGAATAGTAGCATCCATTTCAAACTCCAGGGACCAGTTTCAATGTCCTTCACAGCGGGTCCTGTCTCCCAACCTGGAGCCCAGACAAGTCCCAGCTAAGCTAGCTAACGTCAGCTAGCTTGACAGCACGGGCCACCCGATCCCCAGACCTTGTCCCCCGGCCCAGCCTTACGTGTTGTCCTGGTTGAAGTTTGCGAAGAGGAGCTGGCTTCCGCCGGCATCCCCGCTGAGACTGGCCAGGTTCATTGATGTGTGATAGCAGCAGTCGGGCTGGGGCTGTTAGTGGGCTGTGTGGGCAGACGTGCCGACTATCACGGAGCCATCTCTCTCTGTTTTTCCTGGCCTGTAGTGATTGTTGTTGTTTTTCATAGGGGCTGCTGCTTCCCCTCACTGCGCATGCTCATGGGACAGTTCAGCGCATATCAAACTGAGTAACGTTCAGGTGCAGAGAGGAAACCCTTTCGTGCCAGACGTTATAATGCGCTCCAAAGGAAAACTCATCGCTACTCAAAGTCCCTTATTCCCTCTGCTATTAAGCTCCAAAACACAGACCACACTCATTTTAAATGACTTTTTTTAGAGGCCATTATTTATTTCCTGTCTTATTTATTTAGTTTTGTTTTTTATTACTGTTTTTACAGTTTTACATTGTCTTGTTTTTACCTCATCTGCTTTTATCTTTCATCTTATCTTGTTTTATCTTGCTCTACGATTTGTATACGAAGGCTACTTATAATGTTCGGACATTTCCCTCTGTCCCATGGTTAAATATGTTTCCTTGACAGATTGATTGGTTATTTATGTTATTGACTGTATGCATGAATATACACTGGAAAGTTACAAAGGAATTATCCCTTGTGGGATAAATAAAGTTGACTGAACTGAACTGAACTGACCTGAGCCACTGGCCTGACATAGCTGGTAAATAAGCTGGGGTGAAAAGAGTGCAAAATATAAACATTTGACCAAAATGGTTTCTTTTAAGTAAGTCATTATCAATCTCAGTTTAAAAAAAAAAGTATATTATGATATTTTTAAGTCTTTTACATAAGTCTTCTACATAAGCACATTGTTTGACCAAATCCATATAGAATTCAAACTAAGGATGTTTAATTTGTCCAGATAACCAACCAACCCTTTTCTTTGATTGGTGTAGCAATTGATGTCATTTTATGTTTTTCTCAGTCCCCGGATGGAAAGAAAATTATAATTAAGTGCGATACAAAAAAACATGTGACAGTACTATTTAAAAAAAAAGATAATTACAACTACACAAAACTACTCAGTAACATTAACTTAATTAAATTTAATCAATGACTTTCCACTCGAGCATCTGAAGAAAATTCTGCCGTACTGAGGCTATTCTTTAAAGTATTGTAAAACTGTGATCAAGAATGTCCTAAAACTACTTGAACCTAAAGTAGCATGAATAAAAACCTTAAACTGTGAAAGAAAAAACACATAACACAACTTCTCAAAAATGTATTAAGATTCAAAACAAAATATAGATTTATAAGATGCTAAATTGATCTTTTTACATAGAGCAGAGTTTTTATGAATGACCAAGTTGTTTAACTTCAATGTTATCATACCCTCATGGGAATATGCTTTGCAGCCAAATAAAAGCAGAATGACACTGTTATGGGAAAAAGAAACATTTTTTCTTTAAATGTATTGTATTTTATTTTTTAATTATGTTTCGTTTTTATTTTCTTATTAGTTCTTCACTTCTGCCACATCAGGCGCTTTTATCAAGTCATGGGCTTTTAATGGCTGCAGCTGCTCTCTAATGTTCAAACTTCACTGTGCTTAAGATTTCAGATAGCATTAATCTCTGCTGTGGACCCTGACCTTGAAAAACATCTATAAATAGAAGAGATTTCAGGTCGACTCTTACAGCATACATCACAAATTTAATAAGCAATCACCCAATATGTTAGTTTAATATTTTTTTTTTCCAGCAATGGATAATAATACTATGTATATTATGGATGTGATGATGCTATAATCAATGGAAAAAACAAATTTGAATGTTTTGTTTTGTAATTTTTTAACTCTTAAAGTCATTCATGACTTTCATTTTGAAAATAAACCAGAGATTTAATTTGTATATTCAGGTAAATGAATAAACCAGCATAGAAAAATGAACTTGGACGGTGTCAATGTGATCATCATATCTTAAAAGAAAAGATCTTTTTTTGACAAATATAATATCAGTTACTTTAGTAATTCATGTCATCATTATTTTTTATTATTTCTCTTTTTTCTGACTTTTCCCTGTGAGCCCACTTTAAAAGACACTGGTCTGGTGCATGTGTTTGACTTTTAGTTGTGTTTATTGTTTGATATCTTTTCTTGAAGGTGATAGAAACCCCCAACCATAACCCCCTCCCCTCCTCCATATGTGCTGCAGAGAAGAAGCAGAATGGTTTGAGGTAACAGCGCCCCTCACCGTCAGTGTGTGTGAACTGCACCGAAGACTCACCAAACTCCTGTAGCCTGTTAAGACCGGTGCAGAATAAACACGAGGTTTTATTGTTTGCACAGTGCAGTCAAAAACGGCTTATACAGATCTTTCTCCACTTATTTTCAGCATAGAGTCATACGGCTTAAAATAAAGGCCGTGGTCACGATGACTCAACAAAACAGAGCTTCAGTACACGTTGACTTTAAGTTTCGCTTCAATTTTGCCATTGTGCCATCGAGCAAAAAAGTGAATTTGCGCTTTTCATAGTCAGTGTTATGAATAGGTGGGCCTGAGAATATGGGTCGATATTTTTTTTCTTTTTATTAACTTATTTTTTGGTCATATAATAAATCACCACATTTTCTTTATGTTGTTCTTTAGATACACCTTGACTAACTATCTGATCAAAACATAGAAAGACTCTTTATCCACTCCCTAAATAATCCATTACATTAAAATGAACCTTTGAACCTTCATTTTAACTTATTCACATCTACAGTGGCACAAAAATAGTTAAACCAGCTTGCTTTAAGAGCTGAAAAATCTTTTATACGCTTTTAAATGCAAAATAAATAAATAAACAATAAATAAATAAATAAATTATAAATATATATCTATATATCGAATCCACAACAACAAGTCAACAGCTAAGTTGGATGAGCCCACAGGTATTTGTTTAAGTTTATAAAAATGTAATGTGTTATAAGATTGACCACCATTTTTATAACATAATTATGAAATAAGATATCAGTCAAATATACTTGGTACACACAATGATTCATTGTTTTGTTTAGGCTCATTGTATTTGATCAGCTAAACACTGACTGACCAACGTGAAACTAGATTAAATCTCCAACATTTTCAGTAAATATATTTTTATACTTAATCTTGGTAATAATTCTCCAATTCAGAATTTGACCAATCTTTGTGTTTTTGATCCATTAGGTACTGAGTGACCTATCAAACCGATTTGTTTCAGGTCGAGGTATTTTTTTCTGTATCAAGAATACACAAAAATGCTATTCAGTTTCTCAGCATTCACTTGAGAAAATGCAACTAGTAACTTTCCACTGACTAGTATAAGAGAGGATCTGTGATGTGAGATAAGAAGCAAACGGTTAGTGGTTGGAAGTGTTTGCTGTAATTAAAGGTGTGACTCATAGTTTCTGTCTCTATGCTGTTCATATCTGTTTCATTTCAATTCAGGTGTGAGTCTGAACATGTCAGAATGGGATGGTTAGCGTCAAACTGTCCATTGAACAACCAAAACCCAGGAGCCCTTTATGTAATGACTATTAACTGTATGAATGGCTGCTTGTTCAGAATTCAAAGATACAGAATAAAAATACAACTCTTGAATGTATAAGTGTTACAGTAAAATAAATAAATAAATAAATAAGCTGAAGGAGTTAAAGAAGAACTTTTGGTCCTATGAATGTGGCTGAATCTTAAAATTAGCAATAAAACAAGTAACCCTAAATAAACTGCACATTTTTCTGAAGTAAGCATAGAATATGTATATCACATGAAATATATAATGAGGGGGGCAAAACTGTCAAAGGGTCATGTATCCAAATTAGCATGAGAATAGTAAGAAACATTACCATACAATAACCTTTTTCACTTTCTAAACCGTCCACTTTTTGGTTTTATTGTGCAGAGTGAAGTCATTTAAATAATAGCTGTGTTGTTGAGGGTGGGTCCGATGTGATGTCTTTTCATGGGGCCTTGAAATCCTGGTAATGCTCCTGGTGAGTATAAAGGACCTCCTAAGGTGCATAAGTTGTCACCTTTTACAGCTAAAACATACTGAATAAGTTATCTCCAGCCTGATCCATAAATCACCAAGGTGTCCTGTCCTTAACCTGAAAATCGTTCATTCAGACAGAGACATCTATATTCTTTCTTTGTCCTTCTGCAGTTTTGTTTCTGTGTCCGCTGTGTTTTGTTTCTCCTCCACTTCAATGTTTTGGAGGACTGAGTGAGTCTGTCAGCACAGGCTGAGGTCCAACACTGTGTGCTGCTGGCCTTTAGGTTTACACAAGACAGAGCCTCCAAATAAACATGACAGACTGACGGAGGCCAGGTTTGGGAAAGAGAGAGCTGTATGTAGACACAGCTTTTGGAGAGGAAGTTAATCAATATCTTGATAAAGATGTAAGTGAAAATCAGGAAGGGTAGTCATCAGTCTGTTTTGATTGATTATGACTACCTTTTCTCATCGCTGTCCATCTCAGATTTTTGAGAGATTTTCTCACTTTGAGGTATCTGTGCAACTCATCTAAACACTGCATGGTTTGAACACTTCCTTCTTCATTTTCCTTTGCAGTACAGACTTGTCAGGGGGCTGCGAGTTTGGTGGAGTGGGAAGCAACCATGCACAGACTTTATGAAGGCTCTCCCCTTGTGCAGTTGGCCTGGGTTTGCCAGCTAAGGCTCATTTGCTGCATGTCTTCCCTTACTCTCTCTTCCCGAGTCAATCCACTTTACCTACTCTATCAATAAAGGCCAAAAATGCTAAAAGTATCTTTAAATAAAGGATAGCTTTGTCAGTTCCTCTTTAAGATGGGTGGGGTCGTCATAGCGTGGCTGTGTGCGGCATCCTCACAACAACAAAAGAGGAAACAGGGGTGATAAAGCTGCCAGTCACCACATGCCCTTGTCACAGTAAGGAGATGAATGCTGTCCCAAATGAAAACAGACTCGTAACGATACTCTAACCATTTAGAGGTAAGCAGTGTCTCTACGTCACACTTGGTCTTGGCTCAGCTCTCTTGGAACCCCACTGAAGGTAATACAAAAAACTGAGACCGATACTAGACATGATCCATAATGGAAAACCAAAACAACCAAGTGAAGTGGAGCAGAGTCAAGCTAATACCAAGCAATGGAAAAGCCTGATTTGACTTATCAGTTATCATGGGCTATGCCGGGAGCTTTTTGATTCCACACAAGGAAGATGCAAGACACTGGAGACAAATGGAGGCCAGAGTTAACATGAGGGTTTTAACTTGTGCTATGTAGGGTTAATGATATGGGTGTCATAAAATATGGCTCAAGTACTAGGACACAAATGCTCAACACCAGTAGTCAGACAGGCGAAAGGAGTTTATTAATTACCAGGCAGAGTTTGGTACACAGAAGACAGTCGGATCTGGCAGAGGTTTCCAAAACATGAGGCAAAAAGTTAAGGTCCAAAAACCAGGCAAGGTATCAAAAATGACAAGACAAGACTATGAAAGAATGCTGGAACGTGACTGGGAGGTACAACGAACTGGCAACGAGACAGTGAGAGACATGAGGTTAAATACAAGAGGTAATGAGGGGTGATCAGAAACAGGTGGGAAGAACACTCAGCATGCAGGTGTGACTACGACAGAGACAAGGGTTAGAGATATCAAAATAAAACAGGAAATACAAGACAAGAGAAATGAATGTGCAAAATAATAATGAAAACTTGACAGAAATGACAATCTGTTGTTAATCTGTAGCAAACAATAGAGTGTGTGACAGTCAATGCTGGTCTTTTATAGACTGAACTAGTTGCAGCACAAACAAAGCCACGAGAATGTCATTCATCCACGCTTCCTCACAGTCCAGAGAGTTTCATACTCATTCAAGAAAGTTAAAGTAACATTTTCATTTTGCATGCATTAGGTAAAGAGCGGCACTAGATTATTGACTCATTGGCCCTTGAGTGAGGTGGTAAACTCTTGCTTGGCTTTGTGCAGCTACACAACAATTTGCTTAGGCTCGATCACACAAGAACAGAGTGTCTACCAGGTTTCTTTCTCTGCCATTACCGAACATGGTTTTCCAGATGTTTTTAGTGCACATGAGAGTTGAAACATTTCAACTTTTAAGCAGAAGATGCAGAACTGCAATGTGAGTTTATGTCACTCTCAGCCAAAGCAGACACAAAATAACATGAAACAAGAAAAGCACTCAGAGAGCGCAGACCTCCACCAAGCAGCTTCAGTCCACTTTGGCGAAAATGGTCCTATCTGGCAATGTTAACGAATCCTTCAAAAAATTCCTGGATCCGGATGGTGATCCGGATCAGTCCCAAAATCTAATCATTTCTTCCTTATCCCATTCCATACATTTCCTGAAAATTTCATCCAAATCCGTCCATAACTTTTCAAGTTATCTTGAACACAAACAGACAAACAGATAAATAAACTAACCAACGCCGGCAAAAACATAACCACCTTCGTGGAGGTAATAAATT
Source organism: Cetoscarus ocellatus (assembly GCA_037902135.1). Taxonomy (NCBI): domain Eukaryota; kingdom Metazoa; phylum Chordata; class Actinopteri; order Labriformes; family Labridae; genus Cetoscarus; species Cetoscarus ocellatus. The sequence goes on from JBAMNC010001464.1 coordinate 1,180,890, forward strand.
CTGGAGCTATAGAGGTTCACTAGGGCCACTCAGATACAGTGGTGGATCACAAAATATATTAGAAATATTATTTCTGAGTCATATTATTTTAAATTCACAGTATTTTACTGGAAAATGCTTATATAACTGTGGATTCACAGCAATTTACTGTGATTTTACTGCACCGCAATTTTACTGTATTTTGTGTCAAGGTTGTTTTAAAGACACAACAACTTATTTAAATTTTCAATGATACTGTGAACAGCTACACTATAATGTGAAATCACATTATATTTATTATTACCTCTGGGGGGTTATGTTTTTGCCGGCGTTTATCTGTTTTTCTGTTTGTGTTCAAAATAACTTCAAGAGTTCTGAACAGATTTGGATGAAATTTTCAGGAAATGGGATATGGAAGAACTGATTAAATTTGGGGGGGGTGATCCGGATCACCGTCTGGATCCAGGAATTTTATAAAGGATCCTTAAACATTGCCAGAGAGGACCATTTTCGCCAAAGTGGACTGAAGCTGCTTGGCAGAGGTCTGCGCTCTCTGAGTGCTTTTCTAGTTATATTTTATTATTATTACAATTATTAGCCAGTAATTACGGTGATATTTTTAACAGCTTTACCTCTCACAGCTTTGTGGTATGACAGGTATTTGCTAATGTGTGTTTCATTAGAGGGTGGCACAGTGGTGCAGCAGGTAGTGCACATCCCTCCCAGAAGGTTGCTGGTTCAATCCCCATGTTGGTCAGGACGTTTCTATGTAGAGTTAGCATGTTCTCCCTGTGCATACTTGGTTTCTCCCAGGGCACTCCAGCTTTCTCCCACAGACCAAAAACATAGATTGACTGGTGGCTCCAAACTGTCGTAAGGTATGAGTCTGAGAGTGAATGGTTGTTTGTCTCTCTATGTGGCCTGGCGATTGGCTGGCCATCAGTTCAGGGTGAACCCCGCCTCTTGCCCCAACTGAGGGAGGCTCCAGTCTCCTTGACCTTAAAAAGGAATTCTAGATAATGGGTGGATGTTTCATCACAGAGTCTAACTGCCCTCTGCTGGCAGAGTATGCATGCTACAGTATATATATATATATATATTTTTGTTTTCACACATAGGTGTTCATGTTGGTTGTTTTTAGAATTTTCCCATCTCAATGCAGATATCTTAACGAACAGATTCTGCTTCAGTGGATTGTTTTGAGTAATTGTGGGAAACTAAGGCTTACACCTCTAAGTCTTTTCCAACTACACACCTGCATACATATCATACTTTATGCTCTTTTATTTACTTGCAAATATGTTACGTTCTGGTCTGTATCATTGATATTCGACTCTTATCTCCAAACACAGCCCTGCAGGGTGAATGTGTGACACATTTGTTTGAAGCGTACACTCCTGTTTGGATGTGTGTGTGTTTGCATAATGTATCTGTTCTGTCTCACAGCTGCTGCACAGAGACACAGAGGGGGACGCTGCTGCTGATGTTGTTGTTGGAGAATATTTAATTTTCCATTCTGCTGAAGTGATGTCAGTGGGTTTGTGTGTGGGAAAGCAAGAGTAGGTCTGCAAAATACTAGAAAAATTGAAAAACAGTGAGAGCGTGAAAATGTGTATTGATCATTTGACAACTCTATTACACTTGAATAAATGACGGAGAGTCCAAACTGTTGGACTAAACAGTTACACAGGCGAGCAACTGGTTTAATCTTTAACAAGACATGTATGTCTATGCTACAAAGTTATATATTGAACAAAGTCTTAATCTGAGGACAAACATGGCTGACAGATAACAGCAGTGGAGACATTTAGAATAATAAGGTAAAACCCAAATTTTCCTAAGAGTGTACTTGAGGACAAACTTGTCTGAATTTGTAGCCTATTTTTCAACTCGGATAACAATTCACAGAAAATTTCTTGTAAACTTGTAAATAAAAAAAGTAAATGAGAACATCTTCTTACAGTAAGGAAAATAAATTCACCATGTGATACAACCAGGTGATGTTGGGTGAGAGGCCTAGAGCAGTCTACAGCCAATCACAGGGCTTATATATAGAGACAGACAACCATTCACATACACTCATATCCAAGGGCAATTTGGAGGCACCAGCTTACCTAACAAGCATGTTTGTTGGCATACTGGAGGAAATGTGCGCACCAAAATAAAACCCACATGCAAACTCCATCCAGAAAGGATCTGACCAACTCCAAGTTGGGTACCAGCTAAGCTCATGTTGTGAGGCACAAGCACTAAAAAGCTGCATCACTGTGAAGTCCTAACACTCCAATAATAGCATAATAATTATTAATTAAATTAAAATGAAAAAAAAAAAATAGATGACTAAAAAGGTTCAGGCTGCCCTCCCAAATAGTGTGTCTTCTTACCATTGTTTCATCTGTAGGCTAACAGAAGCAAAACCAGCGCAAAACAGAGACAGTAGGTACTGGAATCGAAAACCAATTCCAGTAAAGAATCATTAACAACTTGCACAAGGAATCAAAAACATTAGTCTTTTTGCTTATCAACTCACTTATCAGTTCCTTCCACTTTGTTCTGCATGCCTTGCAAATCAAAGACGTCATGTTCTCATCAGAGGCAGTCAGTAGAGATGATAACAAAAAATTCAAAATTCATAGCAGACAGGGGGCAGAATTGGTCAAAATTGTGGCTTAAATTTTTGTCAAAAAAGGCTTACTGCTCAACTTTCAGTAAGTGGTAACACTCGCAACTTGTCTGGGCATTTATGCAGCACAGCAATGAATATCAGGAGTGTCATGTGTTTGACATTATTACCAATAAAAATCTATGTTGGAAAGGTTTTGTCCACACAGAATTTTTTTTTTATTTATCAGGAGTAGATTAACGAATGAATGCAGAGTTTTTGCCAACATGGTGCTGAGCACTGAACTAAAGAATTACCACATTCAACCAGAGATTAGAATTGCTTCTGTGGTTTAAGTGTTTTTGGTCAACATGCAAGGAAACAAAAAGGGAATAAAAGAGACTTTGCTTCAAAGATGCAAAACATTGTCAAATTCCCACACTCAATTTTAAAAAATCATGAACAAATCTACTGTATGAGTGCGCAGTCATTAAATTATTGTTTGTTGCCAATTGTCCCCCTCAAAATAATAATAAAATGGATGGATAAATAAAAACAATAGGAAGAATTTCAAAATGATGACGAAAGTCAAATTTTTAGAATGAAGTTGATATACATTATTATTACCTCCGCCAAGAAGTTATGTTTTTGCCAGCGTTTATCTGTCTGTTTGTTTGTCTGTGTTCAAAATAACTTGAAAAGTTATGGACGGATTTGGATGAAATTTTCAGGAATTGTCGGACATAGGATATGGAAGAACTGATTAAATTTTGGGTCTGATCCGGATCACCTTGGCGGAGGTCTGCGCTCTCTGAGTGCTTTTCTAGTATTAAGTTTTCAACTATAACAAATCTGAATATACTATAGTATATTACATTTTATATTTAGTTATATCATATGATATTTCTGAATTATATCAGTTACAATTATAGTATTTTAAATTATATTGGTGAAACTGTACTTCCATTTCATTCCTGATATTTTTTAATTTACTCAACGTCATTTCAACTTAATTCTAATTCTCTGTTTAAATGCACGATAAATTAAATTTCATTTTTCCCTTTTTTTATAAGACAGAAGTACACATCCAATTAGTAGGATTAATGTCCTTCATGTGCCTCTTTTTTGTTTCAGTTGACGTAAATGTTTTGGGGTTTTTTTCAGTTGTTTTGTCAGTTTTCTTTCCTCCCCCTAAACTCTCTGTTTTCACAATGAACGCCTCAGCAGTCTGTCAGTTGTAAGTGTAAACTGCAGCAGCAGAAAGTGAAACGGCTCTTTTCTCGTCAGGCTGAGGTTACGGCTCTCTGTTGGTCTGTTTGCTGTTTGTTATCATCGGGCAGGATAAGGGAAAGGGGAGGGGAGGAGGGGAGGGGTTACAAACCCAGTCCCGCGGAACATCCTGCTGAACATATCTGAGGCTGGAAACTAAACTCTGAGCACTTCACCCTCTCACGTCTCTGTCTCCGCGGGTCTCTGCCGGGATGTCTCGGTCTTTGACGTCAGAAAAAGTCCCCACACTTTAGTCAAACCCGTCCAGCTGCCTCGTGGACCACTCTGCGGGTCGCCCCCGCAACTCTTTTTGGACTTATGTGTCCATGTTTAGGACACGTTGTGGTGGGACATCCGGAATGGAGACTCGGTAGGAGGAGGAGGAGGAGAGGTGCTCGCTCGTGCGCTACTGTTGGTAAATAGAGCGTGAGCGTACACCGTCGCACGCACGCGCCCATAGAGCTCGCTTGCACGCACGAGATGGACTTTAAAAAGACAAAATTTGGAAGGTAAGTTCTGGTTTGGTTTTATTTTGTCCAGCCTGTAAAATGTGGCACAGTGTTGGATGCTGTTCATCCATGCGCACCGACGAGCTGAACAATCACAGGGATGTTATAGATTAGTGTGTGTTAGTGTGTAAGAGTGTAGGGGTGGTAGTGAGTGAGAAACAGTTATGGTGCCGACTGGAATTAATTTACATAGGGCTGGAAAATATGGACTTAAAGTTAAACAAAAGTGTTTTAGTTATTGACATCATTTGAGTATGTAATACTTTTGTTTAGTAAAAAAAAAGAACACCAACAGAGACAGTTTTAAGTCATATCTACATGGGACAGGTGCTAAATATCACACCTGCTTGTTAATTAACCGCCAGCTGCACAATGACAACATGGACATGAAAAATAGATTACAGCCCTCAACCCTCCGCCAAGGCATTCCCAACAGTTATTGTCAAAAATGTGGAAAACTGTCCTATCTCGCAATGGTAAGAAAACCTAGAAAAAAAATCCTGAATCCACATCCGGATTTGGATTACCACCAAATTCTAATTACTTGTCCGTTTTGCATTGACAAACATTTTCTGAGTTTTTTCCCAAAATCTTTTGAAAACTGCTCAATCTCATACTGTTAACAAATCATTTAAAAATTCCCGGTTCTGGATTCAGATTCAGATCTCCACCAAAATCTACTCTATTTTTCCTTTGCTTATATCGTACTGATCCAGAGAATTTAATCAAATTCTGCTCATAAATCAATGAATTATCCTGTCAACAAACAAACTAAAACACACAAGAAGTGCTCCAGGAGCACAAACCCTCGCCAAGGCATTTACAACATTGTTGAGCAAGTTATTGTCAAATTTGTGAAAACTGCCCTGTCTCTTTCTGTGAACAATCCTTGAATAAATTCCACATCTGGATTTGGATCACCACCAAAATTCAATCACTCATCTGGTGCCATGACCAACATCTCCTGAGAATGTTATCAAAATCCATTCAGGAGTTATAAAGTTATCAACGAAAATGTGGAAAACTGCCCGATCCTTCACTGTTAAAAAGTCTGTGAATAAACCCCCTGATCTACATCTGGATTCAGATCACAGCCAAAATCTAATTAAGTGGTCCATAGCCCATTACTAACCTAAATATACATTTTCAGCAATTTCATTCAGAATTTTTTTGAATCATACTGTTGTCAAACTCACAAATGCTGCCAAAAATAAAACCTTCTTCAAAAAAATTAAAGACATTATACTTCACCACAGATCATTTCAAACATTATTATTATCTGTAAACTTGGTATGTATAAAGTTATTTGTATTACGGAGAATTGGCTAAGATGTTACAGAGCTTTAACAACATCAGGAGAAGGCACTCATTAGAAATTCAAAGAGTAGCAGGTGCACCTTATGTCGTTTTCCTTTTGTTCAGTTCAAAATATTTTATACTCAAGCACTACCTAGATCAGGGGTAGCCAACAAGGTGCCCATGAGCACCTGGTATCCCACAGGGAGCCAATGAGGTGCCCTCTGGGACATTTTAAGAATAACATTACCACCACAGAAATTGAAATAAATAGCTATTTTTGAATTTCAGTGTTATGTTTTGCTAATAAATCCCTCTAAATAAATACAAAAATAACAAATATAACATGTGCACCACCTATTTTTCCCTAAACTTTGGCCTGCATGGTTCAAAGTTTATGTGGATGCTGACGCCACACCCTGATCACCACCACCAGTACCAGCAAGAGCGTTGCATTTTCACTTGTACAAAAAAATCACAAAACTGTGACTGTTGTACATAGTAGCGAAGTTTAACAGAGAAATGAAGAATTCAAGATGCTTGTAAGTATAATGCTCTCAGAGTACTTTATAATCTGTAGTAATAATTATTGTTAGAAATTTTTAAAAGGAAACATACAGTGTGATATGTAGCCTATCCAATGCACAATATTTATTATTTTACAGTAAACAATAAAATTTATATAACTAAAAGACATTGATCCAAGCAAGTAGCCCTCCATAATACTCCTACTACTTTAGGGTAGCTCTCAGGCTCAAAAAGGTTGGTGACCCCTGACCTTGATGTAGTGAGCTAAGTTACTAATCTCACGGAGCAGCTAGATTTGCTTTATTTACTGTCTGTGATCAGGCAGATCATTTTGCAAAGCCTTAAGCTGGAACCACTGAGCTCGGTCTGCTGAGGCCCTGACCAGTTGGTGCCATTTGAGGATAAAGGGGCTATGAGTGTGTTGACAGCAAGAAGGGACCACATGCCTGTAAACAATGACTTCTTGTGAAGGCATTAGCATGAATGCTATACTGTAGTATTAGCTGTTTTATCAGAACTGTACATTTCTTCATTACATGAAGAACAAGAACCATCCTGAATGTGCCTCTCAATACAGGGGACAGTTTTGATTCTCTTGCAAGAACTTTTGGCAAGAGTTTGATTTACGAACTGACTTTCAATATGCACTTTACTCCTGTGCAGCAGCACATGTGTACTAAATTGTCTGACCGGCTAGTGATTGACAGAAAGATCGTCCATCACCCCTTGACATGTTTTTTTAAGGTTCCTCCCTCTCCAAACATTTTCTATGGGCTGTTGCCCAGTAACCTTGTGCAGCAGCTGGATCTGCCTGATTCAGTATATATAATCAGGCAGATCCATCTTGCCAAGCTCCAGTTTACAACGATTGTGATCGGACCGAAGAGGCACAGCCCAGGAAGAGTCCTTTACAGCAGAAAGGGGCAACCAGCGAGACAACAACAGGAAGTGGCTGCTTGTACAGAGATTAGCATAGATGCTAACAGCTACAGTAGCAGTTTTATCAGATCTGGACTGCATTTCTTTATTAAATGAAGAACAAACAACACTGAAAGCGGAAAAGACAATTTCACTCCCCATCTGACATGTTTTGGCAAGAGTTTATTCTACAAGGTGACTTAACTTTTGCGCCTTACACCTCAGCAGTCGCTGATTGACCTGTAATGTAAATGACGAAATGATTGCTTATCACCTGCCAAATATGCTTTTGGAAGGTTTTGTCCATCAAGAAGTGCAAGAATGAGTCCAAAAACACAGAAGTGAGTTAGCATTTAGCACTCCCTGATCCTAAACCTCAAAACTAAATGGGATTTTAGAATTGCAGTGTCAGATAAGTGCCTGAAACACATGAGATTTTAACGTTAAGTGGGAAATTACAAAATGTATCTAAATTTGCCTGCTTTTCAATCTTGAATCATTGTATGTTTAAAAGGACAGTTGCTAACTAAACGCTAATAAAGACTACAAAATGGCCGGGGACCCACTGGTAAGCATTTCTGATCATTTTTAATAATTAATTATTCATACACTTTTGTATCTCAAGTGGTCGTAATAAGAAGTTATACATTGGAAATATAGTAGTTTCTTGTTAAACTGCCATGTTGCAGTTTCATGGTAGCTTACGAATAGATTTTCAGTCTCACCGATTACGTTTAAGCTTAAAGAAATCGTGAAAAGTAAGTTTATTTGTTAATATTATCACAAAGAACAGGACATGAAAGATTCAATAATATTTTGTTCTTCAAAATATAGTGAAAAATCCTGTTGGCTATTAGTCAAGGGAACCAGCGGGATTTGAACTTCCGCTTTGGCCTACAAAAATACGTCTTCTTACACCACTTTATTTCCAGACATTTTCTATAGGCTGTTGCCCAGATGGACTGGTGAAATAAATACTGTTTTATATATTAAATGGTCCATCTGGTGCGTCAGGTTACTTATTATTGGAACAAAACTGCTTTGAGTGAGGGCCAAGTTTTAGGAATATCATGAACTCAGTGATCCCAACATACTTTAACTGTCAAAACCCCTGCTTGTGTTGCACTGAGTTGTTTCTTTTTCCCTAATTTAAAATAAATAAATGGAAAGATCATTTTAGGCTCTGGTTAAATGTTGCTAATGTTGCTGTAAATCTGCTGCTTTTGACTGCAAGAGCGTCTCATACGCAAAAGTCTGATATGCTAGTCAACTTTATACCCTTTTTGTGTGTCAGCTTGTGTATTTGTATGTTTGTGTCTGTGTGTTTGTGTGTGTCTTTGGGGGGGTAAACGGGAGTTGGCGATAATCATGAGAACTGGAGTTTGAGTCCCAGGAGAGATGAACTTGATCTTTTCAGTAGAAAAAGCCCTGGAGCTACAGGGAGGGTTCAAACACACAAATACACTCACATTCTTACAGACGATGCATCCACAGGTTCTGATCCTCTTAGATGTAAAGGATCCCATTAATGTTTGGAATGTGCTCTTTCCGTAATAGGCTTTCTCCACTAAACACCGGTTTCTTTAAGTGAAAACATGCCCCACACGCTCGTCTGTGTCTAACACGTGAAACAGTAAGAAGTGTATGGACAGAGAGAACCTGAAACGAAGAAACAGAGAATGGAGAGGAAATTGTGATCTGACAAAAGGACAATGCCCTCTCTGATGAAGGCTTGTGAATCCCTGTGCCTTCCTTTCAGCTCATTACACACAGAAACACACACTTGCACACACATACACAGTGTTGTCATAACTGATTAGAGGACATCAGAGCTCGACAGTACCACAACAGAGCTCAGGAAGATACTGTTCCCTTGTTGGGAGCTTGGCACGGCCGTGGTGGATCTGAAGGAAAGAGCAAGAGAAAAGGAAGCTTTGGCACACAGAAGCCATTTTCTAAAATCATTTAGATTTATGTTTTTTTTTCATCAGAGCAAGCAAATAAAAAACATCAGCAGGACATAGATCACCAATTAGCCAGCATAAAACAGAAAGTAGTGGCATTCAGTCGCTATCATCGCACAATAATCTCACTTTTAGCTCATAAATGCAAGAAAGCTGCTAGCTTCTCACATTTCGCAGTGTTTCATTTTTTTTTGTGTAAAATATATACAATACCGATAGATATTATTAAAGGGAATAAATAATTGACTGAAGTAATGTCTCAAAACTGTTTTTTTAAACTACAATTTTATTGTTTTTCCAATTAGAAAATAGACAGAAAATGTACACAGGTGCACCTTCATATGCTCACAAATGTACCAAACCCTGATACCAACTTGTACATTCACACTTTCATACAAACATAGATGAAATCAGTGGGATACTGTCAGAAAAGTGTCCCACACTGCCCCTGACTGACAGCCCAGATGGAAAGAACGACAGGAGAAGGAGCTTTTCTCCAGTCTTTTACTTGCACAAGGAGTATGAGCAGTTTACAACAAGGCAACTTCCTCTCGCACTAAGGATCCATAGTCTTCAAACTTTTACGCAGTGCTACACGAGTGGGCGTTTGTCCAGAAACAAGCATCAACCAATAATATTGCAGTTCAGAGTTACACAAACAGTAGTCATATTTCTCTCGTTGTAAACTTCACTTATCAGAGACAAAATGTAGTCCTTCTGCTGATGTGACGGCACAGTCCCTCTTATCAGAGACAAGATATTCTGTCTTGATTTCTCGTTTCTGGTTTCTAGTTTCAACATGAAGGCTTTCACACAGGCATATAAAAGCATCATAATACGTGTGTAATCATAATGATGATGATATATATATTTTCTTTACAGATACTGTCTTGTTTGCTTTTTTAATATTTTTATCAGCTTGGATTGACACTTTCAGCGGAGAGTATCAGTGGTGTCTCGACGAGCAGTCTTACAAGCATTTCATTTATTCATTTTCTTGAAGAGTTCTGCAATTTTAAATTTAAATGTGATTCTTTCCATTTCATATATCTCCTCTACAATGCCCAGCCAGTTCCTTAGAGCAGGAGAATCCTGTTTATACCAATTCCTGGAAATTGCCTTCTTGGTTGCCACAAGCACAATTTTAACCAAGTATCTGTCCTTACATTGAATATTGTCACTGATCAGGTTGCCAAGATATTAAACGGAAAATGTCTTGGGTATTTGATAACCCAGAATTGTTTTGAGTTCCATCCATCCATCTTCCCAGTACCTTCCCAGTTTTGTACATTTCCAAAAGATGTGAGTGATATTTACTTCTCCAAACACTCTCCAGCATGATTGTGTCATGCTTGAAAATACACTTTTCGTCTTTGTTGTAATAAAAAATCTCATCATATTTTTCAAACAAAATTCTTTCTACATCCTGGAGCTGGTTGTTGTTTGCTGTATGTTGCATATGTTGTGCCAATCTTCGGTAGAAAACTGTGTAACACTTTCCATTTACCATTTATTCTTTCCAAACTATTTTTGAGGAGTATAGTTTACTTACATCTTTTGATTTTATTCAATAAAAAATAATCACTATGTGAAATTAGATGTTCCTCTATTTTGTGATTAAAGTTCCAGCAGAAACTTTTTCTGTTTTATTGTATTTAATTTTACATTTAACCTCAGAGGATAAATATGGACACTCCCTGATGATTTAAAATTTGGGGGATGGATGGATGAATAGAAGTTTAACACCATGTTGGCAGCTAAGGCCATCTTCATGGCGAAAACAAATTAGACTGACATCCAGATTAAGACTAAACAACTTATAAAAGTATGTAAAGTCCAGCCACTTTCAAAAACTCCAAAATTACTTCTGCTTTGACTCTGCTAAAAAGATCTTGTAGACCAGCTACTCTGTAAAACCTTTCCTTTAGGAGGGTAAAATCTGCACAGTCTAAAAGAATGTGTTTTATTGTCAAAGGACATTGACAACCAACACATTCAGGAGTAGGCTCTCCTTTTAGTAAGCCTCGAATGACCAATCTGGCATCTAGTTAAGACCACTTGGTCCTTGTGGTTTTCAGCCATGTCGGTCTTGGACTGTTTATCAAAGGTGGAATTTCATCGATCTAAAGTGAGACCAATTTTTGGTCGACTTTCGTCTGAATCTTCCTCACATTCATTTCCAACTGAATGTTGCCATGGTGAAGCAGAATTAATAGACCATTACAACAAACAGCCATGGGATGTAGATGTGTTGTGAATGAGGCGTAATGCCAGAGCATCTTGATGAGCTGCTCGGCCTACATGTGCAATCGGATAACACAGCTGAGTGAAACAGACACACCTGTGGCCCTGCATGGAGAGCTCACATGCAAGTGAATGCGTTTGTCTGTGTGTTTGTTCATGTACATGTGTGGATCTTGACGTATAAAATGTGGTTTCGTAACATCTCCAGATGTGTTTTCCCCCTGTAAGCTGGGATTGAGAGATTTACTGCTGATTACATAGCCTACATAATAACACACATGCTTACACACATGCTCTCACACAGACTTACAACTGAAACTCTGCCAGTAAAGTATCAGAGAGAGGAATGATGCAAATTTATTCAATGTTGGTGGTCAGTGGTATCCTGTTGTTCTTGGACAGCCTGTGGTAGAAACACAGACAGAAGCCCCGCTAATGATGAGGAACAAAAATTCAGACAACGTGATGTGGATTAGAGACCTGTAAATCCGCCAAGAATGACCATCAAACACACGCATACACACGCTTAAACACACATGAACACGCACACTGTTAATTCATAAAGCAGAAAATTGTCCTGAGTGAACTTCTACATCCATCATCTAAGTCTTTCTGTCTTTCTTTTTTCCATTCCTCCTTTCTTTCAGGTTCATGAACTCAAGAGTCCCTGCCAGTAAGCGATACCAGCCCACTGAGTACGAACATGCTGCTAACTGTGCCACACATGGGGTGAGCAAAATGAACACAAAACAGACAAAAAAGCACTTGGAGAGCGCAAACCTCTGCCAAAGTAGCTCACATATTGCTGTTACATCTATAAGCAATAGTACTATGATAAGGTTACCATCATAATATGATTTCTTGACCCTGAAAACCCACACTTAGCACTCAGAATCATGTTGATACCATTATTAGTTCGACAGCTATTGAGCAAAAATGATCGCTTGCTAATGGCGGTTATCTGGATCACCACCAAAATCATATAATTTTTAAGATCTCCTGAAAATTTCAGCATAATCCATCCAGTAGTCTTTGTGTAATCTTGCAAACAAACAAACAAAAAACAAACAAACAAACATATGCTGACAAAGACATAACTTCCTTAACTAGCAACTTTTTAGCATTTTGGGATCATTATCTTAACCGATCATGCAGGTTCATTGTGTGCACAGATGTATTACAGATGTTATGTTGTTATTCAGGACAGATTTTACACCCCTGTATGTGTTATTATCTTCACCTGTGAGTTTATGATTTTGCTGGCATTTTTTGTTTTCTGCTAACAGGATAACTCAAAAACTTGAAACAAAACTTGATGACATTTTCAGGATAGGTCAGAAATGGGCCAAGGACCAATCAGTTCAATTTTGGTGGTGTTCTGATCCAGATGTGGATCAAGAATGATAATTAAAAAAAAAATATTTACTTACACTGCGAGAGAGGGCAGTTTACCACAATTTTGCTAATAACTCAACAAGTTATCAATGGATATTATAATATTTTCAGGGAATGTTGGTCATGGTATAAGAGACAAGTGATTCGATTTTGGTGGTGATCTGAATCCAGATGTGGATCAAGGAATTTTTTAAGGCTTTGTTAACATTATGAGATAGGGCAGTTTTCCACATTTGTCACAGTAACTCGCTCAACAATGTTGGAAATGCCTTGATTAAGGTTTGTGCTCTTGAAGCACTTCTATGTAACTTTGATGAGTTTGTATTACACTGAAGGTACAGAAAAATGTACACCTATACACCCTTGCCAGCTCAAAACAGGAATCTGAGGCCAGAATGCAAATTACTATGCCAAAATTGGACAATGGATGATTGAAAAATGTTCCCTGGTTGGGTGAGTTTTTATTTTTGCTGTGACATACAGATGGGCTCATAATTTATCTTGAACAACATGAAAGCATGGATGGTTGAAAGCTTTTATTATCCTAAACTATTTTTGTGAACATGAAAATGAGTTCACTCTACTCCAGTGGCCTCCATTGTTACAAGATTTTAATCCAGTAGAGCACTTTTGGGATTTGGCATAATGGATTTGCAGCCATCAAATCAGCAATTACATGATGCTATCATGTCAGTAAGGGGTCTAAATCTCAGAGGAATATTTCCGGCCCCTTCATGAATCTATGCCACAAAGAGTTAATGCAGTTCTGAAGGCAATAGTGGGGCCAAGGAGTACTAGCAGTGTGAACCAGTAAAGTGTCTAGTGAGTTTATGGACCTTAATTAAAAGTATTAATTAAAAGTATTATATGTAGTCCTAATCATACAGCATAGCATTTCTGTACACTTAAGTCTCCTCTTTGTAACATATTCATGTCCAAATGTTCCATGTAAAGCTTCTGTTGTGCTTTTCCATGTATTTGATTCCATGTATTGTCTTGTCTTTTATCGTGACCTTTTATATGTAATGACACTGAATTGAATTGAAGGGTTGGTGTGTCAGTTCAGAGATGCATCTAAAAATGGGTAGGGCTGGGATGAATGAGGTGAAATGGGGATGTATTTTGGCTGTGCAGCAGAGGCAGTGGGCTATAATCTTTGCCTGTAGCTTTCTCTAATCTGCTGTAATCCCTGTGTGCCTCTGCTCTGACAGAGGGAGACAGATAGTGAATGAAACACTAAAACGATGAAAGAAACATCAAAATAATGAATGTGGAGATTAAAAAATCCCATGCTCTATTGAGAAATCTCTTGATACTTGGCGTCATTCATTCATTCATTCAGTAGGCCATGCGCCATGAACAGCAAGCAACATGTGGCCTATATGTCATAAAATAGAAAACCAGTTTAGAGGACAGTTTGTGGCCAATGTGAGTTAGAAGATGTCCATCCTAATATTCACCTAGCATGTATTTTTATACGGTATATAGGCTAACAATTCAGAATGAAAGCTATGAAAAAGTGAACAAGACAAATGACAACAGAAATATTTTCTACCCATTAGGAAGCTACAAAATACTGAACAGGCATTTATATTTTTCCATTAGCTAAATAAGATGAGGACATGTTTACTGGGATTTGCTTACCAAAAAATAACTTGATTACTTTTTCAAGTCTTTAGCTAGAAATGGCAAGCCATCGTATAGCTAAGTAGGTAAGCTAAAGTAGGTGTAGCTTGAGATTTAGCATTAGGGTCACTGACATTTCAGGGCTTCTAACAAGACAATTTTAATATATAAAAAGTAAGAATGTCGATTGCAATTGTTCCAACAATAAGAATGTTGTATACTTATTAATTAATTTCAGGTTTTTGAATAAAGTAATTCTATAGCCAGCTATGTTAAGAAGTTTAAGCTAACATTGATTTGTGCGAGTGGTATTGTACATTGGATGTTTGTTGGTATTCTTTTAAAACTAAGGCAAATTGTGGGCCACAAATTCGACGTTTTCCTATAAATATAATGTAAATACAAAAAAGTTGTAGCCCATTACAATAGAGAAACTTGTCGTAAGGTAAAGAGAAATTGTATGAACTGTACAGCATATTTTAAAAATGTAGGAAAATACAAAGAGTAATAAGTAAACTTAGAAACACCCAGTGACAGTTCAAGAGAACAAAGACTGGAATTATAGTTGCAAAAACACATGAATCCATAGAGCAAATCTTCTAAAATGGCTAACTATTCCTTTTTCAGAGGGTGCAGATGTTTTCCAGGATTTGAAGAGAGAGAGGAATGTGAACTGTCAGGGAGATATTTGAGAGGGATTTTTTTACAACAAGTGCTAAAGAATTTTTCACACAAAATAGTTTTTAAGTGGATAAATCAACTAGAACTTTATTGAATAGAAAATAATCAAGTTTATTTACTCAAAATACAGCACATTGTGGTTAACGGAGAATTGTACAGTAATATCAGTGTGTCATTGATGGAAAATTAAAAATTCATTTCAATGTCTCTCTAAATTTTTCTAGTTGTGGATTCTCCCCAGTCTGTTGGGTGGGTCTGTGCTCTACTTCCTGTCTGTGGACCAATGGCATCGCATGGCGGCCTGGCTCTATGGGAGCGGTCTCACTGGCCTGTTTGTCACATCGACTCTCTTCCACACTGCTGCCTGGAAAATCAGCCATCTCCGGTGTGTTTGTGTGGACGGATGTTTGTCTCTGGGTTTTTGTGTTTACTTCATACAGTCAGATAATTACAGCACAGCCAGAGGGCCCGAGATCAGAGAACAGATGTGACCTGGTAATGAAAGTACTTAACATCTTCAACTCAACTCATTCAGAAAAGGGAACCATATAAAACCCAGCTGTAAAAGATGCAGTGTATTGAGAACGGAGAGTAAAATGGAAAGTCTGTTTTCTTTTCTATATCATATCTATACTGTTTGACTCGGTTGAAGGTGAATCAAAATATGTTAGTTCTTTGCTCTTGAATAAAATGTTTACAGTGACTCATGCGCTCCAGTTGTTCCAGACCTGTCTCATCTCCACTTCTTTGTCAATTAATATGTCAATAAATATGTATGAGACAGTGTTATTAGGGTGGTGGCCACAGCAGACTGGCTTCCAAAAGTCTTTTGAGAGGGTTAACAGCTGATGCTACCTAGGCTTTGTTAATTTCCTACAGTCTTAAGTCAAGTTACAATGTAGGCTAGGAATTTGTTCAGTTTCGTTCATTAACTGCAGTAATTGCCAGTGAGTCAGTAAAACGTTATTACCTCTGCCAAGGGGGTCATGTTTTTGCCGCTGTTCGTTGTTTTGTTAGTTTGTTGCTTTTTTTTACTGACCTGTGAGCAAGACAACTCAAAAGTTCTCTACAGATTCAGATGAAATCATTCAAGGAATGTTAAATAAGCCACAAAGAAGAAGTGAGTAGACTTTGGTGGTGATCCGGATACAACTGCACATCCAGTATTTTTTAAAAGGGTTTGTTAACTTTGCAAGACAGGGAAGTTTCTCAAAACATTTTAACACATTTTTCAGGAAATGTTGTTCATGGTACAGTTCTGGTGGTGATCCTGATGGGGATCCAGAATTTTTATTCATATTTCTTAACATTGCATGATAAAGCAGTTTTTCCACATTTTTGCCAGTAACTTAGAATATAAGAAATGCCTTGGCAGAGGTTTGTGCCCTTGTAACAGTCCTATTTTTTTCTTGAAATATGGCTTACATTTTCCTATGCACAGCAAATACCAATACCAGTAAAGTGAGAAGAGATAAAATTCTGTTGTTGGCAAAGTTTCAGCAAATGCAGAGTCAGTTATACTCTAGATGAAGTCAAATTGCTGAAAATTTACACTCAGTTGTAAAAGGGTCTGTTTCAAAACAAGTAATACAATGATGTTTCAGTAAATTAAATCTGTAGGTATCCCTGCAGGATCTTTAAATCTGAACTTTTCACTCTGAACTTATAAAGTAAGTGACACTTGTGTCAATTATATTCTCTGTCCCCCACCAACAGATACCAGAAGCTCACATCATGAAAAATGTTTTTCAAGAATGGTATCTTCATTTCATCTAATCTAAAGACAAATACAGCAATATTTACATATTGCAGTGTTAGTATAGAGTAAACACTTGAGTTGTGAAAAAATATATTCTGAGAGATTGCAGCTCTAATACTACTAGGAAGTTTTGGTCAAAAGTCACACTGTTAAGTGTCACAAAGTTTTAAATTTTAACTCCAAAAAGAATCAAGAATTACATTTGATAAGAGTTAAAGCAGTAACCCTCCAAATAACAGTAAAAAGAAGACTTTGTGATGTGTAGGGATTGGAATTAATAGGATTTTATGAATACCAATGCCATTAATGATTCTGCTTATCAGTTCAGTTCCTTAATGATTCCCTTTTCGATTCCTGTTGACTCTGTAGGTTTCAGTGGCAACAATATCGAACACATGACATCCCTGATTCAATGCAGTGCTGCATATAAAAAGGCTTCTGCAAGTTGCTTGTGTTTCCTCTTACAGAAAGTTGTAAAGTCTGTGAAAGGAATTGATAAGGGAATTGTCTATGCTGTGTTAGAAACATTCGTGGTAGCTTGACACTGAACACTTCAGTATATTGTTGTCTTCGATCAGATAGTAATATTCGTAGGAGAGGTTGTTTTTTTTGTAGCTCTGTTTTGCTGGCTAATAAAGACTATGATTTGCTTAAAATCAATCTGTTTTGAAGCATTAAAATTACGTTTAAGAAATCTCTGTGTTAATACCATTTGCAGCCCAGAGCAAGACAGGATGACATTATGGCATCATTTTAGCTTACAACCTTAAATGGTACACCAAGGAAAAGTAGCTTTAGAGGGAATGTGGTTGATTATCTGCACAGTAATGTTTTCATTTATAAGTTCTTAGAGGTTGAAATTGTTAATACACAATAAGTAACTAACAGAAATTTCTCCTTCTTTTTCTTTTTTTCAGAACGGTGGAGCAGCGTTTCCACATGTGCGACAGAATGGCCATCTACTTCTTCATAGCTGCCTCCTACTCTCCCTGGTAGGTTGTGTTTGTAAAGCAGGCTGTTGGATAATAAACAGCCAACCTATCCAAATGTAAACTGATGTGTTTTCTCAGGCTAATGCTGAGGGACCTGGGGCCCTGGGCATGCCACATGCGCTGGCTGATATGGGTCATGGCTTGTGTAGGATCAATGTACGTCGTCTTCTTCCATGAGAGGTAAAAACATCCTCTTTGTGTCTCTTTTCAGTGTTCTGGTTTGACACAATAACAAGAAACCAAACTCCAGTCTTAAAATGTTTAACAGCAAACTCTGAAGTGCTGTTTAAAGCAGAAACAATAACATAAAGTTGTTTTTACTTGCAGGTACAAGCTGGTGGAGCTGTTTGGATATGTGGCCATGGGTGCTGTTCCTGCTCTGGTCATCCTGTCTATGGTGAGCACAAACCACAGTTGTTAAACCGTTACGTGTCTGCTTCTGAGAAAACAAAACTCTTTTCCTTTGAAAACAGGCTTCCTGGAATTGTGTGTGACTCCAGCACTGACGGTAAAAAGAAACAAACTGGGGGAGCTTGCTTGTTTAGTTGATAACCTAAATATCATGTGCTTTTACAGTAACATGACTGACAAGTATTTTCCAAAGTTTGTATTTTTAGCTTGACTTCCTTTTCTCATTGAGGTCATTAGTTTCCTTTTCAGTAAATATAACTCGCTGTGACTTGAACATTTGTGATCATTTTCTATTTATGTCTTTTCCTGTTTGCGGGTTTTAATTGTAAAATCTTCTGGTCATATTGAGATAAATTATCAATCAATTAATCAGTCAATCAAACAATCAATCTTTATTTGTATAGCGCCAATTCATAAGAAGTGTTATCTCAAGACACTTTACAATAGAGCAGGCTGAAGACAAACTCCTCAATTTATGGATACACATATATGCATTTATATAAAATACACATATACATATATATGCACATACACGTATCCAAAACTCAACATGAATCCATCATGGCGGCAAGAGAAAAACTCTGTCAAGCAGTAGGAAACCTTGATTGTGGATCCCAGTGGATCTATCTTTGATACCCAGAACAAATTACATTTATTCCCAAAATTGAATAAACCCCAGTGTCATGCTACCAGTTGGTTTTACTGACTTACTGATTTGAAGTCATTACCTTGACCTATTTCCCCTTATCATTTTACTTATCATTTTTACCAGTATTTGAGTGTAAGGGTATATAAATCATTTTCCTTATGCAAACAGTATAATGTTTTTTAGTGGTTAAGACTTAGCTGGAGAAAAAATAATCTTCTAGACACATCAGCCAGCCTTTCTTACTCTCCAGGACCGAGAGTGGAACTTGAAAAATAGTCAAACACTGATA